>OX638358.1:35825800-36445259 GCA_951812935.1 Hermaeophaga mercurialis
CAGACAAGTAACTATAGTACGTAATCAAATTTAATTCCGTGGATTTAGAAGCCTGAAATCCATACCAGAACATTTTTAAAAAGAGGAGTGAAAATGTCACAAATTAGACTTTTAAAAAGTTTGGCACTGCACTCAATTTGCTGGTGGGACGATAATCAGAAATTTGAGATCTGTCACTATTTTTAAATATAGCTGTTACAAAACTAGTCTTCCAAACAGAACGAAATAAGCCAATCTCCAAGGATCTATTCAATGTAAGAAATAACGGTCCAGCGAGAAGTTTCTTCAATAGATTAAGTGGTAGGAGATCTAGACCAGGTCCTTTATGTCGATAGAGCTTAGCTTTGTATAAACATCACTGATAGAAACTTTACAATGAAATAAGTCAACAATATTAGAGTAACTCACCATAACAAGATTGCTAGAATTAACATCTGAATAAACCGAAGAAAAGTAATCTGCAAACATATTTACTATATCATTGCCCGAATTGCCTAGTCTGCCTTCAAAATGCCTAACATTAAGTATATTGTTCTAATTCCTTTTTTTATTAACGAATGACCAAAATCTTTTAACATTATCAAACAGACCATTTTCACTGGATACGATATAGTTATTATAACATTCTTGGTTAAGCCTTTTACATTCTGCTCTTAATCGAGGAAATAAAACAAACATATCTTTACCTCTCTCTTCTACTAATTATCCTTTTCTTAAAATGCACAGGTGAATCATATTCCTAACACACATTAATGTAATCTAAAAGAATATTGATTAAAAAATCATGTAGCACAAGTTTTGAACTCTCGAGACAATAACATAGAGGCACACACTCATTCTCTCACCATCTTTGAACTGTAAAACATATAATATTCGACAATCAACTGTGTACCAAAACATTTCTAAACTCTTTTTACTAAATAGTTTAAAATAGCAACAAAATTAAGAACAAACTTTGTGTGAACTAGAAACAAGAAGTTCTTAAAGTGAAAACTAGTAAAAAAATGGAAATTTAGCTGTATTTTTCTTATATCAATGCAATTTTGTAAAATTTATATTACCTTAAAAACTGTAGCTTTATCGATTAATGGAACTTTTTTTACTTTGAACTGGGGACATTTTTAAAATTTTTATTAATAATAAAGCTCTAATGAAATAGACGTCGTGGATTTAATTTATCATCCTCTTTCGAGCTAAAAATATTCAACAAAGGAAAAAACTACTTAATCAAAGTCAATCTGAGAAATATTTTTATTTTTTACAAATATACTGGCTTCTGAGTCCTCATCCCGAATTTGGGATACATTGCTTGATCCAAATGAATCATTTTTTCTTATTGCACCAAAAAAATGGTTCAAAAAATGAACTGAAATCAACGTACAATATTGTATTTCCTGTCATATTCATAATTTTCAGAAAATGAATTGCCATTGTTATATTATTATGAATTTAGAACATTTTTATTTAAATTTTCCTCTTTTAGAATGACATTTAAAGATTAGTTTTTTGTGATCGTACTAACAAAAAAAACATCAAATCAAAAATATTTTAGTATTGGTTATTTTATTTATTAAATTTGTTTTAGCTTAATTTAAAAATTGATATAAACTATGAAATTTATGAATATATATGATATCTATGAATTTAAAATTTATTTACTTTATTCAGGGTGGGGGTAATTTTTTTGTTGGGGTGTTAAAATTTCGATTTTTCGTGTTCAATGAATAGGTTTTATTTTATATTTTTGATTAGTAGTTTTGATTTTTGTTATGTTTTTAGATAAACTATAATAATAATACTTTATTATCCTTTCAGACAACTTTACATTTGTATAGGACTAGTCAAAAATATAGTTCTTAAAACTAATTTAAAAAGAGAAAACTATTATACGTCTGTGTATTTTTGCTATTTGAATGTAATTAATTCATAAGAAACAAACAATAAATATTATTATAATTAGTATTATTTTTATTACTATTATTATTATTATTATTATTATTATTATTGTTATTATATATTATATTTATTTATGTATTGTAATTAATAAATAAAATTCAGATACATTTATTAAAAAAAAACTTAAAATTTGAAATTGGGCCCAAAAAAACTTAAATAAAATATAAATTCGAAAAGAAAACAAATAAAATTGATTTTTGAAACACAAATTTATGAATATGAATAATGATTATGTAAAACAATGCTCGTATTAAAAAAAATTTATATATGAATTTCTATAATGAATTAAAACACGACTTTTGAACATTTTAATCATGGGTATTCTATGAAGTCTAAAATGAAAAAGAGATGTATCAAATGTTTGACGTCTTTTTTATAATATTTCAAAATAAACTCCAACTTATGAATATTTTTAGGATTTGACAATTAGTAAAGTTGTTTTTATTACCAAATGAAATTTTAAATATCTTGGATTTAATTAGGAATATATCATGTTTGTCCATTAAATTGTTATATAATGTCAAAATTCAAACTTTCTTCTTTAAACAGCACTAAATAATTTTCGGGAAGACATAAATTTATAGAATTTTTATAAATTTGAACACAAATCTTAATAGAAACAGTGATTTATTTAGATTAATTAAATTTTTCTTTTTTATATCAAATTGGTTGCTAAACATTATTTACGACAAGATTAAAATTCAATTTGAAATGTAATAAGTCCATATGATTCTATATTTTATTTTTCTATTCTAAATTTAATTCAACATTACTCATTAAATTTTTATACCATGCCAAAAACTAACATGTTATTTGATTTTATTAGAAAAATTTAACAAATAAATTACTTTTGGTTTTACAAATCTAACCTAATGAACTTCGAGCTAATTCATAAAACATTCGACCTTTTGGAAAAATTGAAATTTTTTTAAAATTTAAATAGAACTCAATGATAATTATATTTTGTTATATATTGAAAAATTTGAGGTTTTAAACTAGAACAAATAAACTGCCAAATCATATTTTTTTATGTTTCGGTTTAATTTTTAATTTAATTTAATTTTAAAAAGGTATAAAAAATCAATTTTTAATATAATTAGTAAAAAATCTTAATAAGCACCACAATAACAACTTTTTATGAATGAAAGATGGTAGTCTAATAAGGTATACTAATAATCAAGTTAATATTTTGGGCCACCCTGTACATAAAATTTGCAAAATCGGCTAGAATTGGACTATTTTTATATAATTGTAAATGTAATATAGACATAATTATAAAACTTGAAAAAACATGTGTTAATCTTGGCACAACGTTTGTTGTTCTCTTTCTAAAGCAACAAATTTTTGTAAATGTTTTGTTTTAGTCATTATATCTATAAACATATTTTTTCGCATACTTTACCTTAACTAAAATGTTATTTGTTTATTGACTATAACATCAACATTAAATTACTTTATCTTTCATGTACGTAAGTTTTAACGATTTATTTTCATTTTTGATTAAGATAACACGAAATGTTGCTCAAAAATTATATAAAATGTCTATAATTTAATTTAATTTGCATAGTTTGATAATTAAACAAAATAACTTAGTTTCTAGGAATCTCTGGGAGATACAATGAATAATATTTCATAATTTATTGTTAAAAATTTTAATGATTTGTAGATTCATCCAAAACACTACAAATTACATTACTAAAAACGCTGAGAGTAAAGATTTAAACAATTACTTTAGTAGGTAAATATTTCATTTAAATTTAATCTTAAATTAATCTAAAATATTAACCCCGTTTTTCAAGTTTTAATTTGAATGTGCACAGCAACTGTTTTCGTAATAAAATAAAAACAATTGAACCCGATCAAATCTTTCTCATTCTAATGGAAATAAAAGTTAATATTATATTTATGTAATTGCGTCAGGTTTGCTACTTATTTAAATTAAAACTCAGAGTAATTAATCAAAGTTTTTTCAATGTAAATGTAAATATTATAAATACAGCTAATGGACTTTGAGGTAAATTTGGTGGATTGGAATTTAGTAGAAAATTTGAGAAGGTGCAAAATTTGGCCAATGTTTGGAGAGTGGGAGCAATAGTCACTGTCTAAAGATAAATCCTTAGAAGACCCAAACTACCAAAGGTAGAAGAGGAACTCTAATACTACTACTTGGTAGCTGTAAACCAAAGGAACAACTAAGAACGAAAATATTTTGTGTTGAGGAAAATTGAGGCAAATGATCTGTAAGCTTTTGCATGGATAATTCTGATTATTTAAACAGGTCGAGAAGTTTCTTCGAGAACTGGTAAGATCTCTTCAGACCTCCAGTGTTGACCTACTCTTAATTAAATTAATATTATGGAAAGGTTGAGGATGGTAAAAAAGGCCAAAACAGATTCTATAATAGTCCGTTTTCCTTACATGCTTCTTGTTCTTGTTTTTTTTTTGTTATCACAATTTACTTCGTCACTTCCATCATTACAATTTTGGATACCATCACAAACAAGATGTTGTTTTAGAGAGTATTTACTTGCGGCCTATAATTAAATATAAATGTTATTATCAACAGATCACTATAAATTCTTCTAAATATTAATACCTGGAAATTATTAGGGCAACCTTCTGCAATACAATTGATTTCATCAGATCCATCGGTGCAGTCTAAAACCGAATCGCATCTATCGCTAAGATCGATGCAGTAGTTTCCATCTCTAATAGATGTCCCGTTCAAGCATTGAAACTGGGTCTGCAGACACCTGTTGACTTTGGGAAGTATGAAATCCTCTGTTACTGGTTTCTCCTCTGTTTTTGATGATGAATCGCTTTTCGAAAATATATCATTATTCGTTGCTTTCGGAGGGTACCTATTTTTTCTCTTTTTTCCATTACTGACTCTTCTGTAGTTTGTTTCTCAGTTATATTTTTTGCTGTTGTATCTTTCATATCATGCAAATTATCTCCTAAAACGTTTGTTGTTGTTTCTAATGCTAGTAAGTCTTCTGTACTGGTGGTTATATCTTTAAAGTTGTTATTAATATTCGTTAAATTCGTTTCATTTTCAATATCCATTGTTGTTTCTAATTTGGTTTGTTGATCATCAGACTTGTTTGTTTCTGTTGTTGGTAATTCGGTAGTTGATTCTTCAGTGGTTTTTGTTTCTAAGTCAAGACCTTCTATTTTTAAATCCTCTTCATTTATTTTGTTATCATAAAAGGATTGGTCATTATTAGTTGTAGTTAAATTTTCAGGAGTGTCAGTTAAATCTTCTGTTTCATTTAACATTGTGTTAATACTCTCTTCTAAACTGTTATTTGCAGTATTATTACTTTGTAAATCAGTTGTATTCACATTCTCGGTTCTATTAGATTTTCTTTGATTTCTTCTGTCTCGGTAGTATTATTTTCAATTGTAGTACTTTAAAAGATATTGTACGAGATATAATTGTTGATATATTGTTTGAAATATCTCCAAAATATGTCATAATTTTCTATGACCTGTTATCTTTAGGTTACTTCGGAAATATAAGGTTAATAGCACCTCTTCTTCCTTTTTATTAATCATTATAAGCTGCTAATTTATGTGACATGAGGTATATAGAGTTATAAGGGATGACTATATTTGTATGAGTTGGTTTACGATAAATTGAATATTGAAGATTACAGTTTATTCTTATGATATTTATATGTAAGAACTTTATAGAACTGTTCTCTTCAATTTTAACGGTAAATTTTATTTTTTGGATGTATAATGTTAATATATTAAAGAAAACATCCAATTGTCTATCACTACTTGTAAAACCAGCCAAAACATCATCAACATGACTACACCAAAACAATACATTCTTGGAGATATTTGGATCATTAATTTTTTGTTCCAAATTATTCATAAAAATATTTGGTGATATTGGACTACTCATTGAGAATCTTTCATTTTGAATAAAAGATTTATCATTAAAAACAATGTAAATTTGATTGATACATAAATTAAACAGGTTTATAATATCATTAATTAAAATTTGGTTAATATTTTTTCCTTCTTATGATACTTTTTGAAAATGCGATTCAGCCAAACCTGGTTAGGGAAAACATATTTAATAATAGCTTTGAAATACTGTGGAATCTCAAGATAGGTATAATTTATCATTTTAATATTTATTATACGGTTGAAACAATTAATTTAACAATACAGGGTTTCCCAAAACTCCCGGGAGGGAGCCATAAATTTCTAACGAGTGAAGAAAAAAATCTGAAAATGTGTCAAAATATCGGGTTTTGGTTTTGGAGATGTGTTTCTTTTTTCATCACCCCCTAAAAAAACAAACTCTCCAGTGTATGAAAGTTTTAAACCATTTAAAAATGTAGTTTTTATGGCCCTTTAGTGGTCTCCAAATTTTCTGATTTTTTTCTTCACTCATTAGAAACTTATGGCTCCGTCCCGAGACTTTTGGAAAATCCTGTATATTTATATTTACATATGTAAAGTTTATCTCAAAACGCTAACCACAATTCTAAAAGAACCTTCTAACAACCATATTTATTCATCTATTATTATTTTAACAACAACACATCTGAAGACTCTCTTTCACAAATACCAGCGCAAATGATTTTATTACTTGCGTATATTTTTTGTTATCGTCAAATCGGTTTTGCCACGAAATCAATAGCCCATTAGTAACGCTAGATTGGGTATTAGTGATGTTGCATGTTTCGCTTGTCAGTCTAGTCAAATAATTGTTTAAGGAGAACGAGCGGTCACTTCGATGGAGAATCAGATGTACCAAAAAAGTTGAAAAAATTCATTCAACTATGATAATGGTACGTCCTTTTCGGATCACCGGTGTTATACAATGCATTCGAGTAATTGAACATTTAAAGTTCATTGCTTTGTTTTAAATTCTTTCGCCATTAAAATAACATTTGGGGTACACAGAATTCGTTTTATATCAAAATTATTATGGTTTGTTGAAAACATTAAATGAGTTATAAGGTACTCAAATGGTATTTTCACGAAAAACTCTTTTTTAATTGATGTTTTCGCGATTGTGCAAAAAAGATATCAATGCTTAGTTAAGACAGAAACCCTATTTTTATGTTTTGTTTTTCCTTGGTCACTCATTTTTCGAGTAAATGTTTAAGTGAATTTTAGTGTAAACTAATGAAAAAAAATTATTAGAGTATTTTGTTATCAGTGACACGTTATACATACCATTTAAAATATATCCGTTATTTTCGCGGACACCATGTATATATTTGTATTTGGTTAACATTGCAATATGTTGTCGATTTTGTTCATAGTTTGTATTCCTTGTTAAAGCCCTGATGATGGCCAAATAAAGGTGCCAAAACGTTCGCATATGAAGCACTGTTAGCTTTTTTTTAAATATCTTAATGATTATAACCTAATTCAGTGATATTACTCAAGTTATATTTATTAAGAAAAATTCACAAATTTGACAAAAAATCATATAACGCCCTATACATTTCATTTTAAACAAGACACGTTTATACATATATATTTTTACTCTCGATTTTAATTAGTTTTTCGATTATTCTATTTTTATTTTCACTTGAAACCTAACCGCTTTATCTACTAATATTATGAGCTGAATATCCGGTGTAGGCTCTGTTACTGTTTCCCGTCACCTTTTTAGAAACAGGTTGATTTTGTTTAAACCATATTGAAATTAAATGAATTCCTAGCAAGAATAAATATATTGCCCCCGTCAGTATACATCACACTGTAGGTGTTAAAAAAATATTTGTAATGCAAGTTGTAGGTAGATTAATATTATAGCAACTATATTATTCATACACCTTAATATTTCCTGAGAAAATGAATCACTAAGTTTAAATTAAGAAAAGTTTCATTCACTTTACAAATGCAAAATTTTAAATATTTTTCGTAATGCTAATTAGTCATGTTTCGAAGTAAACGGTTTTTGAGATATATTTAAATTGATTGCAGATAGAACCTTGAGGACCGCCATAATTTGTATCGATTAAGGAACTATTAGCCGTTTATATAAACACGGTATTTCCTATCAGTTAGATAGTTACGAAACATGTTATATATACTCTCAATATTATTAAACTTACACATGACATATTTTTTTATCTTTATTTTACAACCAATTAAACTTTCATTTGATATTTACCAGAAGAAATATGCATAAAAGTAGTTCGCAGATTTTTTCAATTTCGTTCTTAATATTGCCAAATTTAAAATAATTTTCACGCATTGGTTATGTCTAAACGGTACACGTTTTCAAAGTTTTAAAATTTAAACTTAAAAATAAAAGTAATAATGTCTTAAAAATATTTACTTCATCTTAATCTAGATTGAAGCAAAAAAAATAAATTGTTATTTCTTATTAATATGCATGGATAATATAATTTTCGTTATTTGTGTTTTGCATCGATGACTCTTTGGTATTAGTTTTGCACCAAATATGAAAATAATATTAGACTGCTTCCTCATTCACAAGAAAGTTGATGTCAAATAATTTTTGTGCCTATAATTATCTGACAGAATAAAGCATAACAGAATAATACACGATAATAAGCATTCTCATCCTACTTTTTCTATGAAGGTGTTTTATTTCAAAATCTTTTTAATTCTAATGCTTATCTATTATATAAGACTATGTGAAAATTAAGTTAAATATATTATCTACTGGTTAAAGTTTACGTACAACTGGATATAAACAATAAAGTGGTTAATAATAATATTGTTATGGGTAAATGTATATTTATAAACTAAAAAAGTTCAAACAGAAAATAACTTTTGATAAAATTTCTATATTTTGATATACGGTGTGATGATAAAATTTGAAACTAAACTTTTAATTCAATTATACAACGTGTTTAAGAAAATGTCTCAGGTCAATTTTATATTTTTAATTGTGCTATTTCGTCACACATTCTCTGCTACAAATCTTCCAAATTGGCAGGTCTATTGGAATAAACCCTTGATTTGAAATAGCCCCATAAAAATCTAGGGGTGTTAAATCGGGTGAACGCGGTGGCCACTGATCCTCTTCGTCCTATTCATAATTCCGGAAAATTTGCATCCAAATTTTATACGGTGATTTCGTCAAAAATAAAATTTGAGTTTGCCTGAAAAAAATTATTTTTTCTCAACACAATTGTTATGCAAAATATTAATTTTTTTATATCGTCATTCAAGTGGAAAAAATTAACTATGCCGTCACCCCTCAAAAACTAAAGACGTTATAACTTAAAGTTAGTGTCATTTAAAAAAATAAAATAGACCATTCGAGGAATTTTCTTAAACACGTTGCGTAATTGAGTTAAAAATTCGGTTCCAAGCTTTATCATCAAAGTGTATTGCAGATAGTAGCGGTAAGTTTGTATTTAAACTTGTTTAAAATGTTTTTTTCTTGGGTTTTTTTGCTTGTCGTTATTCGTTGTTTTCTATTTGGGCGCACTAAAACTAAATATTACAAAATACTACTTAATTATATCTTACAAACTTATACTTTTCTTGGTTTCTTGAACATTCCAAATTATCTTAGATTTATTTATATTCCCATCAGGAGATCTGGATAAATTAGTTTACGTAATAATCCAAAAAAGGAAGTTTAGAAGTAGATCCAAAGTCTTCAAAACAAAAAATTATTTTATACTAACAGCAGAAAGAACAAAAAAGTAAACCAAGAAGTGATCACACAGTGGTAACAAATAAGCTTTTTCAAAGTATTCCTTATAGAAAATTTTTACTTGAGAACAGAAAATTGTAGCTTGTGTGTGATATTACGTAGCGTGTTATTTATTCGATTAATATATGAATAAATCTAAATATTATTTTCAGGGTTTATTCAACCCATTACGTGACTTTGCTATTGGAAAATAAAGAGACTGAATGAAACAATAACAATTTTATTATCTAAGAAAAACTAATACAAAATATCAGAGAAACTTTCTTCTCTAAATTAATAAAACATTTAATCGCAGGGGTAGGCACCCAAACTTGACTCCCCAATCTCTTTTTATTTTCGAACCAAGAAAGTACTTCTTAATTAAATCGCAATAAAAAACATTATACTGGTCTATCGTATAAACAATTATCTTCCAATTTTAAAATCCGATTTAATACAAAAAGTCCAAAATGCCCACACTAAGAATGAATAATTATTATGTAAAAATATAGCTACAAACCGTACCTTATAGAGTCCAAATTGCCAAATTTTAAAAATGATTTGCTTCCAAGTAATTTAGAATAAATAAGTATTGGAAGAAAGAAATAATTTAGAAGAAAATAACGATGAAAATGTATTCATCGTAACAGAAGATTATCAGAATGAAAACGAAAAAGAAAACGCATCTTAAAAGATGTTCTATATAAAGTTCCGGAAGATTATGAACGAAATGTTAACAAATATCTTAACATCTTTCAAATTTAATGTTTTAAATACCATTAAAAAAGATCCTATGAAATGTAAGGAATAATTATATGATGTTAAATAAATAAAAGTCAATTGTGGTTAAGACATTTTGTAAATCAATATTGTAGTTTGTTACAGTGATAGCAATACAGTATTAGTATTAATAACTATAATGTGGTTCCAATCTAACTTAAGATATGGTACTGAAAACGGTAGGGTACCGCCACTTTCTAGTTAAATATATTTATTTTTTTTTTAAATGCTTTATTATATTTTAGATTTCAAAGCCAACAAATTGTCAAACACAATCTAGTGATATATTAATATATAAATTATAAATAATACAAGCTCTTAAACGGAAAATACATTATCTTGTTTTAAGACAACTAAATCATTTAAATTATCTGCACGGTAAAGTCACTTAGGTCGATTTTGCAAAATATTTAAATATAAAACAACCACATTTTCCAAAATTATTGATGGATACGGGAGTATTTTTGAAAAAAATTTAGTCTATTTAAAAGGGACGAGAATTTAAAATCGCTAAAATAGTTCTCTTCTAGATCCGGCTCGAAGGACCAATAGAAGCAATAGGGCAGTAACATTATCTAATTAAATGGAATGTATTTCTTTTAAAAATGCTTTATTATATTAAATATCAAGGTCATCTAATTATGAAACAAAACTTTTTTTTCATTGTATACTTTCTCACTAACTAAGGATCGAACTGTATATTTATAAATTTGCCATTTAAATAATGATGTGGATGTTGTAAAATACTACAACGGGTACTAAAGAATACCAGTTAAGTTTTATATGATAATATTTATCCGTGAGCAACTATAGCGAGAAATAATTTTGTTAAAATTGCAATTTGCAACTTTTACTGTTAGAATTAGCAACTAAATAATAAATGTATGGTTTATGATCACATAAAAAATGCACTTATGACTTATGATGATATTAGTGACTAACAAAATACAAAAACAACATTTTTCAAACACGATTATACAGGAAGATTATGTTTTAAACATAAGGTAGATAAATTACTTCTATAAAAAAAGCGTTAAACAATAGATGAAATATGTTTATACAGTTATATAAGTATGAGAACAAGTCTCTTTATTATTATGGAAAATAATTGTGTACAGGGTAGTCAAAAATTACTTCAGTTAGTGCCGCTCTTTCACAATACAATGTGTAACTTGAACATCATATACAAGTACAGGGTGGGGCACGGGAACTTCCCACATTTCAAAAGGCTGGTAAAAAAAAGACTATATGAGATAATGAACAAAAATGTATTTGTAAGGAAGATTATGTCATGTAGTTTTTTTCAAGCTATGTTTTGAAAATGATATCGTCCAAATGATGGACTTGGCGGGCAATATAGATATTGAGCCTTTCGGGGAAGTTTCGCATGACTTTCTCGAATGTGACAGGGGTTATCTGGGCGATTTCTTCCTCAATTGCAGTCTTGAGCTCTTCCAGGTTCCTTGAACGGTGTCGAGGTAACCCCATAAATAATAATCCCAAGGGCTTAAACCGGGAGAGCGCGGGGGCCACTGAATGGGTTCGCGCAAGGAGATCACCTACCCGGGGAACATATCCTGGATGACGGACTGTATGTGCTGTAGCATCATCTTGCTGGAACCACAAGCTGTCTGGATCACGCTCTTCACTGAATTCTTCGACTTTTCGCCTCAAAAAATTCTCAAGCATGTCACAGTACCGGTTAAAGTTCACCGTGACGCCACTCTCCTCAACAAAACAAGGTCCAATGATGCCTATAGACGACACTGTACACCAAACGGTGACTTTTGGGCTATGGTGGGGTCTTTGGTGAAGCTCTCGAGGGTTCTCAGCTGCCCAGTAACGTCAATTTTATTTATTTACACACCCTGACAAATGAAAATGATCCCAGTCCATTGGGGACAATTCCTGGGCAACCATGATCTTATAGGGCTGCAAATTGAGATCAGTATGGAACATCGGCCTCACTATTCTCGCCGAAATCTGAAGAGCAGAAGCATGTTTCCATGCAGAACGCGTTCCATCGACGCCCTCAGTCTAGCGATGTTTCCGGGGGTTCTGACGGTTACAGCTGGGCCTATCTTCTTCGAATTTAGCGCAGATGATGTTGCCCTAAATTTGTGCACCCAAGACAAAATTGTTTTCCGGTCGGGAACACTAGCAGACGACGACAAACTGTACCGCGTATGGAAGGTCCTCAGAGTAGCAGTTAGAGATTCGCCATTTTTGAAAAGAGTCTTGATAACGAACGCACTTTGCTCTCCTCCGGACGAGACCAACCTCTACCCTCTACAACCGCCCGTTCCCCCACAACGATTCTTTTAAATGTGGGAGGTTCCCGTGCCCCTCCCTGTATATAACAATGAATTTTGCAAAACCAATAGGAAGAAAATTTATTAGTGAAGTTGGACAGACAAAAAAAAACAGTATTAAAAAATTGTTTCCACAAAATAATAATTATGAGCCACTAGTTTTCTCTATAAGGTGTTAACTTTAATACTGGTTTCACCACTTATTATTCGGTCATTAATTGTAATCATTTTGACACATATATGATAGTACATTATTTTTATTACCTTACCAACGCAAATTGTTTTTCCATGGTTGTTAAGTTACTTTATCTATTTAAACGGATGGTCAGAGAGAAAGTGGGAAAATTGGCGAAAGACCCCGAAAAAAAAACTTAACGTGACATTTGATGTGGTGTGTAAAACGGAAAATACTATCAAACTACCTACTGAGTGTATTCAATTAAAAACATTGGGATAAGCTTCAATTTACCTAATAAATAGTAAAAAAAGTAGCAAAAATGTTGCGGAGAAAAAGAAGAATAGGAAATTCGTACTTTAAAATTACTGACAACGTTTTCAAAATAATTTGCCTTAATAATATGCGTTTAATTATTGCCAAATTGATAAAAATATTCTAATTATGTTATTATAAATAACAATTAAGTTATAAAATCAATTAGAGAACTTTACCGATTTTTTTTCTATAGTGAGTTGTGTAAAAAAATGGTATTTTCACAAAAATCATCATTATACATCTTAAAACACTATAATATACAAAGTGTATTGTAAACTAATAGTGTTCATGAAACCAACTTTTTAATTCACCCTATATGCATATATTTTTGATAATAATAACTAGCTTATATAATTGAATAAAATACTCCATTTATTGTTATTAGCTTACAGGTCTTTTTAAACATTATCTACCTTATCTTTAAAATGTAATCGTGCTGTATAATTTTATTTCAAAAAATTTTTTTGTATGGTCACCAATAACATAGATAATTAAAGTACAGCTTTCAATATTTATTATGATAAATGGTTATCCATAAAACTCAAATGTGTTACGTAGGATAAAACCAAAGAAATCTCTTAATCCTTACCACATACATTTTAATATCATTGACTACTAGTTTCGACATTAATAATTAATCATCAGGTCTAAAATAGAAGACATAAAATAACAAATAAATTCACAATCATAAGACACCACAAATTGTTTAAAAACAGCAAAATTTCAAATTCCAAAGTTACATTATGTTTTAGATTTCAGGTGAAATTAAATTAACAATAATAAGAACACATGATTAGAAAACTTAACAAACGGTCATTTAATATTTAAAGTAAAAGCAAATCATGTTAAAAAAGAACTAAAGCGAGTCCACCCTTTAAGTGTTGGTTTTAGACTAAGCCAACAAAACAGTGGACTTGCAAAGTAACGTTCGATGATCATCCCAAAATTATCATGATTGGGAAAGGGAAGCCAAGACCAATAAAAGGAAAATAAACTGAGGTGAGTGAACTTGAACTAGAGGAAATACCAAAATGGGTTGGAAATGCAGTAAAGATAGGTGGTTACACAAGTCGTCATACAACCAACATTAAAGGTAGAGACCTGTGTGAAAACATAACAAAAAGGATAAGACGTCAGATAACCAATAGCCCTCCCAAGGCCGAGAACCATGAGAGACTATGGGCAAACACCCTCCAAAAGGGGGTGGAAAAAGGAAACCCACAAATAGTGGGGAGATACTAGTAAATATACAATAATCAGAAGAAGGAATTTGGGCCAATCCGGCAAAACAATGTAATAAAATTAAATCGGACCGAAGAAGGCACTAATGGTAGGACCTCACTGAGTTCGATAACAAAAGTCGGATGATGATGACTTTTAATGTCGAAACTAATTGTCAATGTTATTAAAGTGTATGTGGTAACGATTTAGAGTTTTCTTTGGTATTAATATTTATTATTGTTAACAAAATCGAATTGTTCATGTTTTAAACAAATTTGGAAAATCATACGAATTCATCATTTGAACAACCTTTACCACAAAAAATTAGTAATAGGTGAATTTAGAATCCTTTTAATCGAGACGGCCAAAAATTTTGAAAATGTGACCAAAATCCATTTTCCATATAGAAAGAAGTTTATTATCGTTTTGCCATGATCATTTTTTGTTTCAATTGGTATTGTTGTAATACTAATAGTACCAAGTAATCCACCTTCTATACATTACGTTACAACTATGTTTTAATATATGTATAATGAATAATTTTATCTAAAGAAGCTACAATGAGTCGAAGTTCGTTGAACATTAAAAAAACAGTGTGAAAAATCCACGCAAACACTGTTTTTATTTTATATAATAACAAAGAGTAAGTTTCATCGACCTGAATTAACAGCTATTTGGAATGATTCAATAAATGACCTCTTTTGCGTTCAATAAATTTTATTGTACCTTGTACAGTGACGTCCACCTATAACTAAGTATCTAGTATCTATGTTTGCAAAATACTTTTATAGATAGGTCGACAAAATGACGAACAAAATGATAAATTTGGATCGTGAGAAAGAATGTTTTTATTATTCACCCTTTGGGAACACGAACAGATGCAAATAGAAAAAAAGACGATTATTGATTTGACATTTTAACATAAACCCAAAAAAAAGGTAAAAATTTGTAATTGGAAGATATTTATTAATAGAAAAAAATATCCTGAGGATATTAGGATAATATCATCAGTAAACAATTATACGAATTTTGTAACTTTATTAATTTCAAACTCGTGAATAATAATACCAAAATATTTGTTAAATTATTTGGAATAAAATTAGTTATATCCTCTTTGCCTTCAATTCAATGACCTCTTTGTATTTACGAAATATTAAAATTAATATCATATTTATACAAAAGATTCCTACAGGAAACTGTTATTAAAATATTGTTAAATAATATATTCGGCATGACAATGAACAAAATATATCTGAAAAAATAAATAAAAGCACAAAGTTAATGTAAATAATTGTTTTATCTGCTTTCCTGTTACGTCTTTCGACCAGTCAAACAAATTCAGGCTTGGCTAAAGTGACGATTTACCAATTGGTTAATTTAACTCCCGAGAATTAAAAATAATGAATGGTATTGAAGAAGATTATCACTACTAATATTTTTTTCCTTTTGTAAACTTTGTTGAGTTTAGATCCAGATAAGAAAAATCAATATTATTTGTAAAATAAATGTTCTGAATCATTGGCAGATAAAATAATATTGATTTTTCTTAACTCGACCTAAACCCAATACAGTTTTCAAAAGGAAAACTAATATAATTTCTGGCAATATTTCAATTTTTCTTTATTGCTTTTCATATTGAGCTTATTTGTCTCCTTTCATTTATGTTTACTTGTTACTCTTTTTGATTATCAAGAGGTGTGGAGGAGTGGCTAAGGTGATGAGATTTCAATTAGAATTAATTTAGTAGTATCCTTATAATTATGTCCATGCTCTTCTGTTACTCCCTATACGTAAGAATATCTAAAAATTTGGTATATTTCAAATTTTCTTTTATTCATTAAAAAAAAATATTTTTACTTGTTTTCTTTTTTGACCAGTCAAAAGTGTGCAAGTGTGGTCAAGATGAAGAAATAAAAATTAGAGCTACTTTTTTTGTATAATTTGTTTGTTTGTTCCTTTATTACTTTCAATGATACTCGTGTTGGTGTATCTCCTCTAATTTATTTTTACTTGTTACCCTTTTTTTTACTAGTCAAAAGTGTGTAAATATTGTAGTTTTTTTTTTTTGTATAATTTGCTCTGTCAGGATTGTATAGGTGTGATCTCCTGATACTTTAAATTCAGGGATTTTATTAATTTTTCGTTTATTTGTGGGGATATAACAATCAAAGCTAATTTACTTGTATGAAGTGGTTTCTAATTTCGTCCATACTCTCCTATTACTCCTAATCTATCTAATTAATAAAATTTCACCGAATTTTTCAATATTTTCGTTATTACTTTCAATAATACTCGTATTGACTTATTTTCTCTCATTTCTGCTTATCTTTACTCTTTTTGAGCAATCAGAATTGTGAAGGTCTCAAAGTTCCCAGACAATTATAGACATTTACCAGAATATTCTTGGCGTTTCCTAGAATGTTCGAGAATTTCGGCAAAGCCTTAAATATTTTTCAATAAAAAACTGGAAAGAAAAATCTGAATAATGTATATCAATTAACTGAATACAAAAAAAACTGTTTCTTATTTCTCGACTTGTTTAAAAATCTAATAGTGCGGTTATTTTCTATTTTCTAATAACTGTAAAGAAAAAGTTACACCCATCTTATACTTATATGCTAAAATTTCTTGTCATATCCATAATAATCGTTGTCAAGACAGGATGGAACTGAAAATAAAAAATTATAAAAGTTATTAGAAAGCAAATTATTTCTATTTCAAGTCTGTATTTGTCCAAGATTTGTTATTCAATTTCGTCCTTTTTTGATTTCGTCTTTTTTTGATTTCACCCTTTTTTGATTTCGTCCTTTTTTGATTTCTTTTTTTTATTAATTTTGCTCTTTTTGAATTTTATTATTTCTTAATTCCGTATTTTCTTTTTCTCTTTATTTTTCAGTTTGGTCCTTTTTTGGTGTCGTTTTTATTAATTTTGCTCTTTTTGAATTTTTTTGTTTTGTTATTTTTAAATTCTGCTTTTTTTATTTCGATTTTTATTAATTTCGTCCTTTGCTAATATTATTTTTTTTATAATTTTGTCTTTTTTTTGATTTTATGTTTTACCTGATTTGGTTCGTTTCTTCTTTTTTAATTTTCTTTTCCAGAATTTCTTCCTTTTTTGTTTTTCTTATTTCCTTTTTGAATTTTTCATTTTCTTAATTTTATTTATCTTTTTTTATAAATTTCTTGTCTTTCATTTCATTTTTAATAATTTCTTCCTTTTTAAGACTTGTCCTTTCTAAATTTCGTACTTTCTTGGTATGTTGAAACTATGGGAACAATAATTTTACAGCTTCTTTTTTTTCCATTATGAAGCATGGCGCAGATTGTACAGGGCGATTTAAAAAATTCAGTGAAAACCGCGTGAGGAAATAATTTATGGAATAAAATAATTCTTGCCGTTATTTTAAAGATTGATAAAAAACTCTGAAATATGTAAGTCTGTTTTTCAATGGAACACCCTGTATCATTATATATTTTTGAAATCTCCTTAATAATGGCTTCAACAACCTACAATTCTTATGGTGTGAATATTTTCTATTTTCCAATTAAAGAAAAATGAACTTCAATGGAAAATTAGCAACATAACTATAAAATAACTTAGCATATAATAATCATTTTTGGGTCAAATAAAAACGAGTTTGTTCCCTACTTTTCAATAATTTTAATGGACATTCTATTTATTCTTAGGATTAAAAATTACCAATTAAAAACATGTAGGTGCGTCTATCCTTCATTAAAATTAAGTTTCAATTTCGTTGAAGGTCGATAATATGATTACAAATCACAAGTATTAAAACTTTAAAAATAAAAGACTTTTTTAACGTTGTTATTTATTCACAAATATAATAATGATACATACTTGTATTAATAATATTCTTATTTTTAGATAATTTATTTCCAAATCCGCATCTTAAAAACCGGTGATAAAAATAGTCGGGTTTCTCCGATGGAAATTTTTGTCAATTAGAGAGAAAGAAGTTGTGTTGAAATTGTAACAAATCTTCGACTAAACAAATATAAACGATGTATCCTGTCAAAAAACAAAAAGAACCAAATAAATCAGGAGAAAGGATATCGCTGATCTAAAACTGTTAATTTACGGTGCGAACGCGTTTGATTAGTTTTTGCATTACAAAACTGAATGACGTATCGAGTTCCTAACAACGAATATTTTAACTGTTATGGTCAAGAGATATTTGAAGGACTTCTTCTAGTCTATTTCTTGTAAGAAAGTTTGTGTTCGACTGGTACACACCGCGCCGTTTATTTGCTCATTACATTGCAATGTTATTTCTTAAAACACATTCTAGTCATACATGCGGAAATTCGTCTGCTGATTCTCGCTTTCAATAACTTCGACTTTCTTAAGAAATCCTGTCTTATTAGGAAGTTTTTTAGAGAATATGTATATTCGCTAATTAACGCTTAATCAAAGTGGTAAAAATTAGATTTCAGAAGTCATACTTTTCAAGGGACAAAAAACGATCTCAACCAGAATGAAACTTTTACAAATGCGGAACAAACGAGTAAATACCTATAAAATAATTTGTTGAATTTTGAGATATTGGAAAAAAATTGTTTGTATATAACGGAATTATAATATAATGCGTTTGGATGGTTGAATGTTTATAAAGGTATGAATGACACCACACGTGATACTATAATGGTTCTGCCGAGCGGAAGCCAAACGTGGTTCTTACAATAGATTTGTTAACGAAACAGGTTGGATTAATTAGTCGATAATCTTACTATATTATTAAGGAAATTTGGGAGATACCAGATCCAGTATCTAGGTATATAGGACACTCAAATCACAAAGAAACTAACCGAACCTTTTGTAACTTATTTAATGGCGAGGAATAGGTGAAAATTACAATAAAAATTAAATGAAGACCAACTAATAAATTTAAAATATAACGAATTAAATTATTAATTTGAATAATTAATGTGCCTCGCTTCAGAAAAGTAAATTATAACTTACAAAATTTAATGAGGCTAAAGACACTTGATCACGAAGTACCTTTCCAAACGGGTATTAAACTGAAGCTGATTTCTGATTCCGTCTAACTTTGTAATCAAAACTTTTAGTGCTACTTTTGGTTTTTGCAGATTTTTTTATGATTTTCGGATTATTATTTATTTATTAAAGGGACTCGGCTTTTACAATACTAGTAAATTCCTCAGTTCAGAAAATTATATGATGGGATAACAATCTGAACGACACCAGCTTTTATGGAAGGAAAAAATCCCGAAAAACCTTTCCAGATGCACCTCATTTTCTCCAATTATGCCCATTATTTCTACACAATTACAATCGTAAAACTCATTTGTAATTTCATTTGAAGCGTCAACTTATATTTCAGTAACATGTCTTTAAAAATTAAATTTAACATCTGTTAGTTGATTTTGAAATTCTTTGCATATTTTTGCTGAATGAACCCTTGTTTTTAAAAGATTTATAATTCTCAGGCCAGCTTTTTTTGACTGTTGAATTTGTAAATTTGAAAATAACTATATACTTTTAATTAAATATTCCTAGAAAACTACAAATTACTAGCTTTCAGGTTTAGTCTTTCTCATGCACAGGCCGCCCTGTTATAACCTCTGAACTATATTTTTCCACTTCTGTTGCTGTTTTTTCCTATCCCTTGGCATGTACTTTCTTAGATCTTCTTCTTCATTTTACTCTATCATCCTCCTACCGATTGATCGTCTTTACTTTCATCTGCTCTTAGGATGTGTTCCATCCATTTAATTCTTTTTGCTTTAATGGCATTTTGGTTCATTAAATATAACAGAGAGTTCTTTATTATTTCTTCCTTTCCACATGTCTTGTACTTTTCCCGCCGGAGTATGCGTCCCAATATGTTTTTTCACATGCGTCCAGTTTTTTTTCTGGTTTATCTACAGCTTTATAAACCCTCAGTTTTGATTTATTCATCACCAGTGTGGGCACAAAAATTCTTGTTAACGCTTCTGTGCACCAGATCCTTTCTTTAATTTGCATGATAACAGCTGCTAAAGAGTCAAAACTTCCTACTCTTTTCATTTTATTTCTATTTGCCTCATCTTCTAAAATATATTTCTCTTTTCTTCCTTTTATCTAAATTCTTAGACTCATATATTTTCATTTGCAGCAGTTAATTTCTAACCTTACCTAACCTAATCTAACCTAAACTAACCAACTAGGATTGGTTAGATCCAGCTTTAAACAATTAATGATAGAAAAATCGGAACTTTTCGGGTTTCAATCGACTAAAATTGAGTCTAACCAAACCTAGTTAGTTTAGGTTAGATTGGATCTTTATTTTATAAAGTTCATTGCTTCCACCATAAAAAATTGCTCCATATCGCAACCAATGATTCAAAATTTGAAAAATAAATTATTTTACGATCATAAATATTTCGATAAAACTGTAAAAGTATAGCATACTGAATGTAATCTTGTATTAAGTTACTATATCTGACTCCCCCTGACTTTCCAAAACTTTTTAAATATTCATATGTCAGTTGGTTCACCCTTTGGCATCGTTAGATAAGATTATAAAAAATTATAAAAAAAGACAAAGTTAAGGGAGTAAAATTTATCTCTGATCCTGCATACATTTTGAGTTCAGACACTAGACTGGATAATAAAAAATAAATTTAATTTAACTAGAATGTAAGTAAAAGAGTATCTGAAAGCTTCAATAAAATTTAAAAAAATAGAGGTATGTTTACAGATGATTAATTTTCATTAATAAAAAAATTGTATTAATCAAAAAGATCTCCAACACAAATAATCAAATAATACTTAATGCTTGTGGTTAGTACTATTGAAGTACTTAAAGGGTACAATTAAATCAGTTTAACACATACGAGAATACTTGTGGGTGCTTTTACTATTAAAATTTTGACTATTGAATAATGGACTAACTATAGTTAATCGATTTTTAGCAACATTCATTTATTTATTAACATTAGGAAGAAACTAGTTAATTTATTAGTGATAGTCTATTTTTCTATTAATAAGATGATATTTCCTTCAAGGAAAATAGCTGTCCAAATAACCCATACAGTTCAAGCCAATAAAGGAAATTAAAGCAGAAAAATTATCTGAAATATTCGAGAAGCCAAGAAGAGTATGTAAATACCGGGAATTGACATTTGACAGTTTGATTGAGATTTGAGTCACTCGTATTGAATTTGCGTTAATTTGTAATTCAAATTTTAGTTTGTTAAAGACATTTGTAAAGTTTTCCGAATATTAAACCGGGAAAAGTGATTGGAAATATTATTTTCAACTTAAACTAGACACCTACGTTCTTGGATGATACATGGAAAAGTTATAAATTAACGTAACTATGCTTTTAGATTAGTTAAATCTTCATACGAAATCCTTGTTAATTTTTAGCACATACGTTTTATTTGACTTTGTAATTTTAATGACCGTGTTGGATTTATGTTGCACATATGTTAACGACTAAACAAATTCAAAAGTATTCACTTTCGTACTTTCACAATCAGGTATATATATTATAACTTAACGAAATTGTTTAATACCGTAATTATAATCGAAACGCTTGGCCCCCAAAAATTTAACCTTAAACCACTTTTGCTCGTATCCGACTGATCATATCGATTCGCTTAACATACAATCGCAGGACCGGTACAAAGAAATAAATGCAAATGCTTGTGTTCTCTGGCTAATTTCTGCTAGAAAGTAAGGAGAAACCTAGAGTTAAATCAAAAGGAACATAAAATCAGATTGATAATTTAGAAAAAAAGTCTCTTTAAGAAAGTGACCATCCCGAGGAGAAGTTTCTCATTTCAACCAGAAAAAAATCATTATAAAGGAAAAATAAGATTAAAAATTCAAAAGAAAAATCTTCTTCCTTTTTTTCTCGAATATCTTTTGCCCCTTCAGGCGTTGTGTTGATCCGTACTATTAAGGTTCCATTTCCTCCGTTCTTTTCTTTCTGTGGTCAGTCCTTTCATTTTTTCTATTGTCTTTTCTCTTCTTTCTCCTACCTCCTTGATTCTTCCTTCGATTTCCCTTTTCTCTCCTTTCTATCTGGTCTTGCTTCTCTAATTTTCTTAATCAATCTGTTCTGGTCCATTCTTATGATGTATGACCTTTCCAGTTTAATTAAATGAAAATACAAAATTAGTTTCATTTGATGTTAGTAATTTCTCCATGTGAATATATACCATTAATAACTGAATCTTAGAAAGAAAACACATTAACCAAACGTCAGTCAATGAAATTATAAATCTATTTAATGTATGTATCAATCAAAATTACTTTGTATTTGATGATAAATTTTATATTCAATGGGTAGTTCAATATCACCAATTTTTGCAAATATTTTTATGAACAATTTGGAACAAAAAATTTATGAGTCAAATAGCTCCAGAAATGTATTGTTTTGGTATAGATATGTTGATATTGTTTTGGCTGGTTTTACAGGTAGTGATAGACAATTGGATGTTTTCTTTAAATTTATTAACAATTTACATCCAAAAATAAAATTTACCGTTGAAATTGAAGAGAAGAAGGAAACCTTGGTCAGAGAAAGATATTTGGAAAATAGGTTTGTAATACTGTGGATATTGACTGGTCTAATTATTGTTTAGTGCCTTTATGTGCCCTTCTTTTACCTCTTCTTTCCCCTTGCATAGTGATAAAGGAAAATAACTAATGATTAAAAGAAACAACAACATATTGGAACTATAAAACCAATAAACGTATTATTAACTCATTATTTGAAAGACTTTGCCTTACTTTTTCAATAAAGAAACATTTTTGTGAAAGCAAATTTATATTAATTATACACACATGTTTTATAATAAATATATAACACATGTTTATTAAAAATAGGCATGTTTTACTAACACGAAACCATCCTGTATTGAAAGCAAAATCTAATCATTAAAACGGAACTTTAAGTGGAACGAATCACCAAAAATCCATATTTACACGGGCCTAACGTTTTATTAACTCACTTATTTGCATACTATTTAAATAAACACCTGCTACATTTTTCGTGATATCTATAAATATTTTCATTCGTTAGTCAAAAATATTTTAGATTACAAATTATGTTACCATTTTTCCATTAGCACAACAAAAATATCAATGGCATACACCAAAATAAAAAATCAATACTATTTTATTTTATTATTTTATTCAATTGCACTCTCACAAATCAAGAATTAATTTGACAAAAAGAATCTAATTTTTCGTAGTTTTATAAAGACCAAAACTTTGATTATTGAAAAAAACAGATTTCTATTTTTTTGAACTTATTTCAACCAACAATCTTCCACTTCTTAAAATTGATTTGGGTCGCAAACCATAAAAAATTAATTTTACATATTTGAGAAATATTTACCCACAAATATTTCTAATTAGCAAAATATTTCGCTTGGGAATTTTTATTGCGACATCTCGTTCCATTAATTAGTGAATAGTTTTATCGAGCTCTTAGTTTTGTAACTAGTGGTTCCTAAAATACATCAACCGGCCTTATTTGAATCTTAATTGTTAATTTATTAAAAATTTATTATATTATTATTATACAATAAAATGCCCACAATATTCTTTAGTTAGTTGAAACGTGACCTCCATCAGGAGACAAGACTGTGGAAAGAAAGTGAAACGATACAAATTCCGATTTATTGACCACTGGCTCGTACACAAGTAATACCAAGTTGTGTACATTTATTTTTTCTTTTCTTTATGCACAAAGCGAAATCATTACTGCATTCTAATTACATGTTACAGTTAGTTTGATTTAATTCTTACGTCGTGTGATAATCGTTTACATAATAACACTTATTTTTTAAAATGTGTGGTATTTATTAAAAAAGGATTGATAAGTATTATCAAGGACACTTTGTGTCATTAACTGTTGCAATTTGGTTATAAATCGAGTTAAAGTAAATTGAAATTTAACAAAGAGTACAGAAGAATCTTGGATGGAAACGATTTAAATAACAAAATGGTTCCCGAATGGTTAGAAATTGTTATTTTTTTACTAAGACTATTTTTGGAAATTTATTGAAATAGAACAGCTAGTTTTATTTGCATTCAAATTTAATTTTAATATGGTTAAAACAATAGGTTCTTAGTTTCGAGTGGTTGTGCACTATCGATTTCAATTAAAACGTCTTGATATTAACAATGATAAATTACAACTTAAGAGTTGACTGTTGAAGTGGTTGATTCCAATGTTGCTCAATGTTCTTTTTGGAACCCTCTTTTTTCTCATCCAAATTTTCAATTTTAATTTAACTTTTTAATTTTGTACATAATGGCTTTGGACCATTTTGGTGTTGTTAGTGTAAATTTGTATTTTGTTACTTATATTATCAGAAAGAAGAGCTTGAAGGTCTCTGTTGGAAAATAAAGAAAGCTATTTCAAAAATTGAATGGCATTGTCATGATATTGACGTTCACGACACACGATTTGAAAACTCTCAGATTACTTTGAATGAACTTCCATTTGGCAAACTTTTAGCAAAAGGAACTGATGCTGCTGCAACCCAGATCGGACTTACTTCTAGTTTAATGTAACCTTTTGTTGGTTCTTTCTTTCTCTTCTGATTTCAATGTTGGTTATATTTTAATTTAATTTTGTATGTAGCAACTCTGGACAATTTCTTGCGTAGTTGGTGAGTTTAGCTTCAAGTACTTATATTCACTTGTATTTCACTAGACTAATTCAATGGGCTTCGACCTC
This sequence comes from Hermaeophaga mercurialis, assembly GCA_951812935.1. NCBI lineage: Eukaryota > Metazoa > Arthropoda > Insecta > Coleoptera > Chrysomelidae > Hermaeophaga > Hermaeophaga mercurialis. The sequence goes on from OX638358.1 coordinate 35,850,941, forward strand.
TTGAGTCTTCATTTCAGTCTATTTTTATCAATGGCATCAACATAATGGAGACGATTTTCGAGACTTCTAGATTTAGATAATTGTATCATTTTTCTGCATTTACGGATCACGTTCTGGAATTAAAAATACTTGAGTTCTTCATCTAGCATCTCTACCACTAAGAAGTCATCCCGAAGAAGAGAGCAGTACTGTTTGTCAATATTTCTACTTATGACTAATTCATCTCTGAGGTCATACTTGCTTCTCTTTACCCAATTGATCAAAAGATTTATCCACATTTATTATCACGGTACCCCCCACAGAGATATCAAAACTAACAATTTGCTATTACACACCTGAGGTAATGTCATCAGTAACTTTGGTAATGCCCAGCTAATAAAATAGTTTCATGCTGTCTTTCACTACATACGATGTAGATAAAAAATACATCATTACTACTAAGGGCACCTAAAAGTATTGCAGTTCCAGGAGCATTTAGTAGGTATCAGAATTTGCAGCGAAGTAGCTACAATTGTTTATCAAATAATCTTCTGTGCAACCAGTTCTTGGTTAAAATTTGGAACTTCAAAATTACCATCCGACGCAAAAGTTCTTGAATACTTATTGAATCTACTAACTAAAATACTGTATGAAGATAGTCGTAACTAAAACTTTACCAAAATAACAGTACTGAATTGGTTTTACGATGGTAGCACTATTAGAAAGATATGAATTAATTAAGATAAATGCGAAACTACTTTTTACTTAAGACTATACGTTTTTATGATATTTCTTGGTTAAAGCTCCATAAAAAAATCTGAGTTTACGTAAATCCTTGAAAATCTTTCCTGAACACAATGTGGCTCCATTTTCTCTTCTGTAATGTTACCGCAACTCCTGAAAATGTCCAAAGGTGAAATAGAAATAATTTATGAGAGGTGGAAACTGATCTGGTTTGCAAAGAAATACAGAAGTTATGATGGAGATAAGCAATAGTCTGGATGGTTTAAATTATTTTTTTTTGTTTTCAGAGAATGGATGCCGACAGCAGTTATGGCGGCAGTGATACGACACAAGATTCCCATACGGGGCTCAACGAACACAACTCAATGAACGATCACTCGAATATGGCGGAAAAAAACCCTCACCACGACGAAATTACAACGGCCGTTCACGTTATTTCCGTGCCAATTCGTAATCCAAGTGATGACATACCTATAAACAAATATTACCACAAAAACGAAATAACACTACCTGTAAATGTCCCTGATGAGGACCAAACCGACTTTCAACAAAATGTAAGTGTAAAATATTGTCTATACAAGTAGCTTGGTCTACATACAGTTAAAGAACAATTTTTAATAAAAGCAAAATGATGTCTTCCAGAAGGACTCAAAGTTACCACATTACATGGCAACAGTTAACCTGAACATCAATGAAACTTTAGAACATCACAGTAATTTAGAAGAAATGAATAAAAATTATAAGAGCTCGCACCAGTTAGCTCCTAGTCCAGCAAAATCAACAAGTAACGCAAGTCTGAATGGCATTGATAATCCAGCTTATGTGGAAGATAACCGAAGTACTTTTAATAGCGATTTGCCTTATAATAATGGTTTAGGTAAACAATATTTTCTTTTTCTTACTTCGACAATCTGATTAGGAGTACTGCAAAGACTGGTCTTAGGACCTCTACTATTTTTATTTTCTATTCTAGAAGTCAATTCGTTGAACGCAAATGAAGAACCTTTAACGGAAGCCGTAAACTTAGAATTAATAAATATGAAACCATCTTCTGGAATCCACAATGGCATTAAGGATCCATGTGACATGACTAATGGTAATGGTTTAACTAATATTCCTCTAAAAAAAGACGAAGAAGAAATGAAAAGCCCCTACGATGAATATTTTGTACCTGTAAACGAACACAGAAAATATATAAGGTAAACAGTTGAAATCGCTAAATAACAAAAATGACAAACCATTTTATTTGTAGAGGAGAAAAATTGTACGTTACTAAAGACAACAGGGTAGAAAAGAATAAAAGTAAATGCATTTGTTGGTCCCTCTGCATTTGTATCGCAGCTGCAGCAGTTATTATTGGAATTCTAGCAGCTGGTTAGTATCTACTTAACAAAAGCAGTTACTCATATTTTCTCAACATGTATCTACTTTTTTTTAGTTGGCGTTATAGGAAACCAAGGTCCATTGCCGCAACCTGTTGAATCGACTGGCAGAAACTTTGATAACGACACTCCGATTGTTAAAGCTGGAATTAACCTACCAATACAAGCAACATCATCAAGCACTGAACCTCCCACCGACAATAGAACCCTACCATTGACCCCTGAACCACCCATTTCAACTGTTGGACCCATTCCACCCTCTACAGAAGCTTACCCAGCTACTGGTAAGTTCCATTAGGAAATGTGTGTGTTTTTTATTCATTTAAACATGTTTCAGTTCCAAATGTTGACGAGTACGAATTCAGAATAGATAACATGGAATTTACTCCTGGTTTGGCGTTTAAAAATAGTTCCGAGTTTAAAGCACTTAGTGAGGTTTTGGAAAGATTGTTGAGAGAAAATATGGTGGATCCGATAATGACTCAAAAAACTGAGACAAATAATATTCATGTAAAGGTTATGAAATTTTCGTAAGTATATATTGTTCCTAAAATAAATGAAAAAACATATATTTATGTTGACTCTACTTTTAGGCCTGGAAGTGTAGTTATAAAATATAGAATTGGCTGGCTATATGACAACAAGCATCCTAATATCAACTCAACTATTATACAAGAACAATTGAAGAAGTATTTACAAAAAAATAATGGATTACTAGGAGAATATCACATTGATGAAAATTCCGTATTATCCAAAAAGGTCTCTGACCTATGTCTCATAGAAAACAATGGCTGCGAACATTTATGTATGTTTGATTATAATACTTTAAACTTTACATGTACTTGTCCGGAAGGTAAAACACTTGCTGCTGACCAGAAGCATTGCATGGAAGTAAAATTAGAACATGAAACAGAACCAGAACCTGAACCAGAACCTAAAACAGAACCAGAACCTGAGCCAGAACCTGAACCAGAACCTAAAACAGAATCAGAACCTGAGCCAGAACCTGAACCAGAACCTAAACCGGAACCTGAACCAGAACCTAAACTAGAACCTAAACTAGAACCTGAACCAGAACCTGAACTTGAACCAAAATCTAAACCAGAACCTGAACCAGAACCTGAACCAAAACCTGAACCAGAATCTAGAACAGAACCTGAACCAGAATCAAGACCAGAACCGGAACCAGAATCTAGACCAGAACCGGAACCAGAATCTAAACCAGAACCTGAACCAGAACCGGAACCAAAATCTGAACCAGGACAAGAACCGAGTAATGGCATGCAACCTGCTCAATGGTCGGAACCGATCAACAACCAGACCCATAGTAAGGAACAAATACCGGGAGAGGAATCACGGTAATACATAAATATTATTTTGCGTTAATTTAAAATGTATAAATACCAATAAAACTATTTCAGCGCAGTACAAATTAATCCTGAGTACAGAACGTTTTATCACCGAGGACCACCGGATATTTACGAGGAACCTGAATCAAACACGAAGAATTCTGCTCCAGAATCACGTTCAGATTTAGAAACAGCAACGCAAACGATGTTAGAACAAGAAGCGGACTCAGGTCCGCAAGAATCTGTGGAACATAGTCTAATTCCAACTGACCGCAATGAACAACCATACCTGGAAACCAGTCCAGAACGATCTCCGGAATATATTTCAGAAACATCTCCGGAATCCAATACAGAGCAATCTCCGGAATCCACTACCGATCCGTCTCCTGAATCGAGTACAGATACATCTCCGGAATCTAATACACAACCATATCCGGAGCCGAGTATAGACAATTATCCCGAAGTCAATCCAGAACGATATCTGGAATCGAATTCACAACAAACTTTCGCACCGTCTCCAGTAACCAGCTCAGAACCTTTTAACTCAGAACCATTGCCAACAACCAAAATGGAATCATCTCTTGAACCCAATGTCGAACTATCTCCCAAACCCAATCCAGAACAATATCCCGAATCCAGCACAAAACCATCTACAGAATCAAGTACAGAAACATCTCCGGAATTTAAGACAGAAATAGCTCCGGGTCCTAATGCAGAAATTTCTCCGCAGGAACAAAGTGCAAAAGTAATTCCACAGATGAGAGGAGAAGTAATTCCGGAACCCAGTGCAGCAATAGCTTCAGAATTTACTACGGAATATTACTCAGAGCCTAACACGATGATGCCTGATGTTACTGAGATGGCAATAAAATACAACCCTCACTTTGCTAGTGATAACAAAGGTGATGGTAATGCATGATGCATATCACTTTAATTACATATCTAATATTTGTTTTTTTTTGCAGATCCGCTTTTACAACCAATACCTCTCTTTGAAACAAACAGTTCAAGTCAGTCTCCATCAGTTGAAACAGAAAAAAGTGAAAAAGACGTAGAAATTACCAAACAAGATTACTATTACGATCCAAACGTTTTGGGACAGAGCTTGAACAAATATGAAAATTACAAAGGAAGAGAAGAAGAAGAAGAACGCGAAGAAAAGGAGAAGGAAGAATTTGAATATGGTTTCGGGAAAATATTTACACCGGTTGCTGAAGTTATTACGGAATCTCTCAAACCATCTACAATGTCCAGTGAAACTCCACTTCCAGGATTTTATAAAGTTCACATTCACAAGACGTCTCGTCCCACATCACCTACCAACCATGTATATAGAGAACCCAAAATCCAAGGTAATGAAAAAATATTCTCCATTATCTTAGACCTTTTCTGTTATTCACATATTCTATTATCTTCTAGAATTACACTATCATTCCCAAAAAATGCAGATGGAATCTTCAATGGAGTCTTCAGATCCCATGGTCCATGATGAGTACATGTCCCCTTTCTTACCTGATTTAGATAATGACACTTTTGTTAACTCATTGCATTCAGAAGAGCATCTGGTTGACCACACTTTTGATAACCACGAAAACGTGTCTGTAACAAAACCTCCAACTCTAGAATTCGACCAAATTAACAGAACGAATCCGTTTGATAATAACACTTCTGATGCAACGCTGGATTTGGATGTTAAACCGGATGTGGTTATAACTATATCAGATAAGAGTAATGGTACTACTGAACAACCTACTACAACTGAAGATAATACTACCGAGACAGAAGAAATCGAAAAAATATCTAATAGAACCGAGAAAATGAATATAACTGATCTACAAAGTAATAATACTGCAAATAACAGTTTAGTAGAGAGTATTAGCACAATGTTAAATGAAACAGAAGATGTAACTGACACTTCTGAAAATTTAACTACAGCTAATAATGACCAATCCTTTTTTGATAACAAAATAAATGAAGAGGATTTAAAAATAGAAGGTCTTGACTTAGAAACAACAACCACTGAAGAATCAACTACCGAAATACCAACAACAGAAACAAACAAGTCTGATGATCAACAAACCAAATTAGAAACAACAACGGAAATTGAAAATGAAACGAATTTAACGAATATTAATAACAACTTTAAAGATATAACCACCAGTACAGAAGACTTACTAGCATTAGAAACAACAACAAACATTTTAGGAGATAATTTGCATGATATGAAAGATACGACAGCAAAAAATATAACTGAAGTGCAAGGCGAAATCGTAGAAACAGTTACAATATCAGTAAACGTTTCTAATGAAAATGAAATTAACGAAAATTTAACAACAATAAATCCAAAACAATACCAAGTTAAAGAAACCGTTAGTGACCTAACCACTACCGAAAAATTGTTTATAACTCATAAACCAACTACAGAAGAGTCAGTAATGGAAGAGGATCTAACTATAGAACCTCTCCAATCTGAAAATACTAGTACCAAACAAGAGAAAAAATACGTACCCTCCGAAAGCAACGAAATTGATAATGATATATTTTCGAGAAGCGATTCACCATCAAAAACAGAGGACAAACCAGTAACAGAGGATTTCATACTTCCCAAAGTCAACAGGTGTCTGCAGACCCAGTTTCAATGCTTGAACGGGACATCTATTAGAGATGGAAACTACTGCATCGATCTTAGCGATAGATGCGATTCGGTTTTAGACTGCACCGATGGATCTGATGAAATCAATTGTATTGCAGAAGGTTGCCCTAATAATTTCCAGGTATTAATATTGAGAAGAATTTATAATAATCTGCTGATAATAACATTTATATTTTGTTACAGTGCGCAAGTAAACAGTGTCTAAAACGACATCTTGTTTGTGATGGTATCCAAAATTGTAATGATGGAAGTGACGAAGTAAATTGTGGTAAGTTAAAAAAACAAGACCACCGGGAAAAAAGAATCTAAGCAAAATGGACTATTATATAATCTGTTTTGATCTTTTTTGCCATCCTCAACCTTTCCATAATATTAGTTTAAATGAGAGTAGGTCATGACTGGAGGTCTGAAGAGATCTTACCAGTTCTCAAATAATCTTCTCGACCCCTTTAGATAATCTGAAATATAAATGAAAAAGCGTATAGATAATTTGCTTCAATTTTAATCAAGATAAAATAGTTCCGTTCTTAGTTGTTCTTATAGTTTACACCTATCAAGTAGTAGTATTAGATTTCCTCTTCTACCTTTGGTAGTTTGAGTCCAGTAAGGATTTATCTGTCAACTCTTTAGACAGTGACTACTGCTCCCACTCTCCAAACATTGACCAAATTTTGCGACTTGCTAAGTTTTCTACTAAGTTCCAATCCACCAAATTTACCTCAAAAGGTTTGGCAGAGAAATAATCTTCTCAAAACTGGTTCCAATTGGTCCCATTGATTTGTATATAGATCTTCTTGTTGCTATCTTCTCGATCGTTTATGTATATTTTTTTAGAAAACTGGAAGTGTAACTCTGACGAATTTTCCTGCGGTAATTCAGATCGTTGTATCTCTTCAACTTGGGTGTGCGATGGAAGAATACATTGTCAAGACGGTTCGGATGAGCAACATTGTCATCATTTAGAACAGTGCCCTAACGAATTTTTCAAGTGTTCTGAAGAAAGCTATTGCATCCCTACTTCTTGGAGATGCGATGGAGCAAAGGACTGTAGTAATTCGGAGGACGAAGAAGGCAAAATATGCAGTAAGTTTATTTTTTTAAGCCACTAAGATTTTATTTTAAAACTAACACTAATCGTATCTTAGATTGCAACCAAGAACAATTTAAGTGTAAAATGGGAGGAGGCTGTGTACCTAAAACTAATGTTTGTGATGGAATAGCTCAATGTGCCGATAAATCCGATGAATGGGAATGTCTTAAATTGGATCATATGGTACAAGCCACTAGAGAAGAGAGTGAGAAAAAAATTTTACAGGTAAACTATACATTTATTCTAAATAAAAATTATTATTTTTGTACTCCTTTTTAATTTCAGATACGAGCTAGCGATGATACTTGGTATCCCATTTGTATGGATTGGACTTTATGGGACACTATGTATGCCGATTTGGCGTGCCAGAGCTTGGGATATGCAGCTTCTTCAGCATTAGAATCAGTACCTATGCTCAAAAATCGCAGTTCTGAGATTAGTTACATTTTAAAAGAAAATACTAACCAGAAAAGTTTGCTACGTTTTGAACAAAACAAGATTTCGAACTGCGATCAGTTCGTATCTATAAATTGTCAAGAATATGGTATATATTTTTAAAAATTTATTCGTCTAAGCTAGATATTCTTCTTCTTCTTTACATTTTTACCTACTTGAGTCAATACTATATATATATATATATATATTTATATATTGTAAAAATATATGTAAATATATTGTAAAATATATATATATATTTATATATTGGACATAGACCTTCGAGATTCTATTACTTTTTTTTTAACTTTAACGATTATTATTTTTTTAGTTTGTGGCAGTTCTTCATCATTCGAATCTCCTTCTGCTAGAATAGTTGGAGGAGATAAAGCATCCCCAACACAGTGGCCAAGTTTGACCCTTCTGTATAACAAGAAGAACAACTTGTACTGTACGGCCACCCTAATTACGCCCATATGGGCAATAACCAGCTATTCCTGCGTTGCTAGGCCCACTCAAACTTTCAACCACGATGACTGGTTCCTGTACGCAGGAGGAACCCATAAAGGGGACAATATCACTAGTCAAGTTAAAAAGTTGAAAGAAATTGTGACGCACCCACAAGTAAGTACAGTATTTCTATTCTAAATTGCAAAACTTAAATTTTAACTCCATTTATTGAGGTTCATCTAATATAAGTACTTGAAAATGTAAAGACCTTTATAAGAAATGGGCATTTAAATATTATATATACCACGTATAATCACTTGATATCTGAGTAGCGCGTGTAAGTGATTTCATTCAATTTTTCTTTCCTTGCAAACTAGACTGAGCGAATTTCATAGAGTAATAATATATCTGGTAACATAATTACGAAAAATGTTAGTATTATTATTAATCTTTCCATATTTATTATGAATAATTTTCATAAAGTAATAGTTGAAACAATTCATTAAAAACTTTTTTAATTGTGAAAAAAAAATAATTTTACAAATAAAACATTTCTTTCATTAATAAAAAATAAAAGTGGATTAAAATTATACACTATAATATAGTCTTTCTTTTTTTATTTACAAGAATATAAAATTTATACAGATAAGCAACTACGCCCGTGGAACTACTTTGTTTCTTGGATTTATATGAATTTTTTTGAGGTTTTGTAATTTAGAATAGAAATACTTAACATTTTTAATTTATTGGAAACAGATTTAAATTTCGAATTATTGTACCGACAATTAAAAATTTTTTGTAATTTGCAGGCTAAATTTTCGAATTTTGGTTTTACAAATGATGTTGTATTGCTTAGACTGAGAAAACCAGTCAATATAAATTTGAATGTGAGCGCCGTTTGTCTACCAAAGGACGAAATAGAACCAAGACAACTTTGTATTGTTGCTGGTTGGGGTATTAACAAACCTGGAGGTAAGATTTTTACAATAAAATCATTTTATTAGGTAAACATTTTAAATGAAGTTATTATGTTTGGATTTTTGAAGATTTGAAGGAATAATTCCACAACAAAATAAATTTTGAATAATGAATGAGAAATAGAAAAATATAAATTAATTTTTAGTTGCATAGAAGAACAGTTTTGAATTTCTAATGTTAATAAAAATTAGAATAATAATAATAATAATAATAATAATAATAATAATTGAAAAGGCGGACATGTAGGATGAATAATATGAGTATATGAGTACATTAATATGAAATATCAAGTTAACAGTAAAATAAAATTATAAAATCTTCTATTTTTTCAAGATCTCGTTTTTAATGTCGAAATTTTAGTGAATCTGGATATTTTTAAAATACTCTCGTTTTTCTTCAAAATCATTTTATAACATTTTAAAGAATCTCGTCTGTAAAATAGATATCTTACAATATATGACGTTTTTCTTCAAGATTTCGATTCCATAATAAAATGTTTACTTCTAAATCTTCACTTCAAATTCTCATGTTCTACTTCAAAATCTCTACTTTAAAGTAAAAGTTTCAATAAAACTCGTTTTTATATGAAAAATTTGTAAAAAAAACCTGTTTCATTTTATTATCTCAACTTTTTAAAGTCAATATTTCAATGAATCTCGACTTTAAATCCGAAATCTTAAGGAATATCGGCTTTAATTTTGAAACATTAAAAAAATATCTTGGGTTTTTCTTAAAGATCTCGATTTTAAATTACAGAATTGAATTAATTTCGATTTTAGAGTAAAAAATTTTTAAAATCACTTTTTTTATGAAATCGAGATTTTGATAAATTTTTATATTTCAAGTAGAGATTTTAATAAATCTTGCAAAGATTTTTTAGAGATCTTCTGTTTTACTTTAAATCTCTATTTTAAACTCAATATTTTAATGAATCTTGAATTTCAAGCAAAAATACTAAAAATGAATTGTTTTTCTTTAAGATTTCGATTTTCAAGTCGAGATTTTAATAAATCTAGCAAAAAAATTTTAGAGATCTTGTGTGTTACTTTAAATCTCTACTTTAAACTCAATATTTTAATGAGTCTTGAATTTCATGCAAGATTATTAACAATTAATTGTTTTTCTTTAAGATCTCGATTATAAAGCCGAGATTTTGATAAATTTTGATAATCAAGTCGAGATTTTAATAAATATTGCAAAAATATTTTAAAGATCTTCCGTTTTACTTTAAATCTCGACTTTAAACTCAATATTTTAATAAATTTTGAATTTCAACAGTTAATTGTTTTTTCTTTTAAATTCTTGATTATGATGTCAAGATTTTGATAAATTGTAATTTTAATGTCGAGATTTTAATGAAAATTGAATTTCAAGCAAAAATAGTAGAAATTAATTGTTTTTCTTTAAAATCTCGATTATGAAGTCTAGATTTTGATAAAATTTAATTTTCAAAACGAGACTTTTACCGAATTTTGCAAAAATATTTAAAAACATTTCTGTTTTACTTTAAAGCTCGATTTTAAAGTCGATATTTTAATGAATCTCGATTTTAATAATTCATTATTATTTTTTAAGATTTTGACTTTAATATCCAGATTTTAATTAATCTCGATTTTAAAGAGAGAAATTTCGATACGGCGCATTAGTGGTTAAGTCACAAGTCGTAACAGTCATATTTGTTAGTTTACACCCTTAGGCCGATGACTCTGACGTCATTGGTGCCCAATACGCTCAGTTGATATCATTTACTCAAATGAGAAATCAGTTACACTAAATTGGTACGACGTCACCAGTTAAATTAATGACGTCAGAGTCATCCAATTCTCCCCCTTACTATTAAATTTGCTAAAAATTCGTCAGTCGTAGAATAATTTGACTTATGAACTTCATTATATTTTTTATTTTCAGAACCATCTATTCAACAGTATTTGAATTATTTACCAGTACCTTTAATAGGAAATGAAGAATGCAATTCTACTAAACATTATAACGGCCAAATTAGGTCAGATAAAATATGTGCCGGATATACTGACTCCGACAAATCTCCATGCTACGTAAGTATATTTTTTTTCCTAACTTTTACGCAATTTTTTTAAATATTTATATAGTATTTTCGGCATCAAGAGAGAGTAATAAAACCTAATTATATATGCAAACTAAAGCACAGGTGACTCAAATAATTCCAGTGTATTTGAATAACTTTTACCATAAAGCATTAATCACATTTATTTTAGTTTTACGGTGCTACCTGGTATACACGCCATATAACAATCCCAGACATTTTTCTAATTCCTGAGATTAAGTGACCAGTATAATAATGCTATGGCATTACCGTGCTTGTGGGATGTTTAAGGGATTAGTAGAATATGTTAAATATTTATAATATATTAATTATTTATAAAAGAAAAGAACATTTATTTTAATAATAATTTGTACATATTATGGCTCGAGAAAATTAAAAAAGAACAGTACATTATAATTTCAAAAATGTATTTAAAAAATTGCGACATAAAAACATTTACTCAAAAAGACTGTCATCGCTCTCTGAATCACTATTGCTAACAACAAAAGTTAGAGGTTCTACCGTTTCTTTTGTAAATTGATCCGGTTTCCACCTTTTCTGTTCTTCCTTAATTTCTTTTTTTCTAAGATATTTTTTCTCCAACAAATAATTTCGTCATTTTCAATAAGCACTCTCTCCAGAAACATATGCAAAATTCTCTAAACCAGCTTTAAACCTGGTCGAAGCAGACTGGTCTACAATTTTCAACCAAAAACACCAAATGCATACTATTCTCTACCAAACGAAATCGTATCTATCTAGAATTAGCACTAAATAACCAATCAGTCAAGCTTTGTTGACAGCATAAAATTTCTAAGCGTGATCTTTGACAGCAAACTTTCTTAGAAACAACACATTTTTCAACTAAAAAATGCATGCCAAAGTGGTCTGAATTTGTTAAGAACATTATCCGGCGAAGCCTGGGGTTCTGATTATAAGTGCCTAAAGCACATATACAAATCTGTGGTCCTTTCGAAAATATATTGCGGCTCTATAGTTTACACTACAGCTAAGAAAAATATACTTAATCAACTGGATACTAATCAGAATTCGGCACAAAGGATTATAACCGGAGCCTTCTGCACTAATCCAATCAAAAGCTTGCAATGTGAAACTGGCCAAACTTCTATTCACCTAAGAAGAAAATAATTAACAATTTCCTATGCCCTATCCGTATATAAAACAAAAATAAAACAGTGTACAACAATACCTTCTCAGATCGAAATCAACTCCTATACTCAACTAATAGAAAGACTGTCCCACCGTTCTATCAAAAGGTCCACGTCAAAATAGCAAGATTACGGACTTGGCCACACTAGTCTTACTCATAGTCACCTTTTAACTAAAACGAAACCCCCTCATTGTGAACTCTGCCTCAGAGGACTTACAGTAAAACACCTTCTAGTTAATTGCCCTAGGTTAAGAAACGAACGAGAGAATAATAATATCAGTGACCAACTAGAACAAGTACTTGGCAAGAACTGTAATAGTGATAACATGATAAAATAATTGAGTGACATTCAAATTATTTCCAAATTGTAAAAATTATTGTAACAAAATCAAATCTTGTCACTAATAACCCAAGTGGTTGTTGCGACTATACTGCAAATAAAAATAATTATAATAAGCATAGCTTTCCTATCTTTGTTTGAGCATGTAAAATTTAATTCTTTAAGGGTTTGTCAATGTTTTGTTTGTTTTATGTGTCAGACAGACAGGGATCTTCTTTTATGGAATTCAAAATTTTTTATAACGTTGGTCTTTCTTTTTTTAAATAAAATTCAAGTACCTTGTTTCTGATCGCTGTTTTGACTTTTTCTGGAAGTTCTTTTTTTTATCTACCTCCACTATATTGTATTGGTGGATTCACAATTCCTAATTTTGGCTCTCTAAGGAAACTATATATAAACTTTCCCACATCTGTCATTTTTTATAATAATTTTCTCGTTTGCCGATAATGGACTACCTTTCATAAGTTTGACAAGGCTACATTCCAAACTATTTTCCATTTTCACTCTTTTTACTGACACTTTTTAACTCAATTCGTCTATCACAATATACCAAATAGTGACCCACTTTCGACGTTACTTATAAATATTGCTGTTAATGTTAATAATTCCAAGCATTTGTTGTTTGGTAATTAAGGATACATTGACTACTTAAGTACCGAGGGAATAAATAGGATTACAAAATAAATGGATGTTAACCCAAAATAAATAGAAAATCAATTAAACCAAGACATATTGTTAATTTAAAATTAAGAGAAAAACTATCTATGATAGCAAGAAACTATTAAATTCTTCTTGGAACGTAATTCGTAAATTTCAAAAAATTTTGATATTCTTTTATTATTTTATTATAATATGTAATATAAATGGGAACTCTCAACTTGATTCAATAATATTTTACATTTATGTGCACGCCCATAGTAAAACCATTTTATTACTATCCCCTGATGGCGAAAATACTATAGCATTACATTGATACATTTTCTAATCGTAAAATGATTCAAATTTGTCATACATTTGTTTTTTTTTTATTTAGAATGACGAAGGAGCTCCTCTTATGTGTTTTTCCGATAAAAGTACAACCTGGGAATTACACGGACTGTTGAGTCACCACGGCAATTGTGGATCTAACAAACATCCTGCCGTTTACACGGTAATCAACCAAAAACTAAAATCATGGATGACCAACATCATAGGCAAACAAGCCTTGTCATAATTAAAAACTTTAAAGTCTGTATTTAGATTAAAGAGTGTCCTACTTCAAACTTTCCCAAATTTTAACAAATTAGGAAATTTTCTTTCGAGGTAATCTCTATATAGATCTTCATAAATGGCTCGTGTCAATAAATGTACATAAAGAAAGCAAGTGATTGTCTACTATTGTAGTTATTTTATTGTCTTGTAAAATTATGATAAACTAATAACAGAGTCTAAGAAAAATCGGTAGGGTTATTCATTCGTTTATTCTTTCTATGTTTATTGAATTAATAACTTTAACGAGCTCTTTTGCACCCGGCTGTAAATGTCGTAATCCAAATTTGTTAAAAAATACGTATTAAACCAAACGGATACTGTTTTATTGGACAATTATTTTAGTAATGATAATACAAACAGAAATAAGAATGTCCAATTGTTAATTCATTAAACTAGAAATGAAGGATATTCGTTAAAAATACCGTTCATTGGAATGATAGATCGTTTAAAATATTTGAATTAAATTCAATTTGTCAAAAGTTGTAGATATTTCTTACTATACAAGAAAATATAAAAATGAATTTTTTATTGTAGACGGGGTGGTCAAAAATTGTCGACCAATACTTCTAAGGGTGATAGTTCAACCTAAAAATAAAGGTATCTTTTTATATCACTTTTTTCGAAAACTCAGTGATAAGGGAGAATTGAAAAAAATGTAAATTATAGATGTAGAAGCTTTGCATAAAGATATTCAATTTTATTTTATTATTCATTTCATCTCTTATGATTAAGAAGTACTTTTTGGCTGTAGATACCACTGATTACGTTATATTTTTTAAATACGTAAGTATTAAAAAAAAACTTGGTAATTAACATTCCCTGGCCTTTTTTACCCAAAAAAGTACTCTTAATACGTTTCCATAAACCTTTATGGAAATTTATAAACAGTACTTTTTTGCGTAAAAGAGGCCAGGGAATCTTAGTTACTAAAAGTTTTTTTAAACACTTACGTATTTAAAAAAAATGACGTAATCAGTGGTATTTACCGCCAAAAATACTCCTTAATCAGAAGGGATAAAATGATTAATAACATAAAATTAAGTATTTTTTATGACTTATTAAAACAAAGCATATTACTGAAAACAAAGAGAACTTTTTCAAAAATAATTTCATTACCACTTTAATTTTGAATTATATTATCGCTATTAAACAGATACCTGTTCTTTAGAAAATTAATTGAGACTTTTCTATCCTGAAGTAATATATTTAACAAGTAATGTATTTTTTATACACCCTCTGTTTAACAACAAATATTAACTAAACAGGAAAACCGAATTTAGGTTTTCTTAAATATTTTTTTAACGATCTGCCTGCCCTCAATTTACGGTCTTTTTTATTGAACATCTTGTATATACAAATGAATTCGCAATAATATTCTCAATAAAATAGTATCCATTTTTTTATAAATAGTATCACTGGGCACATATGCTTTTAATAAAATACGCCTAATATTTTTCTAAAACTTAATTTTGTAATTTATGAAAGACTTTATATTAACAACATTAGCCTTTATGTTTTTTTAATGCTACCTTTAAAATAATTACCAGATTCAGTAAGAATTAATGTGAAATAGGTTCTACCTTAAGTATACGGGGTGTCCCATTAGTGCTTAATTACTGTATAACAGTTTAATTAGTCAAGACACGAAGACATATTGAATATAATAATTGGGCCTACTATTGACGACATATTTTTTGAAATGTACAAAGTGGCCAAAAATAAAAAAAGAACAAATATATTTTTTTATACATGTAAATTCAATATTTAAATTTGCACTAGTTGGCTTAGGAAAATACTAATAATAGATAATAATAAAAAGTTTATTGTTCATTCATGCTAAAAAATTACATATAAGAATAAGAATAACAATTATAGTAAACGTAGAAGAAATAATTGTGTGTAGAAATTTCTTCTACAATTTGAATTTTGAATTTTAAAAGTGTGCCTAAGTATATTTTTTTAATATGTATACATACTCCTTTCTAGTTATAAAACATATTAATGAACAAAAGCACAGTAAAAAAGTCTAAAATAATTTTAGAAGAATTTTTATAAATAGAAACTGATTAAAATTATTGTGGTTAGATTTAACCTAAACTACTAAATATAATGGCACAAATATACAGTAAAATTACAGAAATTTAAAATAAACAAGAACTAAATAAAATTGTTTATTTTTTATAATTTAAAGTTGATATGATAAATATACGGTAATTTTTTTATTTAAAATATTTAAGATCACTTATTGAAATTCTTGAAAATATATTTATTTTGATTTGTTATCTAGCTTCTTAGACTAATTTTATAATGTTACATTTTTTTATTTCAATATGTAATTAATTTTATAATTTGTGTGCAAAGTACCAAAGGCCAATAGTAGTTGGTAAATATACATTTTTCCCTGGTATAAAAGTTATATTGGATGAAATTTAATTTTATTTTATTTTTAAACTAAAGAATATTCTTTGAAAATTCAACTTTATTTGTTGTTAATGCATAATTTTTCATTAACTTTTTTTTAACTGTTCTTAGTTTATTCATGTTAACTAGAAAATGTATTATTAGATAGTACATTTTAAAAAAATCATCAAAAAATATTACATTTAGGTATAGAGAATTCTAAAATAAATAGTATATAAATAAACTGTTAATAAGTTTATTCTTACTTTACTTTATACATCACTAAGCAAATAATTAAATATGCAATAAATGAAAGTAAATATGTTGTGAATGTATCCAAAAATGGCTCTAGTTTCTAAACCATCCGGTATATCAATAACCAAATTTCAAAAATGAATTAACATAAAGGGTTTTTTTTAAATTATCATTTTAGTACGGCCCTTATAATTTTAAAATATGTACGTCTATAATAAGCACAATTTTTGCATTTAAATTATTTTCTGTCTTCAATAATAAATTTTGGATTAGTGAACACCCAGTATAGTTATCATATATACAAAAACACTAGATTTTTTTGTACTTACACAATTTTAGTTGTAGCACTGTAGTATAAATAATAATTTCATTAATTTGGAAACCACAATGCATCAAATCAAGATTATTATTTTATTAAGTGCCATATAAAATTGTTTAAAGAAATAACTGTATTCATATTGTAACAGTGTTGCAACTAAATTACCGTGATTTAAGATATTATTTGAATATAAATCACCGAAATGTTTTGTATATAATTCACCTTATGAAAATTTTTAATTATTGTAACGTCCTGTACATATTTTAGGAGTAAATCTTGCTCAACTATACTAACTTCCATCTTATTTTGATTTAGTTAAAGTAAGTTGGAAACTAGTCAAAAATGGTGAGAATGCGTGTGTTGTTTTTCGGGCTACAGCATGATTTTAAATTTTTGAACAAATTGTTATAGATCTGTAATAATTTATAAGCTTCCGAATTATTAAGATTTTTATTTAATTAAACATCATCGTCCTGTATGCCTTAGTAAGTGTGAAGGAATGTATGTATATAATGTATATTGAATACTGAAATATTTTTTTATTACCATGTATACATAAATGATTTATTATTTACTATAGAAATTGTTAATCCAGGATTGTGAAAATTTAAAAAATAAACCGTCCAATTACGTTGTGTTTTAATTTCAGTTCTTAACACATCACATTATTAAAAAATCTAACTATTAGCTAGAACTAAATAAATTTCCCACTAAATTTTATTTATTTTTACTAAATTATTAACTTAAAATTAAATTTTTTATAGCTAAACCAAATGAAAAACAATCTATATTTAATAAGATATTCCCCACATATTTTTTTAATATATAAAAATTTTATTAACACTATTTTTTTAGCACAAATTTAAATCAATTAATGTAGATAACTGACATAGTTCATTTCTTTTTGCAAATATTAAAATATGAAAAAAATAGGAGTTGTTAACTTCTATAAACATCAATAATGATATAACCATACTTTTATTAAATTAACGTTTACTCTATTATTAATTTTTAATTAAACAAAAACTTAAAAATTAATAATAGTTTTTTAACTTTGAAGAAAAAATATCGTTTGATTTTTTATTTATAATGAAAAAACATTTTATTTTTGAAGTTCCCTGATAACACAAAAGATTTTCTTTATATAAAAGAAATATAGGTTTTTTAAATATTTGTTATTTAAAATAAATATTTATTAAATATTTGGTTTACAATATTTATATGAAATATTTAATTAATGATCTTTATATATTTGAAAAGTAATAAATACAGTAAATATTGGTATATCAAATATACAACTAAAGATTTTAATACAGAACTGTATCTTTATAAAAAAAATAAAGAGTTTGTTGTTAAAAATTGATATTTTAGTTAACAGGTATTATTGTAAAAAATTGGAATTTTTATAAAAATTTGTAATAGTAAAAATTGATATTTTCGAAATAATTTGTTATTTTAATATAAATTTAAAGTTTCGATGAGACTTTGGAAAACCTGGACCTTTATAAAAAAACTAGAAATTTTTGTGATTTTTTATTTATAATTTTAGTAAAAGATGGGGATTTTTTTAATTATCGAGGATTTTAATAAAAAAAAACAATACTTTTGTCTGTTGTTAACAACTGTTGACTCTAACCCAACTTTCCGATAAATCATAAAATCTTTGAACCACCTCTGAGTAAGGCCTCGTGATTTACCAGAAACTCAAATATCAATTTATAATAGAACAGGTAGTGAAGTATAAATGGCAGTACATGAATAAATCAAAAAACAATTTTTTAAATTTGGCACTCAACAGTAAAATGTGCTTTACTATAATAATTAATACATCACAATACGTATATAATATTTATAAATATGTCGCAAAAAAACAGTTTTTAAAAATATTTAATTAATATTTCTTCCTATCTGAAAACGATTTTTAAATACAAGTCTATTAGAAAAATATTTATTTATTAATAAGAACAATCATTAGTATAATTTTGATACCCTAGTTTTGAATCGCACTGTATTTATTTATTATTAAATTAGATATAATATGTCTCAGAAAGTGTTGGAAAATTTCCTAACTACTTAACTATTTTTTTAATTGAATAGCTACCTATTTCTTTATATAAATTTAACTGGGTACTTAAAATATAAAACTTTTGACTATCCTATCCAAATATAAATAATTGCTTCATTTATTACCTACAAATATAGATCTGTTATCCTTGAAAATGTGGCGGAAACGATTGTTATAACAAACACACATAATTTTTTATCCATGTAGAAACTATAGATAGAATAAGTACTTAGTGAATTTTCTTAAAAGTTAAAAACTATAGCAAATTTTTAATTTTCTTCTTTATTTAGAAAAATGTGAATAAGGTACCTACTTATTTTCAATAAATATTTTAGTTGGGGTAAGTTATATTTTTTATTATTATTTTTAGATGTAAAGAAATGATGGGCTGTCTATATATATATATATATATATATAATATAATAGACATAAAATGTGATACATCGTTGAAATTAGCTCGACAAGAGTTTTATAAAAATGTAAAAATGTTCTGAAAAACCGTAATCAACAATTAAAATTCTATAAATTAAATAATCGATACCAAAGTCCGAGACTTCATCCAAAACTAATGCGATTCAAAAAATAAAAGGTTTAAACCCATAGTTAAGAAAAAGAAGAGTAGATTTAAAGAACAGAGGCGCTCAAGATCACAAGAGGAGAGAAAAATATGATACGATCAAGAAATAGAGTATCAGGACTTTATAAAATTAGAACTTAGCTTTAGTTACTAATTACAGGTTATAATAATAGTAACACAGTAAAAGTGTATTTTTTATTAGATATTTTGTCGTCAATAGTAATACTACAATTAAAGTATACACGGATTTCGTGGACCATACAAATCGGAACAGAGACAGAAGATGAGTAAAAAAAAGGAAGAATCGGAAGAAGGCTTCGGAAAAAGCAAAATAACTAAGAAGATGGAAAGAGATAAAGGAAAACAGAGATAAAACAATTAAGGGAAGAAAACATGGAAAATAACAAACAATTATTAGAACTAACACAAGAAATTAGAGAATGGACAAGGAAATAAAAAATTAAATAATAAGGTTAAACATTTTGAAAAAATTCCTAATTTTTAATCGATCAATTTACATCACTTTTTTAACTGATTTAAAATTCCGCTGTATCGACTATACTTATATCAACAAAAATAACATTAAAAAATAAAGTCTTCCATATAAATATTCAGTAGTTCTAAAGTTTGGTCATAACAAAATAATTCTCTAATTGGATGGAAATGGAAATATCGATTACTTTTAATGTAATTGGCTTATAATGATAATTGAATAACATGCAAAGTCTTTTAAGGTTTGACTTGTTGTCTCTGGTCAGAAAAAATTAGTCATTTGTGAAAAATGTAAACTTACATTTATTGATACAGTTCTAGTATTAAGAAATAGTTATATTGTTATGTAAAAGTTTCGATAAGGTAAGCAGCAATGTTAAAACTTTAATCCTGTCTATTTTTACACAATGAATTTTATACAAACAAAAACATTTTAACCAAATATTTCAATGGTATTAGTTTTTTCTCATAAATTGAAAAATAAAATAACTAATTCAAAAGAATTATTACAACAAACTCTAACCCCAAATTTTAATTTAATTTACACAACGATAAAAAGTGTATATAAAATATATAATATATAAAAAAATCTAAATATTATTTTTGGGAGAATTAACCCACTGGGTAACTTGGTATTTGGAAATTAAAGAGGCTGAGGAAAAACAATTTACATTTTTAAATAAGTAACACATTTAATCGCAGGGGTAGGCAGTATCACATTTCGATCTCTCGAGCTCCCAAACTTGACTTTGCAGTCTCTTTATTATTATTATCAAACCAAAAAAATCAAATGCTTCTTAATTTTGATGACTCTAATAAAAATATTTATTTATTATCCGATCGCGATCTCGTCCCATAAATAAATGGTAAATGTTACAATTTGGAAAATGTTAAATAAAAAATAAATTCTATGTAAACACATACTATCGTAATAATATATTTGTTTGTGTAAGAATTTTTTCTATGAACATTTAAAACATTTTCTTTAAATAAAAGGTACCTTGTTATCTGCTTGTGCTTTTTAATCATATTATAATATCCTTTAATTATTTCAGCCTTATCAACTTCTTTTTGATAAATTCTATTTTCCAAATATAAATTTGGTACTAATGAACGTACAGAAATGTTCCAGTTTTTACAAAAATTTTAAAGTATATATATATATAAAGATTATATTTAAAAAAAATGTCAAAAGTAGTGATCAATTTTGTAAAGTAAATACATACAGAGTGAGTTACCATATATTAGTATATTAGCATTTAATAACCGATTTAAATATTTATTGCATTGGAAAAATAGACAGGGTGTTGTAATCAATAGTAATTAATTAAAAGGGGGGTCTTTTACTTCAGAAATTTAAGTGCTGAAATTTTAGTAGCTCAATAGTAATTTCAAATTTAACTATGAAAATAGCTTTTAAATATCCCATATAATATCGAAATTATAAGCTTAGCAAATAGTGTAATTACGGAAAGGTTTGATTTAATTTATTCTTATAAACAGGTTTTTTCCAATGTACCTAATGTGAAATATATTCTAGAGGGTGATCCTCATGCAAGTTTATCAAGTTATAAGTTCTTTCCTTTTTGGGATAAAACGTGTTGGATTTTTCTTTGTAATAAGAGTCGATAATCTTTTTGTCAAACTTATACAGAACAATTAATTTTTAATATTTTTTATTGAAAAGTAAGAATCATTAAAATATCGACCTGAAAGTCGAAGTATAAAGTAACACAAAATTTTTTTTTTTTATATTATTTGGTTTAAAACGCGAGACTTATTCAAATCTGCACTTAAAAATAGAGATTTTCAAAATCTTAAAGTCGAAATCTATTGGAATATTGACTTCAAAAAGTCGAGATATATGAAGTAAAATACGATTTTTTAAAATTGCTGATATTATGTCAAGATGTATTGAAATATGCAGTTTAAAGCCGAGATTTTGAAGACACACGCAAATTTAGAATCAAAGTTTAGAAGTAAAATTCCATATTTTAAAAATGTCCGCTTTAAAATTGAGATTCAGTAAAACTTGGACATTAAAATTCTCTAATGATAAATAAACAATTTAATATGAATATAATATATATAATAATAATCTATTAATATATCAAATATTTAACAAATATTTAAAAATATATCAAAACAAATATTGAACAAACCTTTTTTTCAATTTAAAAATATTTAAGTAATATTTCCTGCTATCGCGCGAAAAAATAAAAATCCTAAAATAGCAAATTAACACAGACAAATACCAATATTGACTAAAATAAAAAAGAAAAAGTTAAATTGGCACAGGCCCTTCATGAAGATGGAACCAAGTAGACTAACAAGAAAAATAATAATAATAATAATAATAATAATAATAATAATAATAATATTTATTTACTGAAAATAACAATAATTTTAAAGAACTATAAAAAATAAAAAATATGTAAAATAAATATTAATACTTAAAAAGAGAAAAACACTTGTTTTGAAAAATATTCAATAAAACAATAATAACTTTAACAAATTTTAGATAAACCTAATTATCTAATAAACTAATAATTTATTTTAAAATCAGGTAGAAGTTTAAGAATCCTTTAAAACTGAACAGTGAAAAACTCAAAAAAATACAATCACAAGTTAAAATTAGAGGTAAATGCAATCCAAGATGCAAGAAGAAGGTTATACACTGCATACAAGCTACAGATGATAAAAAATTACAATCTTCCCTTAAAAACCTCTCAGTGAATACGATCCCAGGTATTAAAGAAGAAAATACCCAGTATATTGAGCTAATTGGGTCCTAAAGGAATTACCCAGCTCAAAAGATTTGCCAGTACAGTGGCTATAAAATTGGGATAATAGTTCCAGAAGATGAAGCGGATCTACCAGACTTTGTAGAGAACTTTGATGAGGACTCAAAGATGGAATTAGCTAAAAAAGAAGGTAAAGAAAAAAAATATGAAACAAGAAATGGCACAAAGAAAAGGCAAGATAAAACCGCGAAAAAAAAATATATATAGCAGATAGTAGAGGTCGGAATGAGAAGAGAGAAAACATAGTAAGAGATGATAAAAAATTACAATATTCCTTTAAAAACCTCTCAGTAAATGCGATCCCAGGTATTAAATAAGTAAATACCCAGTATATTGAGCTAATTCGTTCCTGAAGGAATTACCCAGCTCAAGAGATTTGCAGTACAGTGGCTAAAAAAATTGGGAAAATAGTTCCAGAAGATGAAGAGGATCTACCAGACTTTGTAGAGAACTTTGATGAGGCATCAAAAATGGAAGTAGCTAAAAAAGATGGTAATGAAAAGGAAAATGCCGAAAGACAAATAAAATAGTTGACAAAAAGGACACTTAATATTTACGAATGGTTGGTCTTCAATTTCTAAGTAATAAGGACATCATTTTTTTATATTTGTATGTTGAATAATTCAAAAAATTATCCCAACTTATTTTATTGTTGACGTTTCGATAAATGTATAGAATATTTCATAGAAAATATCAATATTCTAATCTAAAAAAAATACATGAAACAAGAAATGGTACAAAAAAGAGGAAAGATAAAATCGCGAAAAAAATATATATAGCAGATAGTAGATGTCGGAATGAAAAGAGAGAAGACATGGTAAGAGATAAAAGTGATGACAAGGAGTCGACAAACATGGAAAAGATAGACAGAAGAAAACGAACGACTACCTCAAGTCTGACACCCGAAAGGATACAAGAAAGGAGAAAAACAAACCGTTATACCAGTAATTCCGCAATTCAATATACACCATTGATGTATCACTAATTGCCTAACGCACTTATTGTTTATCTTATTTTCCATTTGTACCGGCAACACTGTTTAAAACATCAACTTATGACATAATTTTCCAAGGTCGTCTCCAGCCTTCCTCTTTCCTCCCAATTTCACAATTTGTTCAAATAAATATCCTCGTTACCTCACCTGTCACTTGAAATGAATGTGCTGTTTAGATAATGTGATCGATGTTTTGCGTTATTAATAAGGAAATATTTAATGTGATTTTAATTTTATCGTTGGTTATGCCGTTATCTGCCCAAAACAATGTGATTTCTTTTATTTCTTTATAAATGGTACGTGTAAATTATGTAAACTCGCAAATTTTGTGCTAGAAATAAGCCTAAAACATGACGAAGAAATTCGAATTTGATTGGCATATTCCTGTTCCGGAGCCCCTTTTGACTGGCTGCGTCTTCGATAGGTGGACTGAAGATAAGGATAATGTCGATTGCGAACAACGGGCACTTTTTAAAGTCGATGAATACGCGTTTTTCATTTACTGGAAGAGCGAAGGAAAGGTAATTTTTATAGAATATCTCATATTTTCTTGTTTATTGTTCATGTTAACTCGTTTCTTATTCATTATTATTTTACTACAAACATTATTACACTTACAGTCTTGTTCTTATCAATAAAAATGACTCTTCTACAAATTGCTTTCATTTTTTCTTTTATGCTTTTTAATTGGACTTACCAGAATTTTAAATTCAATGCGAAATATTTGTGTGCATTTTTATTTTTATTGATCAGTTATTATTAGTGTGCACATTCCAAGAAATAAGGAAAAATGTATGTAGGTAGAAATAATTGCTTCTTATTGATAAACTTCAAATAAACATACAGGAAATAAATCAGTCTTTTATAAACAACTGGAATAAATATTAACCCAGTACTTTTTTCTGTATTAATTTCTTTATACTCATAAATTTCATGTAGGAAGGTGATGTTATTGAGCTCTGCCAAGTAAGTGATATAAGAGCAGGAGGAGTACCAAAAGATCCAAAGCTGCTAAAAGATCTTGTATCCCGACATGGGGCCGATGTGGAGGACAAATCTCTCACTATTTGCAGTGGAACTGATTACATCAACATAAACTATCAACACATTATTTGTCCCAATGCTGAAACTGCTAAGGTAAAGCTTCAAATTTAGCCTACAGTACAAAAAAATATTGAGAAAATTAAGCACTATATTTAGACTAACACTTAAAATAGTAGGATGGAAAATGTGTAGTGGAAATACAAATTTGGATGGTATCAAAAATCATATAATATTCTACAAGTATGCTAGTTTCAAATTTTCTGTGATGTGGATTATTTTTTTAAGTTTAAAATATATTTCAACACATTAACTTATACATCATATTCCAATATGTAGACTATGAAGTGATTTGTCAATAACAACTAGCTTCAAGTTTGGTGTGTGCTATTTGAGAGTTTTTTATTTATGAAATGACCAATAACGAGCATATTCTTAGAACTAATAATATATTGAATTGCATGTGAAACCAAGCACCAATTGACAGAATTAATACTTAAAAATCTTCAAATAATTCTTTTTATTTATTCAAAATCAGAACAGCCACTTAAACCAACCAAGTGTGTGATAATTCAAACAAAACATTTTAAATATTAAAAATATTGTATTTATTATAGTTATCTCTTATAGAGAATCCAATTTCATTTGATTTTGTTAAATTGCAATTAGATCTCACACCACTTACAATTTTATTTATCAAAAATTGAAAAAGAAAATTTCTAGTGTTCATAAGCCTTATTTTAAAGGTATGGTTGGATGGATTAAGAAAAATTACCCACAATGGGAAAGCAAATAACTTTTGTCCCATGACATGTTTAAAAAAACAGTAAGTCAATGGATATATTGCATGCATGCTGAAATATGTAGCAAAAATTGATGTTTGTGTACTCATTTTTGTAAATATCTTTATTGACAAAGTTATAAAATTTAAAAACAGTTCTTCAACCTTCATTTTAATTGTTAAATAAATAATTTTGATTCATATTAACATTTCCTAATAAATCATAAACAAGGAAACATGATGACCATGTTACCTTTTTAAATAAGTCGCCCTCACATGAGGCTACATTTAAACTAACTGTTTTTAATTTTGCCAATAATTATTTGATGTAAAAATGTTTGTGAATGAAATAGCATTTTGTTTATTGCATGGCTTCTTGCAAATGACAAAGGCATGGCAGCAAGGCTTAAGGAAAATCACACATAACAATAAAATTGTGAATGTCTGCCCAAGAACAGCCTTGATGAAACAGTGAGTCCTTTTTTTTTAAATAATAAACATAGTTTATTATATTTAGCGCGCAACATGTGTCATTCTTGATATTTTTTAGAAATTACATCTGCCAAATGTATACATAGAAAACTCCACATTGCATTATGTCAACTTGGCTATTTACTTATTAAATATACTTCTTAATCAGTTGATTACAGGATGTTTCAAATTATATTTAACACTTTTATTCAATTTGGATAAACTATTTCATTCTTTCTTTACAACTAATAGTGGAAACCCGATTATAACCGTATTTTACTTAAGTATAAATATAAGTGCTTTGTTTTGATGCAAAATGGCTTCTTTGTGCTGCTTTATTTATTTAAGTAATGGCTTAAAATAATGTTAAACTGTGTTAGAAAATTTTAAATCAACAACAGTTGGTGTAATTTTAATATTTGAACAAAACTCAACATATTCAAAAAGTAGTAGTTTCATTAGATAATATAAATCTTAAATTAAGTTTTTCTATCATGTGATTCTCTATCTATATAAAGTTTAAAATACATAGCCATTATAAAAATACTCTATTAAATTAAGTTTTTTTATGATCCCTTTCTCTTAATATCAGTGTATAATAAATCATCGCCAAAATTGGCACTTTTTAATTACAAACTGTATAAAAAGTATGGAAACTTATTCACTACTTTTAGTTGGATGAGACTTGGATTTTTGGTGGACCAAAAAGGAAAAATCCCAGTCAAAGTAATCGCTCGTACTTTCGCATCCGGCAAAACGGAACGATTAGTTTACCAAATATTGTCAGAACTCGATCTGCCGTCTGGAAAAAATGATAGCATTGAACCAGAGGCATTTACTTTCGATAAATTCTACTCATTATATCACAAAATTTGTCCGAGGAATGATATTGAAGAGTTATTTAGAAGCATGTAAGATCATGTATTTCTAATTTAGCTGAACTGAATTAGTAAAAATATTATTTTTTAGTGCTTCGGGAATTAACGATTATTTGACTCTGGAACAGTTCATTAATTTCTTAAATGAAAAACAGAGAGATCCGAGACTTAATGAAATCTTGTATCCTTTATATGATGAAAAGCGTGCTCAAGAAATTATCGATACATATGAACAAGATGAAGCTTCGAGGTCTGCAGGGAGGCTTTCCAAAGACGGTTTAATTAGGTAAATAAAAGCATTTAGGTACAAAGTATACAGTGTAAATAAATTTATACAGAATAATTGTCTTCTTAAAAAAATTGTGACAAAATATTATTGTACAAAAAAAAATTGATGAACAAAATTATTACAAAAATTATGGATTGTTATTCCTATTGTAGATATTTAATGTCGGATGAGAACGCGCCAGTATTTCTTGATCGTTTGGACATTTATATGGAGATGGATCTACCACTTTGCGCTTATTACATCAATTCTAGTCATAATACTTATTTATCTGGGCGTCAATTTGGTGGTAAATCATCTGTCGAAATGTACAGACAGGTTTTATTAGCAGGATGTCGATGTGTCGAACTTGATTGCTGGGATGGTAAGTATTTAAATCATTTATTTGTGTTCTCTTTTTATTTTAAGTGAATACTTGTACTCACTATTCCCTGTATCTTTGTAACGTTTAATATTTTTGTATCCAACCAAATTTACTACTAAAATCGTTTATGTAGTAGGAATATATTCCATTTAATTATTTCCCACCCTATTATTGTAACTTATTTTGATTTTAGGCAGAAACGAAGATGAAGAACCAATAATAACTCACGGTAGAGCCATGTGCACTGATATATTATTCAAAGACGTTATTTACGCAATTAGAGATACTGCATTCGTTACTTCTGATTACCCTGTTATACTGTCTTTCGAAAATCATTGTTGCAAGTCCCAACAGTACAAACTGGCCAAATATTGCGATGAGATTTTGGGCGATTTATTATTAAAAGAATCATTGGACGACTATCCTTTGGAGCCGGGTTGTCCTCTACCACCTCCTAGTATGCTTAAAAGGAAGATTTTAATAAAAAACAAGCGACTAAAACCTGAAGTTGAAAAGCACGAAATAGATTTGTTCAAACAGGGTCAATTTGTTATTGAAGATGAAGAGAAAGAAGATGCGAACGCCAGTGCAGACCGGCCTATTCCGCCTGATGTGTCTCTTGAGGTAATCACAGAATTTCCGACTTTAATTCGATGAATTTGATGATTTAAAATTTGCATTTTTTACAGAATCCACCAGAAGGTGGCGAAGGGGAAGTGGTTCCTCCTACAAATTATACTGGCTCTACTACAAATGTCCATCCTTGGTTGAGTTCTATGGTTAATTATGCTCAACCTGTAAAGTTTCAAGGATTTGATGTTGCAGAGCGTAAGTCCAATGTTTTAATTATTAAAACTATTTAAACTAGCTAACTAAATGAAATTTTGTTATTTTAGAGAAAAACATACATCATAACATGTCAAGTTTTTCTGAACCAGCTGGATTGAACTATTTAAAAACTCAAGCTATTGAGTTTGTCAACTATAACAAAAGACAAATGTCACGTATATATCCCAGTGGTGCCAGAGCAAATTCTTCCAACTACATGCCTCAAGTAAGTTCTTGGCCTCTTAAATGTGATTAAATTATCTCAAGGAAGGCTCATGCCAAGTACCAATGTTAATCTCATAAAAATACTAGACATTTGTATTAATGCCCCTTCTCTCCAAATAATTGGTGAGCTTGGGTAAAGCTTTACCTTTTGGTTATTACTACAAACCAACTATCAAATAGCAATAGGATTTAGACAAACATTAACTTTTTTGATACTGACTGCCAAACGTACTGTTTAAGGTATTCTGGAACGCTGGTTGTCAAATGGTTTCCTTGAATTTTCAAACATCTGATCTTCCAATGCAATTAAATCAAGGCAAGTTTGAATACAATGGAAATTGTGGTTATCTACTCAAACCAGATTTCATGAGACGTCATGACAGAACTTTTGATCCTTTTGCTGAATGTCCAGTAGATGGTGTGATAGCTGCTCAGTGTGCAGTACAAGTGATAGCTGGACAATTCTTGTCAGACAAAAAGGTTTGTAAAGTAGTTAATATCAGATGAAAAATGAAGACGCCGTTTTTTTCTCTAGGTTGGTACATACGTTGAAGTGGACATGTACGGTTTGCCGACAGATACGATTAGAAGAGAATTCCGTACAAGAATGGTACCTGCAAACGGTTTAAATCCGGTTTACAACGAGGAGCCATTTTTGTTTAGAAAAGTTGTGTTGCCCGATTTAGCTGTTTTAAGATTCGGTGTTTATGATGAAAACGGAAAACTTCTGGGTCAAAGAATTTTACCACTTGATGGTCTCCAGGTAAAAAAAACGATATTTTGTTTATAATAATAATAATAATGTAAATCTTTTTTTAGGCTGGTTACCGACATATTTCTCTAAGAACAGAAGCCAACTTCCCCATGTCTCTGCCTATGCTGTTCTGTAATATCGAATTGAAAATCTATGTACCAGATGGTTTTGAAGATTTTATGGCAGCTTTGAGTGATCCTAGAGGATTTATGGGAGCTCAGCAAAAGCAAAATGAGCAAATGTCTTCAATGGGAATTGAGGTAATACTGATAAATGGTTGATCTCTATATAACTAAATTGAAACAAAAAACATATTTTTAGGTGACTACTGACAAACCTGCAGAGAAAAAAGAAAAGAAAGAAGAACCCAAACTTGGTACGCTAAACTTTTCACTTAAATGTATGTCTTTATACTATCAATATGGTTTTAGTGTTTGACCCTATTACTATCGAAACTATTAAGCAGGATAAAGCTTTCCAAAAGACTACCAAAAAGCAACAGAAAGAGTACGACACCCTGAAGAAAAAACAGACCAAAGAAAAATTAGGCGTGCAAAAAAGTCAATGCGCCGCCATTGATAAATTAATTAAAGGCAAAAAGTAAGTTATCAATTAGGACAGCAGCTGCTAAAATTTTGGTAAAGTATCATTTTACACAATGATTTCTGAATTTAAACATACATCTCCCCTTTTTTATTAACTATGTGTATCTATTTTAGCAAAAATGATTTAGTGAATGATCCAGCTGTACGAAAATTAGTAACTGAACAAACTTTGGAATGGAGCGCGCTGATGGAACGTCATCGTAAGCAGGAATGGGAATTTTTGAGAAATCAGTTGGATGATCAAAGAGACTTATTGAGAAAACACATGGAAATTCTTCAAGGGTTACAAATGAAGCAATTGGAAGCCAAACATGAACGCGAAATGAAAGAACTAAGCAGTTCTCAAGCCAAAATTTCAGTTGAAACAGCCAAAGAGGTAAAACATATTGATTTTTAACCTGATGTTTTCATTCTTTATTGGTCCAAAATTGATTGATTAATGATAAGAATCCAGATGAAATGAATTAATATGTTATAGGTTGCCAATGACAAGAATCTCAAAACCAAGAAAGATAAAGAACGCAGACTAAAAGAAAAGCAACAAAATAACAACAAACGTTTTGTCGATGAACGCAAAACTGCTAAAATTAAGCAAGGACGTGAGACAGAAAAATTGGAAATAACCCACAATAAACAGTTGGACATGTTGTCGCATGACATTCAGAAGATGATAGATATGTACAAAAATGAAGAGCTGGAATATGAAATGTCTAGCAAAAGTGAATTCTTTGCCTAAATATTTATATAGTTTTTACTCATTGTTAGATTTCACTATAGATGTATCCTATGAATATTTGAAAGTTTAAATTCTAATAAATTATTTATGGTTAATTTATATTTTATTTTTGAAAAGACATTCGACACTTTTGAAATTAAGAAGTATGTAACTGTGTAAAACATCACTTTAAGCGGTATCAATGTGTTAAAAGTACTTTATAATTAAGTCAGTTATGTTTAGAAATACTCTGCTTTAATACTCAAAATTAGTTAAAACTAAATTGAGAATGGTGATAGCCATGATTTTTTATAAGTATGGCAACACAAATTAGAACACACTGAATTTTAAAAAGCATATCTAAACCCGTATTATTAAATGTACTAAATGTGTGACCTTCATCATAACAACATATCTAAAAATATATTTTTATTTTATTTGTAGAAGTTGATGCTACAATGCACAAATTTTAAATGAAATTAAAAAACATATATTTTAACTATTCATTTTACTACAATATTATTACATTATTTTCATACATATTTCTAATATTATACAATTCTTTATCGTTGAATAATGGAATGTAAATGATTATGTAACAAAACAAAATTGAATTATGCACATCAACGAAAAACATCCATGACCTAAAGTGTTTCATTTAGGTTTTAGATACAACAGAATATGCTTTTTATTACTTAACATGGACAAATATACTTAAGAAAATAAATGGCATTTCTTTAATTTACCCATCCCATTCCAAAATGAATTCATACCAAAAATATTAATGGATCTCTAAGTTTGGAATAAGTAAATAAAAAAATGAATTATAATTAAAAATAATACGTTATGAAAGTGAATATATAATCCTAAACTATAAAGCACTAATTGAAGAAGTCATTTTTCGAGTATTTCCTACAGTTATTGAAATCCGAGTCGAAATTTTAGCAGATGTATTTCAACCCTAGCACATAATAATTTTCCTTTCTTTCTGCGCCACTTACCTAAAAATTTGGTTAGTTAATTTAGTTTGATACGAATTATACAAAATATACTTTATCAATTATCTGCATTTTTTTTTATAAAGATGCCAAAACGTTAGCCCCAACGTTTACCAAATTTGTTAAATAATTCAAATAGATTTGAAGATTTAATAATTATGCAATAGATGTTATATATTTTATTTTAATTTATCATTTCTTAATGCTCAATTTCACTGTTAAATGGGAATAACAAAAAGCTCAAAAAAAAGGTAAGTACTTGATTTGATTAGTAGACGCAGTATGGCTCGAATTGCTAAATAATTAATACGTTAATTTCAACGTCGTATTGTTTTTGAATCCTCCGAATTTCAATAACCGCATATTGATTTAAACTTACCATGACTAGAGTACGGTTGCTGCTAGCAAAATTATACAATAAATACATAAATAAAATGTTATTTGAGTATGTTCTCCAATAATTTACAAAACAAATCTAAAATTACTTCTATCTGTAATCCTTATACATTTATTTAAGTTTTTCATCAATGTAAAACTACGGATATTTTCATTAGATGATATTAAAATTTGAAGCACATTTCAACAATTTATTAATATTCTTTATTTTGAAGAGACGAGAATGTAAGGATACCTTTAATTAAAAATAACAGTTATCGTTCTGTGAAGACGCAACAATGCAGTCATACATACATATATACTAAATAATAACTAATATATATTTTTTCAGATTTGCCCTCTCAATGTGGATATACTCAATAATTTGTCAGGCTTCTAAACCATTTACTAAACTCGAGTGGAACAAAATTGAATTTATTTTTTTAATACAGTTTCAAATTAAGTAACTTCACTACTAAAATTTTACATTTTTTAAGTTTAAGATGTTAATAGGAGAATTTTTTGAAGGGTTGAAACGAGTCAAATATATTTTCAAACTCAGTCGAACTATAATATGCATGACATAAATATAAAATTTTGTCAATCCACTGGAATATATCTAATGGTCAGATTAAAATAGGACAATGTGGATAAACCTTAACTATCTAAACACTTACTCTACTTCAACAGGTATCCACATTATTATTCCTTCAATAATCTTAGCAAGAACAAAATTTAAGCAAACAAAAAGACTTGTAAAATAGTTTTCAACAAATCTAAAACATTCTTACAAATTGAATTTATAGGAAAATATTCAGATTTATAAGAATTCCCTAATTTTCTAACTTACAAATAAAATATTGTGCAACTCATTTTTTTTATTCAATAAAATATATTGTATAAATAACGCAGCGTCTGTGACTATATTAACAAATTTTATAATATAAATAAAAAGAGTAAGAACGCTATAAAAATAAATATACACTGAGATCACAATTGTATCCCAACATTCTTAATATATTTCCGAAATAAAAAAATATCACAAAGCACATCAACAAACTACAGTGCATTCCATATCAATCATATAAAGAAAATGACATTAGGTTACGTTGATTTATTTTTTTTCCAAAACGATCTAATATTGATATTAAAAGAGACCACACTGTAAGGTAGATGATGTGATGATTTCAACTGCTCTGCCAAATTTTATTGGTGACATAGGGCAGAGTTCTAACAATTAACAAAAATTTATATTTTAAAAAAATATATACATATCAGGTGCCTCAACCTAGACTGCCGAACAATGTTAAAAAGGAAGCATATTTATCAATGAACGTTATTTATTTATTTAATTCAAAATAAAAGAGATACATTATTTTTAAATGTAAATATACGCAGAACTAAAATTAATCGAATTACAGAAATTATAGTCTTTATAGCAGAGGTCAAATATCTCGGAAAATACTAAATTTTGTAAAAACCAATTGTTGGTTATATTATGTGATTAATAATATACGTTTCTTATTTTTGACATAAAAATATATTTGAAAGAGATATACTAGCGTCATTTTTTCATAAAGAAAGCTCGGTATTTAAGATACTTTTTTTTGTGGACAGTTATCTTTCATGTAAACCACATACCATTAAAACATTTGTGTAATGTATTTGCATTTGAATCATAATGAACTCAACAATAATTTGTGCTAAGCCGAAACCATAACTATTTCATAAGAACTGATTACAAAATTAAAATATCTGTAAACATTTTCGATATCCAATATTCTACATTATAATTGGCCATAAAACTTATAAAAATTCCTCCTACTGTACAGCTTTTTGTAAAATTTTCAAAAATACACATTCTAAAAATAAAAAATAATCTTCGGCACTTTTAACAATCTTATGCCATATTAACAAACGTAACTAAACCTACTAAATTCATTTTTTACAATCTATGATTACAATTAATTATGTACATTATAAGTTTATCTATTTTTAAAAGAGACTCCAAACTGCTTATCTTATCAAAATGGTACGAAATTAATATTATATATAAAAAATGTATGCGGAGCTACTGAACAAAGCAAAATAACAGCTTTTACTATGTAGGCAAAGGCACTCTGTATATCTATTTTAATTGTGATGTTAGTTTTTTTTAGTTTTGAGTAGGTTATGGTTGGCGTGCCTCCATATTTTATTAGATTACTGATCTTTTTTCATATATATATATATATATATAGCACCGGTTTGTGTATAACATAACACTAAATAAATAATACCTTAAAAAATGCCAAGAAACTTAATCTCTCCATAATTCCTGATAAAATACGGTAAAAAATAACAACAATCGCATCACTACACATGATTTCAATAAATATATGTATTTCAAAACAAATAAATTAACATTTAGAGAATCGACCATTGGCAATCAAATTTTACAACCGAATTAGAAAATCAACAGACTATCTTAAAAAACAATTTATCTAAGAACCTATAACAATTATTGTCAATAATTTACACAGGAATCGCATTCTACATCTTTTTTTCTCGATTTCTCTGTCAAAATGATATGTCTATAGGTTACTAATAACGCGACATCAGTCTTATTGTTATTGGATAATTAACGATCGTTTCGTCGTTCTGAATTGCAATTTAATGTAATGAATAATATTGCAAGCCAGCCATCGCAAATGACATCATTAGTACCCACACATGACAACTGACATTTCATTCTTAACATCAAGTAAAGACCAATAACAGTTAACACTTTTTCTTAGATAGTTTTTTAGCCTTGAATTAGTGCCAAAAGTATATAGACATAATAGCATTTCTTTAATATTATAGAATCCGAGTTCTGTGTATGTATAACTACAATTAAAATGTTTAAATCCACCGGCTTTAACTTCTTTTGTATATCTATTTGATATAAATATTTGTTAATTGTTTGGAACTTTTTCACTACAACAAATGATTGGGGGATCTCTCCACGTAATTGTTTAAAATTTAATATTTCCTCTTAATAAACATATAAATATATATTTTTACATTACAAAGCGCCGAACGGATCAAAAGTTACCTCTTGCTTTTGTGGGGCTACATTCATTTTAGGACTGCCCATAATAGGCTGCTGCATTGCTGCGAATTGATTAACCATCGGTTGCATGGGTTGGCCCATGGCAGGCATCATGGGATGTCCCATCATCGGTTGCTGGACCATCATGGGCTGGCCCATAGCTTGACCTACGGGTCTGTAACCAGGAGCCGTCATGGGCTGAGCTTGAGTTTGCCAACCTTGTTTTGCTTGATTTTTTGGAGAATTCCATTGGGGGCCTCCTCTTCCTGTTTAAAAAAGAGTGTTGTATAGTAACAGCACAAAATGAAAATAAGAAAGATGCAGACAAAAAAAATATGTATATTAAAAAAGTAATTAAAGAAGGCGATAATTATGTTTTTAACTTACTAACAAAAAATGTTTTTAGCAATATTTATTTGATTGTGATTTTATAATGTAAACTTTATAATGCTGTATTGTAAAATACAGGACGACTATGCTTCTCTTATCTAATAAAACGGAAACATTTTTATTATCTGTTTCTGCCGAAAATAAAAACCAACAATATTATTGTTAGCATGGCAATGTAATAATTTCTGGGGATGAAATTTTAATCAAGAATTGGAGCTCAATGGGAAATTGCATTACTCCAGTAAATAAATGCGATAATTTTAACCTGTCTTTTCAACTAGATTATTTATAAAAAAAAATAAACAAAATCTTTTTGTGTTTGGAAAAGAACACTTTCTAAATATTCATCTCTAAAACCAATTGTAAAATATATAATTTAATTAGTAGAAAAACAAGAGAGATTTATCTTTTTTAATAAAAATCGTTCCCAAAATAATAATTTTAAATTTATATATAGGGATTAAGAGTTATTGTTTTTTAGTTGGAGTATGAATTTCAATATTGTACATATGCTTTATAATCTGTAACCGAATCTGTTTCATGTCTGCGTCCTTCATTTAGTTGTGATACTGGTGCAGAAATTGATAAAATAATTGATTTAAAATAATTTTATATTTCTGAAAAATAAAAAAATTTATATACAATTTTTTTATAGGCAACTGACCCTCGAATACGGCATTAGTCAGCTACCAAGCAATTAAATATTTTAATTTCTGAAAATCTGCTCCTCAGCATATTCAAGTTATAAATTTTCAAATCAAGAACATCTCGTTTTCCTTAAATCAATCTGCTAATGTAATTGAATTGTATTAACAAGTTTTCGTGGAGTTAATTTGTAATAATAAAATTGAATAAATGTCGGTTTTGTTATGTTTGTATATATTAATTTCGGAGCTGAAATCACTCAGTGAAATAGATATTTTATCAACAATAGGAAACTGATAGAGGTTCGCTTTTAAAAAACAGTTCAAGGTTACCAGCAACCAAATAATGTTTATAAAAATTGTCAATAACCTGTAAAATAAAATAATTTTACAGACCAGTTACTTACTGGAAAAACGTGTCTATTAGTAAAAATAGACTAATATTTAATGGAAAACGAAACATAAATAAAAATGTTAACATTTTAAAATAATGTTAATCAGCAATAGATGTGTAATCTTTTGAAATGATTAGCTCAATTATAATTATTTATTGAAGAATCAACAATATTGTTACAATATAGTGTGGATTGAGTCATCACTATTAATCTTATCAGTTTTAAAAAAGTAATTACTTACTATTTCTTAAAATAAATTGTAGTAAATTATTGAAAAAGAAAATAGTAGTATGTTCAGATTGCTTTTATTCTGTATTTATTACCTGTGAAATTATTTTTTGACAAAAACGTACAACAAGGGGATTTTTTTAAAGCATCAGTTTTCAGATATTACATTCACTAGAGCAAAAATATTTTTAAAGTGACTGGTTTGTGACGGGCCAGATCTATTAAAAATTCCTTTGGTGTATGGGCAGCTAATATTACAAAAATGCAACTTTGAATAATTATCTGTAATAACTTTTAATCTGTGTAAATACTATAATAACGATAACAGTAATGAAATACACATTTTATGGTTTAATTTTTTGCTCCATATCCAAATTATAAAACACTTAAATTATAATTTTATTAAACCATTTTATGATTTTAAATTATTTATTTTGTATCATAGTTAGACAAAGTTTTGCTTATGAGACTAATATTACGCGAAACATATTAATAAATGTCAACTTTTATCATTAAAAATATTAAAAGTTTATAATTATTTATGTTAACTAAGAATTTTACTGCAAAAGTACTTATTCAAAAAAAAATACTTTTTACGAAAGTACATTATCCACATTTAAAAAGCAATTTATACAATTATAAACTATTTAATTAATATCACCTCACTATAATAAACATAAATAAAAATTATTTGATTGACCCTTCTCTACATAAAATATAAAAACAAGTCAAAGCACAGTTACACAAAAAACCAGTTATCAAGTTCCAAAGCAACTAAGTAGTTTGAATATAAATAATATACGTTTTATCCATTTGAGATGTTTATAAAAGAATACCAGTACATTTACAGAATCTCCCTAATTGAAAAAAAAAATATTTAAATCTAAAGGGATGTGTATAAAAACTGGGATCCAATGTTACTATTAAAATCTAATTTATTCTTAGAAGGCAACAAAATCACGATAAAATAAAAATTACCTGAATCCATAGTCAAATTTTCAACCAGAGATGTTAAGCTAGATTCTAAATCTCCAGTAAGTATCTTTCCAGGTGCTGCTTTTGGTGGTTGAGCAGCCGCTGGCTGTTGTTGAACAACTTGGGCACTCTTGGCGGTACTAATGTTACTTAAGGGATCAAAAACTGAGTTATCGTTAGTATTAAATAATCCAGTTAAGTCATTGGTGTTGCCAAATGGTTGAGTTTGTACAGCAGGCTGTTGCTGGAACATATTGCCACCAGCGAACCCATTGGACCCCCACATGTTAGAATTTACATTATTGTCAGCAGCAGTGGTGGTACCAAATGCATCTGGTGCACTAGTCGGTGCTCCAAAATCAGCGAAAGGATTACCACCCAGAGACAGTAGATCGTCAAGTGCATTGGAAGATTGTACAGGTTTATTTTGTTCTGGGGCACCTGGAAACGAATACTCGGCTAGTTTTCTAGGAAAAGTATTGTAGCAATGATTATTTACTACCAATTATTACTTGTTTATGCATTTATATCTTGCAATAACAATGGAAATAATACCAAATATTTGAATGTACTAAATTAAGATGAAACAATTTAGTTTCATTAGCTAGAGTCCCTGAAAATGAAGCTTAAAATTTCTAGATAAAAATTATTGAGATTCCTCCATTTAACTCATTGCACTTTTGGAGAGTATTTTTAGGATGGACTAATTTAAAATTAGAAAACTAATAAATTATTACTGTTAACACTGCTGTATAATAATAATTTTCATTACTTTTCTTTATTGCTATTACTGATTCGTATCTATTTTATAAAATCCATTTTATAACCGTTTAGAATTTATATATTTTTTTAAATTATTTTTAGCTATTTCTTATAATATTTATAGTATTATTATGTTCTCAATGAGATTTTATCTCTGACTATAAATCTATATTTGACTGATTAATTGATTTGACTTTCTGCAAGCTCTGTTGCAAATAAAAGTTCTTTTAGTACTATGTATTACATGTTCAAAGGATCTAATATATATTTTTCTCATACTTTTACAGCACACATACTTTCTATCCTCATTTGAAGAAGGAAAGTGTTTAATTTGCTTCCTATTTGCAGAAATTGAAAATTTTTAAAGAAGATTGACATTTTTATTAAGAACAAAATTAAATCAACAATAAAAAGAAAACTCAATGTGACAAAAATAAGACAACCAGATGATCTAATATACTTGATATAACATAATACATGGAAGATGGTGATAGGTGATCAATAAAGAAATGAGAAAAACAGGTACTCTCTAAAAAGTATTAATGTTGTCTAAAAATATTATAAAGTTTGTTGGATTGTCTGAAGTTTATATGCCAAAATAAACTAATTTGTAAGAAATATAAGAGTGTATTTACATTTTTTGGCACATACAATTTATAGTTTTTAATAGAGATAGGACAAAAATCAAATGCGATACATAGAGTAAAATATCTTTGCCACTTTTAAATCATTTACTGTTCCCATAAAATCATCTGTGAGAAGAGAAACTTTTCTAAAAAATAGTTATTTCTTGATGTAATATAAAATTTCTTACCAGTCCCTCCAGAAAACAGATCCAAAATTGGTTCCGCTTTCACAGCAGGTTCATCACTTAAGAAAGGATTAGTACTGGAAGCAGTTGGTGATCCAACAGATGCCCTATAATGATTTAAGGCCGCTTCCTCCTCAGCTACTGCAGCCTGTTTGAATGAGTCATCAACAGCTGTACCAAAAGCATTGCTAGTATTTGATAAAGCTGAAACTCCAGACTTTACATTCTTTTGAGTAGTAATAGCTGTTGGGGTGTTTCCTTCTAAAGAAGCCAAGTGTTGTTCTAGGGCATCTAGTAAGCTGTTTGGGGCTCTGGTTAAATCGGGTATATCTCCTTTATCAATTCCTATGTTCTCAGCTACTTTGAGAAATTCTGCTACTCTATCCATTCTAATCAAAAATTTTTTATACAAATCTAACGCTTCTCTGCATTGTTTTTTATTCATTTCAAAGTATTTTTCTAGTAAATTAATTACACCATCATTGTAGCATGCGAAAAGCCTGATAAGATCGCGAAATAGAAGCATAAAACACATATTTATTACACCATTAGTAAGATCATTTGCTGTGCAGTCAAATTCGAGTAGAGCATCTAACTGATTCTGAAGTATTGGTAAGGTTTTAAGTAAATTTTCTGTGTTCATAGTTCTTAAAGTACCTTCTTCTTTCCCTCTTTTAACTTTACAAAAATCAAAAGCTACTGATCTATATGATAAAGCTTTTTCATTTAAATATTTGGCATATCTTCTTATAAATGGAGACATATCGTACCCTGTTCTTGCTCCTACAGCACTTTGAACTCCCGTTTTATCAACAAAATTTGAAAGTTGGAAGGAAACGTTACTAGATGCTAAGTATTGCGTAAATCTCTCATTTCCATAACACATAATGTGATGTGTCGTAATTAGGGCCTTAAAAACCACTATCCAACTAGTATTCTGAGACCTTTCTATTAATAGATTCGCCATTTGGGGAATCGAAACGTTGGGTTCATTAGTGCAATGAATTAAATAATCCAAATGCTTTTTCTTTGGTCCCAACATTTCCTCCGTTGTTGCCTTACATACTGACTTAGCGAGACCCTGACCTGCTATGCTGTGTTTCGCTGCTAATAGTCGATCATTTATTGTTTGTCCAGCCATTTTTTCTCTCTAAATATTGCACTAAACTCACGATATTTTTTAATCTCTAAAAATAATCACTCAAAAAATTTACACTATGTCGATCAGCTATGATGAAGTGAGGCCGGTGACAGCGATCAATACAACAAAAATTCAAAACTTCACAGTGCCAACAACACAAAGAAATTAAATATGTCAAGGCTACTCCAAGAAATTCACAATATTTTAACAAATTATTTGACACAAACTCCAAAATAGATCTCAATATTCATATATAGGTCAATTTATATTTATCAATTTTTTGATTGGTAATTTATTTAACTATCGAATTCTCTGTATAGGTTATTAAGAACAAGACCATTATTTAAGCAGTGGTGTAACATATTATATGCTTCGGAGTAAAGCATTTTATAATTTGCAAATAACAATATTCAATGTTACCTTCAAATTAACAGTGCTGTTCCTAAAGTGGCGCCGGGAAACAGTAACAAAGTCTACATAGAACATGTAGGCAAATAACCCCCAGAAATTGATACCACATACAAAAAAAAATTGCAAATATTTTTTTTTATTTTAAATCCAAAACAAACATCTTACCTAGGGTTTTTGTTTAAAGAATAAATATATCAAGAAAGTGACGGGTATAAAAGTGCATGTTGTAAACATCTCATTTAAGGCATGTTCCTGAAAAATACTTTGAATGATTACATTAATACTTTATTCGAACCTTATTATCTCATTTTCTTTTGGTTGATCTCCTTTGAGTTAATAAAGTTTTTGTTTAGACTTTCTATGATCACTTTGTTGGTTTCTTACTTACTTTTAATATCATTGTGACTAGGTATTCCTCGTTTATCTATGACTAGCTCTCCCATATGCATAATTGAGATTATTCAACTTTATTATTCCTTCAAGATTCTATTCTTAGTTATTCTCTGTATATAGCACTACTGAAATCTATTGCAATTAGTATTCTTGATATTTTATTGTTTACTTTTTTTAATGGCTCGTTCTGTTAACCACTCCAACCGATATATTTTGGTTTGCTTAGCCTTTATTCTAAATCCAATGCTATTATTTTCCTTTGACCCATCAGTGGTCCATTTTTCTAATATTATTCTATTAAAGTCAATAAGATTATCTATTGCACTTTTTCCGATCACACCGGTGTTGCATGGATTTGGGAGTCATAGCTAAAGGAAAAATAAGGAAGGGATTTATACTTTTTAATGCACTTAAATTAAAAGATTATTTACGGTTTCAATTAGGGGGTAACTAATACGTTCTTATTCAGGACATTAAACAGAGTAAATTTATAAATTTAGCGGTGATAATACTTGTTAGGAGTTGCTAGATGTTTAAGTATGAATTTTTCCACAAGCCAAATTCTTCTCCACTTTAATGGTAGTTTTCTCTGCCTCGGCTAGGAGTGAATTAGTTGGAACACTTTTTATTACTTTAAGTGTAATACAAATTGTTTTGTTGTGGAGTGTTATAAATAAGATAGAATCGAAATCTAAACGACACGTCCTTATCAATTATGTATTCTGTCCCCTATTTGATATTCGCTACAGATTTAATGAGATCTACTATTTCCTTTAGCGCTTTATCTACAATATTGTCTATGTCATGTGTGAATTTCAACTTATTGTATAGAGTTATTATTATCCCTAAATATCATAACCTCCTTATTATACTATATGTTAGTATCAATTCATCTATCCTTCCTTTTGTCAAATATTACAGTCTTGGATTTAGTAACAACTGATAATTTTATTTCATTTCTTTTGCATCCACTCAGAAACCTTACCTAAAGTGTTATTAATAGTCCTCCCCATGGTTTATGCCCTCTGTAAATACAATCATATCATCAGAATCAATCATAGGTAACTATATTTTGTTCCATAACTACAGTTTTAACAATGTCGTATATACAGAGTGGACCAAAAGTCTGGAAACGGCCAATTATCTCGTAAATTGCCAGTCCGAATTCTACAAAATTTGGGATAAGCCTATTTTGGGATACGGAGATTCAATATTTGACATTTGCAATATTTGCTATATTTGCCGTTTCTCTGGTATTATTAGTCACTATGGTTTTTTAAATACATCACCCTATATATTCAGTCATTTTTGGAATCTTTTGTAGTCTAGACTACATAAAATCATAAGTGTTACATATGGTTGAAGTGTATTGAAGAGAAAGTGACTAATAATATCAGAGAAACGGCAAATCTACCAGCATTGCAAATATCAAATCTGGAATCTCCGTATTCCAAAATAGGCTTATCACAAATTTTGTAGAATTCGGACTAGCAATTTACGAGATAATTGGCCATTTCCAGACTTTGGGTTCACTCTGTATACTGAATAATATAAGGATAACTATGATTTTAAATATTGACTGTAGATATTATCCTTTATTATGATAATTTTCTAATATAAATTATTTACGACTTTTTGTTTTTACCAAATGCCTGAATAATATTTATCTGTAATAAAACTAAACTATCCACAATCCCCTTCTCTTTGCTAAAGCCTATTGAACTAGGATAAATTATTTATATCCCTATACTTTAATTTTTGTTATGCCACTGTTGAGTATAATATGAAATTAGCACCGATATCATCTTAACTATTTCATATACTGAGTAAGTAATTTAGCCAGACATATTTTGACAGGAGAGATAAGTCAATGTATGGATGAGTTGGCTGAATAACCTGGTCTTGAAAGACTTGGAGTTGATGTGTTGGCTGTAAATGAGTGGTTTGTATTGAAAAAGTATATTTAGATACCGAAAAAAATATAAGTAAAATGAAATACCTCTATATATTATTATTTTTTACCTTAATAATAGTTATCAATGTTACCGGCCAACAAAAAAGACAGGTAAACGTAGTCAAAACTATTTTTATAGATTATTCTAAAAAAAAATTAAATATTTTTTCCAGCCTCACACCATGGCTGATAGAGTCCAACAACTCACAGACATGGCCAACAAGAGAGCTGTACTTAGATTCAATGCAAACAGGTACAAGGATTTTGTAAAATCTACTCCTAGAAACTACTCCATGATAATAATGTTTACCGCTATGGCCCCTCAGAGACAATGCCAAGTGTGCAGGCACGCAAGTGACGAGTTCACAATTGTTGCTAACTCTTTTAGATATTCACAAGCTTATTCAAATAAATTATTCTTTGCTGTTGTTGATTTTGATGAAGGATCTGATGTATTTCAGATGGTAAGTTATTAAATATTGAAAAAGTTTGTGATTACTTTATACATATATGGTATAAAATGTTTTTAGTTGAGGTTAAATACCGCTCCTGTTTTTATACATTTTCCTCCCAAAGGAAAACCTAAAAATGCAGACACCATGGACATTCAAAGAATAGGATTTGCCGCTGAAACAATAGCAAA
This sequence comes from Hermaeophaga mercurialis, assembly GCA_951812935.1. Lineage (NCBI taxonomy): Eukaryota > Metazoa > Arthropoda > Insecta > Coleoptera > Chrysomelidae > Hermaeophaga > Hermaeophaga mercurialis. The sequence continues at coordinate 35,894,872 of OX638358.1, forward strand.
ATGGATACATGAAAGGACTGATATACAAGTAAATATTAGGGCCTTTAAACGATTTTCAAAATATAATTCATATCTTTTTTTCAGATTAGAGTTTTCAGGCCACCAAACTATTCAGGTACCTTTGCGTTGATTATTCTATTTGGTATAGTAGCAGCATTCTTATACCTGAGAAGAAATAACTTAGAATTTTTGTATAATAAAACTATCTGGGGAATGGGAGCTCTTTTCTTTTGCTTAGCCATGACATCTGGTCAAATGTGGAACCATATTAGAGGCCCACCTTTCATCCACAAAAATAACAATGGACAAATTGCTTACATTCACGGATCATCCCAAGGCCAATTTGTATTTGAAACTTACATTGTTATGTTTTTGAGTATCCTTTAAAAATGAAATTACTTCAAATTTAATTTAAGTAAACTATTAGGAATGTTACCTCAATATGTTTGAACTTAAATAGCAGTGTCAAAGTATCTTCCTTAATGATAAAAATTAGATGCTGCAGTGGTTTTGGGAATAATTTTATTGACTGAATCAGCAAAAGGAAAGGGTGATCCAAAAAGGCGAAGACTTTTTGCTGCAATTGGATTAGTTTTGCTGTCTGTATTCTTCTCTTTATTATTATCTGTATTCAGGACAAAGACACAAGGATATCCTTACAGGTAAACAAAAAAAAATGATATAATATATTTACTAATCTGAATTTATTTTTCAGCTTCCTTTTTAAATAAAGAAAAGAGTACATAAATAAAATGTTAATGTAATTTACCATTTATTTGTTAAAATAAATTTTTGTAAACATTTTGTATTTTATTGTAATAAAATATAGGGCTCGCTTTAAATGTTGTAGAATTCAAAGGATTCAATTAAATCATTTATTATTTTGACTTCGAAGCTACAAGGATTCTATAAAAATTTACATATCAGTGTTGTTTATTAACGCCCTAACTGAATTGTTTAATAATACCAAATCTTTGGACTGTTAGGCTGTCGTTGGTAATTACACTCGACGGTCGCGAAATCCTTACACAAGTTAATAAAACCATAACATTCCTTGAGAAAATAATTTCAAATTGAATATGAATTCTTGAGCTTGCATACTGGAAAATATCTTTATTACTTAAATTTTACAAAAATATGGCAACACCGGAATAGTATTTGAGATTTAAGTTGAATTTGGAAATTATATTTGACAAATGACAGATTTCAAATTTACTTTGATAACGGTTAAAAAGATTTGTTTGCAGGCACGATGGACGAAATTTTCTTAGAGGTATAAAAATTAATGTTGCTTAATTTGGAGAATAATATTTTTCTCAGTTTTTTAGTGATGCCTTCAAATATATTGCATATGAAGAACGTTTGAATACTTTCACGGCTTGGCCATTCAAAAACCATCAAACCTGCAACATCCGAAAAGTAACTTTTAAATACTTAAGTTTACCAAAATCATGCATGAAAGGAAATGAACCACATATTAAATCCATTTTTTTCATAAGAAATATATATATATACACATACTATATATCAGATTATTTATGTAAATTTACAGAGTGTATGATTAAGTCTCCTTATTGTAATGAGAATCCTTGACTCAAAATTTAATTTCAAATGTTTATCCTAACTAAGATATAGCATATTTTATTTAAAAATTATTTTTAGGATGCCCTATTTTGGGGTAAGGATTCTCCAGTTGTAATAAGACATTACATATTTGTTTCCGTATAAACCTTAATCCACCTAATATTTATTAAAAAAACTGATTTTTAAATTTATTGAATGAAACAATTATTCTGATGAGTAGTTTATGAAAAAAATAGCTTTAAATCTGGTTTAGCAACGACTTCATTATCAATTTGTCTTTTTCGGTACTACTGACGTTGCTGTCTTTACCAACAAACTGGTGGCTGCTTTATCGCTGATTATATACATTTTTTTAGATGGCTGAGGCTGGTTTTATTTACATTGGATCTGACAATGAAGAAGATGCAGTTAAATGCTTTTTATGTGATAAACATTTAGATGGCTGGGAAGCTACAGATGACCCTTGGCAGGAACATATAAAACATTCTCCAAATTGTCCATTTGCAAAACTACAAAAAATTGAAGATGATATTACATTAAAAGAACTATTAGATATAAGGGATAAACTATTTGTTAATATTTCACGATCTTTTTTTAACAACTTGACAACCGAAGTGGTAAAAGTGTTTAAATTTAAAATAATTGAAACCAAGTTAGGGAAATTGTAAACATGTTTTGATTGTAATTTAAAAAATTGGGAGCTTGTAGAAGAGAAGACTGCCATATTTTTTATTATCTTTCTATTCTAATAAAACTTTAATTAACCTTCATTACTACAATCTCCTTTAGTAATAGTATTTTATCTTTGAAAAGATAGATTTATTTAATAATAAAACGAATAAAACTTTAGAAGTTTATTTGCCTAAATATAGATACAAATAAGGATTATAAAAAAAAAACAAGGTGTTGGATTATCGCAAGTTTAATTTATTTATTTACTTGGTTTTTATTACAGAATGAAAATATGTTTATTGATGAGGTCTATTTCCAGCTGTTATAGCATGGGTAATCTATTTATTTAGCCTTAGCCCCGATTTTGGAATAGAAATATCAAAGAATGAGAAAATAGTCCTGATCTAAGCAAGACCTTACTAACAAAAGGAAAAAAGTGTTTTAACTTAATGAAAATAAAAGAAAAAATGCTATTATATTAACAGACAAAACAGTTCTTGAAACTACTCCATTGTTTGATCCTGTGCCAGGAACATAAATAGTGGATTTATCTCCAAAAGCTCCACTTTCTCCACTGGAACTATCAGTTCGACCATTGCCATCATTACATAAATCTGCTCTACATGCCCGGTAATAGATCCTGTGAGTTGTATCTTCAATTACCTCATGCATATAGTCTGGTTTATCCACACAAGTTCTTGAAAGTGATGCAAGTTTACCTCTTGGGTCCTAAAAAAAAATTGCATTTAAAGAATTCGTTTTCTAAAGCCACAAGCAATGCAGAGTACTTACTTTGTAATCAGATCTAATAACGTAACAGTATTTTTTGTCACAATCATATATATGTCCAGGTTTTGAACCAAGACTATCCAAACATGATGTGTCTGCATCATTCTCTGTAGTAGAACATGTGTAACATTTTAAACCTTCAAAAATAAATAAATACAATGGTTCATGTGGCGTAAAAACATATGACATAAAAATTTCCAAAAATGTGTGTTATTAACATAAGGGACTTCTACAATTTTTTTGTTTAATGAACAAAATTTTTGAACTAATTCTTACTTGTTGCTCTGTGGATTAAAAATAAAAGTAAAACTAAAGTAGAAATAAAATTCATTGTTGTGTTCAAAGTTTATAAAACTATTGAATTTGTAAATTGTAGGCTTGTTATTCAAAAATAGATAAAATCTGAATTAAACTATCTAATCAATTACAGATATGTTATCTTAGAAAGCAGGATGAATTCAGTAAAATGATAATGTTTGATTTTCTTTGAATCTAGACTTATCATAAACCTTTTATTCACATACTTTTGTATAGTTTTTTTTAATTAAATAAACTGACAACCAAAGAAGAAGAAATTTTCAAAAGATAGCAAGACCATTTTGAAGAATTGTTAAGATAGTAACTGAGGCGAGGTTATGATTGAGGAAATTGAGCACAGTACAGATAACAATGATAAAGACAGACATGAATACATAAACGTGAATGGACTAGAAAAGACTACAAACAAATTGAAAATATAAATGTAAAAGATGAATTGATTCCTGATATACCAAAACGTACACAGGACACTGTGCTCTGTGAAAAAATGGAAGTAATACTGGACATTATTTGGAGAAAATTGGAAAACCTGAAGAGTAATACAAGGATGGAAAAGAAAATAGAACTTCGGGATATTAAAGAAAGTCAGGAAATTAAAAACAAAAATACAGCGCTAAAGAAAGTATTGCTCATACAAGAACACAGAATCAACAAATTGTAGATGGAAATAAGAAAAAAGAAAATACTAGTTTTTGGAATCATAGAAACAGATGAGTAGATTACTGTAACAAGGAAAAATGGAAAATTTAAAGTAGAATTAGATGAGATTAATGATACAAGCGAAATCAGAAAAAAGGAAAAAAAACAGAGGGCAACAAAAGACCAATACTAGTAGAACTAAAAGATTGGAACAAAAAAGTGGAAATCCTTAATGCAACACAGCAACTAAAAGGAAAGAATATATTCATAGTTGAAGACTACCCTAGGACAGTACAGGAGCAGAGAGAGATTCTAAGAATAAATATGAAAAATACGAGGGAAAGGGAATACAAAGCAAATATTGCTTACAATAAACTATTCATAAATAATGAAATTTTCACAGTGGAAACATTGGGTCCTAAAGAGGTACATATGGAAATGGTAACAAAAGAGAAAGCAAATAGAAAGAAGGAGGAAGAAAGTACAGCGAAAGATCGCCAAAGAAAAAAAATGAGTTGATTAACAAAATATTAAGGACTGGAGGAAACTCTGGAAGCATACCAAAAGGAGGAGAAGGAAAGCGGGATTAAAAAAGGAAGAAAACAATAAGGATATGCAAGAAACAAGGATAACCACATGGCAAAGAAAAGGTAACGCTTTAAGGAACAATGAAAATGAGGAACGAATAAATAGAGCCACTTTTGGGGAAATGAAAAGGATTATAAAATAAGAAATAAAAATAAGGATATTTGCAAAGCCACGTAAAATGTTAAAATACTACTAGCAGTTTGAAAGCTGCATGAATTTGGATTTTAACTAAGAAAATATAGAATAGGAATACGAACCAAGAAAGAATAGACAAACAGTATTTCACATTTGTATATTCTGGTCATTAAAAACAGGGACAGCATGGAGTAAGATTGTTGGTCTTAAACGAACTGAGAGAAAAAATATTAGAACTGAACCCAATAAATGAAAGAACAGTCTACCTGCGAGTAGGTTGCAAACCTTTTAATATATCCCTACTAAATATAAATGCACCAACAGAAAACACATGAGAAAATTGAAGAAGAGACTGCAAATATACCAAGGGAAAATATATAATACTGGGCGATTTTATGAACAACCTAGCAGCAAAATCCAATATGACCATTAACTCGACGAAATTATTCATCTCAAAATGTATAAAATAATTTGGAAAAAAGTTAAAAAGGGAAAATAGAAACAAGCGCGGAAAACAACAAAAATGGGGTATAGACAAACTAAAATGTCCTAATAACGGAACCAAACATGAAAAACGGTAAAGCTTCAACTGAAAAAGAAAAAAAAAGAACAAGATATCGAAAATGACTGCACGTTATAAACCATATACAGAGGGAAACTAATATGGGGTAAAAGAAAAGGAAAACGAGTAGTATAATCAAAAAATAAAAAGGTTTTTTAAATAAATTTTGAAATATAGCGTTTCACCGTTTTGTATTCGATATATACTAATTTAAAATATATTCGAATTTAAACGGTCCATCATGGTCAGGGGTGATTTGGTAACGCTGCGCGCAAAGTTATCTGGATAGCCTGGAATAAAGAGCGGGAAATGTTTGATAATACTGCATATCGATTGAAATAAACTACGTTGTCAGATTACTGTAATTTAAAATATTTAATAAAATGTGTGGGTGGTGTTTGTGTGCAGCGATTTAAAATTTTTAACTATTCTAAGCTAGAACTACCTAAAACTGAACAATCAACACATTTGTTATACTAAACACAACAGGGACTTAATTCCGTTAAGTTTTTTTCTTTTTAGTGAGCTTACTTAAATGCTTACCAATAAAAATAAAGTAATCTGTTTGAATTCACCAATCAAATTTAAAATTGTACAAATGCTGGTAATGTTGCCTTTTGTGTTGCTAGAAATAATTGGCAACATCGTTTGCCCTCTTGCGCTCTCGCCACTACACATCATCATTTTTTTGTTTTTGCTGCTTTTTTAATGAAAGTACATAAATATATACAACTTTTGTGTGTGAAAGAAAGAAAGATTTTAGGTTAACCTCACATGAACCCAGGTGAACTTGTAAGCTTTTATAGGAAACAACACACCATTTCATTAACCTTGAATTTTGGAATCATTAAGTTGTTTTAAATATTGATGATTTCCATTACAGTGCTACTTTTCTGTCTTATGAACACGAATTTTTAAAAGCAGTAAAATTTAAAAGTAACGAGCCATGGTTGAAATTGAAGTGTACAGTGTAAAAAACAAGAAATTGGGAGATATTTCTGCGTCTAATAGTACGAAAGTAGGAGAAATTAAAAAAGAAATTTCAAAAGTAGCAAAGCTAGCAGTTGAACGACAATCTATCAGAACAGAAGCAAAGGGGAAAGATATCAATAATGACTCCACAATACCAAATATCGAGGCTTTACGAAAAATCTATGTAAAAGATTTAGGACCCCAAATAGGATGGAATACAGTCTTCTTACTTGAATATGCCGGCCCCCTATTCATTTACGCCGCGGTGTCTTGCAGGCCATGGATTTTATATGGTGATTATGCTGGTAACAATGCTATGAGTACTACCGCTAAGATTGCACTAGGATGCTGGAGTATCCATTACTTGAAAAGAATTTTAGAAACATTATTTGTACACCGCTTTTCTCATGGTACAATGCCTTTATTTAATCTCTTCAAAAATTGTGGTTACTACTGGGGATTTTGTCTTTATGTAGCTTATCATGTGAATCATCCCTTATTCACTCCTCCACCTTTATTAATGCAAGCGGTTGGATTAGGCCTATTTGCTATATGTGAAGGAGGGAACCTCGCCACTCACATACTTTTGAGAAATTTAAGACCCGCTGGAAGTACAGTAAGAAAAATACCCAGGCCAGATAGATGCTCACTAAATAAACTTTTTGATTATGTTTCCTGCCCCAATTATACTTACGAAGTTGGTTCTTGGATTGGATTCACCATATTAACTTCATGTTTACCTGCTGGCTTATTTACAGCAGCTGGATTGTACCAGATGGCAATATGGGCATTGGGAAAACACAAAAATTATAAGAAAGAATTCCCAGACTACCCTAAACAAAGAAAAGCTATTATTCCATTTATTCTTTAAGCAAACTATTTAATTTGAATGGTCTTAATTTTTTATTGTTATGGTGTTGTGTAACTGGTCATTACTTTAATGTTTTTTTAATAAACTGGATAAAAATAATCTTTGTGTTTCATTATTATTGTTACCATTTAAAAAAACTTTGATCAGTAAAATAAAAGTAAGCTTTTTTTCTATATATTTTTTTAATCTCAAAAACGTGATATAATTAGAATGTTTTGTAATAATATAAACTAATGAAATTATCTATAAAAAATCTGCTAAATAATTTGATTTAATATACGATAGTATCGAAGTTGACCTAATTCCAGCATTTATTTTTTAGTCGTAATTAAGGTTATTTTCTTCTACCAACCATTGCCATGTCAATATCAATATTTTTGGCCTTAACTGAGTATAGAAAAAGATAGTAAACTTTTCATTTTAGATATTCTTTCTCAACTATTTTATTAAAAGAATGATATTTCACGCTCTTAGATAACTAGACATTTTAATGTTAAAAAGCTACAGGAAAAAAAATAGTTCTTTGGATGAGGAACCGAAGCGTAAAAGACAGTATTATTATGACAATAAGAAGATTAAATTGTCAACATAACTTGACGTTTAACATAATTTATAAATGGTGGCAGTTTTTTTATCAGGTGAAATAATTAAAAATGGCTAGTGTCGGGTTTAGATGGCTAGACATATTAGAGAAAGAGTTTGATAAAGCCTTCGTAGATTTAGACTTAAGCATTAGTAAGTAATTTGGAAAACAATGTATTTTTAATTCAATTAGTAAAATGGATTGTCTAACTAACTGATATATTTTGCAATATTTATTTATTAAAATTGGTGTAATTTTAGGTGAATTGGACTCCGAAGAACCTAACTTGGTATTTAATGTACGCCAAAAGCTTTGCACATTGAGTTCCTGTTTTGCACAGCTAACACATAAGGCACAAACTATTTTTCAGAATAGTGCAAAAGTTGAGGTATGTCTTATTATAATTACTAAACTAGAATTAACATAAATTATTGATTACATTAAGACATGTCATCATTATAATATAGATATATTAATGTTATTAGTATAATACGAGTTCTACATTTAATCATATTCTTATTGACTAGTAAAAATCTAAAGTTTCAAATGTTTTTGTTTGTTTTTCTGTTATTGTTACAAAAATTATTCTGCAGGTGGCTTTTCAATAACTAGTTCTCACTTTTTATTATTATTATTACAATAGTAGTTATAGTATTTTACTAAAAATGGAAACTGCAAGTAATAGTTAAAAAATTAAATTAAGCATTAGTACATTTATTAAAACGAATTGTGTTAATAAAAATTTTTCATTGGCACAGCAAATTGTTTAAAACAAAAAATATTTTAAAATTTATTAAAACTGAATGAAAAATAATTTTTAGAAGTATATTTTTTTAGCTTAATAAAGTATAACGGCAATACACTGAAAAAGTGAAAAAATATATATAAAAGCAAGACAAATAAGAAATAAATGTTATTAATTAATATTGCTCCATTAAGAAGTATTGGTCACAACTTGTTTATATTAATAATTTTAGTTCCTAATTTTATAATTTTTATACAAATAATTGGTTTGTAATATCTTTGGCTTCCAAAATTAAATTAACATAACAACCAAATGAAATTCTATCTCATTTTTAAATATTCCTAATATATATGTTACTGTAAATTTACAAGTTATGAGTACAATTTATAAGGTTCCTTTTTGTGTTGAATTTTCTTCATTTGTCTCTGTTGTGGGTGTTTCCTCATAGTCATCATCATTGTTATTATCAATAGTAATGTTCTCGTTTGAATGTAAGCCGCTCCTTATATCGATATCATATTTCATTTTTCTCTTCCGTGGTTTTTTTTTAATATTTTGCGACCGTGGTGTTTCTACGCAATCATCATTAGAACTTGCTCTGATATCTATCAAATTTCTTCCATCATTGCATTTTTTCTTTATTGTTTGTTCACTTTGATTTGGTTTTGTCCCAAACACTTCTTCAATCCTTTTTCTTATAGTTTCGTTAATTTCTGGATAAGCTATTGGAGTTGGAACAGTCGAAGTTGTGGTTTGGGTTTTCATATTTTTCATAATATCTCCCAAAATTTGAACAGAAGTATTTTGTTTAAAATCCCTCGTATCATTTTGCAGTTTTTCTATAGCTACTATCAAATTTTGATGAACCTTTTGAATTTCTATGTAAATTTGGTGATTGGAAACATTTTCAATCTTTTGATTTGAAAGTAACTCTTGCAAATTTCTTGTGCTTGTTTCTATTACATTTAATTTTTCAAGTAACACCTAAAAGGATGAAGGAATTAAGTAATAATCTAAAATTTTTATAATTCAAACAAAAGATGGAAATGGGAGGAAATTCTAGTAAGAGAAAAATTGAAAATTAGACCAGATTTGACAAAAATTACTTACACAATCTGTTTTACTTATTTGCCAGAATAAAGGGCTGCAATATTTACCAAAAATAAAACCATTGCATGAACATTCTTTTTTGTGTTCAAGAAGGGATGAAAAATGAAATTTAGAATAATTTAACAGTAATAAATTAGTAAATTAAATTTTGGTAAAATATCAATAGGAGAAAAAGACAATTTATTTTTATAGTCACACATACTTTAAGAGACACGATAATTTTTAAATATGTTCATATAAATACTTTCTGTATTATCTTTGTATATTTCAGAATTTCAAAGTTGTTATTGCACCTTTTTTTATTGACAAGTCTTTTCATAATAAAGATAAAGGTTTATTTAAAATTATCAAATAATTTTGGCCGTCCATAAATCACCTTGTATTTAAAACTGGAGTGTAAAATGTACTAGTTGACATTGACTGTTTAATTTTTTAACTCGTTCATTGTTAAAAAATTATATCTGGTACAAGAATGTATTTTTGAAAAATATCTCGATAATATACAGGGTAATTAATAATGATTGGTTTGTTATACAGGATAACCAAAATTGAAGCTTTAACTAAAAATGCAATAGAAGTCGGCTTCAAAAATGTGAGCGCTAATACTCGTTTAAATGCAAAGGTTATAATAAAATTAAAGAAAAGTAGTTTTCAAATAAACACCCTGTAGAAATTTTCATCATTTAAAAGTTGTTTATTTCCCATGTTTCTATTTATAATATGAATTTTATAAAAAAAAATGTCTTAAAATCATCGTCGCAAACAACATATGTTTAAGATATATAACAACAAAATATTTTCATATTGAACATGATAAAGTTTATTTTTCTAATTCAAACTTAAAACATACAAAAAACCGCGTATGCGATTATATGTGTTGAAATAATAAATACCCATGACATTGATTTTCAAGGAGCTAGTTTCCGGGTATTTCAAATTATAACAATAAGTTTTTCACTGCCACGTTTAAAAAAATAATAATCAAATAATATTCTAGATAAATATATTGAAAGGTGATAAGATATACACCACATTCTTAATGACTATTTAAATTTGAAAATAGGTTAAGAAATATAAAAAATTAACAGATTTCAATTTCTGTCACATTTAATGAAAATAAAATTGGACGCTTTTAACTTTTCATTTTCAAAAATTAAGAAAAATGGTACTAAACGTTTTGCCTAAAAATTCTTGGTATCAGAAATTAGGGAGGCATTTTTGGACAAAGGACGAACAAATTAAACAATCATCAAGACTACAGAATAGTAAATGTGTATACTCAATAGTACATGTTACATAAACAAACTATTTGTGTATCAGAATAAGGAGTTATTCTTGCCAGTGTGATATATATATATATATATTTACTTATAGTGACTGGGAGGGTAAATTAAATTGTATTACCTTTGAGGTAAATGTGGCACCTGGAGAAGTCCCTTCGTTTATTGTACTTTGAACAAAACTAAATAGCGCATTTAGGTCAGTACCAATCTTTCGAATTTCTGATGTAATCATTTGTGTGTTCATTGTTGACTTTTCAAACAGGGATATTATATTTTGGTTAGCTTGGAATATATTTCTGTTTATTCGGTTGTCGTGATTCTTCAAATTCTTTTCAAAATTCTTGATGTCCTTTACTTCAGATGACAACCTAAATAAATAATTAATGATGTAAATATTTTGTTTTACGCTCTAGTGTATTTTACATGGTCGTATAAAGTTTTAAGATAGAATGTTCAGTTGTTTTTTTTTCTTACTTTTTTTCTAGCATGTCTAATAGTTTATTCAACATAATGCTGATTTCTGATTCTATTTGTGACTCGTCCATCTGCAGCCGATGACAGCTCTCCAAAAATATATCTTGGTTCGTTAAGATTTTTTCAAAGTTTGTACTCATTTTTTGTTCTAATTCTTTGTAACCGTCCTCTAAAGCATTTATTTAAAAATTAAGTATTTATTAATTGGGGAAGTTAAAAAATAAAATAATTAATTTCAGACAGTTCAAAATGAAAAAGTTTTAGGAGAATAAAGGTTTTCTAAAATGGATTTGAAACACTGTTTTGATTTTACCTGAAGTGATAACATTTTCCTTTTGAGATATTTTTCCAATTTGTAACATCAAAGATCTGACCCCGTTTTGTAATTCAATTTTTGTGCTGTTAACAGCATCCCCTATATTTCTTAAATCATCTTCTGTTGTATCTGTATTTTTCCACATATCTGAATTCATATCAGCAACCTAAAAAAAAACACTAAATTTCTTTGTCAAAGACTAAATCTCTAAACGCTTATAACTTTTTTTTAAGATTCATGTGCTTAGATTTGGCACCGTGTTAACTAATTTTATATTTAATTATTTTAAACGAAGTCCGTACAAAAAAGCCGAATAAATGTTGATGACTAGGCAATAAGTATTTTTACAAATTTCAAATAGATTGGGAAATTTAGGAAAAAGTAGACACTACTATTACCTTGTTGGCATAATTATTAAAATCCTCTTTTAACTCTATCTTCATTTGCTTTAATAAGATGTTGGTGTCGTCAGATATTTTCATATGCTTCAAAGTTCTGTTGTCGATATATTGGAGATTCCCTATAATATTGTCATGTAATTTATTCATAGACTTACGAGTATCAGCGTTATATTTAGTTAACAAGTTGAATGTGTGTTTTGAGACCTAAAACAGACAAAATTCTCTTTCTAAGAACGTATAAATAATTTTATACCACCACTAAGAAATCTTATTTAGTGGTGTTACTACACTAACAGGAATAATTTACAGAGTAATATGAAAAATGGATTTACTGATAACAGATTAACTTTTTACTGACATTCAGACTTTCTTCTGTAATATTGATAACTTTTTGTTCACTATTTTTGTAATTTTTCTTAAGATCATCTATTGCTGAAATTACAGTCGACAATTCGGTTTCCAAATCCGAATCTCGTTTTGTTGTTCCTGTTTTGATTTGATTGAGATGTGTAAATGTATCTTCGAATTTTTCCTGAAATAAAAAAACAATCACAAAAATAGTTTAAATGTACTGCCTCCAAAATAAAAATATTACCTGAATTTTAACACTATTACTCTCCATTTTTCTTTCTATATAATTCAACCTGTGGGTTGTTCCTTCGTATATCGAATCAAGTTTTCTTAATGTGTCTGTTTTGCTTATATCATCTTTGAAATTTTTCGTGCTTATGTTTTCAGATATTTTGCCCAGATTCATCATAACTAGAGCCTCCAGTCTCATAAGTTTGTTGTCCAGATTTTCCAGTTTACTGTTATATTGGTCCAGTTTTGTTTCCAAATTTTGAGACAACTGCATGGAATAAATCTTGTCTAAATTACGTAATCGTTCTTCTATCGAACTCAGAATGGAAAACGTGTTCTGTAAAAAAAAATTAATGGGATTAATTTTCCAAGAAATCTAATAAATGTTCCAATACAATTTTCTTAACATAATTACGGTACAAGTTGAAGTGTATGAATTGTAAAACGTATTTTGCACATATTTTTCTTTAATGACTAAATAGTGCTTTTTCTTTTGATAATACTAAATGGGAGAACACCAAAATAATGGAGAGGTAGAAAGAATATTTTGAGGGGAACCCAACAACAAAAAACATGATGACAATATAGAAAAATTACGAACTTGACCCAAGAAATTGTTTTAGAAGAATTTAAAATTAGTAAAAAAGATTTCTGGAAATAGTTGAATTCAATTTGTCAGAATAACAGAAAATTTAAATTCCTTAGTCTTATTGTGCAATGATAGTTTTAATTTTTATAAATATTACTTCAAGATTTTATTTATTTATTTATTGATTTATTTTGCACATTTTAATGGATTTATTACAAAAATAATTTATAAACCGGAATAAGTATATATAATCTTTATAATTCTTAATCTTCATTCTGTTATGTTTAGTGATAGATTTGGTATCTTCACCTCTAAAAAATGTCCCTGATTCTTAAATTTGAGAAAATATGCAGTATTAAAAGACAAAGAAAACATTCTTTAATTCATAAAATAACCATATAAACGTCACTTCATTTCATTTCATCAATATATTGTAATGACATTTTTTATAACAGTTATTAATTTTATGTAACTGTGAAAATTATTTCTGTTACTAACTTAAGATCTAGTTTTTGTTTTTTATTGCTTTACTAGAAGCATTAAGTTGTTGAAAAAAAATTAGCTTCTAGAAGTTTTAAACACCATTATTTGGGACCCAACATGGGGCTTTAAAAGTGTCTAAAACCCTGAAATTATAGATAAAATAGAATAGAATTGAGAGAAAGGAAAAAATTGGTCAAGCAGATGAAGAAAAAATAGGGTAAGAAGACACGCCAAAAATAAGAAAAACCAATTTGGAAAAAACTATATAAGAAAATAAAAGTGATGGGAGTAATGGAGAACAAGAAGAAGAAGAAGAAGAAGAAGAAGAGAGAAGCATAAATATAATAGAAATGGTAACAATAAAAAAGAAAATTAAATTAGAAGAAATAACGAAAATGCTTGTGCAAAATACAATTGAAATGAATAAATTGAAAGTGATAAATTTGAAAATAAAAAATGAAATCGAACATGATAGACAAATATAGAAACAAAAATTAGAAAAGAAAAATGCTAGAACACAAAAATTGCCGACAAATAATGGGAAATAAATAATTAAATTCTGAGGTAATGTTATCAAAAAATATAATTACGTGCAATTTTTTTTTTGGAGACGATTATCAAATTTTAATAACAGACAAACAATATTTATGGAATATGAGAAATCGAGATATTTTTTATATTCTTTGTACATAAGCTTTTCCCAAACAAATTTTTGTATTTGGTATATTTCAGAATATGTTTTATTACCAGTTTAATTACTGAGCATGTATAATAGTTGAAAAAAATATTCCATATAGTAAAAAAATATATTATTGAAAAAAGAAGGAATATTAACAGAAAAAATAATTTTTGTTGAAGAATAGAGTATTAGAGTATGTTGGAAGAAATGAATTGTAAGAATATAAAGTGATGTAATAAATGTAATAAAAGAAATGAAATATGAAAATGGATATAAAGCAAGTGAATGGAATTGAAAAGACAAAATAATTAGAAAAAAATAGAAGAAATAATGTCATCTAAATATTCAGTTTAATTTTATGTAATTGTGAAAATTATTTCTGTTAATAACATAAGATCTAGCTTAAAAAATTGTTACTATTACAATATATTTTAAAATTTAATATAAATAATAAACGTTTTTGTTCTTAATAAATCTTACGCCAGAGATCTTAGGAAGTAATCCATCATCTCATGTGTATTTTCTCAGAGGCGAATGTACCTTTGTACATTGTAAAAATTTTAAAGCGGTTTTTGTAAGGGCTAGACAAGCATGTTGTTATCGTAACGACTTGTGTACTTTTACCTAGTGTTTATTACTTTCCTAGTGGTTTTAGTACTGTTGTTATTGATAAGACTTCAAAAATTGTAGTTGTTATTAGTTTTGTAGATAATAAGAAACAACACTCAATTTTAAACGAGCCGGAAACTTCTCACACAAAAAAATAAAGAGAACTAATGTTTCGTCTTTTTTTTTATTGTTATGAGTAAGTCTTATATTTTATTTTGGTTGTTTTCGTACATTCGGTCATTACAAGAATTCTCTTTGTTTTTCCAATAATTATAGCATATTTAATTATTTATTTATTTACAGCACGTCTACCAAATGGCTTAAAATACAATAAATTAAAAATGAAAATACAAGACACTATCATTAAAAGTTTTACGTACAATTAAACTTATTTAATTTTCATGAGACCACCGAACCCTAATGGTAACGGCAATATAAAAAAATCAGTTAAGAAATTGGGCGATAATTAAAATTAATTTATTGTGTCGCCTTTCTCTAAAGAAAACCTCAGGTGTTTGGGTGTATTAAAGTGAAATGAATATTTAAAATGCAATCACCTGCTGGTGTATGGCGTTCTGAAACTTTGTTATTATCGAATCGCCGGTTATCGAAGACTCCACTGGGGGTGTACTAGGATTTCCACAACAAAAATTTACTATCACTTCATTTAGACATAGTACCCAAATTAAATATATGACCGTTTTTCTTCGTTTCATTTTTCACCCGCACAAAAAAAACTGAATGACCGGGGTACTTTATCGCTCGAAGAATTCGAGAAGAACTACACGGCAAGATATAAATGAAGAATGACTGTACCGCACGCGAGAAGAACGCGATTTGATTGTCGATTGTGGTAGGTTCAGATGTCAAGATGCGGTGCCGGTAAGTAATAATAAGATGTGACACGTCTTTGATGTCCCAACGTGTCTCGCCTGTTGGTCTCAGGTCTGAGGGGTGACCCTTTTAAAAAACGTAACTACAGGGCGGTCTTCGAACGAGGAAGACTTATACTAAATATATATTAGTAGACCAAAGATCTACATGGCACTTCAAAATATATTTCTTTGAAAAATGTATCAAATCAAATTTACAAAAATAAATAACAATAACAAATCACCACTGCTATAGATTCAACACTCCTCCTCAATGATAATTAACTGAACTAATTTAACTAACTTCTTCAACTTTATAGTATTATGCATAAAAATAAATTTTATAAAGAGCGCCCAGTACATCAAGAAACTAAGCAATCGAAGTGTTCTTGGAAGTAACTTTATTAAGCAATACCAATTTCGGTCTCTTTTATATTTGGCTCTAAAAAATTATCCAACCCAAGTTAATATAAATGCAACACAGAAACCCAAATAATACAAATGCAAATTTATATGAATACAATAAAAAATCGTTTATTATACAGGGGGATCTACATGAATATATGAAATATTGGTCTTAATTTATTATTACTCACCTACCAACCATATTGACTTTAATATTTAAATTTAGTTACTCAGGAAAAATTTTTAAAAGGTAGCTTACCAATGAGATTGAAGGGAAAATTAAGAGAGTGATTTTTTTAGATCGGACTAACTCACCATCTCTGTTTCATCATTCATAAATACTGAACTACTTATTGATTATTAATAGAGTCTCCTCGTATAGATGAGTTATTGATTAAATGATTTAATTTTGTAACGAGGGAAAAAATATGCAACCTTTATAAAAAATGGTCATTGAATATAATCAAAGGTTAATAATAAATAGGTCTAGGTGGATATTCATGTGTTTTATCTAAGTTTTCCATCTTAGAAATAAACTAAACCAAAAAAGCAATACCCATATTTGATTATACTGCAAAGTAGATGATAGTTTATTACCTCTGCATGTAAAAAAGACAGTGAATGATTCATGTCGTTTAATGAAATAAAAATGAAAGTTTATGTTGTTTTAATCCGTTAATAAGTAAAATAGAGATTACAAAAACATCTACTATAGATTATTCTCTAATCAAATCGTGTTTAGATAGTGCCAAATTTATTTTATTACATTAACAAGTTATTTGTCATATTGTCTGGTTAAGTTGGAAGTCTGCAGTTTAATGTATTAGAAATACTTACATAATTGATTACTGCTTTTTAATTAGTACATATATAGGAATATAAATAATTCAAATAATCTATGATTGAAAACATATAAAAAAACTTATATAGAATCATTTAGAAAACACTCGCGTAATTACACTTCTAAACAATTTTATTAACCAAATAAAAATGAGTAATTGCCTTAAAATAAATATTTTTCCAAACTATTTCAAGGTTTTTTCTTTGAAATGGGTGGGGTTTTAGGGGATTCTCTCACTCAGTAAATCAATTTGATTTGACTATCAATCATCCGTAAATAATCCCGGAAAAAGGGGCCAAATAATAATGATAACAACCCCTTTAAATCCCTACTTTTTAGGGGTTTTTCCTGAAGAGAGGGAGGAAGTGAGTTGTAGGAAAAGTGTTATTATTATTATTATTATTATTATTATTACCGTATTCTAAAATTGAAATTACCAAATATAAGAAAAAATGTATGTTTTATTGTTCCTATATTTATGTTTAACTAAATTCGTTTTCAAAACTCTGTATATTGTCATATTTTGCGTTCTCACTAATCTGTTATTCTGTTATTTAGATTTCTAGTGGTTTATTTCTTTATAAAATTAATGCTGTAACTCAAAAGCATCTTAAATTGCTAATAAAAATAAAATAAATGTTTAATGCCTGTATGCTAAAATCGGTCACAAAACTATTTTGGCTGACATTTATGACTTCCTATTATGAAATAATGGTTTGGTAAACTATATACTTAAGTTTTGCAAATATTCCATGTTTATATTTGATAAGTGGCGTAATCGATCGATTATTATGGTATTCACAGAGTTATCATATTTATGAAACATAAATTAATAAAAACCTTTTTTTAAACCCCCTAAAATAAAAAAAGAATATTTAAAAAATTCCAAAAGCATTTCAGCATATTACTATTTTTAAAACTTGTTTTTTAATGTTCACGTTGAGGTTTTCTAAGTACCGTTAACTTAAAGTTTGTTTAAAACGGTTCTTTCAATTAGCTCTTGTTGGACACAGTTTAATATTTAAGATATTTTCATAACCGCTAGTTTCTTTAGTGACATGAAGATATTTTAGATAGTTTATACTACCAACTACAACTCATGTCAATGCTTATAGGTTGAATTAAAAAACTTTAACATTGTAAAAATCTATACTAACATAATAATTGACTAGTAACAAATTTTAATTAAAAAAATGAATTATTATGTATATCTGCTATAGGTAAGTTTTTCAACATTGACAATAGTCTAAAAAGGACCGGAAATAAAACAATAAAAATTATACATTCATGTTATTCTAGCGATTGAAATTATTGTGTTTAATTTTTTCACCTCCTAAAACGACGCTCATGTTTTCAAATATAACATTCTTAATTGATTTAAGTTATTGCAAAAAATTAACAATTTAAGTACATTCAGAACCTTGGAAGTGGACCAGATCTCTTATTTGTAAGTGTTTTCTTAAATCGATTTATCTGTTTAACATCATGTTTTATTTAATAACTCTCTTTTTTAAAGTGCAAATTTCGAAAGCACGACATTGTGAGAACTCTTTTTTCGTGCATTGTCACGTTAAGGTTACTGAAAATGTAAACTATTTAACATAATAATAAAGTCAATTGGATGTTTTTAAAACGTAGACTTTCAGTGTCACATCTCTTTTGTCCTTTAGTAAAAATTATCATAAAAGTTTACTGGAAATCTTTTAAAATTTAAAACAATTCAGAAATGATAATACTGATAGAATTACCATACAGTAATTATCTATGCACTTAAGAAGTAACTAATAAATTCATCAACTTTATTAATTATTTCTACTATTTTGTTTTAGGCGGAATTAATTCATATGCGAGCTGAACTGACAGAATCAAAATCGAAGAGAGAAGTACTGGAAAATGAACTACATCACTTACTGTTACAATTACATTCATCTCAACTTTCTAGACTTCCAGATAGTCTCGGAAACAAGAGACAAGACCAGTATATCAAACCGGATGTCAATGTGATAAAACAAAAGTTAGAGGCTGAAATTAGGCAAAGTCCTCTTCGAGGAGGTAATACAAATAAGTCATACCATTAAAAATATTATTATGTACAAGAAAAAAACCAATTTTAACAAATATGTAAACTCGTGGCAACAAAATTTACGGTGCACGTCATTGATAACACTTTTATTCATTCGGTCAGATAAGTCATACTTGTTAATCATATCTCTTTTCTTTTACAAGAAATAGTTGTACGACTGGACTATTTCTAGGATGTTGCCGTATCAATATTATTAATATGAAGTTTCCGTTGCTGACAGACATGTCAGTGTAGAATAACCTCATATAAGTACGGATTTTTGTAACAATGTGGCACCATGTAACTTTAGTTATGTTATGACGTGCATCGAGTATATAACAATTTTTTCGTTCAATTGTAGCCCTTAAAGATCAAGAAGAATTAAAATTTAGCTCGACCTTGTTAGAACCTGCACGATACAAAGCGAATATTGTTCAGTTACAATCAGAAAATGCTGCTTTAAGAAACGAGCTGCTCAGTCTTACGAGTGAAGTTTATGGTGCCAAATTGGCGGCAAAATATTTGGACAAGGAACTTGCTGGGAGGATACAACAGTTACAATTACTAGGTATTTTTTTGTATCCACCTAAATACCCGATCCGATCAAACGCCTTGGTTAGATCTAAGGATATAACGGGAATAATTCAATTTTAGGTAGAGAAATGAGAGGCGACGTACGTGACAAATTATGGCGGCAGCTGGAATCTGAAATTCTTTTACAACGGCATAAAACTGTTGTACGAGCCTGTAAAAGAAATAGCGCTTTAAACGGTACGAATACATTTTCGAAACCCGAGACAGATTCAAATGCAGGGACAACTGAACATTTTGGCGATATTAGGAGTGTCTTAATTAAAAGAAAACCGGACCAAGGACTTGGAATTAGTATAACTGTAAGTTTCCAATTATTTGACTAACAGATAAATCACTTATTGAAGCTTTAAAGGAATTTATATAGTTTTGTAAATTCTAAATTTATTTTGACAACACTTACTGAAATTAGTTACTAATTAGTGTTTATAAACAAAATGCTTTTAATTTCTTATATATGAACAGAACCAATTCATTATAAAAACTAAATTACAGATCTCTAATAGAAACCAATAATTGATAATAATCAGATAATACTCTATTTTTGAATATCATTTGTTTTTATATTCAGAATTCATTTAAATTAAAATTACTTTCTACAGATTTCATTGTAGATCTAATTTGATAAAAGTATTGACAACGATTAAATCACAGTTTGTTACCATTATTGGCAGTGTTTGCGGGTTCCTGTCATTAATAATCAAAGTGTCAGCTTCAACTGACAAACATGATTAGAACACCAAAAATTAAAGAAATCATTTACCCATCTTTTTATTTAGTTTCATTTATGTCCCAAGTGCTTCAAAATAATATGAAACAAGACAAAAAAAATCTCATGAAATTACCAATTTTTTGAAATTCCAGAATTTTCATTTTTTTCGGAAAAAATTTTAGAAAAAATCTCATTTAAAATATTTTTAATAAAAATATTTTTTTTGACAAGAGAAAAAATATTTTCTAACAAAATATGCAAGATATAAGAAAATTTAGAAACTATAGCAAGCAAAAACCTATCAAAAAAGTGATTATTTTAGTATTAAAAAAATGAACAACTTTTTCAAGAGTCTTAGTTTAAATTTTTAGGAAAAAAACATTTTTGATCCAACCACTCAGTACAATTATTTATATTTTATATCGGATTAATGTTAGCCTTTCTTAAAAGAATCACCTTGTATAAGCAAGTAATTAAAAAAAAATGGAAAAAAATACAAATATCGGGTGGAGTAGCAATAATCGACCATAAATATTTCAGAATAAATGTGTTTCACCGGAAGTACAATAGACATGTCCGAAGTTTAAAAAAAATTATAAAGGAGTTGTTAATAAGAAATGAGGAAAGAGTTGCAAATCGTACTGTACTGTCTCAAATTCAGGATTCATTTCATATGTATAGTTAAAATAATTAATACATTGTTATTAAAGATAAAATAATATTTGTTTGAATAAATAGTTAAAATTCATTA
This sequence comes from Hermaeophaga mercurialis, assembly GCA_951812935.1. Classification (NCBI taxonomy): domain Eukaryota; kingdom Metazoa; phylum Arthropoda; class Insecta; order Coleoptera; family Chrysomelidae; genus Hermaeophaga; species Hermaeophaga mercurialis. The sequence goes on from OX638358.1 coordinate 35,916,090, forward strand.
AATTAAGCCGCGCCATAAATAATGGCATTAGGAATTCATTCATTTATTCATAACACCCAAAAATCAAATAAAATATTTTTTAATAACCAGATATATTAAAATTTATATAATTGTTATTTTTGTAATCTTCACAAGATACCATCATTTAGGATGTGTTATCCAATAAAAAACCGTTTTCATTTCAGCAACCAAGAAGTAATTTTCAAATACCCGCTTCCATTACATCAATTATTATTCCTTTCAATGTCAGATTTAGATAATAAAATTAATTTAATACATTGTATTTACAGGGTGGTAGGGAACATGGGGTTCCCATTCTTATATCAGAGTTGGAATCGAATGGTCCAGCAGCTTTATCTGAACAAATTTACATCGGTGATGCAATATTATATGTAAACGATATAGATTTGAGGAACGCTTGCCATAGAGAAGCAGTTAGCATTCTTCAACAACAACAAGGAGATTGTACGTTACAAGTACAATACATAGCGGCCGATGACAGTGATAATTCTTTAGAAGAAGATGGATTTAATTTTAGGTACTTAAACAAACCATACTAGTTTTCGGTGATATATTCGGTTGGGGTCCATTCTGAACCATTTGATCACTGATGATATTGAGCATTGCTTATTGCAATTAGCTTTAAAAATATATGGTTCTAATTTTAAGGGGTTAATAATAAAAAACTGGTACTAGAAAGAACTAAGTAATCTGTAAAGTGTACATCACTAGTATGTAAACATCGAAGTTTATTTTTGGTGGAATTAAGTTCCCAAGTAGCAATTTATGGAAAACTCAGACTCAATTTTTTTGCGCCTAAACCATATCGATTCTTTTCATAGCACTTCTGCCTCATGCAAATTGTGTCCAAAATATTTAAGTTTGTGTCTACACATTTCCAAATTATTATGTCAAAAGAGTGTTGCATGTCTAAATCGCAACATGTTAATAATTTCCATCTGGGTACATTGTGAACATAAAGTTTCTTTATTATTTCTTCAATGTGTTGTTCGGATACATATAGATAAATCGATATGGAAACATTCAACATGCATATTTTCTATAATGTTTGGTTGTTTTTTGAATGTGATTTTTTTTAGATTTTTCGATGAAAGCGTTTGTGATACTAACAATGCAACTAATTATAAAGCGACTGAAGAACTAACAAACACACCTACAGCTCCTAGAACTCCCGAATCAAGTACTGGGAGCAGGTGAGTTTAAATGGCAGTGACGAAAACTGTGTATATAAGTATTAAAAATTCTATTAGAAAATAGTGCAATATCATTTAATATTTTTTGTATCCTGTAATGTATATAATTTTATATTTATAGATATCTGCAACAGTTTTGTTTTTTATTGTAGCAGCTTATTTTAGTTTAAAACCGTGCAGTTTTATTTCTCTCTAAATACGTTATATTTATTATGTGTTAAGATATATTTTTGTTAGCTTTTTATTATTTTATCGCATTCAAAATGTAAAAATTAAGCCAAATTGGTAAAATATAAATATAGTTCAGAAACCTTTTTTAATCTTTAATACCAGTTGAATACGAATCACTTAGTACTTGATGACCCTAGCACAAATGAGCAATGGAAGATGTTTTTCCTCCATACTACTGATGCAATTACTAAATGCTGAAAAAATCTCGAAACCATGAGCATGCAACTTCAAGACATTGATTGATGATTATGCCATCTTTGAGTTGCATATTTACCAATTAATAATTTAGTATCTAAAATCTAGATAACATGACTTAAAATTATATTTAACTTGTATTACTAAATTGGTAGATGGAACTATGGGTATGCAACGGCAAGATGGCATCTGTTACAATTAACACTTACATTTATTCGAAAATGTTATATTTATTTTTTTGTTTATAGCGTTCATCATGTGCATGTTTTTCTTCACGCCAATGCATGCGTTTTTGCACTTTTGAATCTTACAATTTAATAGAAGCTTCTACTAACATGTAATAACAATATTTTAGGTCATCTCATCAAAATATAATTATCGTTCCCGAACAAAGGAATTCGGGGAATACAATTAAATTTCGAGAAATACAAAACTTCCAAAATATTTGCAATAGAAACAATAATGGAAATACTCAAAATTATAGAGACACTAGGCAAATAACTGGCCCACCAACCTCAAATTATAAATCGAATAATAATCAGTCCCCAGAAACTTTAACTAAAGCTGTAATAACGGATGAGTTTTATAATGTGGACACAAATGATGTGGTCCTAATTGATAATGTGACTAATAACATTATTAAATTGGAAAATTATAAAAAAATTGACGTACTGTCTACTATAGATAACAATTACAATACGTCTTCAAATTCACTTAATTCAGAAAACTTATCATCACCGATGCAAACCAGCACTGATATTTATTTAGACTCTGAAATTATTTCCACCGATATAGCGTCTAATGATTCTCAATCTCCGAAAAATTTACAAACTGAATCATTCGAAGCGAAATTCAATTATGAAGATAGTCTAGTAAGCGTCACTAAAACAGATTTGTGTACAAATCAGTTAAAACCTTATACTTCAAACGATTCTCTATCTAACCCAAAAAGCGACCAAAGCCTCTTAAACTCTGAAGACAGCTGCGGTAGTTCACCTGTACACAAATTTGGTAGAGACTACAAGAAGCTGAAGAAATACAAGAAAAAATATTTTGGTGTTAAGACTTTACAGAGCATTTTTAACAAACACGACGGATATTCCGACATTTCTACCACTGCTTCCGAATTTGGCGATGAACAGGAAATCAAAAAATCCGAAATCACCCAAAATACCGAACCAGTTCATCAAAAATATTCTGATATTAGCCCCCAATTTGAAGAAAATATACACAGTCTCCTTTCGGATATATTCGTAAAACACTTTCCCGTGATGCCCTCGGAACAAGGCACCAGTCTAAATTTAAACAAAGCTGTAGGTACAAAGAAGTATTTTTCCTTACATGGTCAAAATTTAAGGGTTGGAAAAGCCCTTCGTTTATGCCCAAACGAAGAGCTGGTAGATAATGATAGTGAACAAAAGAAAGAGAAACTTTTGGCAAGATATGTTTACAATTCAAATTCGTTAAGTGCTGATGGAGTCGGTGATCCAGATTTTGGTACACCCGTTTGAATAGGTAGTATTTATATATTAGGTACTTATTTTTAATTACGAAAATTAAAGATAAATTATTATAACAAAAAACTTGGGCTTACATCAATTGGTCAAATGTCATTTTTATTTTCAAGAAAATAATACCGTAAACAATGGACAGATATTCTAATCATTTTCAATACCCACTGAATTAACTATGTAAAATATACTTAGAAAATGATTTTTGGGCACTTGTTATAAACTCAAAAAGATCCTCGCTTATTCTTTTAATTAAAATTTAATCAAACGATTTTAACTAATAATTATGTGAATCGGTTATAATATTAAAATTTATTTGGGACTATATGCATGCAAGTTTAATAATTATATAAATAAGAATTAACAAAATTTAACTTAAAATCTGTAATGATTTGTATACTGGGGTATTTCAATAAAAGTCAATGTATATCTTAACCTGAGCCTGCCCAAATAATTTAGTAGTGAAAATCATAAAATTAAATAATAGAAAGATAGGATTGTATAGAGTGCCAGATAAATATAAAGAGAATGTTACTTTTAAAGTGACTTTATTTGGTTAATGTATGTCAAACAAATGGTAGATTCGATATATCGATGACCCAGTTCCATACAGCAACAAATCCGAATTTTGCCATTTTCGGATTATTACGGATATAAGTTCTCATTAAGTGGTTTTCTTAGTTTTATACGGCAACAACTCAATATTTTAATATTTAGCCCGTTCTAATCGACATGTTTCTTTATTAACCTACAACAGTATTATTATTTAAAATACTATAATTTAAAAAAAATGTTTTATTTATTGTATCAGATTCTTAAAGTTCAGAGGGTCTTCAATAAATAACCTCACAAACAATTTAAAATATACCCATACAATACTTTTTATAGATCAATTAATCATGCTAAAATCTTTAATAGCCAATAAATAGAAAACATGAATTTTGGACTTGTTGCTGTATGGAACTGGGTCATCGATATAATACATTTGTTGAGTAAATCAGTTGTTAAATATGACATCTACCAAATTTATTTACTGTTAGGAAACTGATGTTTGTTACTGCAGACTTAAGGTTTTTTTCAAGTAAAAAAATATACAGAACTATGAATACTTTATTGAACCACTCTGTATATTTAACAATTTGAACTAGAATATAAGGATAAATTGGTACTTAAAAATAACAAATTATTTTTGTTTCATTTCTATTCTTATATTTAGTTGGTAGATACACTTTTAATAAAATTGCTTATGTTGTTCTATAAAAATAATTGAGTGGTATTTATTAGACGTTTTTGATAAGAAACGAGAAGTTTTTTATTCTCAATGTATGCAATCATAATTATTAGACTATTTGTTTCCTAATAATATCGGAATACCCAGTATATTTTTCATCAAATATTATATAGTATTTTACAAAAAATATTTAAAAATGAAATTTCAACTGTTATTCATGTTTCATCTATTCTATCACTTTCAAGTTCGAAAACATTTAGCAAGTTGACAATACCGCATCTGTATCTCACACACGTTTCTAACAGAGAAAATAATTCTGTGGCTTAATCTTAATAGGAATTCAAAGCCAAAATATTTCTTGTTTAATGGTCATTCCTAATAAAACATTATCATTGATAACTTATCGACATGTAAAATCATTGTTACCAGTGCGCATTACCTCGTTATATGTGAGTGCACAACTTACAAATCAAGAAGATTTACCTGTTACGCTATTAAATCTAATTCATTATTCTGCAGTAGAAGAATGCCTCGAAGTATCATGACATTTACGTCGAGTAAGAATGAAACAGAACACGCACAAAATTGGACATATTATCAATTTTTATTTCAGTCATAAGCACAAATTCTCACATTTCCAGTTGCAGCAAAATCCATAAGAAATGAAATTACATTATGAGTGCAAAGGAGAGATCGGAGTGGGTACTAGGCAATAGAGAATCCCTATAAGCGAAAACACGGAAATGGAATGTTGTGCTACACTACAAATGAGACTCAAAAGAATGGTCGATTCCTTTTTAATATAATGTAATACTTTCTTCTCTCTACCTAGAAATTATATATGCTAGTAATGCCTACTTGCTACTATCGTCAAATTCAAAACATGTCAATCTACCAGCATACTGACGTTTCTCTGTCAGAACATTTTGCTCAAATCTGAAAAAGTATTAAAGCCTATTACCCGTTCTATTACTTCTCTTGCGTTGTTGTGCCATATACTAAAACATTGTTCAACATAAAAGAAATATCATTAGTAATATAAAGTAATAATTATACTAATCACATAGAATATAGAATTAGGCAGAAAGAAGGGGCGTTTTTTAAAACGTTACAAAATTGATTGAGGAGATCAATGAAGGTCACCAAAAATGAAAAAGAGGCGATCTCGAAATAGAGAGCGAATAAAATCCATTGATGCTTAGGCTGAATAGACTGCCGTCCCATCTTGCTGAAACATGGAATAGGAACACGTTTATTTGTAATTCAGGCCAAAAAAAGTTGTGTATCGTCTAGATATAGCGGTCAGAATTCACGGTTCTATTCTCATGCGATGAAAACCAATGCTGAACTGTCATGATAGACTCGTTATTCTTTATAAACCGTCATACGCAAAAACAGTTTACACAAAATGGTAAGATCTCACGAATCAAGTGCTATCTGCCGCACATCTGTCTACCCAAATAGTGCTTACTACAAGTCTTTTAAAAAACATCTGTCCTTTCTGCCTAACCCTGTATGTGATAAGTAATTTAAAGTTATCTCTAAATTGTTTAGTAATTTCAAATAATAATCCCCATCTTGCAATAATATAACTTAAAAAATCTTACCTCCCAAAAAAATAAAAAATGATATGAGCCATTAAAATAAAATACAGGCTTATATAATTTGCAGATTGCAAATAGAGAGATCAATTATAAGTATCCCAGGTCAAAAATGCACAGTAGTTCGAAAAATACTTTGTTAATACAAATCTGGATAATTTAATAGTAGCAATGACTTCAAATTTTTAAATAAATCATTCTTGCCTGAATAATTTTTTTTTGTCTTTTATGTTGAGTAATTGCTTTGTCGCCTGTACTTAAGCTTAACTGTAACATGTCTCAATAACTGCTAAGATTTATTGTAACTCTATTGTTAGTTCAGTTATATGCGAGAACAAATGGATTTGTGATGTTTTTAAAAACATATCTGTCTAAATAAAGGAAATATGCATTAACTACATACTGGTTTCATTTTGTTTTCCAATTAAGGTAATTCAGAAATTAAAAGAATATAATACAATGAGATTTAAAGATGAAACTAAAAATATTTAAATTCGTTTTAGAAAAGTAGATAAACCTAAAAGAAAATGTATACATACACAAAAGTTTTGTAATTTAAAACTCAGAAATGTTTGATAATTATTTTAGATAAGTGTCCGTTAATTACCGTGTTTTGTATATCGAAAAAAATTATATAAAAATTTCTTTCTATAGATGATGATAAATAAACAAATAAAAAATTATATATTTTAGGGTGGAAAACTGATCGCGTTTTTGGGAACACCCAATATATATTTCTCCTAAAGAACTGAGTACTACTTATAGAATTAATAATAAATTTCCCCATAAACATACTTTATTGACAAAACACTTTATACAAATAAAAAAATTCGTAATTTATTAATATAATCATCTAAAGAAATAAATTATGTACAAAGAAAAGTAAAAATATAATCAGCGTATCATATGAAATGAAAATTAAATATTTTTCCCAATAGATTTAATACTATTATAACATATAACAAACTAGTTTATTTACACTAACACTAATAGCCTAACTGGTGGTTAATCAATCGATGTGTAAATTCTAGCCATGAAAGGTTAATTGACATCCAATTAACATTTTAAGTTTGATAAGTTATTTGTAACTAGATTAAATGAAAAGAAAACAAGTACAGTTTGAGAGAATTCCTAAAATTTCAACGACTATTTCAAAATTCCCATATGGTATCAATTTCAGAGGAAAAATTTGGTAATAAGTTTGTAATACAACGTAAGTGGATTGTTCCGTTAGGTTATAAATAAATTTAAATTAAAACTCCACCAAATATTGGTCAGATACCAAATGAAATATACCAGACTTGATTACCTCTAAAAAAATAAATAGATAAAATACTAAATTTTCATTAAATATCTTCAAACTAATCTAACTTTATAAACAAATAGTAATATCATGTCTCAAAATTGTCGGCATAGCTCAGGGATGAAGCACCCGCGCCTTTTACATGTAAGATCCCATGTTTCAACCATACTCAGTTCAGTGATTTTTCTGCTTTTTTCTTTCGCGTATCAGAAAAAATATTCTTTACAACCCTAGTTAATATGTCCATATCTTACTCAGGCAATAGAAAATATAAACAATATAAATATCCAAATTTATTGAACCTTAGTACGTTAAAATTTTTCTTATCTGTAATATGAAATCATATATTTTGTCCCAAATTGTTGCTCTATAGATACCATATACATATTATTTCATTATCTGTACATAAAACAAAACTTTGTATTCAAATATAATTCTAGCTGGATATTATTTAGAGGATATCGAAAATAATGAGTGTCTCCTATTATCCTAATAAAAATAAATTCATTTAAAAAGTACTTTTGCCAAGAGATAGAATAATAGAAAGTTTTTGAATTAATAAACATGTGGAAAGCGATTATAATACGGCAGTCGGCATACCTTTGGATTAGTAAACGAATCAATAACGTTCTATTTCATGAGTATTTATCAAGAAATTTTTATCGTCAAATTATTTTATAATATAAGAAAAATATCCTTAATAGAATGGCGACGACTATAACATAAAAATATATCTGATTATTAATTATTGTGTTTGAGCCGTGTAAGTAATTTTTTTAAATAATAAGAGACATTTGTATTGTTTCTTTCTATATTCTATACTAAAAAATATGTCTACAGTAAAACATCCGTTAAAAAATTGTAATTTCTGTGTGTTACATAAATTATTATTAACTAAAAATGACAATATAAACAAATGAAAAACTTAAGTGAGATTTTAATAAACACAAGCACTTCTCATGAATATTAAACGAATATAATAAAATAAAACACATACTGATTTACGTAATTAGTACCTATGAATTACTACCAGCTAATATATTACATATTACTATCTAGTATGTGAGATTATTATATATTCTTACTATGATGATAACTTTTGTATGAAACTTATAAATGTGACCTCATGGTATGTACAAAGGCAAGGGTATCTGAAACAAATAAATAGAAATTATTTACATAAATTTACTAGGTGTCACGTTCAATAATAATAATTCCCTTTGATAAAGTTAGTTAGTTTCCCATCTTTCTAGACCATGTATTAATCTGTGAGCTAGCGTACTGTATAATTTTATGACTTCACTAGATAAGTTATATGAGAACCTGTTTTTTCAAAGTCCGATGGGTCGCGAAATTTAAACCACAGTAAAAATCAGATAATACTTAACGTAGTGTCTCTAGAATGTCCGTTGTTTACGTAACCTTGCATTTGTCAGTTCTGAGCGCTTAGTTATTCGATTAGAAGTGTTTAATCACGCACCGTAAAGCCTGGACGTGTCTCCCTCTGATTTTAAACTATTTACTCTTATGAATCGCTGGCAAAGGAAAAAGCATTTTGGCATTTTTGCAGACCAGAGTAGAAAATTGGCTGAAAGCACAGACGGCTGCTTTCTATGACGAGGGTAGTTAAATATTGCAAAAATATTTTTATTTTTCACTGTGGTTTTAATTTTGTTACCAACCACGACTTGAAAAAAAAATGGCCCTCCTATATTTAACTAATATGTAGTTCTTATTTAAAATCTAACTATGGAAATAGAAGGTAAACATTTTACAAATGGAAGACTTATTTATTTATTAAGGATTTTATGGACTCTCGTTAAAAACCAATTTAGCTTAAAAAAAATTTGAAAAATTCTGGACTAAGTATGTATACTATTATAAGCAATTTTAATTTTAAATTTGAAGATGCACAAAATTGAAAAACTCGTTTTTATTAAGCATGAAATATAAATACCACTTACTTTTAAGTTGTTTGCCGTTTATTCAACGGATCAGTGCTTATTAAGAGAGCTTTAGGTTTTTTCAATGTTTTAATTGGATAAATATGTCATAAAAATAAAAATATCAAAGATTATAGATAAAAAGTTATTCATCTGGTTTTAAATGTAATTATCATGCACATATAAAATTAAAACACAATTTCAAGCATCAAAGCAATATTGAGGATTTTAAGGCGCTCTTCGGAAGTTGATGTGTATTCCAATGGGCACACTAAACATAAATAAAGGTATGTCCAATATTTTAGAACAATTTGATTTGATTTGACACACCATACTTAAATGTCATGTTACAGCATCGTTTTTTAAAATCTAGTGTGTAGTAATGTACTGATAATTGACAATTTTATTATTTATACAGATTCATAAATGATATAATAATACGAAAACATAGGAGCGTTACAAGTTCTCCTCTAATATCAATGCGATAGTTGTTATCTAATCATATATTATTCGTACTCTTTTACTCATTTGATTTCTACATATACCTTAATATTTTATTTCTGAATCTGTACAATTAGCTGTATTAATTTATTTTTTTACTATTTATATTCAGGAATTGACAAAAGGAACCCAACTAAAAAATATCAAAATGTACTAATTTATTAAATAAACTTAGTTATATTAGACTACATGATTTTTAAATAATCGTACTTAAAAAATTACGACATGACAATAGTTTTGCATGTTAGCCAGGAGTTCCAAACTAAATAAAAAGGCATTGAAACGATTTAAGGAAATCCCTGCAACTATTGGATCTATTTTCTCCAGTAAAAGTCCTAAGTAATACATACAAATACTTCTTACGGGAAATCTGGAAAATGAATATAAAACTAAAGTTTACATTAGAATAGACAACATGCCCAAACGCATTGACGCTTGTCTAAGAACAAGAGGTAAAAATACGGATTATTCATTAAGTTAAATTATATCACATTTCTTTTTCTAATTTGTTACATTAAAAAATTACACCACATTTGATTTTCAGTTATTAGGAAAAATATTTAGAGTATTATTTTAATTTCTTTTATTAAATTGTATGTACATATATCCTAATTTTATTTACCAAATAATTTACTTTTATTCAATTAACATACCCATCAAAATTCAGGTGATTGCATATAAATTTGGTTGTGCGCAAATATGGTAAAAACTGTCGTAGGTCATGTTATCACTTTGTGATGAATTCATCCGTACCAACTACCGATTCAGAAATGACTTAAATGGGATAGGTGGTTCATATAAATCTCAAGTTTGGTTTATTTTATTTAATTATCCTTACCGTTTTTTATACATTTGCTATTTATTCCCTGGCTAAATGAAGTTGCGCCACAGCTAATTGCGCGTGAAGCGCATTAGCATGGAGAGCGTTTGCGTGAAGAGCATTAGCATGGAGCGCGTTTGCATGTAAGGCATTGAACATAACATTGTCAGGAATGACTGGTTTCGGAAGTGGTATTGTAATTGGAGGAGGTTCGTCTGGATTTTCCTGTTTATGAACAGGTTGCAACCTTCTGATGTTGCTTACAACATTTAGCCCTAGAAATAAATATAAACAAATATACTAATAGAATTAAATTCAAATTGATTTTCTTAATCATTTTTCTTACCGTGAATTGTACGTTTATGTTGTGTCAATAAATAACCCATTAAGAAACTTTCAGTACATAATTCACATTGAAACCGTTCTCCAGTATGTCGCCTTACGTGGGCTTTCAGATCATTACCTTGGGCAAAGGCGGCATCACAATAAGTGCATTGGTATGGTTTCTCACCAGTGTGTGTTCTCATATGGACTGTTAAGTTGTACGCCCTAAAAATTACACAAACAAAATATAAAATCAGGAAATAATACATTTGTAATAATTACCTTCCAAACCCTCTTCCACAAATTGTACATAAGTGAGTTTTCTCACCAGTGTGATATCTTTCATGAACAGTAAGATCGGTTGTTCTTGGGAAACCTAAAAATGAAGATTACTTATAAATATTAACCAAACTAGTTCAATTGCACTTAAATCTTATAAATCTACAAAACAAACCTTTTCCACAATATTTGCATTTGAATGGCTTTTCTCCTCTATGTCTTCTCATATGGATGACCAAATAGTCATTCCTAATGAATCTCTGTCCGCATTCTGAACAGAGGAACTTCTTGGAATGTTCATTATGGAATTTCATATGTTCCGTCAAATGAGATTTAGACAGGAAAGTCTTCTCGCATACTTTGCATGAATACTCTTTTGTTCCGTTGTGTCCAGCGACATGAACATCCCTGTATTTTTCTGTGGTGAAGAATTTGTGACAAAGTGGGCATTCGTATTTCTTTTCTCCTATCATCTGAAACACAAGTCAAAGAGTATGGCAGTCTTTTATAATATAAAGCTTTTTAATAAACCTTCATAATACAAAAATGAAATAATAAGTAATAATTCAGAAGAACAATTACTCTTAAATACGAAAAAAAGGTATAAATAATAACAACAAAAATGTCTCAATTTATTATTTCATATTGCTTAATATAATTTGTCTGATTGATCTTTAACCTTGCGTCATTAATATCTCATAATATAAACCATGTATGGTAAATGTAGCATCATTTTCTATAAGAAACAAAAAATAGGAAAGATTTTATAAATAGGGGATAATGGAATACTGGATTTGCTCGAACAACTTGAAATAATCGTTGACAAATTAATTTGTAATAAAAAACAAATCAATGTCTAATATGCAATGTACAACGTCCAAATCATTTGTAACCTCACAATAGGTAATTAAATATCTTATAAAATTATCTACAATTAATCGAAACAATGAAATCTAGAAATTGAAATCGAAAAAAACACCGATATTTAAGTATCTAATATAACTTAGTTGTGCTTTGAAACGGGTTTTAGAATTAGAAATATATACATGGAATTCTATACAAAATGTGCGGGAACGAGAAAAGTGTTTTAAACGTAAACGTAGCTAGAAAATAACTGAATGCAAATACTTACTGAAATTCTTTCTCCTATGCCGTGTTTTGAAGCTTTGTGCTTGGCAAGGTGATCAGCTCTAGAAAATGGTTTTTGACAGATGTCGCATTCATGATCATTCTGTCTGTCGTGCAGTTTCTGATGCTGATTAAGATGATCGCGTCTGTTAAAGCTCTTTGTACACACAGTGCAGCGGAAAGGTTTGATAGTTGAATGGGATGTGATGTGTCTCTTTAAGTGATTAATTCGGGCAAATTCTTTATTGCACACGTTGCATTTATGAATCTGAAAATAAAAATAGGAAATGACGGCCTTAAGTTGCCTGCAGAAATAAAACTATGAAATGAATTCATATTAAAAGCCATGTGCAAAAAACAAATCTCATAGGCGAAATTGGGGAATAACTAGAAATGTAAATTAACCTAGTACAGAAAGTAAAGGTGGGGATCAAAAATATTGGGTTGCACTGAGCCAAATTATGAATGCCATTGATATAACAGAAACAGCTAAATGTGTTTTAAACAATAATGAAACCTACCGCTGCTTCTAGAGGTGAAACTTGAATTTAAATAAATATACATGAACTCAAAGTAGAAAACTAATAATCATTCAATATACACATATCAGCAAAATATTTAGATTTTGAGTAAACTGTTAAACCGAAAGGAAATACTCTCAACCCAAAGACAAGAGTATCCAAAACAATATACAAATAAGTTGTTACGAGATTTATAAGGAAAGGTCCTAAGGAATTGGAAAAAAAGAGAGAAAGAAAGGAATGGAGATAATTCTATTACTTTTGAATGTAAATGATACATTTCTAATATAAACGTATATTGCTACAAATACAAAAATTACCCAAAATAAACAGTGTTTCTAATTATTGCTCTTATTAATATACTAGAGCTACATTTTAATTACAAAATATAATTCAAGTACTTTAAATCAACACAAATATCAAAAGATTACAATAATCTTACCTTGGCACCTTCATGTTTCATTCTTGCATGCTTGTCCAATTTAAGAATACCATGGAACATTTCATTACAAATAGGACAAGGAAATTCTCCATATTCCTCATCCTCTTTTTCTCTTTTAAGCGAGTATTCACCAGTCTCTTTAACTTTATTCTTTGAACCTGGTTTACGTCCTCTCTTTCCTGGCATTTTGCCAGTTTTGAGTTTTTTGGTTTTGGGAGGTTCATCAGGATTTTTGCGAGGCCTACCTCGGCCTCGTTTTACTTTTACAACAGGTTTTTTGGGTGTGTAATCAGAATCTGCACTATCTTTATCCGAATCATCATCTGAAAAATATTTGTTATAGAAAAATTAATCATAACTTTAAACAAAAAAATACCATCAGCTTCAGCTTCAGCAATAACGTCCTTAATATAATCATCATCGTCATCATGTAATTTTGATGATTCAATTTTGACATCTGATTTGTCTTCTTCAGTCATTTGATGTCCCAATGGCATTTGTTTAGTTTCCTCAGAACTGTCCTCATTATCATCAATATCCTTATCACCATCATCAATATCACTGTCATTATCATCATCATTTTCTATATCTCCACCTCCCATTGAACCGGTATCATCATTATCACATTCACCGTCGCTATGTAAACTTTCATCTTCTTGATCTTGATCCTGTTTTGAAATTTCTGCAACAACCTTAAAATAAAATAATAAAAAAATTAATCCTTCTAAAACTGATGACTAATATTAAAACTTACTTTAAGCTTGTCATCTTCAGTCTCAGTTACCTCAACTTGAGGTTCAAAACAATCATCAACATCAGAATGATCGGAAAAGTCAGCGGTGGTATTATCCTGGTCAATCTGGTAATAATGATCTTCAATGTTGTCGAGATTTTCAATAGTAGGTAATTTTGGAGCTTGGTTGTCGTGCATTTTTTTGTGAACCTCAAGGCTGTCCTCGCGATTAAATGCCTTGTTACAAATATCGCAAGGATATACCGTGTCGCCTAAATGAAATATACGATTTATAAGCTTCCCTAATAATTATAAGTGTTGAAAGTCTATAGGAATGAATTTGTTTTTAAAACACAAATATGTGTAGAGAAGTGTCAAAGCACTAAAATTTTAGATATTAACCTTAAAATGTATTATACTGATACCTTTGCACCGAGGAGCATGATTATGTAAATGTTCAATACGATTGAAGCCCCTATTACAAGTTTTACAAGAAAATGGCTTTTCTCTAAGGTGAGTAACCAAGTGGCGTTTTAAATGCTCCATCCTTGTCAAAGTTTTACTGCATATTCGGCACACGTGGACTTTTCTTCTGTTATGAGATTGTTCATGTCTTTGTAGATGGTTAAGTCTTGTATATTCTTTGTCACATTGCTTACATTTGTACATGCCTCCAGTGTGAATGCGTTTATGACATCTAAGGCCCTATATTCAAAATAAAATTATAAGTTTATTAAAAATGTAAAAATCAACTCTATTTGTTTGAAATTGCAAGTAATTATTTTTGTATTAATATAAGCTTTGACAGATATTTACCTCCAAAGTGGTAAACATTTTAGCACACTCTCGACATGTGAGCAACATTTGATTGTTGTCCATAAATTGAATGTAATCAGTTTCAAATTTTTGTGCCGGAGCCACAACTTCTCCTGTGTTGATAACATCTTTAGAGGTTGCCTGTTCATTTAGAATACTATCTAAAGTATTCAGAGATTCTGAAAATCAAAAATCTTTTAAATATAAACAAAAAATTTGAATTGTGAAATAAAAGCGTGGTTTATTTTTAAATGTATTATAATTATATAAATGTTAAAATTTTGTTTATTGGTAACTTTAGATTTTATTTGTGAGTGATTCTTTCACGGGACACATATTTTAGTTTCCACTACTGTAAATATCTCATCTTTAATTATATTAAAGGATTTGATATTTGTAACAGCAATTTTGTTCATTAGTGATAGTTAGAGGCGATTGGGCGGCGGATTAGATATTTTATACCAGTTTAAAATCCCGATGACAATTTTTGTATAAAAAATGTTGGAAATACGGTAGAAAAAAGAAGTATAGCTACTGGGTTTGTGTATGTTAAAAATAGTTAAAACAAAAAATTCGTAGAACAAAATTAGTGCAAAAATGGACCCAAGAAAAAAATAAATACAGACACAAGCCATTACTTCAAGAATTTCAATATAATAAAAGGGAGGATTTTAAGATTAGCAAATGCAAATAAATTACTAGGTAGGTACATAAAATTCTTGTAGATTCTTAAAAAAATAATAATTTTGTACTTTTTAGTATTAGTATCTGCGTGTATAATGAAAAAAAAATATTATGCGATATTCCATTCCAGCTGAGGAAAGAATCATTGCAACCTTGACGTATTCAACTATAGAGCGTTAATATGTACATTTGAAGTTTTTTAAAGGAATTGCAGTTCAAACAGTAGGATATATTATTCCGGAGACATGTATTGCATTATGTGCGCCTATAATAAAACTTAACTTAATTCATTATCCTTTATTTTTAAAATACAAATAAAATTAATGTACCAGATAGTTGCTTTTTAATTTACCAAAAAGTAGGTGTGTATATTTCTTCAGTACCACCCCACTTCTATTGCTCTTTTCATTTTCTTTCTTTTCTTAATATAAACTTCAAAATGTGTTTTTTAAAAAGCTTAAAATTGCATCTTTAAATTTTTGTTCAAATAAGTTTTAGTCCTTATTTTCCACCATTTTCTACACATTTCAATCATCTCGGTTAATATTTCTTTTATCTTTTCCAATTATTTCCCATATACAAACACGTACTTATTCCTTTTGTTCTTAAAAATATAAACAGATACAACACAAAACAGACCCAAACAGGTGGTCACTCACTAAATTAATGTATGTTAAGTAAAAAGGAAAGATTTGCAGCAGAAAGGAACAATGAACAGTCAGATCAAATATATTGTTAGAGTTTAAATTTATATTGTATTGTTTAATATAGGTATAAATTGTACAATTTGTACAATTCCAATTATTTTCGTTAATTAATTATTTTTCTATTATAATAATGAAGTTATTATTTTCTTATTAATTTAAATAATTTTAACTGAGCATGATCTATCTAAGTACTTTTAATTTATTCTTTAATCAATAAACAGTTGGAGGGGCAACCTTAGCAGAAGCAATAACAAATGATAATATATTGTTAGAACAAACCAAAGACTGTTCCTTAAAAATAAATGTATTTTGAATACAATAAAATAGAAATAATGCTATTCAGATCTAAGTACTGGTAGGTACTAGTAACATTGTCATGTGTAATTAAAGTTTTTTGAAATACATTTAGTCAAATTTCTGATTTGGTCAAACCATTTCACTGGAAAAGAAGCAAAATAGCATACATGATTAGAATATTGCTAATTATGTTCATAAAAAATCTTGTGTTGTCTGCTCAGGTAATTTCGAGTCAGGGAGAAAATATGTTATCATGTTTTTGGGAGGAAATTCTGATACAGAGATTATTTGTCATTCAAAAAAAAGTGCTAAGAATAATAAACAATATGAATTTTAGAAACAAATTTAAAGAAAATAACAATTATTGTGTATGGTCTTTAGATTCACAGGTGCCTAATGTATGTAATGGAAAATAAACAGCAATTTATTTCCAATACACAGATTATGCATAATATGAGAAACTTGGATCTTGTTTTATATCACAGACTGACAATAACAGAAAAAATGCTCACTATAGGTGTATTCAATTATATAATGCATTGCCAAATGATATTAAAATATTACAAAGTACTACATAGTTTAAAAAATATATAGAGATACTATTAATGGATATAAAGTCTAAATAGTTGAATTTTAATTCTAATAGTTTGAGTAGTTGTATATCATTGACATTATATCATCATAATTTTCTAATATAATTAGATCTAACATAATTATTTTCTCATTGTTAATATTATTTATCATTATTATTATTATTATTATTATTATTATTATTATTATTATTATTATTATTATTATTATTAATACATGCTAACTGGGAACTTTTAAAAAAGGACTTATTTTTTGTATTCAATGATTTTGTGTAGTGGTAACTTACCCATAAATTCCGAGTTTTGTAATTCTTGTTTAATTTCATTTACTTTAAGATTTTTTGCGTACTCCCTTAAGCCCATATCCACTTTTTCGGCCTGTCTTTTGAAAAGATATGCATTTTTGAGCTGTTCCACACATATCTGGCATATTAAACTCGGCAATCCGTCCCCACAAATCACCTACAATAAGGAAATGATCGAAATTAAAATTTGTAAATATTTTCATTGTAGGCGTTATTATTATTTACCTGAACTGAAGAACAGGCCATTAGCATCTCGTCAATACGGGGACTCTGATGAGGATTTTCATAACCCTCAAACAAGGATCGCATATGTGGGCTGACGCATTTGCATGTCCGGCAAATCCTGCCGAGATTCACGTTTTCAATTTCCATTTTTGTTACCGTGAAAATGAGAGATTTGCTTTAAAAATCACTTCATTATATTTTAGACAAAACCCAAGCCAACTCAGTCGACAGCACTGGCTAAATTGACACTTCCCGTTTCCTTTTCATTCCATGTCATCTACACTAAAACCAGCGGGAAGTTCAATTTTTTTAATTCGATTTCGAATATCCTTTATATGCTAGAAATGTTTAAAATTTATTTAAATTATTTTTATTAATCTGCAGTGCTAAAACGTATAAAAATCAGTAACACATCCAAATGAAACTCGTTATAGAAATACATTAGACAGTGTCGGCACCTACATTGGGCAAAGAGGGAATTCTAGGGTCCCTAGATCTAGTACATTTATTTTCGATAGCACACCCAAAAAGGTGATTAAAGCCATATTGTTTTTTTTATTTTTCTCCCTGTTTTAAAATAAATTCTTTTCTACGTATAACAAATCATATTTTTAGTCAATAAAATTAAAACTTTAAAACTCCCATACCAATGCTACCTACATAAATATATTTTATTTGTACACTAAGCAGTGCAGGGTACAAAATTCGCAAAATGATATTTAAATGCAAACTCGAAAATACGGGTAGAGAGGGTTAACAACGATATTGTTGGTATGTTCGTACATGGTTCGTACTTAGTAAAGTACGTCTAGCAGTGACGGGAGCAAACTGGAAGTAAATTATTGACTTTATTTTACAGAATAAATTAATAATAACGTGAAGTTCAAACAGGACCAGTAAAGAAGCCAAATATATTTAACCCCCAATTACACCACTGGATAAATTTGACACTATTTATATAAATATATTAGTGCTATAAAAAATGGCAAACCAATTGTTATATAAAATATCATATTTGAAGTTAAATATTGCAATTTAATTATAATATAATATTATACAATGTTTTATGTGGCATTCCGCAAGAAAGTATCTTAGGACCCTTGCTATTTAAGAATTTTACTATAAATATAACAAAATGCTTAAAATTCTGTATTGCCCATCAATTTGCAGACAATGCTCAAGTTTCAAACTCATTTAAACCAGAGTTTGTTGCCAATGGCAGGACAAATAGCGTTTCAAAAAGAATCTTTGAAACTTTGGCTGATCATTCTCTTAAGCAAAATCATTTGAAAACAACATCGATCCTTTTTTGTTCTGAAAATAAAAGAATTATATGTTAACACTCAATTTAAATGGTTTTGACATACCTCTTAAATCCAGTGTTAAAAAAGGGAGGATGTTATACCATTTGCATTTAGGTCAAAACAAACCAAATTATCATCGTGTGTTGCATTTACGATCCTATTTCTGTGTTAACTGACTGAGTATTTATTAAAAGATTTAGTGTGCTTAGTGTTTAAGTATGCCAGACACTTGCTGTGCGATTGGATGCAGTTTTATACCAAATGTGTAATGAATCCCGTCAGTAAAACACATGAATTGAGTAAAAAAATATTATTTTCACATAGATAATTTGCATTAATTAAAAAAATGATCATAAGAATAGTTGTTTTAATTTGAATCCCGCTTACAGCACATGCGTTTGAGCGGCACGCCCTCCATTTGCAGTTAGATGAGCTTGCCTCACTTTTGGATAGGACCGATCCTATTGAGTTAGCGATCCAACTTAGTAATATAACATCCTTAGGTCTGACAGTTGATAACAAACTGAAATTTATCAATATCAATATTCTTTTTTTTTCTTTTGTTTTGTAAATGTATTTCATTTTTCTTTGTAAATATTTTTGTCTCAATTATAGCATGTCTTGTATCTACCTTTTGGTGGAGTGTGATTTAAATGATTAAGTTTGATTTTAATTAGGTTTAGTTCTTATTAGTTTTAGTATCAAAAATTACAAATTCGTATTTTTTTACCTTTCCAGATTCAGGTACAGCCTCAAAGCGCATTATCCTTCTGTTATTATGCTTTAAAGATCTATTGTAAATTATAGTTGAATTTTATTTGAACTTGATATGGGTTAAACTTTTATGGAAGCGATAATTAAAAAAAATTATAAAAAAGTTTTATTAAAAATAATAATCTACATTACCACAGTATATATAACTAAAATATAATTTATTTAAAATGACAAAATATATAAAATTAAAAACTTGTAAATACATACATCTTCTCCAGTAAACTTTATTTCACAAAAGACGTTATACACAGACTACAATTAATAAGTGTATGCTTACAAATGGCTGGAAAGCTTAGATACAGCCAAAGTGTTGTAAACTGGGATACATTTTAGTGTACCACATTACTGTACAAATTCTAGAAAATGATTACTTACAGGTTACTCCTTATGTGTAGCTATTTGTTTGAGCTCACAACACCCAAATCCAATTTGTTCATAAAGATCGGCATTCTTCTTATATAAAAATTATATGTACATGTCTAAATCACTTTAATTATTAAAAAAATCCAAGTTCTAAATATAATTAAAAGTATAAAAATTATTTAAAAACTATTAAATTCTAATGTAAATACCTAATGGAATTATTATATTAAATAAACCCTTTTTGCTTAAAATTTTATTCGTATAGCTGCCTTATTAAATAATCATTAATGGTAAAATAAATTAAATTGTTGTTATGATCTAAAGTTTAGGGAGCGTTTGAGATTTTGTTATATTAGATTTAAATCATTTAAAAATTAAACACAAATTTTAAATTAGGTAGTTTTTCCTGTACCTTTTTTTGCCTTTTGTAATAGTTTAATGGTTTAATCTTAGATATATACCTGCATTATTAGTCTTTTTAACATAATACTATAAGAATTTGTTTTGTATAAATAGCCTATTAAAAAAATTGAAATTTCTATCACAAAATTTCAATGATACTGAGTATATTATTTGTCTGCACTTTTATAAAGATAAAAAAAAAACTTTACCATTCATTCAAGCATTTTCAAAATAGTCTGCTTTAAATAATTTCATAATTTCAATTTTAATTTGAATTTTCTTGTCAACATTTTTTATTTTCTTTAAATATTTTGCAACCATTTTTCCAAAAAGAACATCTTCATCTTCCTCTTCAAGGCGGGTTTCAACAGGAAAATCCATATTATTTTCATAATTTGTATTTTTATAATCATCATCACTAAGTGACAAACTGGGAGTGGTTTCTATTTCTTCAGGGGGCTCATTTTCTATGATACCGTCTTCTAATGCATCAGACTCAAATTTTAATTGGTATAGATTGCTTTGTCTTGATGAATTTAATACCATACTTCTTGTTCTAAAATAGTAAATAGTTAACACAATATATAACTAAATTTGTAAATGAAATTCATACTTTCGAGGATAAATAAATTTTGCTAAAAATTTCATGTTTTCAAAAAGGGGCCATGGACGTTTTGGAGGCCCTATTTGAGGACCTCTGTGTTGCCTAAGCTCACAACAAAATCTGTTTCTTAACAGATACCATCTGGTCTCACAAATATCAGCTAAAAAATTAAACTCTATTATTAATTATCAGGAAACTAATGAATATATACTTTACCAGGCGTTCCAAGTATCCCAGCAATACTTTTAAAAGCTTCAAGTCGTGCAAGTTTATTTTTATGCTCTCCGTGGTTTTTATCATATATAACATTATTTTTTCTCACAAGTTCGATAAGCTGAAAATCATCAATTTCCATATTTAAGATTTAATTGATCTTCAAAATGTATTTACTTTGAATTTTTGTGGTTTAAGGTTATGAATTTCCCGTAACAATCTAGCCAACTTAGTCAAAACTGCAAGCTAGAATGTTATTTCAAATAGTGGCTACATTGTTCCTCAATTAAAGAATTAATATAAAATTGTGGAATAACTAGACTCTGGAATAATGAAAATATGTAATAAAAATATGAACTTTTCAAGGATATTTAGAAAACTAATATTTGCATGACTGTTAGAGAAAATATTGAAAGATATGTTGGTGTACCTGAAATTACGACAGTGAACATGCCTGACGTTTGTCAAAAAGCCATTATATAGGCATTGATGTCAAACTTCCGACATATTTATAATTTTACTGAAAAAATAATGTTTTGACTCATGAAAACATTTCTCGGAAATAATGGAAACCCAGGAAACACTTGTCAGTTTAATTGAATCTGAAAATTCAGAAGATCTTGGGTCGATATTAACAAACAGCTTTGTAACTGAAGATTGTGATGCCACTGAGGAACGTCTTTCTAAAACCAACTCAATTCATGCTTGTAAAATATGCGAAGATGTTTTTAGGGCAAAAATAGACCTTATTGAGCATATGAAAAAAAGTTATGACTGTAGAACAAAAAAGATGTACAGGTGCGTTCAGTGCCAAGAAATTTTTCCAAATGTGGGTATTTTCCAGCTTCATTTACTTACACATGCACAAGAAAACTCTGATCAACCCAGTCAAAAAGACGAGGAGGAGTATTCGAATTACATTTGCGAATTATGTGGCAAAGGTATGTTTATAATACGCCAATAGTTTATAGCTGTAAAATTTTCTAATAGATATTTTTAAGTTTTTATATCACTGAATTTTTAGATTTTGTATCCATACAGTTAAAATTGAAACACATAGAGCTCCACTTTGACCGGAGAGCGTCAGTATTGTGTCCGATTTGTGGAAAATGTATTTCTACTAAAGAAATGTACCAGAGGCATCTCATTTCACATGGGCTAAAAACGCTTAAAGGAGAAAAAAAGAAACCGTTCCAGTGTAAGATTTGCAATGAAGATTTAAAAGGATCTCGAAGACTGAGAGACCATTTAAGAATACACACTGGAGAGGAACTTTTTGAGTGTAGCGTTTGTCAAAAAAAATTTTCGAAAAAGAGCTCTTTGCGACTCCATTTGAAAAAAACTCATTTCAAATCTGCAAAACCTATAACAGCAAAAAACAAAGTGAAAAAGAAGAAGAACTAAGTACATTTTTTATAGTATATGTAATTTTTAATTTTTATTCTTTTTTATACACAATCTACATTTTGTGTGTACTTGTATATTTGGAAAGAGATTATGTATTCATTAATAAGATTATAACTATAACTATTATTTTTATGTTGAAATTATTTTGATTCCAATTAAAATAAATATATTACTTTTAGCAAAACGTTCTTCATATCTTCAATGTATACAAAGTTATTACCTATCTTGCAGGATGTACAATTTTAATAGCCTTAACAAGAAAAAATTTTCCTCGTAAAACTGTTATTGATATTGATTATAAGGAAAATTAACTTATCTACAGCTTAATGTTTGTTTAGGTGGTAATATTTTATTGGGATAACAGTAAAACAAAAAATAAAACCAATTTTATATGAAATTTTAATAACTATATGTTTAAATTAATCCTAATTGCCATAAATAAATTTTATTACTTTTATCCATACTAAATATTTCTTCTTTTTCAGTGAAATTCCTCAGATTCACATTTTAAATAGTGACTCCAAAATTGGAAATATATATTCAGTAATATTGTTACTCTCCCATCTATATTTATATTTAATCAGTTTTTTAAAAAGTATAAAAATCAATTATGGAATAAAATTATTTTTATCGTTATTTTAGAGGTTCCTGAAAAATGCAGAACTCAAATGTAAGTCGTTGTAACTGATAATCTGTTTTTTAAATTTTAAAATTCTATTGCATTTTCTTTAAGAAAATGAATCACTTTACTTACTGTATATTATTAAAATAAATATTTAAAATACTCTGCATCTAATTTTTGTTTAAGAGCTAACAAAAGACGATCCAGATCATAGATATGGTGTGTAAACTAAAAATATGTAAATAATAATTTCTGAAAAAATTGAAAAAATACACTCACACTTCTAAATTTCTTTTTGCGGAAAATAATCTAGTACTTGCTAGACATATTTTCCTGTTGTTCATATGATAAATATTGGACATAACTTTTAATACTTTTAGATGGTTCAATTATAGCAATCGACAATCTCCCAAAAAATGTGAACCAAATATAAACACATTTCTTGAAAGAACGTCTCTAGCCACAATTTAATTTGTATCCATAAGAAAAATCATTTAACGATGCTTAAGTTAAAAATATTCTGCTTATAACTACTAAATAACTTAAAACATTTATAAATTAATATGGGATCATACATAAAAAACACTTCTTGTGTCTAAAAAAATTGTACAGCACATGCACTCACGTCTTTCATCTTTCTCGTTTCATGTGCTCTAAACAAAGATATGAGATAATTTGAAGAATAAAATTTAGGTTATAATAGCAACTTAACCTCAAACTTTTTAGCTGGTGTGCATGTGGATTTGTATATATTTATTAAATTAAAAATGGGAGAAATAGACAAAGACTTGGATGATGAGGATGGAGTTGAGACTGATTCTGACATTTGTGATGAATATGGCGTGAATAAACTGTTTATGAAATGTGAATCTGAAAGCGAAGTAGTTGCAACTAAGGATTTTATTTTACATATTGATACTACATTGTAAAGTTATCGTTATTTATTAAGTAAACACTTAGTACTTATTGACTATATTTTAGGGATAGTGAACCAAAAGTTATAGTAGCCACCGCAGACAAGAAATGCATATTGTATAGCATCGAAAATAATGGCGTTAGGAAACTTCATGAATTCAACAATTTTAAAAGTAAAGTAATTGGTTGTAAATTTAGTGGTAACGATGCGAATTTATTGTATACTGGATCAAGTGATGGTTGTATAAACCTTTTAGATATAAGGACAAATGAAAAGCCTGCAATTACCTTTAGAGGTAAACATACATTAGATATATCATTAACTTTGAATTAATCTGAATACTTTTTTAGATACTACGGCCCTAGATAAATTTAAGACATTTAATTGTTTTGATGTATCTTCAAATGATAGATTATTAACAGCTGGCACAGATGTAATAGATGGGGATGCTTTTATAGTATTTTGGGATACCAGGAAACATGGGGTATTAGGGGGCTATTGGGAAGCTCATACTGACGATATAACTCAGGTATAGGAAATATTTTAATATCAATGATATATTTAAAGAATATGTATATGTATCTATATTTTTTCATGATATAAACCAAGTATAATTTAGATTATAACATTTCTATGTCATACATATTTTTATCATTACCATTACACCCTTATGGAACTTGCTAATTAGATATATGTTAAGTAAAACTTTTCTGTTTGTAATAGCAAGATATTTAGTAAACCAATGAAGACTTGTCTAGCCTGTTGTTTCAAAATATAAAAACTGAAATTACCAAATACCGTAATACTGACATCCATTGCAGTAGTATGATGTGAAAAGAGACAATAATGACCCTTTAATTACCAATGCATTACATTACATTATTAGTATCACAAAACCACTTAACGTTTCTAGGTCAAATTCCACAAAGATGACATGAACAAAATGATATCAGGTTCCACTGATGGATTAATCAATTTATATGATTTGACCCAGACTAAGGAAGAGGATGCTTTATTAGATACACTTAACACCGAGTCTTCAGTAGAGGAGTTGGCCTGGTTTAACAACAATCAAAAGTATTGCATTAGTTGCATTTCTCATACATCAGATTTACAGCTATGGGATATAGATGAATGCGAACCATATCAAACACTAAATAGATTGGATATTTCTACAAAGATTTTGGTAAATCCAAATTTTTATAGAAAATTGTTAGTTAACATTGTATGCACATTTTTATTGTAGAAAAAGCAAGAGAATTTTGTTTATCTAGCAAAATGCCATGAAACAAGAAATGGCCTCCTAGTGTTAGCTGGAAGTAATTATGGAGATGGAGAACTTTTAAGGTCACTAAAAGTTCAAAAGAAAACTGCTGAACCATATGCTTATTTTAAAAACAATAAACAAAGGATAAGAGATAGTTCATACAATGAAAACGTGAGTAAAAATTAAATATAATTAAATTAAAAAAGGTACTAGTTGACTGGAGATTGTTTTCTTATTTAAATAATTAAAATATTTTTAATCACATTTTTTCAGAACAATATTTTGATCACTGGAGGAGAGAAAGGACTTTTAAACATTTGGAAGGTAACTCAACCATTTTAGTAAATAAATACTTCATGTAATAACATTTATAGTTTTTATTTCTATCCCAACCCTTATAAATAATTTAAAACTCCTTAAAAGTAAAAATAATTTACATATGTATATAGATAAATATAATATAAAAAAAATAAACTACTCGTATATTTGGTGATGTTGGCTTATAAAAATGGCTGAATGATTAGTAACTAATTTTCTAAATAAAGTTACAAATAATGAAAAAACATTAGTAATTTTTAAATATTCTTTTGAATGTTTTAAGTGTTTTGTTAGTTGAAGGGATTATTAGTCTCTGCCAACATGATCAGTAATATAAAGAAATCCTTAATTTTAATATGACTTGTTGATTGTCAGAATCTGATATTATGTAAACGTTAATACATTTTTTTAAATTACTCGATAATTAACATATGTGACAATCAACCTGTCAATATTTCCAAAATAAACTTAAAATAATTCAAATAATTAAATTGAAAAAAACATAAGGTAACAATTATACATATCGACAATAAGTATAATTTTTCCTATTTTTATAAATAAAACTTTACCATTTCTTACAATAAAATTAAAAAAACTTTCTTCTATCTTCAAGAACAAGTCATGGATATAAAAATAATTAAATCTACACTTAATATAGCTAAAGAGATCCACAAATAACACAAAATGTAGTAGTTACTGAAAAATCCCTAGGATTTATATAGCACAATATATTTATTGTAAACTTTAAAACAATGTGTAAAAATATCTTACATAATTTTGGTGTAGTTAAAATGTTTATTTTGAGAACATTATCAACCTAAAAAAAAAGAAAATTACTATCAACATTCATAGAAAGAAAACTTAGCCAACTCGTCAAAATTGTTTTAAGGAAGAATTACGGCGCGAAAAATTTTTTAAACTCAACTTTGTGTTTATACCTATTATATAATAAGCAATTGCAATATATATTAAGAGTACATTTATTAACAAAATCATAACATTACCCAAAGTCGCTAAATTTTTCTACATGCTTTTAAAGTCACAACTGATATATTTCAAAATGACCGCTTAATACATTTAATTAATATTCTTGGGGAAGAGTTGGCTATTGGGATTTATGGAATCAATCCTTTAGTTATTTATAAGGAACTTTAACTTTAACTATTTCCCTCCCTCATTTAAAAAAATATATATTTTCGTAACTGCAAGTATTCTTCAATTGATAGCGTTTAACAGTTTTAGAAAATAATTATTTATTTTAATAAAAAATCTTCGGGTTTGAAAAGATAAGCTAGTCTGATATTTCTATAAATCAACTCAAAAACTTACTGTACATTTTGTAACAGAGCTAATAAAAATAGAATAATGTCATTATTAATTCTATAAAATAAAGTTAAAATAAATAATTTACCTGAAATTTATGGTTGTTGCTGCCAATAATCTATTACACTCGGGGGTATCAGGTAAAGGTAGTTTCACATAAGGACTTTCATTATTTTGTTCAGTAAATTCATATTCATGAATTCTTGGTTTTACATTTATATCGCCAACAGGACCTCTTAGTACTATATAACTCAAACTCAACGGTTTGACGGATTTTGATTTTAAAATCAACTGAAATTAAAACAGTTTTAATACAAATATTTTGAAAATATTTCCAACACATAATATGTTTCTATGGGCCATTTACACACCTTTTTTAAGCCGAATTTAAAGTAAGGGATTTCTGTAGTTTTAAATGAAATAAAGTTAGATTTAATAACTTTAATCTAAGTTTAAAACACTCAATGCATATGGCCACAATCAGATATAAGATAAATGTTTCAAACTAAAAAAATAACATGTATGAAAGGCTGCAGGACCTTGATCGGTGGTTTTTTTGGGTTGTAGTGATTTTTGTAATTGTGACCAGTAAATTGCTGTTATTATTACATGTATTAAAATAATTTTTTAAAGGTTATTACCTGATAGGACATATCACGTTCAGAACTTTGAGTTGGATCTTTTTGATTATTATTTATTCTGGCTTTCACCACCCATTGATAATTAAAAGCTGAAAATCTTGAAGATTCGTAAAATAAGCGGTGCACAAATTCGTCTGTACGATATGGTTTTAATTGTACATCTAAAAAAGAAACATTGAATAATTAAAAAATTTATATGGGAAAGATTACAATTTAGTGATAAAATTGAGACCATTTTTATAAAAAACATAAATTATTTTCCATTGCTTAAGGGCAATGATTATTTTCATATTTTACCGAGATTTTTTTTATTTAAAAGAAATTTTTAAAAATACATTATACTAATATCTTGTTAGATAACAGAACATTGTATTGTTAATTTTTTTCCTGTATATTATATATAGAACTAGGTTAAATTTAAATAGAATTATCAAAAAACGTCCAGACAAAACAAAATTTTTTCTCTTAATAAAAAATATTTTAGTTTATCAGTAGGAGATAAAAATTTGTATTTGTAAATACATCATTATCGCCATAAAATTTACTGAATTACTGCGTAAAAACATTGACCTCTTAAAAATATTAATTACTAGATTTATTTACTTTATTTGAATAACAAATGTGTTTCATAACCTTGATCTATTTGATAAAAAAACGAGTTTTAAGCTGTAAGCCAATACATTTTTTCAAACAATATTCTATTTATATAGCTCTAAAAATAGGTCACATGAAAAATTTACACATTTAACATAGAAAATAAAATCTATATTTCAGACACGAAAATAAAAATAATTTTAAACAATACACATTTGTAAGTATACGCTTTTTTAATATTATATAATTGAAACGTTTTAGAATTCGCAATTGTTGGTACTTAAATATAATATTATACACGTTGCCCTCTTATTTACAAGGAAACTGACCTATTCAATTATCTTATTTTGAAAATTTAACAAACAAATTCTAAGTACATTAAATTATCGGTATTTATTTTCGCTGCCATTTCATTGATTAAAAACGAAAATATTTTCAATAGTTGTAAGTCGTGATATAATAATTTCTAAAACACATGTAGTTAGTCCTAAATATTTTACAGTGCCACAAATTCAAGTCATTTTTTCCACAAATTAATTACTAATTCATCCTATGATTCTTTATTCGTGCGTCATTAATATTTGACAATAAAAATGATACGTTCATTGTTTTCTACAAATCGTGAAATAGAAGCCATACTTACCATCTGTTAAAGGGAGAAGTATATTGAAGTGTTAAGTATCGCACATTTAAGAAAAGAAATACTTATATGGAGGCCGTTTTAATCAATGCGTAGCCTTTATTGCCAAACAGATTATAAAATCCCTTTACGGAGCAATTAACTAAGTGGTAAAATATCAATAATATTAGTATTCAAAACACAAAACCATACAAATTAACAATAAAATCAAATAAAAGAACGTTAGTTCGAGATTTTTACAGTAAAATGTTAAGTTATTTCTATTGTTATACAACGACTCAAACTGATTATGGCGACTATTTCAGGACAGTCAGTGGTCATGTGGAGTATTTTAAATAAACGAGTTACTGAGGTACATATTCTGTGAGACACAAGACTTTAAAAATTAAGGCTATCTAGTAGAAATTGGTAGTCAATGTCTTGAGGAGGATAACTTCATTTACTTTAAGGAAAAGATATTTTAATAACTTTCTTTGAACGTCGTCTATTTTTGTTATATGATTTTTGTGAAGAGGACTCCAAATGTTACAGCAATATTCTACTTTCGAACATATGTATGAATAGTACATTTTGAAAACCAGGACATTAATTAAACCACGACAATTTCTAACAATAAACTCAAATATCTTGTTAGCGTTCGAGAATACTGAATTAATGTGTGCAATAAAATTTAGTTTAGAGTCAAAAATTACGCCCAAGTCCTTACACACATGTATGAGCGAATTTTGCCAAAGAAAGAAAACTGAAACGCTTCTTACCGTTAAAAGTGATTTTGTCATATCCCAGCAATTCAAAAATACTGTCGTAAAGCATACGCTCCTCATTCATTTGTTGGTCGATGACTTTTAGGGCATCCATAACATCGGCCCCAGAACGATTAGGATGTACACATTCTTTTTCATGTTCTGATCTTTCATGTAGTGGTCCTCTCCATGGACATCCTATACGACTGTATTTACAACCTGAGATTCTAAAAAATATATTTTTATTTTTCGTCCAGTTGCAATTTTCAGTGTCTTCTTAACAAGAAAACTTTAAGGCAAAATACTATAAATAGAACCCAAAAAAATGAAACGTTTATTATGGGGTAAACTATGACAGTGATTTTTGTATTCCAATTTTTGGTATATCTCGAGAAATTTGATACTCACAGATTACCCCTCAATATTTATATCCCGCTTTGAATCACCTTATAATTGTGTAATATATTTTTAAGCGTTGTAATATGTAAATAGTACTGTACCTTTCTTCACATTCTGCCTCCTCATGTCTAACCAAAGAGTTTCTGGGAAATTGCTTGTTACAATACTGGCATTCGGCCGGTAATTCGGAAACGGCATTTTCAACGGCCAAATTTCGAGTGGCCGTAGTTTTACTTATTTCTACCCGACAGCTGGGACATGTGGCTGTCTCATCCCGAAGTCTTGCATCGGCCAGAACATGAGTGAAGCATCCGGCACACATTAAGTGACCATTGCTGCACTGTAAGCGCGTACGCACCAAAAAAAGAAAAAAAGGATGCATTTTAATAAAAACAAGTTTTCGCTACGGTTTTAAATGTGTTTGCTAAAACGTTGCAATTTAAGTTTTAAATAAAATTAAGTGATTCTGTAGAAAGAAGAGTATACTGTAACTCCTAAAACCAAAATTTTAAATGAGCACACTAAAGCTTGTCTCTGAATAATGAGAGCTACCCTTTGTATTGTACCCCAAGGTCGTCCACTCAGCTGGTCCTTCAAAACAAATTTAAGTTGCCAAATGTCCATTAAATTCTGTGAAACCGAGATATTGTGACTGATATGAAATTTGGGAACCTATGCTATTAAATAAAAAAAACATTTTTACAAAAATTATTTAAAAAACTAGAATTTACATATGGAAATGATACCTTTAAAATTAGGAATCGAAATTTATAATTAATTAATATTATAAAAACCATTATTAAGATTAAAAAACAAATACATTACAAATTTAACAAAGCAATATATTGTTTGAATGACAAAAAGGAACTGATCTGCGTTTGAATATAACAGCAATTAAGCTCCTAAAATATT
The DNA here is from genome assembly GCA_951812935.1 of Hermaeophaga mercurialis. NCBI lineage: Eukaryota > Metazoa > Arthropoda > Insecta > Coleoptera > Chrysomelidae > Hermaeophaga > Hermaeophaga mercurialis. Next base: position 35,947,133 of record OX638358.1, read on the forward strand.
GAAGAGTATTTAAGAAGAAATTCTAAATTAAAATACAAATTATATATCTTTAAATTATTAAAATAAAAACATTTAAAACCAATACAATTAATAAGGTAATTTTGTTAAATAGATAAAGTACTTAATATTTTTATTTTTCGACAGCATTGTGTGAAGTTTATTCTTTACAATAAATTTCATTATTAAATGTTGTATATACATTTTTTGAATGTCTGATAATTGCGTTTTTTGTGTCCTCTAAATAAGTAGGTCATTATTAATTTTAATAGAATTAAAACAGATTGAAAACAAATGTTAATCTAAAATTTAAATAGTCAATTTTTCTATTTTATAAATTTAATAAATTATTAATAGTTTAGGCAATTAATACATATATTAAAGTGACTATTGTGTCCAACTATCCTAAAATATATCTAATATGATATTTTTATTTAGGAATATAAATAATAAAAATTGAAGGATATTCACTGTAATAATAACGTATTTATGTATTATATAAGTATGCACAAAGAAAAGCGAATTTAACTAATAAATTTGTACACTGATTTAAAAAGCAAAAAATCCGACTTCAAATGATTAAAAATCACATAAAAACTGTGGTGTAATTAGTCTTAAAAACTTACCAATCCTCTTCATACCTATCCTGTAATTAACATAAACATAATCAATATATTGTCAATATAAACAAAATTATAGAAAAACTAAGGTTGGGTGATATTTCATTTACTTTACCTTCACTTATAATTGTCCGTGTGAAATTAAAAGAACCGATCATTTGCTTAGTTTAAAATATAAATAGTAGAAAATAAAAAACCATTTGTAAAGTTTATGACTGAGCAGATATTTATTGTTTTAAACTAAAATACCTACCATTCCACTTTGTATAATTTTATAGTTAGATAGTTTGCTTTATTTTTCATGCTTTTATTTTAGTAAATACAAATGAATGAAATGAAATAGATACAATTTATCACTTTGCAATAGTTGTTGTCCTTGGAAAAAAATGAAAAAGCTTTTATTGTTTTTATGCACCTACCTTATTCAAAAAATATGCATATTTTTTATTTGCAGAGGCAGACAATCACAACCATTATAAATTTGATAAAATAGGATTGGGTTTAGGAAATGAAAATCTAATGCTAATGTAAAGTAACGACTACTCAAAATTAACTTAATAAATTTATTGAAATTTAAACACTAACACACGATTTATAAAACAGCAAAACTAAATAGGTATACAAATTGATATATAAAAATATCTAAATTTATAAGTAACTTAATTTTATAGCTACAAGTATTGCATTTTTAATACAAAAAAGTCTTTAAGTACTTAACTTTAACACCTAATTACACAATTTTTAAATTGGTATTAAAAAAATACTGTTCATTTTCTGTTATAAATAATCTAAAACTTGTAATATACCTATCTAACAATGACTTAAAAGTTATGCGCAAAAAGTCTTTCGTTTAACAAGAATAAATATTGAGATGTAATCAAGATAAAAACAAAAAAATACACATTTGAAAACGCAGAACAAAGGCTCAAGCAGTACTAAGTACAAAAGAGAACCCCTGCTCTGTGAGAATATTGTTGCAGGCGAGTGATTTTAATCAATAACTCGCTCGCCTGCAGGAATCTGCTGCAAGGTAAAAGAGAACAAAGAAAAATTTAATTTTCAGCATATTACGTAAGAGTCGTAAACAAAATGGTGCATTTTGTCACGAAATGAAAAACTTTAAACTTACCTGATAAACAGCGGCTCTAGGCAAATCCAAACAAACTGCGCAGCACAATATTCCGCCCAGCCTTTCCTCTAGTTTGTGTTTCTTTTCGTCTCCAACAACTTTGGAGATTTTACGTTTTTTTATATCGGGCTCAATGAATTCATCTTGTTTTTCGACGTCTTCCATTATCTGCGGCGTAGTCTCGCTACTAGAAGGAATAGGCTGGATTTCCGACATATCGATATGGTTCGTATTAATAATCTCTTCGTTGATATTCAATTCGATCATCACCCAAACAGAAAACAGCTGAGAGAAACTCCACTTCCACAGAAAACCAGAAAACAGCTGACGTGACGTTTCTTATTTGACACAAACCCCAGCACGATTGTGGGGCCCCCCCTCTCGCCGCTCCCAGCGCTTGGCCACGCCCTCAGAGATCCTTTGTTTTTGTAGAAACTCAACGTTGCCGAGTCACCTCAAAAATATTACTTTTAGCCTATCAGTTTATTAGATTTATTTTATATTTCGTTCTTTCTTAAAGTTCCTTCATATTATGTGATTTATTACATGAGTTATCACTTGATTTTGTCATAAGCATTATTTTTAAGTTCACACCATGTGATTTATCACGCAGAACAAGTCATAAGTACAGTCACAGAATATCGGTAATGTCGTTAATCTGCTTTATCGAACATGTAATTTTTATGTCAATTTTTACTTCATTTTTTTGAAAAATTAATTGTCGCCATTTTTATATTATTTTTGATTAATCCAAAAATTTTACATAAAGATGGATGTTACTAACACACTAATAATGCTTTATGGTTGTGAATTAAAAATTTTAGTAATAAAAAAAAAAGCAAAACAAAGGCCATAAATTTAATAAAAAAATAATTACAGCTGGCATAAACTCGAACAATAAACAATATTATTTTAGGTTAGTATAACCAGTCAGTTGTTATATAATTTTATAAATAAAATCATAAAGTGTGAACACGAATATTTCAAATCATACCTAGAATTAAAATCAAATATTTTTTTTGTGATGAAATCATGTGATAACTCGTGTGATAAATCACATAATGTAAAGGCACTTTTACAGATATCATAAGAAAATGATGTGACAAGTTTTTGTAAAATATAAAATATACCCAAAAAACAAAGTTGTTATATAAACAAAAATACAAAAAAGAATTATGTATTTAAAATTGATATCAAAACAAGCCTGCAAATAAATACAAAATTAAAATTATTAAAATGCTTAATTTCTAAAATTAATTAAAAAAAATAACAGCTCAACATAAAGTAACATAAAACTGTTAACTACCACCAATATTATGTGAAAGTATGAAGCAGGAAAATTGCTATCATCAAAGTAATCTATAAACAATAATACCCTTGATAGCACCAAATATTTTGTAAATATTTTCTTTACATAAAAGAAATATTAAATGTTTTTTAAATATATATAAATAAAAAAGTCGAGATTTTGAAGTAGAACACAATATTTTTTATGATTTTTGATTTTAAATCGAGGTTTATTAAAATTTGTTTCTTTAAAATCGAAATTAATTGAAATATTCTTATCAAATTCGAGATCTTCACGAAAAATACGAAATTTGTTGCTTTAAAATTGGAAGTAGTAAAAACGTTTCCTCGTCAGGAAAAAGTATACACCTTTTCATAAAATCATTACTTTCTAACTCTCCAAGCACAAAATTCAAAGTTTCTAACACAAATTTCCTGGTTTTAGGGGATGAGTGAACTGCGGTTTGTAAGGTTTAAATTTGTTTGATTTTAACCTCATTTCAACTACATTTTAATTCATACCAAATAAAACTATCATTTCCTTAACGGATATACTGGGTGAGACATTAGTGTGGCAAAGCTCCACAGTAACAGTGACAGACAAAAATGTTACCAGTTAATGCTCTATACTTGTTTATTGTTATAATGTTTATTGTTTTTACATAAGCATAAAGAAAAATTTGAAAGAAATAACTTGAATTTTGAATATAATACACGTACACTCGACATCAGTTTCCCTATTCATCGACTAACTTTAACAGAAAAAAATCCAGCAAATATGTCTCTCAGAATCTTTAATAAACTTCCACACAATTTAAAAGCAATCAAAAAGTATTTAAGAGCAAAGTAAAATTATTTCTCTTTCTTGTGTATGGGTGTCGGACGTGTGTGGCAACTCACTCACTACCATTGACCACTCTGAGTTTCCCTTTTCCTAATTCCTTTCACGTTCCCACGTGGGAATTTGTTATGCTTATGCAGGTCTCATCCTTTCTTATTGGTTGTCAGACTTACTTTTCTTTTCTTCTCTGTTTTGGGTGTCCTTCTTATTCCACCTACCTAAGCTAGTTTTATATTTGAGCCTTTGGCTCTTTATTTCCTCTTCCTCTGGTGAGGATTGTTTCCTTACAGTTATTTTTACATTTTTTAACAGTGTCCGGTTGTTTCTGAGTTGCATACGTGCACTAAAAATGTTACTTTTTGTTCTTTTCAATTGAATCACATGTTTTAACTATTAAAATATTAATTGTTTATTTTTGATGTTAAGTTTACCACATACTTTTGTTAAATTCACTTAATTTTCACCTTTTACTTTTTAATATCACAAGTCAACTTTAGCTTTAATTATTTAGTTTTTGCTGTTTTTATTAATTGTAACTAGGTAAGTTTATTGACTGTATTTCGAGTTTTCTTGGTTAATCCTTTATGCCACATTTGAGCCCAATGGAGAACCTTCTCTATCAAAATTTCTTCTATTCGATATAATTTAAGCGATTTTTTCAACACTAAATAGTAAAGACAGAACTAAAATGACGTCATTTCATTTAATATATTTATGTACAGGATATTTGTGATTTTTGTATATATGTATGTTTATCTGAAATAAAGAAGTTTATTATTAAACCAAAGAAACTCGAAATTTTTGTTTATGCGACTTACATATTTTATAGACCTGATGATGACTGATTATAGTCGAAACTAGTCGTCCTGTTTTAATTAAAGTATTTGTGGTAAATATTTCGAGTTTCTTTGGTTTAATCCTACGTACCACATTTGATACCTCTGGAGAACCTTGTCTTTCTTAAGTTTATTATTATAAAATAGAGGTAAGTCATTTATAAATAACAAATACAATAGAGGTCTCAGCACAGAACCGTGGGGCACACCTAAATCCATGGGATAGACTTTAGATTTACTCTCTCCAACCTTGACCTGTCACTAATGAATGATTTAGTATCACAGTGTTGTAGATCCATATTCGTTTTGTTAGGACGAAATCTTTTGTGAAAATAGAAATCGTTTTTGCTGTTTTGAAAACTTGGCAACGCGGATTTGAGAAGATTTGTTTTTCAATTCTAAGTGCTCCCTTCGCCCCTTTCTGACACATGTGTTGTGGATCAAATCGGCAGCGTGCTTGCGCTGTAGTTTGACGCAGTTGGACAGCAATCGAATTTTAGATCCCCAATTTCTGCAGTCTGCCTACAACAGTAACAATTTCAAAACATTTAAGAGTAAAAAAAGGTCACGAGTAGGTTCGACCTGCATATTGAGCTAATACTCGAACGCGTTTCATGATTTGAGAGGTACATTTTTTATGGTAAAATTCGTGAAGGACATCGGCCTTTCGAGGTCATCGAAAATGTTTAAGCAATTATATACAGTATGTCCCAAAAAGTGGAAAATAAATGGGGAATCTTTTTGTTCTTAATTTTTCAAAAAAAAAAATTCGTAAAGAGTTGCTCATTACATAGGAAACAATAATCAAGGATGAAATTTGTAAAATATTTGGTAGTACACAGGAGAAATAAAAAATATTGATTTATGCTAAGAGTAAAGGCATTTAAATTTAATTGCAAAATACAATATCATTTAAAAATGTTGATAGGAATAGAAGTTTAGATTCACTGCCTTTTAAAAATTATTACATTTAAAATAATAAAATAATTTACTAAATTTTAGCATTTGTTGGATGAAATAATCAATTTTTTTTCTCGAAACACTCCTTACGGTGTATTTAGCTATAATTAAAATCCTGTCAATGCTGAGCAATGAGCAATTTGGTTCTACCTTAAACTAACTAGGGTTTCAACTTAATCTAAGCTATACTCAATAGTTTTCCTCAGGTTGTTCTGATACTACACACTAATCTTGGAATGTACACTTCACAAGATCTGCTTTTAATTTGTCACTAAACTAACTAACTCAAAAGGCTTCGTCCTTCTTTCTAATCCAGTGTTGTCAAGTAGCTGGATGGCCTCAACAAACACGTGGCGATGAAGTCGATCTTCGTAATTCCTAGCAAATTTTTTGATGGTCTGGTTAACAGTTTCCATTTCCAAGTCTCGATTGAGGTCTCTTACTGATGTACCAGGGGGTATCTACGATGTTCCTCAGCACTTTGTTCTGGACTCTCTGAATGATGTCTTCATTAGATTGTTTGGTACATCCCCAAAGTAGGATGCCATAGAACCATACAGGCTTAAGTATTTGCTTATAAGCCAATACATTTTTCTGGATTCGAGACTGAGTTCTTCTCTTTTCTTTTTGACATGTACTTTTCAGCAAAGCTTGACGTCCAAGGCAATACCTAAATATTTAGCTATATTTGAATAAGGTGTCAAATTATTATTTAGTCTGATAGGTACAGGATCTATTCTTTTATTGGTATAGTTGAAATGGACGGATTTTGTCTCATTGAGTTTGATCCTCCACTTTTTTGTGCAGTCGTTGATACGGTTAACACCTGTTTGTAAGGTTTTGACAACTTCTTCATTGTTACTCCAAACTGCTAAGATGGCAGTATCATCAGCGAAGGTGGCAATAGTATTATTGTCTAATTGAGGAATATCGAATGTGTACAGTAGGTATAGGACTGGTCCTAAGACACTTCCTTGTGGTACTCCAGCTTTATTCTCTCCTAAATAAGAGTAAGCTTCTTCTTGTTTGATGCGAAAGTATCTGTTTGAAGTATATGGTTTAATCATATCTGAATATTGTCTGGGGAGAAATAGCTTCATTTTGTGATTTAGGCCTTCGTGTTAGACCTTACCGAAGGCTTGTTCAACATCAAGGAATATGGTAGTACAGAGGTTCTTTCCTTCTAGAATCAAAATAAAATTGAATTCAAAATATAAATATTGCTACTTTATTATTTTCTCGTACGGCAAGGGTGCCCTACAAAATTTATACAATATAAATATTACAAACAATATTATTTAATTTTAAACATAGTAAATAAGATAGCAGAAAATTATATGTATAATCCTTATTATACACGACGATGTTAAGACATCTAAATGTTCTTTATTGATGCACAAATCTTGTCCATTTCTTTCTGTTTCTTCCCATTATTTTTCCACCATTCCAGTCTGTTCCACGTTTCTCCAAGTAATGCGCCACTACACCATTCCATTTTTCTCCTTGGTCTCCTCTTGCTTTCTTTTCATGGGTCTTTGTTTTCCATATTCGCTGTGGTTCCATCCTTGTTATATGAACGAAACATTTTAAAAGTTGCTTCTCGATGGTCTTTAAAATTGGTTCCACCTGAAGCTCTGCTCTCACTACTTCATTCCTTCTTTCCCTCTTTGTGATACCTTTAGTTGCTCGTAGATATTTCATTTCTGCCGCTTGTATTTTAGATTTTTTTTTTGTTAACACCCAATTCTCGCTACCATATGTTAATATCGGTTTGAAGTTGATTTAGTTTTGTTTTTACTGATACCTCATTTTTTTTTGTAAATTTGTTGTTCAGGCTGTAATATAAGCAGGTTGCTTTGTTGGTTCTTTATTTTATTTCTTTTTCATTCTTGCCATCCCTGTGAATATTTACATCTCAGTATTTGAACGTATTTACTTGTTCTATATTTTCGTTATTTATTGTCACCATCACGTGTTGAGTTTCTTTTCCAATTCCCATTATTTTTGTTTTTCCAAAATTTATTTTTAAGTTTCTGTTTTGTGGCGCATTATTCCCTATTTTTAGGTAGTGGTGTATATCCTTCTCATTTTTTTGCAAATATTACCAATTCATCCGCGAAAGCACACTCAATTATTATTATTAATTCCATATTTCTAGAACATATTGGTAGTTCCTTTACTGTGTTCTTGATTTCCTTTGCTACATCATCCATTATTATGTTAAAAGGTGTTGGACTTGAGCACTCCTCCCTGTCTTAAACCCTCTTTGGTTTAAAATATTTCTGATTGTGCATTTCCCGTTCGAACATAGTTTTTTGTGTCCTTGTATATGCCTTCTATGTTGCTCCTTAATTTTCTACTTACTCCTCGTCTTTTTAAGCTATATCCCATGTTAGTTTTCTTGGGACACTATCAAACGCCTTCCCTAGACCTATAAAAGCCTTTAATGTATTGCTGTTCCCTTTTTTATATTATTTTTATATATTTGTAATTTAAGCCTGTTATCTAGTATTCTTTCATACATTTTGTCTACTATAAGTATAAGTAAGTAATTAATAAATAATAATAAATAAATCTGTTACCAATTACCTGCAATATATGTAAGTAAGAATGGACTACGCAATAATGATAATAACAAAAAAAGAGACTTTTGTCAAAGAATTACAACCCACAATCCCAAAAAGATATAAGGCAGGTATACCGATTAAGATTTAATCATAAAGTTTCAAATTGTATACAAATGCAAACACAGGTTTCCCAATTTCTAAATGAAATCATAAATTTAAATTATATAAATTATTCATTTAATTTAGCTGATGTACTTGCATATCCCAAAAATAAGGAAAACGTTAGTTTAATATTAGAACATTAATTTCACTTTGTAAATATATAAATAATTCCATTAATTAATTAATCCTTAATTAATCTGTGGTCTATCTTTTAAGTAAATTGCCTAGAACGATATAAAAAGGTTCCAAAAAATAAAAACAAACAAAATATTGAAAAAAAAAAGACATTTAAATAATAAAAAAATAAAGAAAATCAATTATTATTGTAACATAAAAAAATTAGTTAGGTAAAGATTAACAGCTAAAATATGAGAAATACCAGCAGAATTGGCCAATGAATTGAAAATCCGTAGTTATGATTCCATAAAAAAAAAATCACCTACTGATACACCACTTACTTTCTCATGATAGATATGATAAACTTCTACTAGGTATTATCAATAATAAATAACTAATTAGAATAATTAATTTTCAAAATGCAACATCATACATTACATGCATGAGAAAGAAAAAAAACATCCGGATTAACTTTTTCCTCGCTGCACATCCACCTCATATATTCACTGTTCCTTTCTTAGCAAATAATTTTGTTCTTTAAAAAAATTCCTTTATTAGGTACATTTTTAATAAGAGCCGAAGTTACACTCCAGAAATATTACCTATTTTAAACAAATGTTTGTTAAACATTTGTTGCGACATACTTTTAAATATTCCTTAAATATTTTCACTCATATTTGTTAAATAATAAGGTTAATGTATTTATATAATATTATATTTAATGTTCTTTTCTATTATTTTTTCCAAAATTTCAGGATTTATAATATATTAATAATAAAATATCCCAATCGCTTTAATGCTTAATTTTAATGTCGAGATTTTATATTAATTTTTAAAAATACCAAAATGATTTAAATTGATATTTCAATTTGAAGTCAATATCTCAATGAAATCTCGACTTTAAATGAAAAATATTTTATGGTCGAAATTTTAAAAACCACATTTAAATAAACCAAGATTTTAAAGCAAAAGCAAAAATTACTTTTTTAGTAATTTTAATTAATCTTATAAAAATATCTGTTTTACTTTAAATCTCGACTTTGAACTCGATATTTTCATGAATCTCGAAGTAATTACAGGCAAAATATTAAAAACTGTTTTTCTTCAAGATCTCGACCTTAAAGACGATATTCCAATGGTTCCCGATTTTAAAGCAAAAAATGATTTTCCATCAAGTTCTCTACCACATCGAGATTTTAATGAATTTCGACTTTAAAAAGACATATTTTCATAAATCTAGATTTTAAACCAAAATTCTTTAAAAAAATCTGGTGTTTTCGACATTTGTAGTTAAGATTTTAATGAATCTCGGCTTTAAGGTGGAAATTTATGACTGGATTTTAAAAACAGAAATTTCAAAAAATCCCATATCTCGACTTTAATATTAATATTTCAATTATTCTTGACCTTAAAGAGATCAGTTTTAAATAAAAAATCTTACAGATGAGGTGAAAAAAAATTCCAAAAACCGAACATTTGAAGGTAGTTAAATTTTTAGATTTTGATACGATTACAATTTTCATTTTTTATTTGTTTTTTAATATATAAACAAAAATATTTGATATAAATATTGTAAAGCAAACATTTAATAAACATTTAGTTATGATAACAAATATTTAAAAAATACAATAATTCGTTTATATGAAGAAAATATTTGGTGCTATGAGGATTTACTCTTCTACCTAAATCAATATTTTAAAAATAATAATTTTCCCTATATATATCACCAAATATTTTACAAATTTAATTCCTGATTATTAATTTTTATGTGGTGCAAAACTATTTATGAAGAATAATTTTGTTTTGTAAAATAAATAATAAAAAAATCTCCATTTGTTTCCGACTTTTTCAGACATACCGTATATGTAAAATTGTACGAAATACTCATGTAAATGAAACGATATATATTTTATCGGATACAAGAAAAATGTAAAAAAAAAGTTAGATCAAATATATTAAAAATAAATAAATAGTTTTTCTTGTGCAATAACTATTAAGGAATTTTAACACTAGGAAAATAGAAATTTACTACTGTTTTGAACCGGACAGCAGTAAGTTGGGCCACGATACCTGCGATAATCCTTATTGCTTTCGAAAAGAGATTAAGAAAGATTCTCGGAACGATTAATTAATAATTGTTTTTATAATTCAGTTGTTTATTTTCACTTGACGTGTTAACTTTTCTAATTTGAAATTTTTTTGATAAAATCGCAATTTATTTGTTTCCATGGAGGCTCATCGAATTTTAAGTGAAAAGGGGTTTCCACTTTTAGTGTACGAAAATTATAAATTTTCAAAAGCTCATGTTTCAAAAGATAATAAAATTCGTTGGAAGTGCACTAAAAGAACATGTAGTGCTAAAATTTATACTCAGACAAATAACGAAAATGTTATTGTAGAAAGTTTTCTTAACCATAATCATGTTCCTGATGAAACTATTAGCCGGCAAGCTGTGAATAATTCTGCCAAAAGAAAAGCAGTTGAATCACTAATGGAAAAGCCATCAAAAATAGTTAGAAGAGAAATCGCCAACAACCAGATTTGGGGAGAAAATTTTACCTCGGAGGATATCCAGTGTATTCGGCAAACGATATACAAAGCCAGACGTAAGTCCATTCCTGCTCTTCCTAAAAATCAACAAGAAGTTTTTGAAGTGATTAATAATTTGAATTTGGAAACTAGCAAAAAAGAACATTTTCTGCTTACAGCTAGCTTAGCTGATAAAATTATCTTATTTGGTTGATACACAAATTTACATTTCTTATGTTCACTTGATGTAATATTTATGGATGGAACATTTCAGTATTCGTCCAATTTTTTTTATCAGTTTTTTACAATACATGGATATAAAAATGGTTATTATATTCCACTAGTTTTTGGTCTTTTACCTAATAAACAATCTTGTACATATTTAAAAATGTTCGAATTAGTTTGTGAAAAATGTTTAGAATTAAATCTTAAATTTGATCCTAAAGAAATTGTAATAGATTTCGAAATTGGCATTCATAACGCTTGTAACTTAAGGTGGCCCGAAAGTAAAATAATCGGTTGCAAGTTTCATTTGACGCAAGCTTGGTACCGCAAAATTAAAACATTAGGTTTAGCATCAGAGTATCAAAACAAAGATAGTGTAATTGGTCAATATTTAAAAGTATTATTTGGTATGCCTTTATTATGTCCAGAACAAGTAGAAGATTTTTTCAACAACGAAATGTACTATCTATTTTTAGGGTTGCCAAAGAACCCGCAAATAATACAGTTTCGAAAATATTTACATCAAACTTACATATCAAAGGAATCATTGTTTCCTCCCAAAATGTGGGCAAGTTTAAGTAACTCTTTAAGTAGAACCACAAACGCTTGCGAATCGTTTCATTCGCGGTTTAATAAAGAATTTTATAACAGTCACCCAAATATTATACAATTTGTTAGTGTTTTGTTAGAAAATCAAATAAATGTGTATGCGCTAATAAATAGTTCACAAAAAAATGTAAAACGTAAAACTAAAATCATGCAACAAAAACAAGATTACATTCAAGGGAAAATTGATGAATTTTTAAACAATAGTATAACAAGATATTATTATGTAAAATGTGTATCTTTTAAAAATATAACGTCTTAGATTAAATACTTTTGTATTAGGTGACTACTAAGCAAAATAAAGTATTATTTCTATTCTTTTTGTTTTATTTACATATTTTTTACAGTGAAAACATTGGGCAAAATAAAGTTTAGCTAAACAAAAAAAAAAAAAAATAGGATGTTCTATTTAAAAACAATCGTCGGTAACATTACTTGTAGATGGTTCACCCTGTATATTCAAAGGTTACTTGCGAATAAAACAAATTACACTCTGGAATTTTCATCAAAATTGTTCATTTAGCTAACAATGAATTTAGTACGAGTTAAGAAATCCCAGCTTAGCGCAGGTAACAGGATTAGTATACGTGGCCCAACTTATGTATAGATAACGTGGACATTTTACTCATGGACCAACTTATCACCAGCCTTTGAACCAAGTAAGTACTTAAAGGGAAACATTTATTAACGACAAATATCTCCTGGTTAATTTATGCATTTCGTGTTATACCTAATATCGATTTTTAACCAAATAAAATGTTATCTATGTAGGTAAGAATTGCAGGTACCAGGCAGAGGTAGGAAGTTTGGACGTTGGTATAGGGTACCTACAGATAAGCAGGTAGATTTCAGCCTCAGGCGCCTATGCACAAAGATAGGAACATAAATCCTACACTACTTTAAACTAAAAGTAAGGTATGGGAATGTGGAATAAAAAAGGGCAAAACCATTTCTATTCTAAGTGCCTGTATCGAGCCTATGAACGATCTTTAAATCTTAGCATAGAAAACACATGTTACACCAACTTCTTTATTCAATTAATGCATTGGAGGATCAGTAAATTAAATATTAATCATTTAAACCAATTTGAATTATTTCTGTAAAAAGTAAACCTAGCTAATACCATTTGTGTAATTTAATATAGAGTATAAAAATTAAATATTTATATTGTTAAATCCTATCAAAAATGGTTTACAAATTTTGAGTTATAAGTATTTTTGTTCTATTTAGACAAGAGTAAAATAACAAAAGAGTGAAATATATCAACATAAAACAAAATAAGCCGACAAATAAAGTATCGTTTGTTTTCCTCAATAGATATTGACAAAATCGTCTAACATACCTATAAGAAATAACATCTATGACTTAGGTACATTGTAAAAACATAGATTTCAAAAACTGTGGAAAAATATCAAATTAGTCATTTGCAAAACATTTATATTGATCAAAGTAAAGAAATATTAAAAAGAATAAATCATTTTCTATAATACAATCTACATATTAAAAAACTAATTACAATCTATATCTACTTATTTAATCCCTGTTAATTAACCAGAACTGATGATGTTAAAAAAAAGAATATTACATTACATTTTCCACAATAAAAATGAGGACGTAATATAAATGATATATTTCTATTAAATAATCATTTATAAGTCAACAGTGAGAAATGTTCATTTCTAGAAAACTTAATTTATTAATATTATTTTTACAAAGAGTACACCAAGCTATTTTTAATATCCTGACATGCTCATAATTATTTTGCACTCTTTTCTAAATCGAAAGGAAAGGATATGTTTTTCTTTGTGGGGGGTTTGCTTTCTTTTTGTAAAGAATAAATTTCATATTTTTATTTGTAGATTTCTGATGGAAAAGTTATTTTAGTGGCACTTTTTGGTTTAAACTCCTCATTGTGGATTCTTTAGGTTTAGGAACCGTATGCAATTAAATGTTTTTCTAAAAGTTGTGTTACAAACATTATTAAGCAGGACGCGCACTGAATCGACTCAGATCGGTCGGATCGGAACGGAACGGTCGGAGTGTTTTCGTCTACTTGTATTTAAATGCATCGCAGCGCACTGAATCCGTTCGGTCCGCTCAGACCATTCAGATCGGTTCGTCAAAGGCAGAGAATGCCGGTGGGGGCAAAAACTGCCGAACGTTCCGAAGATAATTTCAGTCGAAGTTGAAATTGCAGAGATGTCTGACGAAATTTTAATTGAAGTAGTGAGGGAGTATGTGTTGTACGATCCACAAGATAGATACTATCACGACAACATTCGCAAGGAGAACGCTTGGAGAGAAGTTTCAAAAAAAACAGGAAACTTCTTCATCATTAAGTAAATCTGGAAAAAGATGAAAAAACTCCCCATAAGTTTCTCTTTTGAGGTTAATATCATGGACCCAGAATCTTGGCCTACGCTTTTCCATTTCTTCACATACTAAGGCAATCATAACATCTTCATCAGATTCTGACGAGCTTGAACTCATTTTGATAAATTATAATAATTTAATTAAGTACCATACACTTTACACGGCGGTTCTATGTGTACTAAAAGATGGAATGCCTGACCTGAGAAGAAAGCTACCGATTGTTCCGATTCGGTGCGCGGCACTAGCTGCCGTGCCGACCGTACCGTTCCGATCCGACCGATCCGAGTCGATTCAGTGCGCTTCCTCCTTTAGAGTTCTATTGTTTTGTGTGTCCACTTTTGATGATTATGTAAAGCATTGGGCCTTTTAAAATATTTTTCGCTTGACGATAATATTTTTCTTTATTTACAGGGTTCAAGTCTTCAGTCATTTTGCTAAAAACAAATACTCTAATAATTATTGAAAGAAAAAAAAATGTACACCTGACCTGATTACTTACCTAAAATGACAATTTGTGTTGCCTATGCTACCATTTAAGGGATGAACTTCTTTCTTTCCTCTTTCATTTTATAGAATACCAACCTGTGAAATAAAAAATTGAATACATTTACTTAATTTTGATTAGGGAATATCTACAAAAAATTCCTCGAAAAAATGCTTAAACTTGCCAAAGTCAAACATGACAAATGTCAAATATAAATTGTTTGTGTATACTTGTAGAAATTCAAAACAAAATACGATCAAATTATAAAACATTTGTAATATAATTACTATATAATAATGGATAACGAAAAATCGTCTCCTTATAAAGAAGATTCTGACTCGGATGATAAATTACAAATCGTAGTCGCAAATGGTCGAAAAAAGAAATCTCCTCCAACACCTACAGAAACTGAAAAACGTATCATTGAAAGTATTGAAGACGAATTGGAAAGAAGATTAGAAGAAAAAGCTAGCAAGACTAATTTAAATGCTTTACATGTAAAAAACATCATTAGACATGTAGTAACAAACGAACATGTACTAGATTTAATCAGAAAGGTTGAAAATAACATCTCTGATGGTGAAAGATTGTCCCCTACTTTTGAACCCAAATTAACTCGTTCGAAAGCAAAGTTAGTCATTATTTTTTGTAATAGCCTTTAAAAAATCTAAGTACCTAATTGTAAGAAAATTTTATTTCTAGAGAATTAGGATCTAATCTTGAAGTACCTCCGGTGCCGTGGGTTGCTCCAAAACCTTTATCTGAGGTGCAAGCTTTGTTTACAGAAGACTTACAGGAGGATTCCTCTGGTGATGAGTATATCCCTGGTGTTGGTGATGAGGAGGGTGAGAAAGAGGATGAGGTTAGTGAAAAAAAATATTTACAATATTTGATATCCAATAATGAACTATTAGTTGTTTACCTAGCCATAAAGATGTATTAAAATATTTTATATAGAGTGAAGATGATAGGGATAGTTCAATCTTCAGTGATCCTCCATCAGTTGAGCCTCCTACACCACCTCCTCCAGCTTGTAGCGATTCTGGAACTCAGACCAACTGGACAGATGATGGAATATTCAAAATTCCGTCTCCGCCAAAAAATAAGGAAGAAAGTACAGATGAAGCAAACATTGCTTTGCGTACCAGGCAAGTAACTATATGATAACATTTTGATTGTAAATTTTTATTTATAAATGATTCTTCCAGGTCAAAGTTATCTTTAAGTTCAACACCTTTGGAGGTAATAGAAGAAGCATTTATACCACCTGATATAACTACTGACATGTATGAAATGGACTGCGATAATGAAGATTGGATGAATTTTCTTAAAACATTTACTCGTCCACTAGATGAAATTGTTAAAGCCCCAGAAGTGGAAGAGGAAGAACTAGATCCTGAATATAATGTTTTAGGTAAAATTTATTATATTAATAAAACATAAAAGTGTTATTATTTTACCTTTGTTTTGTAGCTGATGAAGAAGTTGACAAACCAGATAAAGAAGAATTGAGAGTTGACAAGGCAGTGAAAGTTAGCCGAAAAGAATTGAATGACCTTATGGCAGAACTATATGAATTTTGTACAAATGAACAGGCTTACCTTGAAACTATCGAAGAAGACGATGATAAGGGTTGTAGCCAATTTTTAGTAGAACAGTTAACACAGAGTACATTGGATAATTCTCAATTGAATATTTCCACCAATGGGGAAAATACATCAGTAAGATATTAATGATTTATCTTATCTTAAATAAAATTATCTTTAGTTTAACCCGTTACTGAAATTAGAATTGAAATTTATATTTTATCTATTACCATCTATAAATGAGGAGTTCTAAGGCAAAAACTTTATTTCTCAGGTAAAATTTTACAGTAAGCACCAACTTTTGTTTTCCTTATAATATATTGGTTTTCTACAAACATGTACTATATAAAGTTTTATACAAATAGATAAAACATATCTGTTTTATTGTTGTATAAGTTCATAGAAAGCCCAGGCTTTCATGGAGAGTTGTATCCACAGGTTCATTATACATTTTCATAACTCTCTTGATGTTCAAATTGGGTTGATGATACGACCTTTTTGACTTATTTCTTCTATAATGGCTCTCAAGCACTTTTAGCTTTTTTAAATAATTAATTTTTAATTAAATCTTTTACCCGATTTTTTTTATTATTGTACAGGACAACTTTATTGGGGGTTTCATAAAGTTTAGCACTTAACATTTTTACGTCCATTGACCTTACTTTATAGCAATTCAGTCTTTTATTTACTTAAACAAAAATATTTCAAGACAAAGTAACCTACTCAATTGGAAACAGTAATGAGCGTTTTGATTGTCCCATTTGATGTACAGTTGATTGTGAAGTATATCATGATTGAATAAAGTTGATTTTGTCCTAAACGCTTTTTTCAAACTTCATTTTTAATGGTTTTAATTCATTTTGTATGATCTTGTTTGAAGATTCTGATTAATTTGCTTTTGTCCATTGTTTACAAAAAAATGATAATAATTATTTATAATTTTTCGTTTTAGGGCAATAGAACAATAAAAAATTATGATAGTGATAAAATTGAAGTTGTATACTTCAATATTAAATAAGAAACATATTTTTGTAGGTATTCCATGGAGAATCTATAGTTACCAATTTAACAACTGATAACGACAAAGATATTCTAATCACCGGGATTCAGATTTGCTTATTAGAACAGCAGTTAAGGCAGCATGTTCAAATGTTGACTCAAAATTTTTTATTAACTTACCAACATCTAGAATTGCATAGTTATTCATCACAAATGAAGGAATATTTAGTAATATATATAAATATATGAAAAAAAATGATAATTATATTTCTAATATTTCCCTTTTTAGGTAAATCTTAAACTTCTCGCTAACGATAATCCAAAATCGATATTTCACACGACAAATTTGGAAAATGCTCTGAATATGATTACTTATTGGGAAAACTTACTTGATAGTGATACGAAAGAAGTGAAAGAAATGAAATCGTAAGTTATCTCTCATTAGAGTTGTTCTTTTTACATTTTCATAAGTATAAAAATAATCTGTATTTATTTGCAGATACACAGAAAAGGTTATTTTTGAATCGTAAGTATTAAGTTGCTAATATTTCTCAAAGTTATTAGATGATCTTTGTTTTTAGATTGAAGCATCAACAAACGGGAAGTGAATATATTGTAACATTCCCCACTTTAATTTTGGAAACTATTTCAAAAAGCGATATATTTATGTATCCAGCACTCTTACCAAAAATACCATTCAAATCCCTCCGATATTTCAAAAGTAATTGTACTTTTGCCGAACCAGAAGTGCAGTAAGTTTATAAAACATAATTGCCCATTCCTAAAAATATCCTTTTAGTATTTGTACATATCATAAATTTTAGGCTGATCGCCCTTGGATTAGAACAATTTATGCCAATAGCACAGCAATTTACTAAAACCTCTTTAGCCAAAAAACACTTAGTAGAAACAGCAGCCAAATATATTCATAATTATATGCTACCAATTAAAAAACCGCATGAGATCTGCAGAAAAATCTTACAGTCCAATTATAACAGATGTGCAGAAAACCCAATTAAATATTATTTTAGAACAAATAGAGCTCCAACTTTTGTGCACTATGTTATTCCTTTAGATCAAATGAAGGTTCTTCCCCCATGTCAAAGGATGCCTGAAGATTTGCCTTATCAGTGGAAAAATTATATATATCAACCTGTAAGTATTCATATTTTGCGCAAATTGAGTGACAGAGAGCTGGAACATCCTATATAATTGTGAATGAAATAATGCTTAAACATGCGGAATTATAATAGGAAAGTTGGGTCTATGTCGTCAAAGTTTACTTTTACTGTTATATATTAGCCAATCCAAAGTGTTCCACTAGTCAAGAATTGAGTTGCATAGGCTTTGTGCTATGTAGATTTGAGTTAGCAAATTTTGAAAAACAAACAAAAAACCGTGTTATTCTGGATTTCTGATGCAAAATTACGAAAAATAGCTAAAAAGCGTGTGATTTTTGTAATAGTAGAATATATTTACAAAAATGTTTATTACTTTTTCGTTTTATGGTCAAAGATTCACGTTGATAAAAACATTTAAACTTAACTTGAAATGTATTTGATGCCATTTTTGTTGGCAACATTGTCGAACTACGCTTGACAAACTTTAGGATAAAAATGATATGGTGTCTTTAGTAGTCAAAAATGAAAAAAAATCGCTTATTACATAAAACGTTTTTAGGTGATTGAATTATTATTTTAACTTTTGTTCTTGTTTTAATAAAAAGTTACATTTATCGTTTTTATGACGTCATATCAGTTGAAATCTAAATGTCAAGTCGAAAAAATGGATATGGCAGTTGTTGATAAACTGACGGTTAATTTTTAAGGCTTCTGGTTATTTACATTATCTGAATTTTATTTTTCTAGAATAAGGACAGTTCTGCACCTGTCGTAACAACATATGTAATAAAGCCTTGTCCAGTTGATCAAATAAATCCGAAAATAATATCAACCAATAACCTTCAAAAACCTTTATTTTGCAAAGGACCTCTATTTTCCTCTACCCCAGTGTGTCCAAAAAGGAGGATATCTAGAATAAAGAGAATATCTCGAAGACAAACATTATTAAGAACTTCAAGTTTTAACGAAGACCCAATTACTAAATTTGTAAAATGCATCAGTAAGAGTTCATCTGTGAATAAAGTGATACAATTATTCCCATTTGATGACTTTGGAGGTGATCAGACACAATTCGAAAAAAATAAAGATATTCTTAATGAGATAGAAATTAACAAAGCTTTTAATAATTACCAAAACATTTCTGAGGAAAAATATAATTCTAAAACTAATTCGGTCTCAAATAACTGTGTTAAAAGTGATAAAATAATTCCAACATTGGAAATGTTGCCCAACATGCCAAGTTTATTTACTCCTGAAAGAAAAGAGACGCAAACTATACAAGAAAAATCAGATAATATAAAAAGGAATATAATTTCAGAGATTTCAAAAGTTGGATTTCCTGCTTTTGCATCTTGCAGTTCTTTGGGATCAGCAGATAAAAGTTCAGACTCAGTTGCAAAAACTCAGAGCAATGAAGAAAAAAATTCTGATACACCTAAAGTAAGTAATATTAAATGCTCTTAAATAAAAATAATTTATTTTCCCAAAAATTTCATACAATAATTAACTCGTAAATCCGTTAATAAAATATTTATTATTATTACACATTCAAAATTCTTAAAAAAATGTTGGAATAACTTTGTTAGGAATGCAAATTAATGTTTTCAATTTTCTGAGCAATATTTAAAATTTAGTTGAAATTAATAAATATAATATATGTATTTAGGATAATCCAGAAGACCTTAATGCACTGTTAATTGCAAGTTGTACTGTTAAACCAGTATCAAAAAAGGAACCTTCAGGTGCTGAAAAGAAAAAAGCCAAATTGAAAAAAGAATTTCTTGCAAATTTAAGCATTTCCACACCTGAACAGAGAGAAGTAGAGAAGCAGAAAAATGAAAGTAAGTCAAGATAGATATTTTTATTCTTAAATAATTGTGGTTTAATTTTTTTATATATATATATTCGTGTTGATTTTATAGTGTTTGCTTTGGCTTATTATGATAAAATGCGGGAGACCTTAGAAATTGAAGCTTACCACAAAATAATGCAGATTCTTAATGACTATGAAGAAGGAGATGCAGTTGATCTTTATTATAAGATTGAAGCAGTATTAAGGCCTAAATATGACGATCTCGCTGATGAATTCCTGCTATTTCTCAGAGAGAGAGAAGCCGCAGCAGTGGGACGTTTGGTGCCATGGATAAGAATGAATAACAGGTCAAAATTTTTAAGAAAATTAGAAATTTATTTTAAGGAGCAGCCTTCTCAGTTAAAAAAGATTTATCAGTGCTTGACGGAGTTGTCGCAATCAGTGGGGGTTTCTATGGAAAAAATAAAAAGCACTTTGATACCCATGTTTAAAGGAAATGCAACTTTAACTGATCTGTTTTTGCAAAATTTTTGGAATGAACCTCCTCCGCCAAGGTAAATTATATTAACAGTAATATAACAAAAATCAGGTATGTAGTTATCCAAAGTTTCTTATGATTCTTAGTTTGTTGGATGGTCCTTATGAAACAATAGATATTAATAAAGAAATGTCAAGACCAGACGACGAAAAATCTTTTGAGACAATCGTGGTACCTGATATTGATGATAAATATGGCGGAGTTACTTGTATCTGCAGTTGTCATGAAATTGAAGATGCTGAATTCAAGTCTAGATTTAGACATTGTAGTAGATGTGGTATAAAGGTAAATTAACTTTAAGTTTACAGTGGGGTTATTAAAATACAACAAAAAAATATATGTTGCATTATTTTCTGCTGTATGGTTTGTTAAGTACAAGTTCTTCAATTTTGTTATGCACTAGCATCAACTAAAATTACCAGGGTTTAACTGACAGCTGAACTCCTCTTAATCAAAATAATGTGCATTTCACTTTACATTTTTTTAGTTTATAAATGGAAACGTTTTTATGCAAACTGGTCGAGGATTGAGACCAGCTAGGGTCTCATTTTTAACAAATCCTAAGACAGATCATCAGGCTAGACTTTCTGACAAATCTTCAAAAAACTCTCTTAGAAGAAAGACTAGTATGTCTAAAGCTAGTACTTCTAAGGAAAATCCAGATGAGGTAATTTGTTAAGCCCTTTTCTTTACTTGCATTTCTTATTTTAAATAAATGTTTTTAGGATACTGATGAAGATGGAGACAAAAAGAAAAAATCCAAAAGAAAACCACCACAAAGAAAGAATAAAAAACAAAAGCCTTTGCCAGATTCTCAAGCTAAAGAGACTCGCAAAAACACTGCAGCAACCAGCAAAGGCAAAAACCTAAATAAAGAATTCAAGCAGTGCACTCCGAGAAAAAGAAGTAATTCTGTAAAAAAAGTTCTACCAAATACTAAACGTGAAAATATTGAGACAGAACCAGAAGAACTCAATGAAACAGAATTGGAAGAACAAAATGAAACAGAATTGGAAGAACAAAATGAAACAGAATTAGAAGAACAAAACGAAACAGAATTAGAAGAGCACAATGAAACAGAATTGGAGGAACACAATGAGACAGAAATAGAAGAACAAATAGATATACGAGATTCAGAAGAACCTGTTGAAACTGAACTAGAAGAGCACACAGAAGATAAAAATTATTTGAAACCAGGATTTAGTAATGGTCAGAAAAAGAGATTGCATGAAGAATCTTGTGAAGAGGGTGACCAGAGTGCTGCTGGGGAGTCCTCAGGTGAAATTAAACCTGGTAGTCCAGAACACACAGCTGAATCGGAGAGCGGTTAGTATTTTTTTTGATAAAATTTAAATATTTTTCTTTATTAAAAAGAAATCGAAAGTTTATGGTAGTTAAATTTCATCTATTTTTAGAATTTTGTGAGGAATCATCACAGGATAACTGCGAATCGGACAGCAATTCCAGTATTGCAGATACACCCAAAAGTTATGCAGAGGTATTAGAGCAAAATTCTTCATGGAGAAGAGAAGAAGATAAAATTATTTTGGAAGTGTTCCAAAAGGAGAATGATAAAGACCATGCTTTCAGAGCTATTGCTAATCAGCTTTCAAATCGAAGTGTTGATGAAATAAAAACTAGGTTTGAGACTTTAATGGATTTATTGATGAAAACTGTTGAAGATCATAGGGATTGAAATTTAGGTTGTGAATTCTTATTAAGTTATCAAATATGTACATAGTTTAGATAGATAAATGATTTATTTAAGCCTATTTACAACAACAATATAATTTTATTCAACAATCTTACTATTGTTAAAAACCTGGATCCCAATCAGTCGTTTGAGGCAATGTTTTCATTTCAAAACAAATAATGCAATCATCCTTTTCAAATGGTATACTTTTATCTAAAAACTGTAGACCACATTCTGTGTCATTTTTTATAGTGTCTACTTCATTTTTTAAGTGACGCATTGACGATAATACACCTGAAATGAAAATTATGAATTATAACATGAAAATATATAAAAAAAACTGGAAAGTAAAAAATAAAGAGATATAAATGATTTGGTTGGTACATATCTTGGTTTCTGCCTTTACACTATTATTAAAGCTAGCTTAGCTTCTTAGTTACATACAAATGAAGCATATTTATTTTTATAAATAGTACGATGCAATATTACCCATACAGAAAACATATTAGAATGGTCGTGGATAAATGGGCATTTGCTAACATGCCAAAAAAAATAAGATTCTAAATAACGTATCTGAGAAAACAAATACATAGTATATTTTTATCTGTTTATAATAATTAAGATAAATAAGACCGAAACAATGAATTTAATTCTGGGTTATAAAATTAAATATTAATCTACCTTCATAAATAACTTCTCCTTTTCTCATAATCCTATATTGCGCAGTTCTCTTCAAAACTCCTTTTTCACATCTACAACCAGCTATGTTCACTTTTTTCCTAGCTTCTGTAATCTCAAATACTTGTAAAACTTTAGCCTCACCCAAAATCTCTTCTTCTTGCTTAGGAGGCAATCTAGAGTTAATTTCTTCTTTGATATCGTCAATCAATTTATAAATAACGTTATGTTGTTTTAAAGTTACCGTTTCTGCGATATTTTTTAAATTTGGAGACAAATCAACATTGAATGCATATATGACGCCTTAAAAAAGAGTGGTAATTAGGGAACATTTTTGTTTTTAAAGACATAAATTACCTTCAAATGTTTGAGCTAATTCCACGTCCCTTTCTGTTACAGAACCGACTCCATAGTTGACCAACTCTAATTTGCATTTGTCACAATCATATGTATCTAAAGTATTTAAAATAGCTTCTAAAGTACCATCTACGTCAGCTTTTAATATGACATTTAACGAAGGGATACCAACATTGTCTAAACACGAAAAATACATAAAAAATTGTTTTTGATTTTTCAACATGTTAAATAAAGGGAATATGTGACAATGACCTGCGCTTTACCTTGAATTTCTGGTTTCCTAGGCCCCTCTGGTTTTAATTTGAATCTTCCCATTCTTCTCTTTAATTTTAACTTTTCTCTGTACTCTATGTTATGTTGCTCTTCTTTTATACCTATTTGTTTCGCTACATCTATCATCTTTTCTTTGTCTTTTTCACTCTCTCTAAATCTTTGTACTTCCCTTGCCCTCTTTTCAGACTCTACTTGAAGTACTTGTTCACCAGCTGAAGGTAATTGTTTCCATCCTTCAATTTCGACTGGATATCCAGGAGGTGCCTTTTGAAGTTGTTTTCCTTCTGCATCTTTTAGAGCTCTAACTTTTGCTATGCATGTTCCTACTACTAACACATCACCTTTTTTTAAAGTTCCTGAAAATAAACTTTTTGAGTGAGCACAGGCAATAACAATCTTGCAACCCGTATTACCTCTTTGGACAATGACAGTGCACAGTTTGCCTCTATGTGGATGTATTTTACTTTCTACAACTACAGCTTCCACTGGACCAGAAGGATCAGCACTAATTTCTAATAATTCTGCTTGTAAAACTAACGCTTCAATCAGCAAATCAAGATTCTGGTTTTTAAGAGCTGAAATTGGTATTGCTTGCACATCCCCTCCTAATTTCTCAACTTGAATTCCTACTTCCACTAACATCCTTTCTGTTCTAGCAACATCTGCCTTTGGTGCATCTATTTTATTGATCGCTACTAGAATTGGTACTAAAAACAAATAGCTTATTGTTACCTAGTAGTTAAATAGTTATTTCAAGATAAATGTATATGGTTTAATTATTTATTTACCTTTAGCTTGTCTAGCCATTTTAATTGATTCTAAAGTTTGTTCCATAACTCCATCATCAGCAGCCACAACCAAAACTACTAAATCCGTCAAATTAGCACCTCGTGAACGCATTGCAGTGAATGCGGCGTGTCCAGGAGTGTCTAAAAATGTAATACAAGCACCAGATTTTAAATTAACTGAAAAAGCACCAATATGCTGGGTAATTCCACCAAATTCTTGATCTACAACCTTAGAATTTCTTAAAGCGTCCAGTAAAGTTGTCTTTCCATGATCTATGTGACCCATAACAGTGACTACTGGAGGTCTAGGTTTTAATTCAGCCTTTGATGGGGCTGAACGTGGAAAAACATCTTTTCTAATAACTTCTTCAATATTTTCTTCTGGTTTTGCTTTAAAGGTATAAAAATGCGTTTTAAAGTTTTTTATTAATATTTAATACATACATTTATTTTCACAATACATTCTTACCAATTATCTTCATTCTTCTACCACTTCTAATAATACCTTGTTGAAGAACTTTAACGTCAGTAATAGCAACTTTAGGATCATTAAATTTGTTTAAAAATATATCATACACATACTTTATATTTTTATTTAGGACTTTGGCTAATTCTTCTATAGTAATATTTCTCCACACATCTACAATCTCCCCTTTTGCTTTCGGAGAATATTCAATTATTCTAGGGGATTTCTGGAAAATGTTTCCCATAGTTAAATATGTCTGTCATATTAAAAAATTGAAATCAAGTTTTAAATAATTCCTCATTTAAAATAATAAATGATGTAAGTAAAGAAAGAAAATGTTACCCGTTCTTCTGCAGTTTTTCTTCTTTTATAATTAATATGCGTTGTGTGTAAGTTGAGAGAATATATCTGGCATTGAAGATTTATAATTCTGTTCCTAGTTTTCCTGTATGTCATGGAAAATATTCTAGAAAAATAAATATGAAACAAAAAATAAAAAAATTAAAAATATTTAATACTTTCTGTATGTAATATTAAATTGATGACTATTTCTTAAACTACCATATAATACATTCTGTAACAGTAAACCGCTTGTATATAATGCCATTTGTTTTATAACTATAAAAGTAAAAAATCTTATAGCAAGGTTAAATTCATTGGTTAAGTTCTTCTTCTGTCTTTTTCTTTTAATTAATTATCCAACAAGTCATATAGTTTTTTAGAGAGAGCAGTAGTTTTGCTTTAGGTAATAGTGTACCGTTACGATTATGTTTTTATAATTTTAATTGTATATTACATATTATTAGGTACGTCAAAAATAGAAGCTTTTTAAATTTCAATCATATTTGAAATTATTTAACGCAAAACAATGCCAAGAAAATATATCATCCATAGATTTGACAATTGGCGTTAATGACATAAGTTTATCGGCGAATGACTGAGGTATTTTCTAGTGTTTTTGTGATTATTCATCAAATAATGATAATTTAGAATTTTGTTACTTCAAATTTAGTTTCTAAATATGTCTGACAAAGAAGAAAAAGTAACACAATTTATGTCGATAACTGGCGCAGCAACAGAGAGGGCTAACTTTTATTTAGATTCGGCAGCTTGGCAGTTAGAGGTTCATTTTAAATATTTTATTTTAGTGCACATACCTGATAAAAAAATTTTAGGTTGCCATAGCAAGGTATTATGAAAATGATGGTGGAGAAGACTCCGATACAGTAGAAGAGGTCCAAACAGCACCGCCTCCAAAGTCTCCAATTTCCGTGAAAAAAACAAAACCAAAATCGAAAGTTAAATCCTCCAAATCATCAAATTTTGCTACTATTAACTCGATAACAAGTTCTAGCGAAGAAGATGAAGAAGGTCAAGCATATTATGCAGGAGGCTCTGAACACAGTGGACAACAAGTCTTAGGCCCACCAAAGAAGAAAGATTTTGTGGCAGATATGTTTAAATCAGTTCAAGAGTGTGTTTTTATTATTTATTCATTTATATAATTTTTAAGTAAACCCTATATTTTAGGCACGGAGTTGAAATTCTTGAACCAAGTGCTTCATCTTCTAGTTCTAGAGCTTTTAGGGGAACAGGATATAAACTTGGTCAAGATGATAATGACACAGTGGTGGTTCCTGCTATTCCCGATCCGCCTCAACCTGCTGAAGTTACTTTAAGATTATGGCAAAATGGTTTCAGTCTTAATGATGGGGACTTAAGGCCTTATACTGATCCTGGTAACAGAGAGTTCCTTGAATCAATTCGTCAAGGACAAATACCCCAGGAATTAAGACAGGGAGCTACAGAGGTAAGATAAAATTATATGTGTAATATGAAATTGTTCTTGTTTTATAGAAACAGGTTCACTAGGAATGGATTTAATCTTGCAATTTTTTCTCTTAGAACTCAACTCTTATATTTATCTACATTTATTGTTAGGTTCATTTAGCTATGGAGGATCATCGAATGGAAGCATTCAGACCTCAAAAAAATAAAAAAAAAGCTTTCCATGGCCAAGGGTACACATTAGGAAGTCCTGCTCCTGCTCTTGTTGGCACTTGTAAAGAAGAGGATAAGTCTAACTATGAAGCCAAGGCTAAGGAGGAACTAAAGCTAGATAATTCTAAACCAGTAACAAGGTAAGTAGTTGATATTTTTTGTACATGAATAACAAAGATAAGAACGAGATATCTATTTAATTGAGCATTATTAGCTTTATATTTGTTACAAATGTTTTCATAAATACTTTTTTATTTCAGTTTGCAGATTCGTTTAGCTGATGGATCTAGATTATTAGGGCAATTCAATCATCAACACACTATTGCAGAAATTAGAAATTTTATTCAGCATGCCAGGCCACAGTATCAAAATCAGTCCTTTAATCTTTTATCTGCATACCCAGCAAAGGTCCTAGATGATACTGAAACTATTGAGGCAGCTGGCCTGCTCAATGCCATCATCATGCAAAAATTAGTTTGAACTTCTGAATAAACTTAATCTTATTAGTTATAGTTTTGTTTTCATATCTGAACATAATTTAATTTCATTTATATAACATAACTAAAATTTCTTAATAAACATAAATTATTTAATTTGCATTATTTAATTTAGGTCTAGATTATAAGAGTACAACAAAAGGTATAAAGAAAATCATAAAATTATTGAAAAAGAAATCAAATACAAGCAATTGTTGAGAGATCACTTTAAGGAGTTACTCCTTGCAAGATACACTGGTAATGAAGAAGACATTGAAGAAATATTCGAGGGATTTAAAGGCAGTACATTACAGAAATTATTGGTAACAGCCCAAACAGTAAAGTACCTGGAAAAGATAATATTTTTCTAATAAAAATAAAATATGGAGGAGAAAAACTTCCTGAAATACTCTATGAACTTGTAATAAAAATATGGAGAGGAGAAAAATGCCTGAGGAATGGGAATTCAGTCAGATAATTGCAATAGATACATGAATGTCAGAACTACAGAAGTATAATATCGCCTAAAAGACATCAGCTGCAATACAGAAAAACCTCACAACAAATACAATGACACTAGGAGCAATAATAATGGATTCTAAAAAGGAAGTTCGGCAGTAGTTGCCTTGTATACATACATTAAAAGCAGATCATGGAAAAATTATATGAACATCAAATAGATCTGGAAATGCTGTTTATAGATTTTCAGCAATCTTTCAAGTCAATACATAGATGCAAATTTATGTCAGCTCTGAAGGAATTGGAAGTCAATTATAATTTTTGGGGCCTTTTTTAATGATAATTTATATAAGATACACCCCTATTGTAAAGAAAAAAGAAATGCAGGATCCAAATTTTAAAATCAGTTAATTTAGTAAGGCTCCAAAGACGTGCTTAGCTAATATGTTAATCCAGGTCTATCTGCATACATAATATTGTAAAATAGTGCTAAAATGTAGCAAACATCATTTATGTGTGATATTTATAAAATAATGCCACACCTGTTTAACAAAAGTAAATCTAGCAATTCTTTTTGTTTTAATTCTAGAAATTCTAATTTGTATTTGTCAATTTGGAAGGTCTTGTATTGTATTGACTAATAATTTATAATTGAATAACTTAATTTAACTCCAAAAATTACAAAAACCTAACATCAAATGTCACCAATAGAACAGCGATATTCTGAAAAGATATCTTAGTTTTTAGAGTAGTAAGGCTAAACAAGATTATCCATTTTTTGTCCTTAAAGGATGTCAGAGTGCTCTTACTCACAAATGCAGGGGTCACTAATACTTTAGCTTAAAAGAGCAAGTCACTGAATTAAAGATTTTGAATCCTTTTGGAATACAAATTTATTAAAATCCATTATAAAAAAATGTATAAAACAAATGAAACAAGTGATTCAGGTAGTTTAACAAAAATAGTATAAAATAATGGATATACAAATGATATAGGTAGTTAAATCAACAAAAATAATGTAAATCAGTAAAGGAGATAAGAATTTTTTGGGTGAAACTACCACACTAATTGATTAAAAACCAAAACTGTAATTAACAAAAGCAATTATTTAAAGGTGGCCTCTTCTTTGGTTCAGGCAAAAGATATTGATCCCTAAGAAATAAGTTTAACCCAAAAGAAAAAAATACAACTTTTATATAAAAAACTTAGGCTACACACAAATGTTTAACTCTTCCAAAACAAACAGATCAGTCGCTTTAAAAGAAATTCAATCTAAATATATAAATTACTAAAATATTTCTCTATAAAAATGAGGCGCTAGGGTCTTATTCACACAAATTGCTTTTTTCAAAGGAGGGAAAATATACTTGCGATGTCCACATCGAACTTCTGCATGTCTCACCAGATTTCTATCGTCTATTCTTTAGCTGCAATTGGTAGACTTGGACTTGTTCAAGGTGAGTATGAACCTACCTCAATTCCAGCCGATTCACCAACTGACTGAAGTCTTCAGTTCCTTCAACCTGGAGGGTCTGCATCTCCACGAAGAGCTATGGTGAGGACCTTCACTCTTTTGGGGACAAATCGATTGACGCTGTGTTAAACTGCTTCAAATAATTGGATAACGAAATTTTGCCATCACCAGCAGAGGCGGTTTAATTTTTGTTCTGACTGGCTGGAGGCTCGTTTTTTAATTGTCTGAAGCTGGATTAGAAGAGTCGACAGGTTACCCTCGAACTTTTCTATTATAAGATTGCACTATCCCTTTCTGCTTTCAGAAAGCGACTGATAGGATATTCTTTCCGTATCTTCTGAAACTTTTACTCGATTACGAGAATTCTTTGAAAGAACTGGTCTTAATGTTCAGCTGGAAGAGCTCATCGCATGGCTGCTGATCTACTGAGAGATCTCTTCTGGTCGGGATATCTGCTGGGAGAGGTCATTGGGCTGGCTGGATGTCTGATGTGAGATTTTAGATACCTCATCGAGCTGGCTGGATATGCTGAGACACCTGGGAGAACTGGGTGTTAAAAGCCTTCTGAGGTGTGTCTTCCATTTCAACTGATTTAGTATTAGTGGCTCGATTCTGATAGTACTTAGGTAGTCGTCGCACTAATAAGGAATAGTAAAGTGAAATGTTGAGATCTATCTAAGCGAATTTCAGCCGCTTGTACTTGCAATTTCAGTTTGTAGAAAGGCAGTTGTAAAGTTTTGCAGTAAATAAAGGCTGTTAAACCCACATCTGTTATAAATTGGTCTAATGTATGGCGTAATCAATGGCAATGGGAGTAATCTTCAATTTCAGTCATTTATTAACCTTGTCCGTATTCTCTTAAGACCATTTGACAATTCAGAAGAAGTGCTTATGTTAAGCACTCTTTTCAATATTTCAGCATTAGTATCGGAATTTTTTTATGTTTATAATTTGATTGGGCGAAAATATCAGAGACTCAGAAGTATGACTAATATTAGTCTATGTTGTGTACCAAATGAAACTAACAACGTAAGTTGTTCCAGTGACGGAATAAAATAGCACGATATTTTTAATAATGGATGAATCGTTATTTAGCATAGACACTGCTTCTGAGTTGTCGAATGCCTCTGAAGAGAATACCGACATGATTAATAAATGATTGAAGATAATTCACAATGGCGTCGAATACGTGATACCTGACTCCAATTTTTAACGCTTATGTGGATTTAACACAATTTATCTGCATAAAAACTTACCAACTGCCCGTTTATACACTGAAATATCTATTAAATGCAACTTTAATTCGCTTTAGTCGAATTTAACACTTCATTACTACTTTTACTAATGTGACGACGCAACGTAAGTACTATCAGAAGCCAACCACTGATACTAAATAAAAATTTATTTACTTTCAAATATTTCAAAAAATTTTTAACGCCTATTAGAATATTCGAGAAACTGCTTTAATTGTCAGCCGTTTTTAGCAAATGGATTTCTGGGTCTTGTGTGTCGTCAAATCTTCAATCATGTGTAATATTTTTATATACAAGTTAGAACAGTACAGTACAAAACTAATAGTTTGCTGTTATTAGAGGGATCAATGTTTCTATGTTAAATACATTCTTATATATTTTCTAAAAATAATTTTCCAAAAAATTCTCAAAAAGGAAATCTAGGAAATTATAGGCTTTTCTCATATTCCTTTATTTAAATTTTCTTATGTCTAGTTTCGTAGTTTATTACATTTAGACTCGATTATCAAGTAAAATTATATGGATTCAAGTTTAAGAAAATTATTTTTTGACCAACTACTTGTACTTTTTTATAAGAGAAATTATAATATAATAACATAATTCTGAATTTTTTATAGTTCAATTTTACTCGAATTTTGATAGGCTATTGATTTACCTTTGAGAGGGCATGTAGGAATGACTGATCATATAGAAGATTATCTCCAAATTTTTGATGTTAGCAGACACGATTTTTCAAAGTATTTAGTTTTAAAGCTTGTTAAACACAACTTGCTCCTTCATTTGATAATTTAGGAAACAGAAGGTTATCCATAACACTCAAATGTGGTACAAAGGTTCAAATCCAATAAAATACAAAATCAAACCACATACTATTTTATTAAACCACAACTAGTTTCGACCCCTTAAGGTCATTTCAGGTCTGAAAAGATTATAAAAAAACACATCAGAATTTTTTTTTATATAAGATAAAATAATAAACTTACCAGGTAAAACAACAGTAAAAAAACAACGTTAAAATTCAAAGTATAAGGAGACTCTCACAGTCTCTCCCAAAATGAACATATAATTCTGGTTCATTTGTGATGTGTTTTTTTATAACCTTTTCAGATTTGCAGATGACCTTAAGGGGTCGAAACTAGTTGTCATTTAATAAAATTGTATGTGGTTTGATTTTGTATTTTATTGGATTTGATAATTTGTTTGGTTCATATTCAATCTAAGTAACTCTAGACATATTTTCATCCTTCAATTAATCTGTACATTCAACAGTCAAGTTACAGCAATAAAATTACAAGAATTAATTATTAAAGATGAATGTATCACTGAAATAGTGTTAAATAATGACTAGAAGCTTTCCAATTAAACAAGAAGTAAATGAAGAAATTAAGTCAAAATCATATGATATTTCTCAATGATTTTTAAAAGGAACTTGCAATAGATTCAGATCATATAGATGAAGGCTAAAAAAAATATAAACATACTCTGCTGAGCGATTTTTTCGAAGTATTTCTAAAATAAATTATTTTTTAGACAAGTTTAAGTAAAAATTGCAGTTAATCATAGTCAACAGCTAATTAATGTAGAACTTGCCCAACTACAAACGTGTATAGTGGTAGGTATGATTTAAGTAATATAATTGAAAACAAAATTATAGAATGGCATTATTTATTTTGAAACTGTTTTCCAGAATTTTTGTAATTGTTTAGTTTATTTTCTATCTTAGACAATTCTTTACTAAGGACTTCACCTTCTTCTAAATTTTCAATTTTGGTTAAAAGCAACTGAAATTTTTCTAATAAAGATGTTCTAAATACTTCAATTGGTGGTACAATGTTCCTTGATTCCTTAAATATTGTGGAAAAACAATTTGACCTAAAAATAAAGACCACATGATAAACCTAGATTACTTACATATTTTTATTATACACCTACTTTAAATTTGTCGAAATTTCTTCAGTTTTTATATTTATACCATTTAATTCTACTTTTTTATCTTCACATAAAACATCATAATCTTCAGTTTTACCTTTATCAAGACATCCAAGTAAAAAATTTTTATCAGTGAAATTTAAAGAGAGCCTAGTTTTCTCCATTTTATGACCCAAATGATTTTGCATATATTTAACAGAGACTACCCCAGTACTTTCATTAACAATGACATCAATTTTTGCGGGGCAATGTGCATTAATTTTATTGGATCCGCTTTTTTTTAGGCGCCTTATATTATTTCCTCTGGTTTTATAAAATCCATCTCTGTGACATCTATAAAAATATCTTAATTTATTGGAAAACTTTTTATTTCTCCATCTCACAAATTTTGAGCTAGATTCATTTTCCATAGTTTGCTTCCAATTTTGAAATTCATCTAAAGAATTAAACTTGAAAGTTGTTGAACTTGTATCTAAATTATGTACTAATCTATAGTGTTCTAACATTGTGCTTTTATCACTTTCAAAGATACATATAGGACATTGCCAGTAAACAATTTTTTTCTTTGCACTTTCTGAATGGTTACTAGTTATATGGCGCATTAAGCTACATTTTGTTTTGTAACTTTTACTACAATGTTCACAAATGAACTTTCTTTCTGGAAAGTGAACATTCTTAATATGCCTTTTCAAATTAGAATTTTTTGTAAATACCGCACAACACAATTCACACATTAACATACAATTCTTAGTTGCCATAGAAGCTCTGGATACAAATTGAAATTAGCTTTAATTCAAAAGTTTATTGAAATTCTTCCCAGAACACAGTGGGTGATCTAGAGTTAATCTTAAGTTGCTAACAAATCTATAGGCTACCTAAAATGATGGTAACACTAAAGAGATTCAATATGACCAGTTATAATATATGCAGACAATAAGAATAAAAAATATAGCACATTGTTTTGTGATTTTATAAATCAAATGTTGCTAACACATTCCAATAATTAAGTTCAAAAAATACAGTACATTTATTTACTCAATCTGTCAAAGTATATAAACAAAATTGTATCTCAGTTGACGGTATCGGGATCCCATGTAGCATATGAAAAGTTACATAATTTTAATATTTATGCTATAAAACACAAACAAAATATATTTATCTACGCCACTAAACTTAAAATTATTAAAGTGTGTAACCGACTGCATTCAAATATCAACAGTGAATCCCTGCTAAAAACATTGCCTCTGCCGGCTAACGAGACAATACTACTAAGTATGGAATTTGGAGTAAAATGGAGTACACGAGTGGAGATAGATTTGAGATAAGAGTAGATCAAATCAACGCAAATATAAATACTAAAACTGTCATTTTTTATATCCAAGTAATAACCTCTCTTAATTTTCTAGATAAGAATTAATTCTGAACATATTTAAAAAAATAATGCCAGTTAAAAACGAGGAGCCCTTTAAAACTGAAGAACAATTTCAAAACCAAAATGGCGAAGCACAAGAAATACGTGAACTAACTCAGACTGACAGACTTAACAAGCGCCTTTTGGAATCTTTTCTTGCTAGAATAAATCAATCCGGCGTTAATTTGAATAATGGTGATAATCAAAATGATAATAGTACTGATAATTTTGAATAACATCTGTCAATGGATTGGCACTACTAACACTAACATAACCTAAATTTTAATTATTTGGCGGGAAAGTTCCATCTACAGTTTTTTTATAATTTTATATCTATCCAAAAATTAGTATAACGATAAGTAATATGTCCTCAGAAGTAGAGTCAATTAGTGATAATGATGAAGTAGTGCGGGTCACAGAAAACAATGGAGATGCAGGAAGTGAAAATGAAGTTGAAGGCGAAACTAACGAAAATGAACCACAAACTGAAGACAAAAATGATTCGGCAGATGAATCTAAAAAGAAAGAAGTGAAACCCAAAAGAGTTGTAAAGAGACTTCAACCAAAGTTTAATGAACACACTATAAGGAATCCAAAAGGTTTGCCTGCTATTAAGAACCATTTTAAAAATCTAAAGCTGAGAGGTAAAGGATATGAAGAGCATGATTTAAACCTTATTATGAAAACTTACGAATATTGGTCCCATCGATTCTTTCCCAAATACACATTTGACGATTCCATCGCCCGATTAGAAGTATTGGGAACAAAAAGGGGTACTCAGGTAAAATATTTCTAATAAATTGTAAAAGTTTTCCTTGAAAATAATCTCAATTTTTATTGTATAGATATATTAGTCATTATTTTATATTTTATTCTAGACTTACCTTAGAAGATTCAGAATGGGTTTGGATGATTATGATGAAGATCAAAAAATACAAATTGATGATGAAATTCCTAAGACAGGTTTTGAAGAATCTTTTAATGATCCATTTGATCAATTAATTGCACCAAACAATCATGATCCTGAGCCAGAGTTATCAGAAGAACTAGTAGAAAAAATTAGACTAAACAAACTGAGAGCAGAAGCTATAAGAAAAGAAAGGCAATCAAGAATCAATGAATTAAATCAAAGTACTTCTCAACAACCTACACAAATGGAAGTTGATGAAGGTCAAGAAATGGATTTAGATGACATTTTAGATATGATTAATGAAGAACCTAGTACTAGTAATACAGATATTCCTATAACTACACATACACAGAAAAATGATGAAACAATTTCTAATTCTATACGGTCAGCACGGTTTAAATTACTTTTATACAACAGTAGTGATGAAGAAGATGAAAATATTATAAAATTACAGAAAGACAAGAAGAATATTGATAAACCTCTTGTTGATAATTACATTAAAGATATAAATAAAGGTACTACAGAATTAGAGACTAGTGATTCAGAAAGTGACAATAAATTTCATAATAAAAAATATAAAAGAAAATCTAATCAGCAGAAAAAAATATCGGGATACTATAGTGATACAAGTGAAGATGACAATGCAGTACAACCAACAATTAACAAATTTAAGAAGAAAGCTATTATTGAAAGTGATGAAGATTCAAATATTCCTTTACAATTAAAAACTATAGCTAAAGCCAATGGTAAAGAATCTGTATCATCAATCAATCAAGTCAATGCTGTAGAAAGTGATAAAGAATCCTACAATTTAGAAAATGATATTTCTCAAAAATCAAATGATTCTAATAAAGAGACATCTCATAGTGAAATTATTTCTGTTAAAACAAAAAAAAAGTCTCTCATTGTTACAGATGATAACTCGGATAGTTCAAATAATAATGAATTTGTAGCAACCTCAAGTCAAAGATATATCAATAAAAATGCAAATGGATCCATTATACAAAATGATTCAGATTCAAATGATCTAGCTGATAGGAGTTCTCAAAAATTAAATAGTGACAATGAAGCAGATATAACAGCTACTAAACAAAGAAAGAAGAGTAGGCCAATTATTGACAGTGATGAAGAAAATGATGCAGATAAAATTAATTCGGCTAGAACAGAGTAGGTTTTATTGCTGAAAGAAATCCTAATTTCAAACAATACTAGTTTTGTCAAAATGTTCTATAGACTTTTGAAATGTTATACCCCTTTTCCTATTTTCTTGTAACTTCTGACCCACAGTTTGGTGTTTCTATCTTGTAATATGTGCATACCCATTCATGGCATTTACAAAATTGATGCTAAACGATTAATCGTATATGGTTGTATTATTTTGGAAGCACCATAGTTGTTTTTACACTATATTTCATATTAGTTGTTCTATTTTTCTTCTATTCTAATTTTGTTTTGTCTACTAATTTTCCTGACTGATTCGTTTCAGCTGTTATTTTGTTTCTGTTCTTTCAGTTTCTTAAATGTATAATTGTTATAAGTCAATAATTTTGATTTTCTTAAAATAACTTGTTTCCGATTTTAATTTGAATTTCTTATTTGAGTGATTATTTCCAAGCCCATTTTTATTCTTTCAGAATCTACATGACTGGTTCTTCCTTATTCTTTATCTCAGATTGATTATTAAATATCTTTCTTATCTTGCTTTTATTTTCTTTCATGGTCCTTATTTTTCTCCAAAACATTTATCTATTTTCATATTTTGTACAAATAGGTGCATCAGAGATATTTTACTTCTATTGCATTGACATTTACGAGCCATTTATGAATTATTATTTATTAGTATAGTAGAAAGAACTTTTTCGAACTAATTAATGGTTATGTTATTTTTAAAATAAAAGTCTATTAAAATTAATATAATTTTATTATTTAAATCACATTTTGTTTACTAAAGCTAATAATAAAATATGTACAATGATCAAAAGCACAGTACTTAACAATGCATTTACGATTTTTGCAGATCTTAAACATTAAAAATGATTTTTCTTTGCATCATAGATAAATATCCAATTTTTTGAATTTTGATAAGGAGGAAGGATCTGAGGGGCACAATAAAACTGGTAAATTAGTCAATGGAGAAAAGAAAAATATAAAACAAATTAACACTTACCAATGTATAAAACTACATATATACTTTTATTTACAATTTGCTACAATATGATTTTGATAAAAGCTGTATCTTCTTAGGTGTAGTTTTCAATGATTAACCCATTACTGGATCTATTTAATGTCAGGTACAGAATTCAACTAGTTTTCTGTAAGTTTGATAAATTGTAGCATTTTGCAATTTGTTGAGCTTCTGACCATGTTAAGGTTCCCGTTATAATAAACTCTATGATACTTGCTTTTATTAGTTTTCAACAGATGAAATGTATTGTGATAAACTCAATTTGTTTCACATTCTAATTTATTCAATAACTACAAACCCCAAACAACCAATAAAATTTTGAGTAAATATTTACAACAAACTATAACCCTGTGAAGTTCATTGAAAAATATCAGTACGGTAATAAAGTTAATACCATGAAAATCTTGAAATAAAACCACTAAATGGCATTAGGTATTTCAGGAATCAACGATGCAAAGAATGTTGCAAAAAAGGTCCACACTATCATAAACCTCGACGGAGCTGGTTCTTCTTCTTGAACTGGTTCTGGAGGTCCATTGATATTATTGTTATTGTTATTCATATTTCTGAAGAACCCTATTTGGTACAGATATAAACCAACTCCCAACAATAAAACAAAGAGAAATCTAATTGGGCTGGAGTAAAAGTAAATTACTATAAAAAGAACTGTGGCTCTTGTCAACATATAGAATAACTCTAACCAATCTCTTTCTGGATTATCAGGATCCCGAGCAACAGCAGCTGCTGCTGGGGCATCCTGAGCAGGTTGAGGTTGCTCTGCATGATTAGGAGCGGCCTCTCCATTATTTGGTACTGGTTGAGTAGTTGCTCCATAGGAATTAGCAGCCCTAAAAATAAAAAATAAAAAGCTTTAACTGCTGATGTAATTTTGTGACTATAATCTTTAGAATTCCCAATCTAAAGTCTAAACCAATCTTGTGACGAGATTACTTCAATTTTCATCTTGTCTGTTGTAAAGTAGTTGATGACGTCTTAAGTAGGCAGATTAAGGCAAAGCTTATATGTACGCTAATAAAAATTTTAGCCCTTAGGAATGTTTTAATACACAAAGCTTTTTAACAACAAATAATTATTTTAATTACTGAGAAAAAAATATGTACTTAATGTTTTTTTAATAGTATTTCCCAGAAATGAATATGAGATTATTAAAATTAAAAACTATTTATATGAATCTTATACATTTCTAAATAATTGTATTAAACACTTTATATAACAAATTATGTCAGCTTAGAAAAAATGTATTGTGATGGATATCTAGGACTACCTTTGCTAATGGGAAACTACGAAATACCGTGGTTCATAGGATATTTAATTAAAACATTAGATCGTGACATTTTTTAATTAAGTGTAAAATGAGTTAGGAATCATAAAATGGTTTAAATAAAAAATGTTATTAGCAAGTACAAAACGTAATTCAACATCTAATATATTCCTACCATCAATGATTCATGGTACTTACAATATTTTTAAATTTAATGCATAAAAGTTTCTAATCAGTCTAGATTTTAATTAATTGGGGTTATTCTGATTTTAAGAATATATTTCAGAGAGCCATGTTTTTAATAATTAATTGAAATATGTCAATCTATATTATTTTATAATTTTCGTCACTGGCACTCAAGAAACAGTTCCACATAAATACCAATTTAATGGGTAGATATCTTATGTTAGAATACTTTCACTTGACTTTTTTCACTATATTTACAGTACTTTCTCTTAATATAAGTATAATAAAAAGATTGTTACATAAGAGAATAGTTTGCAATGATTTTAATATAAGTTATACAAACTCGATGTATAATTGATAAAATTATAGTTTAGACAATGAGCATACACCAGTACACTTATTGTATTTTTAAGTTGGTCTTTTGATAATTATTGACCTGAACATAAGCCTCACTATTATTTGGTTCAACAACATTTCTTTTTAGAAAAATCCATTGTCATTTTTTGGATGTTAAGTTCTGCTTTTTGTGTTTTGAAAAGGCATGTTTACTTTTAAACACAATTGTAAAACATTAAAATAAAAAAACGAAAGCATAGGAATCGACTTTTATTTTGCTACACTTTAAATACTGTTTTATTTTTAAATTAGCGTTGTAAATTAACAATCTAAAAACAAGTAGTTCACTTGGATATATAAAAAATAATTAAAGGTACTTACAACTGCATATATTGTGCCATGTACTGGAAATAAGCTTGTTGCATCCAAGCCAATTGGAGAGCATATTGATTAGGATCCATTGTTCCATTATTTAGATTAAAATATGGCGTATTTGGAGGAACATTAGGAGTATTTTGCTCTGGAGGCGAACTGGATTGGTTAGGTGTACTTGAAGTTGATGTATTTGTAGTTTGAACATTATTTGGTGTACTAGTCTCAGATACTGGTTTGGTTTCAGAAATATGTTTCATATATTTAGAAGCACACACAAGATGCACCGTGTGTGTTTCTTGTCCTTCATACTGTCTTAATACATCTTTGAGTGTACTAGAATCATTTAGTAACTGGCCCGAATAGATTAGTTTCTGTTCATGTTTTGGCTAAAAAAAGTGTATATTTTTTATATAATATAAAGTTGTACAGATGAATAGGGTTGTCAATAAATAATGTGGGTAGTATTTTAATATGATTTGTATATAAATTCTGGTCAAGTATTTTCTATAAATGCTCATCTTATCATTCTGTTAAAAATGATCTTATATTTAATGTTGATATAAATACAATTGGGTGGTACTTTTGTAATGATAAGCATATTTTCATGTTAATATCATGTATTTTATCTTCCATTGTATTAAATAGGTAATTTATCAGTTAGTTATAAATGCATACATATAAATTAAAATTGATACTTAAATTAAAAGTATGAATGTAAATAAACAAATTATTTTGTTGATGGATAACAAAAATAAATTGTTTAGAAATGTTTTTGTAGGTACCTGATAAGAAAATAACGTTTAAATACCAAATAAGGCAGATGTTCTTATCTATATAATAATATAATATAAATGCTTTACTGATAATGGTTGCTTAATAATATATAATCAACAAAAAATTTACAAATTGACGACATTGTTAGGGATAGGTTATATATACATAAGTATATATGTTTAGGAACTAATATGTTCCCTTCTCTAGAACTGAAATACATTTGGATATCTTTAGATGCTTAGATTGCAATTTGGATATTACAAGTTATGCCTAATAAAATTGGTTCAAATGAATTATTCCTTGACCTTGCAATATCCAATATTTAATAAACACTATGAATATCAAGGCAATTTTAATTTCACGAAAATAAAATTTAAGTATTCTTAGGTTAATTTAAAATAGTTGCATAATTAGATCAAAGTTCAAATAGATTTAATTAAGAAATCTTCCAATAATTGAATGCATGACAACATAGACCTCAAGGCGAAATGTTATGTATATTTCCTGTTTTGAATGTTACGATTCTTCTAGAACACGAAATAATGCATAAATACTTACAGGTTTACTTGGGTATACTTCTGACAAATGTTGTTTTAACTTTTGAATAGTCCATGTAGGCTCACATTTTATTGTCTGATCTTCAATTTGTTGGTTTGGAGCTTTAACTATAAGGGTAACAAACGATTCCATATTTGTTGGTTTATAAACTATCACTAGTTATTAATAAAAGCACTTTGTAAAATTTATTAAATGTATTTCAGGGCTTTTCTTTACAAATCTACTGACGTTACTTTTCTACATTATCAACAATTCGTATCGTGCCTATCAACAATCACCCATATTTATTTTTGTGGCTTGTCTGTCGACTCGCGATTGGTCGACGTTTAGTCAGTCACTGAACATGGGCGTGCGCCAATTATTTCATTTACGTGCTCTTTAAATTGAACAAAAAATTATGCTTACCAAAGGTTCTTGCGCTTTAAATTCTCCGAAGTACTTATCTACAATTTCATGTGACTCATATTATGTAGAAATAATAAAGAGCAGTTCGACATAGAAAAAAAAATAGCTAAGTACTCAGGATTGAAAACTAGTTTTATTTTGCCGCAATCTTAAATTTAAAAGAGGAATAATATTAGCACACACGATATACAATTATCGCCTTAATGTTACAATACAATAGAGTCGTCCATAATTATCTAATGATCAGAATTGTACTCTCTCATTAAATAATGGTTTAGATAACAGACATTGCCGTAGAGTTGGGTACTTTGGGACAAAAAAAGTCTCTCATTGATACAGATGATATCCTATCATCCTACTGGATATTTTTGGTATTATAAAGGTATTAAATATGGAGAGACAACAGAACTATAAATAATTTGTGTAAAAAAGCGAATTTTTTATCTTTTGTGTAGTATATTATTATCTATTTCAACCTGTAGATATACCCCATCTGCTTTAAAAATTTTCATGAATTTCCTTTGTGTTACCACAATCATTAAATTGTACTGTTAATAAATAGGTGACCATATAATTGATGTGTACTCCACTTCGAGCAAGAGAAAACCAAAGTGTCTTAAATATTTTTTACATGCACTTCAAAGTACAATTTGGAGTCGATACTAACACCAAAGTCTTTAGCACAATTTACTCTTTTGAGATTTATATTATTTGGTATTGAAATTGTATAGGCATTTTTTCCGAACTATTGACATAATTGAACAGTTATTGGCATTTAAATCCAACCTATTCAGAGTTCACCACTTTGTAATGCATCAATACTCTTTTGTAGGCTTAATGCAGTCATCAACTGAATTTACTGACACATACGATTTAAGATGATCTGCAAATATTTAATGATCAATTTCAGTAACCTCGCTTAAGTCATTGATAAACACAAAAAAGTCTAGGGGTCCCAGATTGGATCCTTGAGATACTCCAGAGAAATTTGTAGATTGAAAAGAATTTACGCTCAACATACTGGGTTCGTCTATTGACATTTGACTTTTTAAATCTTTAAAAACTCTTGGTCAGCCCAAAGCTATCTAGTTTGTGCAATATTAGGTTGAAGTTAATTTTATTGTAGACCTGAGAAGTGGGTAAACACCACAACAAACTGACCTCTCTCATCATATGAATATAAGTGAGGTTGTCACTTTGTGCAGTTTGCTGGCTAAAGTTAGTGTGTATAGGATAATTAAGAGAGAAGATGAGAATGAAAAAAAATTGATTCTGAGCTTCAAGAGGATGAAACACTACCAAAGATTTCTAGACAACTTTTAAATTGAAAGATGTCAAAAACTTATTGCAATTAATAATGTATTGATTGATTTCAAATCTCGATTTATAAACGTTATATAAGAAAATATTTTAAATCAAAAGATATAAATAAAAAGCGATTTAGATCAAAATAAAAATTTAAAAATGACAAATCTTGATACGTTGAATTAGAACTTAAGAGCAGAAATGAACTATATAATTTGTTGAAGAGTTAACATTGAATTTTCCATTGATTGTAGAATCGTCACCGAACATAAAAATCGTTTAAAAAGTCATATTTTCAAATTTAATGTTGGGTACATGTTTTTTATTTTGTATTTTTGTAGATATGAGCTAAATAAAGATTAATTATTTAAGTTTACATATTATTTGTGTATGGCACCATTGAATGGAATGACTAGGTAGTTCGGCAACACATTTTACTGTACAAACTAGGATTATGTAATTATAAAATCATTTATATCATATTTGATTGTTGCGCTGGTGTCCATACATTTTTTTACATATTTTTTTCATATTTGCATGCAATTTTTCTAGCATTTATCGTATTTTATCTTCTGTTTTACTTTTTACCTTTTATTACCTTATTTTCAATCACACTTTAAATTAGTTGGTTGGTTCATCTGTTCTTTCTGTTACTTCCGTTTTTCATAGAAATTTCTACTTCACTCTTGTGTCTGTCTTTTAATAGTGCAGGTTCCACTTTCTATTTATTTCGCAATCAGGATCAGTATATACATTTTCTTCGTTAATAGATATTTGTAGTAAGAGACTACCAAATGAGTGAAAAATAATAAAAGCTAACAGTAATTTAAGTTATTTACATTTCAAATATGTTTCAATGTTTTTTTTGCGAGCTCTAGAATGAATTCTACTTTTGGCACATTATAATCACAGGAAGGAACCTTTTATTAATTTGGTATTAATGGTATCAAGCTAATCAAACTTAAAGACGGCAATCCTTTATATTAAATTGATGAATACTTATTCAATATTCCATAATTAAATTGGCAGGGAGTATTACATGCTAATCAATATTTGGTCGAAAAATTTAGCCAAAGCCACGATAAATTCAATAAAAAATAAACATCAATAACAAATTAAAGATTATATTAAAAAATAAAAAGATCACAATTTTTTAAATGAAAAATA
This sequence comes from Hermaeophaga mercurialis, assembly GCA_951812935.1. Lineage (NCBI taxonomy): Eukaryota > Metazoa > Arthropoda > Insecta > Coleoptera > Chrysomelidae > Hermaeophaga > Hermaeophaga mercurialis. Next base: position 35,990,664 of record OX638358.1, read on the forward strand.
GTTTTGACATTTAGATTGCGATACTATCAAAATCAGTCTTGGAAACTGCAATAGAGAGTTTATCTATTTTTTTGTCAACCAGGTCTGCAGAATGCTAACATCAAATATGTAGATTAAAATAACTTAACTTGAAAGTTACAGACCATAAAATCTGAAAAAAAATAACAAAAATTTAATTACCAACTAAATAAATAACATAAACTTGTCTATATGTTTAAAAACTTGTCTATTATATTTATTTGTCTTCAACTACTTGAATATGGTCTGTATATGCTGAAACTAGTTTTGTCCTAAATTTATTTAATAAATATTGTGTGGTATTGATTTAATGATTATTTTGCGATTTGTATAAAAAGCTTCCTTGTCATCTTAATTTTATCATCAAAAAAATATGTTTCAAAATACATATTTTCAGATTGAAAGAAATTTATACAAATAAAATTGCCAAGATTTTAATATACAGAAATATAATCCTTTGAAAAAATTTATAAATATTTTTAAATATATTAAAAAATTATTTGCATTACATTCCTACACAATAATTTTTGTAATTATATCCTAGACAAATAGTTTGAAAACTGTAAAAACAGAACATTTTTTATTCTAAAAAAATATTTCATCAAGTGATGTTACATTTTGACAAATACTTATAACTAGTAGTGATAGAATTTGTGCTAATAAGTGAATTTTGATGGATATGTATTAAATATATTCATTTCTACCTTCAAAAACAAAGGATGTGTATTTTGACCTTTCACAAAAACTATAATTATAATTCATGAATTACTTATTGTATATTGATAAGAATGATTATTTTAGAATATTAAAATTGTTTATTTATAATATACCACATAGAAAAACAGTAGATATAGAACATAGAAACTCTATAGGATTAGACACTGGCTCATCATTGAATAAAGATAACACCAAGAGTGTAGGCGTGATAACAACACAATGCCCTCCATTTTCTCTAATGGGAGTTGTTTAAAATTGCTAAATAATGCTTGCCTGTTTATTATTAATTTTTTTTATATTCATTGTACTTTATTTCCATTTTCAAAGAAAAACAATAATCAAAAATACAAAACATTGTAAAACGTAAACAAGAAAAAGGGAAATAATAATTAAACAACTTACCATACTTAAACCATTAGAAATAAACGAGTTTTCTCAAGTTTGATATAACAAATATTCCTTCAATAATTTTGGTAATGGCAAAGACAGTACTGCCTTTTTAGTAATATGTTGAAGGATTGCCTCTCGACAAGCAGACTGTAACGTCGGCACTAAAAAATACCAAAAAGTGGTTGAAAAATGTTCAAAAATAAAAATTATAAGAAACAAAGTTTCTCTTTTACTTAAAAATACTAACCTACATATAATTGAATAATCCTAACTTTTTTTGTGGTACCATACACATCAACTACAACATGCAGTGGGGCTTGATTAAATGGAATTCTTTTTACACAAGCGCCTTGATCTTCACCATTGATAATGTAATGCATGTCTGCTTCAAATTCATCTGTTGGTACATACATGACACCAATTCTACTGCCCCTATCAGTTGGTAGAATATCCCCAGACCTAGATGGTTTAAGAAGACTTAAGGGGATGGTTCCCCTACAAGTTTTAATGAAATTACTGTTATTATTTTTTTTTGAACCAGAACGAATACACTTTCTGCCGTTTTCTTCTTCATATTCAAACACGCTGTTATGCGTTTTACTGATACCATATATCCAGGAAGTTCCTATGTCTGCCAGATCAGGTAAAGCATACATTGGAATGGAACCTGTTCTATAAATTGTCAATGGGTCCAATTGAGTCAGTCCTAGCCTCATGTGGCCACTCCAACCTGTTTCTTTTTGTTCTATTTCTATAAGAAAAATTTCGCCAGGTGCCAAGGGTTTATCGCTAAATGTAACAGCATTTGCGAAACTCTTTTTTCTGTAAGCTACTGTATTATCTTCTGATAATACTATGTTTTCTCCATGATAAGGATGAAATCGCGTAATTATATTATTTGACATTTTAGAGAGCGACTTGTTTAAAAATTACTCCTCTCATACTAATATATCTATATTTTTCTGCAAATTATACTTGGTAGTTTTGAAATAGGTTTTTGTTTACTGCGGGTTTTTTATGTTCATTCGACTTTTTATTTTGTTTATAGAATTGTTCGTTTCGTCTATTCGGATTTAGGGACAATACATTTTTGACAGTTCGGATCACATTTTGAACTCTACACTTGGTGTTTCGTTCAACTTCAAATAATAGAGATTTTCTAATTTTCTAATTTTCTAAATTTTGATTGATTTTATTAACATTTCTGTTTCAAATTCCTATGACAAAAGTCTATTTGTTACCCCTGACGGAAATTCAAACACAATTTTCAAATGACTATTTCTAAAAAATGACTATTGGTGACAAGCCGTATTTGTTGTAACGTCAACATCTAAAGATAGTTTTGTGTGACGTTCGTTATTATCACTGTCAAATTTATTTCTTTTGAAAACATGGCCGATGTAGTCAATGTAATTGTAGCTCAGGCTAGTGAAAATTTAACTGAAAGTGCCAAAAATGCCACCGAAAAAACCCCAAGTACTCCCGAGGGCATGGCTGTTGCATATGGAAGTTTAGTTATAATGGCAATTCTTCCAATATTATTCGGTTCCCACAGATCTGTCCTGTACCATAAGGAACATGTAAGTTCCAGATTGTTTCAAGATAATTGAAATAAATGCTTATAAACCGTTAAACTTATTTTCAGAAACTAGATAGATTGACAAAAAAAGAGGCAGCCATATTTCCAATCATGGCCTCATGTGCCCTTTTTGCACTATACATAGTATTCAAATTATTTTCTAAAGAGTACATTAATCTATTGCTGACTGGATATTTCTTTTTCTTAGGTGTTCTTGCATTAACACATTTATTGAGGTAAGTTTAATTGATAAAAATTGTTAAATTTATCATATTTTGTATTACGTGTAATTACTATGCATTTATTAATAACCTATATATAACCTTTATAATAACCGGAGATTATTAGCAGTATCTTTGATAATATTTACTAATACGCATTTACCTCACTCTAAAAACTATAATAACAAAAATATAATAGCACCTTATGTAACTGAGTGAGTAAATTTATATTTATGAGTTAAAGTGGGATTATTTATATATAATTTTTGTACATACTTGTCTCGTTCCTTTTTTAATAAATTAAATGTAGAGTTTTCTTTTTCTTCTTGTTTCAATTGAGGCCCTTTTCCTCCAGTGTCTTATTTATATTGTTATTCTAAGTTCTCTTTGATTTGCCTTTCAGTCTTTTATCTTTGACTCTCATTTCCCATATAGTTTTCATTTACTATCTGTCATTCATTCCACATATGTGGCCAAACCACCCGAGTTGTTACCTTTTATTCTCATCTATTTCTAAATGTTTCTCTTATTTTATCTATCTTATCACTTTTTCAATTTTTCTTATTTTGATTTCACAAGCTGCAATGTTTCATTTCAGTCTATTAACTAGTGTCCAGGACACTCAGACTTTTTATCTTTGTGTGTATTTGTAGTTTTGCCTAATGCTCATGTTGATTTCATTTGTGAAATTCTTCTGTTGTTGAGATAGACGTTGACTGTTTCGGGATCTCTAGGTGTGTATTTAACTCCATAAGATGTGATCACAGAAGCATTTACTGGTTATTTACTGATGATCATATATTTAGTTTTTGAAGTGTTAAGTTTTAATCCATACTTATTGTATATACTAGTAATCCTATTGGACAATAACTGTAATTCTTGTAGGCTATTAGCTAACAGAACAGTGTCATTTCTTAAGTTATTAATGTTCAGTCCATTTAGTTTGATCCCGCCATCGAATCCGTCAAGAGCTTTCCGGAAGATGTACTCAAAGTACAGGTTAAAAAGTAATGGTGACATAATGAACCCTTGTTTTATCAAATTGCCACCGTTTCCGACACGTTTTGGTTAATCTTAATGTTTGCCTGTAAGTGCCAACAGAGGTTTTTAATTATTCGCAGGTATTTTTCTTGGATCCCTAGTGACATTGTTTTATACAGCATGTACATTTTGGTCGCAATAACAATATAAATATATAATTATTAAAATTAAATACAAATGGAATTAATTGATAAAAACATATAAAAATCTATTAGAGAATATAGATTTAAGCTATATTATCAAAGAACATTTTGTTTTAAAATTTAAGAACTTGTCTATCTACACTATAGAAACATTCCTCAAGTAAAAAGTCCTTAGCCAGAATCTTTAGTTTTTTATTAGTTAGGTTGTTAATATTGATGTCTGGGTGGTAACTTGAAAACAGTAATAATATATTCTAACATCCAGCTTATTCTTTTTTGTTAAGTTAATCTTGAGAATGGAAAAATAAAAATGTTTCCTTTTATGATGATTTTATATAATGAGTTCTTAAATCTATTTCTTTACATACTATTATAATGATTATTTTTTACTTTACAAAAGTTAATAAAAACTGTTTGTTTAAATATAAAAAAATAGAAGTAAAAATTACAATAGACATAATGTTTTCACAAAATTGTGGACATTTTTGAGTGTTATTGAAAATAATTCCAATAATAAGGTACATTTCATAAAAATTTGCTATGAATGAAATTAATTATTCAACACAATTAAACTTGTTTTTTAAATTTTAATTGATTGTGGATAATAAATTTTACAATACAGAATTTTTCTGCGTTTCTTTTTTAGAAGTAAAACAATAAAAATAATATGATCATTGTTATAGTAAAATTATTAATTTGCTGAAAGTTACCTCCTTCGCTATAGAATTATCAAATATATTCTGATATTTTACATTTCTCTGTTACCGAATAAATGTATAGTAGTTCATTACGTTTAACGGATTTCGAATTATTTCATAATAAATAAATATAATGTATCATAACACATAAGAATTACTTTTCTACATTGTATTTATCGTTGTCAGTTTTAAAATACAATGAATAATGAATTAAAAATTGTAACATTCTATAAATTTGTAGTCCAGTGGTTAGTAAGTTGGTACCCGCTGCAATTCCAAACACACCATTCCATATTATGTTTAAACAAGGAGAGGGTGAGGACCTAAAGTACTTAATAGATTACAGATTTTCCACACATGATGTTGTGTCTCTATTCGCCTGTTCCATAGTTGGAGCATGGTATTTAGTTCAAAAACATTGGGTTGCAAACAATCTATTTGGTTTGGCCTTCGCAGTTAATGCTGTAGAGTTATTACACCTAAACAACGTTGTAACCGGGTGCATTTTACTGTGTGGATTATTCTTTTATGATATATTTTGGGTTTTTGGCACAGATGTCATGGTAACAGTTGCTAAAAGTTTTGAAGCTCCAATCAAACGTAAGTATGCAACTCGAAATTTTATTAGAAAATAAGTAATGAGTTAGAGAAACGAGAAGCAATAACTTTTACATTCTTATGCAATGTGTATTCTTCAATGAAATGTAACGAACATAAGACAATATGATTTCTTATGAAAAAAGTTACATATTTGCCAGTTAACTTTTAAATTATTTAGAATAAGAAGTTGATAAAAGTTGATAAAAATTTTATCACAAATACTATTAATACCCATAGTTTATACTTATAAATATTAAATTCATTTATTTTATTTTAATTAACAGTTCAGTCACATCAAATATTTGCATCTCTAAATAAAATATTGAATAAATTGTTTATTTTCAAGGTTTGAAATCAATTTTAATCTATTTACATGATATTTTTTTTAAGTTTTGATTTTAAATTTTAATTATATCTTGTTCGAATAATTTATGTATATAAAACTGAATTATTCAAACTACCTTTAAGCGTTTCATTTAATAAAGATATTTAATTTGTATTCATAAAATAAAAAAAGACAATGTTTAAAAGAATAGTACCAATTTTTATTTTCAGTTGTCTTCCCTCAAGATCTACTACAAAATGGACTGGCAGCAAATAATTTTGCTATGTTAGGTTTGGGAGATATTGTAATACCTGGTATATTCATTGCCCTCCTACTGAGATTCGACAACAGTCTGAAACGACAAACTAAGACTTATTTCCATGCTTCAGTAATTGCATACTTCCTAGGACTGATGGCTACCATTTTCGTCATGCACGTTTTTAAACATGCCCAACCTGCTCTTCTTTATCTAGTTCCAGCTTGCCTTGGTACACCTCTTGGCTTGGCTTTGCTCAAAGGAGACATAACGGCTATGTTTAAGTAAGTTAAATAAGATTTAGACATAAGTATCTCATATGTCAATATTACACTTTGCTATTGAAAATAATGAAAATTTTATTTCAGTAATTGTATATTGTTACACACTTTAAAAAATAATTGCATTAAAAAAAAATACTGATACTATTTATTTCTGTCTAATTTGGTGTTTTACACAAGGCCATTTTTATTTTTTAGGTATGAGGATGCCCCAGAAGAAGAATCGGATGAAAAGAAGAAGGTAACTCAAACAAAACAAGAAGCTAAAAAAGCAAAATAGTCACAGTATTACATGTATACTATACTTAGCGTGACTTTAATAAATATATAATGCGTTATAATCTTCCATATTTTATAATTTAATTGTTTTAATGCACACAAAATTTTTCGTCCTGAATCAGAGCCACTATATAATTTTTGACAGCATCCATGAGTGCAATTTTTATTGTTTTTGAATTTATTTATATTTTCTATTAAAAATTCCTAGAAAATTTAAAACCTAAATTTTGTATTTCATTTCACCTTGATCTTTTATACCAAATTATGAAATAAAATGTTATTGAAAGAAGTCAAAGAATAATAATTTTACACATAATAAAATAGCAGAAACATAAGGAGTTGCAGATTTTTTTATTCTACCGCGCGTAGAGACCAACTTTTAAGCTGTATAATCTATTTCTATTAAGAGTTTAGTAATTCAGCAATCACTGAGACCTTAAGGACTCTTAATATAAACTATGATAGTTTTTAGAACCTCTTATGTTTCATCACCGCCTCATTCTATCTTTTGAGTGCTTCTGATTATCTCCAAAAGTCACTACCTACTTTAAAATTCAATTTCCTTTGTGGCATCCCTTTTGTCATCTTTTTTATTTCTCCTTCCATTCCTATTTAGTTAGTTTCAATGGTGTCCTTATGATTTCACTACCATACCATCTTAATGTATTTTCATTTAATTTCGTTTACACTGATATTAATTCTAGCCATACTTTAATTTTGTGATTTCTCAACTTGTCTATTAATCTTAAACCTGCTAAGTTTCTAAGTGTCTTTATTTCTCTAGGTTGAATATTATTTCTTTGTTTGTAAGACAGCTTCCAATGTACAGTACTTTATGTTATTGTTAGTACAAAATAGTGAGTTATGCAAAGTTACGTTAACATTTCCTAATTAATAAATAATACTTTTCTATATTTCGTATTATGTAATTTTAAATAAATTAGTATAAAATTACATTGGGAATTACGAGTGTATAGCTTGAAGCAGGTCGTAGGTCGGTACTTATCTAACAAATTTCGCATCCCAAATTTTACAGCATAATTCAGTAATATTTTGATTTTAATTTTCAATACTTTTGGTAAAAAAAGGTTTAATACGTTCCTCAACTTTAGAAGGATCAGATTGTCAAAGAGCGGTGAGACTGAAAATAAAGTAACTGAAATAGTCATTTTGATTATGATGCTATGATTTGATATCTATCTTATATTAGACGAAAAGATTATACGGGGTTGGGATAAAGTATGGAACCAAGTAAATATCTTTAAAACGAAACGGACGATATTTATGAAATTTTGCAAGTAAGTGCAATGGGACAAAATACAGCATACACTTAGCCTTTTACTATGTCAGTATCACCAGATTGTTAAAACTGATGATACTAACATAGCAAAATGCACATGCAGTATTTTGATTTGGTGTTCAAGACTTGAGTAATTATGGCAAACCAAAGGTTCCAGTCCCCAACTTTGTATAAAAATAGAAATAATTGCATACTAAATATAGTAGAATGAATAACAAATATGTGTAGATTAGCAAAAGTACCATTTATTTTTTTAAATTACAAAAAAGTATGCATTAACCTATAGAAAAATAAAATTATTCCAAATCCTTTGCAGTAATATTGTGCATATCTTTTATGCCATCTTTATCAATGCATTGTACCTTAAAGTTGGGTAAATTAATAATTAGCCTTTTCTGAATTTCCTTAACGCATTTTTTCAAAAGGTCATATGCTTGTTCTTTACTAAGATTCTTTAAATAGTTGCGATCCATTATAGATAGTGAAAAGAAGCCTCCATAACCATGGGCTGCAAAATCTACATTAGCAATAGATGCCAAATAATCCATGTAATATAACTGTGGTCCTTCCTTTTCATCATAACCAGCCAAAAGTAGATTAACATGATATGCGCTCTAAAATAAAAATAAAAGATATTTTCACTATAGATAAAATAAAAATCAAGAATATATGCCAAATATATGTTATGTTTACCTTGCTTCGAAGGGCGTCAGCCAAATTTCTACGGGTAAAATGCGCAGCTTCTCTTGGACTCAATTCATATGTATTTCTCATTTTATAGAGTTGAATATTTTTCGCTATGTATTCAGCAAATTGTGTTGTATCGCCGGATTCTCCTGATACAGCCATAACGAGCTTATTGGAAAGTTTAAACAACTTACTTTCATCTAAAAAGCAGATACTATGAAAATCTTCATATCTTTTTAAAATTCTGTTAACGTACCTGTTTTCATTACAATTACACTTTGTGCCGCTGTCATATCGGCAGCAATTAATACAAAATCATTGAATTTAATACCAAGTAAACACTCCATTTTTAAAAATTAGTTAGCACAACAAAAAACGCTTTGTAATGGAAATGATTTTACAGGTTATGTTTCTGAGTTGTCAATTTTATGACAGCTGTCATTATAAATGTAGCCAACTTCTAATGAAAAACTGATCCAAATTTATAAAAGATATCTTTTCCTATTGATAATAAAAAATGTTTTTTGAAAATATTTATTATGCAAGTAAGCTAAAAGTTTTATGCAAATCCCTAGACAAGCCATGTCCCAGGACCCATCGCCTAGAAGAGAGGTACGATGGGTGCAAGGAACTCTTCATTGTACATCGATTTCCGAAAAACTTTGACCATGTCTGCATAACGATAATTTTATTCTTGCAAAACTCTTACTTTATTAGAATATAATTTTATAAAGAAAAAAAAATAGTTTGCTGTGTGGTTCCCGTCACCGTTGAAACATTTCGCATGACTCGTTTCTGATCTTATTAAATTGTAGTCTTTTGTATTGAGGTCTTTGCCACATTTCACACAATTGGGTCTCATGTTACAATTTACCTGAGTATGCCCAAATTTCTGGCAATTGTAGCACTGAGTTGTCCCGTTCTTTCTGTGAAATATTTCCCACTTAACTTTTAGCTTTTCAATTTCCTTAATTTTATATATTATTTTAATATCAACATCTCTTTTAATCGTAAGAAGAAACCTATACTTGGATCTTTTCCTTTTAACGGAATTACAGTTTCAATTTATATTTTATGTTCTTCTTCAATGTATTTTTTAATAGTCTAAATTTGGAATGGCTTTTAACACTATACTCTCTTTACTCATCTATCGGCCTTATCCATATTGCTCTCCTAATTTGTCTATATATTTCATAACTGTTTCCCTCCGATCTTTATTTTCACACAAATAATTTCTACAAAATTTGAACAAAACATTTATTACACAATACAATTGCAGACATAATAAAAATAATACGTTTTAGAAGATGGATCTTCTGTTGTTAAATAATCATTTTTATCAAGATCCTTGTCCCCATCTTTAACTAGATTTATAATAACGCGTTGTTAATGATGTTGAGGTGGTGTCTAATTAATAGTACTTCATTTTTCATGAAATTGTGGAGTGCACCAGTTGTATCCCTCACTTGAGCCGAGCAACAACGTCTGAAGATGCCATCCACTTCTGACAGCAAATTTTTGCATCAAGGGCCTAATAAAGCCCCTAAATAGCACTAGAGAAATTGACAAGGGTCACAAAAGCATAACACATTACACTAACTGAAACAATTTCATTAAATGGTATATAAATTGTCTATAATATATGGATTAGATAGTTATATATAGTTTCTTGAATATACCTACAAATGAATTTTTTGTAAAATGTAAATATTATTGAAATAGTATTCTCCTTTTGTATTATTTTCCTATTTTTCACCTTTAACTAAATTCTTGTTTAAAGGTCTTTTTACAGAAAGTATGTTATCAGGTATCAGTATAATTGTCTATTAAATTATTTTTCGTAAATTACACTAATTTTTCACCAATATGAACCACCAAATGCCTATTTAAATGATTTTTTTGAGAAAATGATTTTTGACATATTGAGCACTTATTTTTTTCACCTGTGTGAAGTAATAAATGTGCATTTAAATTGGTTTTTTTTGAGAATAATTTTTCACAAATTGAGCATTTATATTTTTTTTCACCTGTATGAACCACTAAATGTCTATTTAAATCGATTTTTTGAGAAAATGGTTTTTGACATATTGAGCATTTATATTTTTTTTCTCCTGTATGAATCACTAAATGTCTATTTAAGTGGTTTTTTTGTGAAAAAGATTTTTGACATAAAGAACACTTATATTTTTTTTCACCGGTATGAACAACTAAATGCTGTGTTAAATTATGTTTATAGAAAAATGCTTTTTGGCAAAATGAGCATTTATGATTTTTTTCATCATGACTCAGTAAATGTCTTTTTAATAAAGGCTTTCTGCTGGAGCGAAGTTGACTCTCATTTGTGTAATCTAAAACTGTCGCACGTTCATTTTTAAAACAGTTTACATAATTATAGGAATTTGAAACAATTTCTTCATTCTCCTCCTGTTTTATTTCAAAGCTGTTATAGTCCTTAATTGACATCAATTCATCTTCATCTACTTTTTCAGCTTTAATAATGATCTCTTCTTGTTTAATTTCCCGGATATAATTATCGCCGATTAACGGCTTTTCTTCATTATTCTCCATTAAGTTTCTTTAAAAAAAACTATGGTGTTTAACTTTAACCTTACTTTTTAATATCAATTAATTAAGCCCACAAGTGACATCAAGTTATACAGGCAACCACCTTACAATTCTCATAAGAAAAAATATTTTAATCGGTACCCGGTAAAGTTAAAAAAGAAATTGAGTTCAATATCTTACGTACAAATACAACATAAAACACAAATACTTTTTACAAAATAAGTAAAAATGTTTATCATATAATACATTTCTGATGTTAAACAATTATTTTCACCTTGACTATCCTTAAATTCTCTTTCAATATCTAAAAGAATAATTTTCCTGCTCAGGTCGTTTTCAGTTAAGTTTATAATAACGTTGTTAATTATGGTGTTTAATACCAGTCACTTCATATGCATACAAATTGATTCTTTATAAAATGTAAATTTTATTGAAAAAAATCTGCTTTTGTATTTTTTTACCTGTAACTAAATGGTGTTTAAAGGAGTTTTACAGAAAATATATTTTTACAATTTTTTTGTCTATTTGTCATAAAAAAAGGCTGTTATAATTAATTTTCTAGAAAAGGCTTCCAAGGAATTGACCGCTTATTTCTTTTGACCAATATGAATTACTAAATGCGTGTTTAAATGGTTTTTTTGATAAAATGATTTTTGACAAAATGAGCACTTAAATTTTTTTTCACCTGTATGAATCAGTAAATGCTTATTTAAATTTGATTTTTGAGAAAACGATTTTTGACATATTGAGCACAGATAATTTTTTTCACCTGTATGAACCACTAAATGCGCATTTAAATTGGTTTTTTTAGAAAACGATTTTTGACAAATTGAGCATTTATAATTTTTTTCACCTGTATGAACTACTAAGTGTCTTCTTAAATCGAATTTTTGAGAAAATGATTTGGGACATAGTGAGCACTTATAGTTTTTTTCACCTGTATGAATCTCTAAATGTCTATTTAAATGATTTTTTTGAGAAAATGATTTTTGACATATTGAACACTTGTATTTTTTTTCTCCTGTATGAATCACTAAATGTCTATTTAAACAGTTTTTTTGAGAAAATGGTTTTTGACATATTGAGCATTTATATTTTTTTTCACCAGTATGAACCACTAAATGCTGTGTTAAATTATGTTTATAGAAAAATGCTTTTTGGCAAAATGAGCATTTATGAGTTTTTTCATCATAACTCACTGAGTGTTTTTGTAACGAAGTATTTTTGCTGGTGTGAGGAGAGTCTTCATTTGTGTGATCTAAAACTGTTTCAATTTCTGTTTTAATCTCGTTTACATAATTATTCGATACTGAATCAATTTCTTCATCCTCTTCCTGTTTTATTTCAAAGTTGTTATAGTCCTTATAATCATTATCTTCAGGTTCTGTCTTAATATATAATTCTTCTTCTTTGATTTCAGTGATATAATTATCGCTGATTAAAGGTTTTTCTTCGTTACTTTGCATTATGTTTCTTTATTTAAAATGATACTATTTATTGGATTTAACCTTACTTTTGTGTTTCTATTAATGAAGTTTACAACGATTTTTCCAGCTAGATAGACAACACATCTTACAGCTGTCATAAGAATTAAAAATATTTTTATCCTTTTTTATTTTCAACCATTTCACCAATTACAGAAATTTGAAAATAACGAAGTAAATTATTTAAGACCTTCTTTACTAAGTTTTATTAAAAATATAAATATTTAAGATTTTTAAAATACTCGTTTAATATTTACTAAAAATGTAAAGAAAATGTTTAATTTTAAATTAATTCAAAGTAACATTTGATGATAAAAACTTAAAAATCTTTGGACAAATGAGTAAGTCGTTTTTTAAATCATTTCATAATTTCGAAACAAACTGTAGCAATTTTAAATACCATTTGAGACGGAAAACTTTCAACTTATTAAAACATATTCATTAATTTACTGAATCCAATTCAAATAAATGAATGTCGCTTTCTTGAAAACACATACAAACTAGTTCTATGTAAAGTATAATTTTATTACATTATTCAGCATTTACAAAAATGTTTCTATATTTTTTTAAATCTAACTAAAGTTTGAACAAAAGGGTATTTTTACAGAAGATTTTTCACAATTTTTTTTATTTATTTGTATTATTAATGTTTGTTACAAATATTTTTGAAAAAATGGCTTCCCGGAAATTGGACACTATTTTTTTTCACCTCTATGAACCACTAAATGTCTATTTAAACTGATCTTTTGAGAAAATGATTTTGGACAAAATGAGCACTTAAAATTTTTTTCACCTGTATGAACCACTAAATGAGTAGTTAAATTGGATTTTTGAGAAAATGATTTTTGACATATAGAGCACTTATATTTTGTTTCACCAGTATGAATCACTAAATGTTTATTTAATTGGATTTCTTTATAAAATGATTTTTCACAAATTGAGCATTTATAATTTTTTTGACCTGTATGAACTAGTAAATGGTCATTCAAATGCTTTTGTCTTAAAAATGATTTTTCACAAATTGTGCATTTATACTTTTTTTGGCCTGTATGAATCACTAAATGCGTAATTAAATGGGATTTTTGAGAAAATGATTTTTGACATTTCAAACATTTAAATTTTTTTTCACCAGTATGAATCACCAAATGTTTGTTTAAATATTTTTGTTTATAAAATGATTTCTTACAAATTGAGCATTTATAATTTTTTTTATCTGTATGAACAACTAAATGCTCATTTAAATGGTTTTGTTTATAAAATGATTTTTCACAAATTGAGCATTTATATTTTTTTTCACTTGTATGAACCATTAAATGCCTATTAACATTACTTTTTTGAGAAAATGCTTTTTGACATATTGAGCACTTATATTTTTTTTCACCAGTGTGAACAACTAAATGCTTTGTTAAAGTATTTTTAGAGGAAAACGCTTTTTCACAAATTGAGCATTTATGATTTTTTTCACCCTCATTCAGTGTCTGTCTTTTTAATGAAGTTTTTTTGCTGCTGTGGGTCGAGTCTTCATTTGTATGATCAAAAACTGTTTCAGTTTCCTTCTTAATCTCGTTTACATAATTATTCGATTCTGAACCAATTTCTTCACCCTCTTCCTGTTTTATTTTAATGCTGCTATAGTCATTATGATCAGTATCTTCATGTTCTACCTTAATATATACTTCTTCCAGCTTGATTTCAGTGATATAATTATCGCTGATTAAAGGTTTTTCATCGTAACTTTGCATTATGTTTCTCAATTCCTTAATTGTAAAAAAAAATATTTGTTTAGTTTAACTTAACCTTACTGTTTTGTATCAGTATTTACAAATTAATGTGGTTACGCTATCTAGGCATCACTTCTTACACTGTCGTAAGAAAAATATTTTTATTTTTAACTATTTTACCTTTTGCAGAAATTTGAAAATAAAGTAAATTGATGAACGACCATTTTCTTTATGAATTTTATTAAAAATACAATTCTTTAAGAATTTAAAATGGTGGTTTCATATTTATTAACATTGTAAAATTTAATTTTTTAAATTAATACAAAGTAAAGATAGATGTTAAAACTTTGTGAAAATCTTTTAGACAATTGAATTCCCAACAGTCGTTTTTTAAATCATTTTATAATTTCAAAACAAACTATAGCAATTTTCTAAATACTAATTGAGAGGGAAAACCTTACAAAAAAATTCATTCATTGGTAAAGTGAAACCCACATAAATAGCTTTCGTTTTCTTGAACCATTAAGTGCCCATTTAAATTGGATTTTTGATTAAATGATTTTTGACATACTGTGCACTTAAATTTTTTTTCACATGTATGAAACACTAAATGTCTATTTAAAGTGGTTATTTTGAGAAAATTATTTTTGACATATTTGAGTAATTAAATTTGCTTTCACCTCCATGAAGTACTAAATGTCTATTTAACTGAAATTTTAGAGAAAATTATTTTTGACATAATGAGCACTTATATTTTTTTTCACCAGTATGAGCAACTAAATGCTAAATGTTAAATAACGTTTACAGGAAAATTCTTTTTGGCAACATGAGCATATTTGATTTTTTTGATCATGACTCACTTAGTCACTTTTTATCAAAGACTTTCTGTTGGTGTAGTCTTCATTTGTATTATCTAAAACTGTCGAAGGTTCATTTTTAAAATGGATAACATAATTATAAGATTTTGATCGTACTTCTAGCACCGCGGAGTTCGAAAGAGTAGGGTTAAAAGAGGGGATACATTATTGTGTTTCTCTCGGTTATCTGGTCATATATTATTATCCGTATTCTTTTACTCCTTAAGACTTTGTTCCTAAAGGATTTTAAATTTTCTCTAGGTTGGTTTTAGAGCGATAATCTTATGTTAATCCTTTAGTCCATCCAGTTTTACGAAATTTAAAACTTTCTGGTATAGGGCGTTATCTATAACTAGAATATAATTTTTTGGTAAATTTGGAATAAGTCTTTTTTTAAGCACTATTCATATTATATGATATTACAATAAGTATGCTTTATAGCACCACAGTTTCGATATTTTTTTCGGATAATAAAAGAAGTGTTAATTTAGTTTTGAATTTTATGTATATTTTAATAAAGTAAGGAATAGCTAAGGAAATATATATGGGAGGAAGTAAGTATATCTTAAAGTCAGAAATTATTTCACGAAATACACAGAAACGAATGTATCAAACAATAATTACCAAAAGTTACTTATTGTAGCGAGACACGGAAACTACAAGAGAGAGATAAAAGCTGATATGTGAAAAAGAAGAACAAATGCAGAACTGGGGGAAATTTTTTGGAACACCAAAAATAACAGATATACAGGGTGGTCCAAAGCTGTCGAGCTATACTTCTAGAGGTGATAGTTCAATTAAAAATAGACGTACTTTTTTATTCACAATTTTTTCGAAAGTTCAACAAGGGAAATACGGTCTTTTAAAATATCTTGAAAATTCAAATTCCAGACATAGAAGCTTTGCATAAGATACTTAATTTTATGTTATTAGTAATTTCATCCCTTCTCATTAAAGAGAGAGTAGTTTTTAGCGGTAAGTACTATTGATTACATCATATTTCTTTAAATACGTAAGTATTTATTTTGGTTATTATTTTCAAATTGCACAACTACATTTAAGTTTAAATTACTCGAAAACAGTTCTATTTATGGAAACGTACCAAGAGTACTTTTTTGCGTAAAAAAGGCCAGGAAATCTTAATTACCAAAATTTTTTTTGAATACTTACGTATTTAAAAAAATATGACGGTATTTACCGGCAAAAACTACTTAATCAAAAGGGATGAAATGACTAATAACATAAAATTAAGTACCTTTATCCAAAGCTTCTATGTCTAGAATTCGAATTTAAAAAATTTTAAAAAAACATATTTTATTTATACAACTTTAGAGGCCTGTATCTCCCTTATTATTCAGCTTTTGAAAAAAGTGTATATAAAAAGTACCTTTATTTTTAGGTGAACTATCTCCTCTAGAAATATTGCTCGACAATTTTGGACCTCCCTATATAGTAAAGGCATAAAGAACTAATTGGGGCGACACATATTAACAATAAAAAATTAAAAGACCAATTATATATTTACTTACTTAAGTTAACATTTACGTTTAACCTAATTATTGTAAATCATAAAAAAAATATTAAAAGGATGTTTAGAAAGGCGATTTTTTTCTTGCAAAATATCCAGAGAGGCAAAAAATTGTTGACCTGTTTAAAAGCATGTAATAGTTCGCTATGCATTAGTTGATTAATTAAGCCTGTTTGTTTTATTTTAATATAAAAGTAATATTGATAGATAATCTACCAGATAACCGTATTGCAAACAATTAAATTCCTTTGTGTACGCATCCGCAGATCGTAAAATTGTTTTATTAATAATTTTACTGTGTATAATTGCAAATAGAACATTGTTAGATACATAATTTTAGTTGGGAGTTGATTAAACAAATTAGCATTTGGTCTTGTTTAGTAAACAATTAATGTGGAATAGTTCGACTCGTGATTTTGCCACCATTAGCACTCTTAATTATATGTATTGGACATGCGAAAATTATATTTCAAGAGCAAAATTCCAGAATCGACGGATTGATGTGGTACATATTTTGTTGGGAAAGGTTTTTAAGTGAAAGAAAGAGGGATGTGTCCGGATAATCAAAAGACGGAAAGGAAATTTGTGCGGCAGTTGAGTAATTATTTTATGAAAAATAATGGCATAACAATTAGATTAAGGCCAGGTACGTGTCACATACTTTTATTTTAATATTAATAATAATATCATTAATAAATTTATGAACTATAAGGGAAGCAGAATCTGCAACTGAACAAATTTATAGCTTATATTTTCACCATATAGTAGATTTAAAAATAATATATAAATCTGAATATGTATAGCACTTTGAAAATATTTCTCTCTATAAAATATAAATTATATAAATCTAGTAGAAATATATATTTTGACTAATTTCGTCAACTCTAACACCCAGTACAATTTACAATAAGGAGTGTTGAAATGTTAATTCCATGTAAGAACTATATATATATATATATATCATATTCCTAAAACTTTATTTTTATTTCATTAATATAAATTAATTTAAGGTATATATTGTTTATCATAAGTTGACCCAATTAATATGTATATATAAGAAGAAATATAAATAATAGATTAAAATATATGCAAATTATATATTAATATATAATAATAATTTTTTATAAACTAAGCCTTTTATGATAATTATTAAAATATAAAATAGATAATTTCTAAATTGGGCAATTTGTAAAGCATAGATAATATAATCATTTTAATTAGTTAATTACAAATTATAATAATCTATATTTTATCATATGACTGCTGTTTCATCTCTAATAATACAACTTAAAACAGCTATTTTTCAAAAAAATAAGAAAAATAAAATTATGAAATATGTATAAAATATATTGGAATTTTGTGGTTGAAATGAAATAAATTAAATTAAGGACTGTTATCCAATAATCATTATGTAGTTTAAGATCGCCGATTTTCATCAAACATTTGGTCCAAAATTGTAACAAAATTGTTATTGTAAAATTGTAATTTATTAGCATTTTTCTAATGCAAATAAAATTTAAAAATGCCCAGTTATCAAGAAATATTACTTAAATATTTAAAAAAAAGATTTGTAAAATATTTATTGGTACAGATTTATAAATATTTCGTAAATATTTTATACACATATTGGTTAAATATTAGGTTAATATAATATAATGTAATAATGTAATATTATATTTATATTTTTTTTCATTATAAAATACTTCTATTTTGCTTTAAATCATATTACTTTTTCTTATTAAAATTTATATTTGCATAGAAGCCTAAAAGAAGCAGAAAAACAAGCCCCCTTTTTTCCTCCTCGGGCACCGTCTTTGTAAATTTTATCCATTAACATTAACCCACCCCAATCAAAATTATATGTATAATGTGTTGCCAACATTTATGAAGTTCTTAATAAAATTAAATGATACATTATTTTCATAAACAGATTATTAAAAATATGTATTTCCAAATAATTTCATTAAATATATCAATCGTTTAAATATATTAAATCTAATCAACGCTAAAAACTGACTAAATATCAGCTGAGAGCTGTCTATCCTGTCAAATAAAAAATGGCGGACTATGTCATATTGTTATATTAAAAATAAAAACAATGGGCTTATAAAAATATCTTATGTAGATTCATGAAAGCGAAAACTATTTTTACAATAATAAATGTGTGTGGCAACTAGAGATATAATGGATTGTATGTTTGAAGCTTGTTTAGAAGCGACCCTAGAACCCGATGATATTCCAAAAACCAATGAGCCTGTTTGGATACTTGGTAAACGATACAGTGCTATTCAGGGTAAATAAAGCCAATTATTGCACCCTTTTTTAATTATTAATTATAACGTGGCTTTCAGATATTAATAAAATTCGCCAAGATATAGTTTCAAAAATTTGGATAACTTACCGCAAGAACTTTATACCAATAGGGGGCAATGAAGGTCTTACTTCCGATAAAGGTTGGGGTTGTATGTTGAGATGTGGGCAGATGGTATTAGCACAAGCATTAGTTTCTTTACATTTGGGAAGAGACTGGTTATGGGATCCACAGACAAAAGATCAAACTTATTTAAAAGTTTTACAAAAATTTCAAGAACGAAGACAAGCCCCCTATTCAATACATCAGATTGCGCTTATGGGCGCTTCATTGGGAAAAGGTGTTGGACAGTGGTTTGGACCTAACACAGTTGCGCAAGTGTTGAAGTAATACATTTTATTTTCAAGCAATTTAATTCTTTGCCTGGTTTTAATATTTATTTTGTATTTTTAGAAAATTGGTAAAATATGATGAGTGGAGCAAATTAGCAATTCATGTAGCACTTGACAACATGATAGTAGTTTCAGAAATAAGTAAGTGAACTTTTCATTTTATTTACATTATATTTTGAATACTTGTTAGACTTATATAAATTAAATTCAACTAGTTTTGACAATTTTCTCTTATCTGCGTTTTCTCACTTAATATTTTGGAAAAATTACTCAGATCTCATAATATTTGTTTTAAATGTAAATATTACTGTAAACTTTGTTAAATGCAATCATGAATAATGTGATGAAACTCATGAACCTCTTTGAACTAAAAATACTTTAAAATTTCTCAAAGCAAAATTTATTAAATTGCATTATCATAGAGTGTGGAAAACTTATGAAATAAAAATGATTAGCCGTTATTTTAAAGCTCTATAATAACACTAAGACACTTCAACTTTGAAGAATTCAAAGAAGTAAAATTTGGAGAAGGTATTAGATATATTTATATTATTTTATCATACTTTTTTTGCTATACTTATACTTTTTAATGTTTACTTTTAAAAGTTTATGCACATGTTCCTCTTTAATTTTAATATTTTAAATGTAAATAAAATAAAGCAAATCTTTAAATGTGATATTCTTATTTTTAACTAAGTGTTTCTTTGCAATTATAATTAGAGTAAATTAAGATAACCAGCATCAAAATTAATTATGAAATCATTGATATAACTTTTTTTATTTCAGAGGAGTTATGTATAACAAAAAACAAACTAGATGGTGCAAATTTAACAAATTCTGATTGGAAACCTCTGCTATTAATAGTGCCTTTACGTTTAGGACTTGCAGAAATCAATCCTATATATATTAGTGGTTTACAGGTTTGTAGCTTGCTAAAATAATAAGTACCCTAAAAATGCAAATTCAATAAATACTTTTATATACAAATACTAAATAATTTTTGTTTGCGATGAGATATATAATCATTTATTAATTTATAAAACTTTAGTTAAACAGAACACTTTGTTTTAAGTTTTTTAGCTAAATTTACTAGTGTTTTTATTTTTAGAAATGTTTTCAATTTAAACAAAGTTTGGGCGTGATTGGTGGCAAACCCAATGTGGCCCTTTATTTTATAGGCTGTGTGGGCAAAGAAGTTATTTACTTAGATCCTCATCACACTCAAAAAACATGTTTTGTGGATGATAAAGAAACTGATGAACAGATTGAAGCAGATTTAACCTATCATTGTAAATACGCGTCTAGAATAAATATATTGAGGATGGACCCATCAGTAGCCATGGTAGTAATATTGTTAAAAATAAGTTAAAAATTGTACATATTTATGGTTTTTTTGTGTTAGATATTTTCAAATTTTGACATTGAAATGTAAATAACGTATTTTAATTTTAGACACTATTGGGGGTGTCCTAGTGTTGAGAGATATTTATCACCTACTAGCTCAGAAAAATTAAAATATTCTTTAAACTTTTGTTCTAGTACTGCTCTTGATCTAAAGTTATTTGCCAATGTAGAGAATACACTTTTTGTCTATTTATTTTTATTTTTAAACTTGTTTTCATGAAACAAATTGATACCATCCCAATATGTCTAGGACAACGCATATATGACTAAATTTATTTTATTTACACAATATTCAAAATACCTGAGTACTTGAAAAAAAAAATTATGTACTCAAAATACTTTGAATATTCAGTAAATTTTGGTTGGCGTGTTTTTCATTTTAATATATTTTTTAGTGCTTTTTTTGTAAAACAGAATCAGATTTCAATGAATTTTGTCAGAGAGTGAAAACAGATTTGATAGATCCAGAAAAGGAACCAATGTTCGAAGTTAGTTATCACAAACCGAAAGAATGGTCACCTATGTTAGAAAAAGCGGTGGAGGCAGGAACTGCATCGTTTTCAGGTATGCAAGTTTGTTCACAATTTTTAACATTCAACTATTTTTATGGAAACCTTATAGAAAAATTATTTGTTTATTCACTAAAGTGCTTTAATGATTTTTACTTTTTAATGTTTTCCTTGTCTTATCTTTGTTTAGCTTTTGTGTAAACATTTTTTGTATTCTAGATTTTCAAGGACCTAGTGGTAAATATTTTGACTCTGACCACGAGTTTGAGATCCTATAATGTTGGAACTTAATTTAAATGTGCTTGACAATGTAAACAGTTTTATTACATAACCGATATGGTAAAAAATGCTTATTGAATGATGTTGATATGCATTTACTTATGTTGTACATACATTTGAAATCGATTGTTAAATAATTTTGTATGTATATTATATATGTTCATCGATTTTTTATTTATTTATATCAAAAATTGATTTTATTTGTTACACTTTCTAATTAAATAAAACTCTTATTATTATAATATTTATTTCATAGCAATAAAGGAAATTCATTTTTTTAACTTTATAATCATTGGCACTATACATACGATATTGAATTTAGAATATTACAAATTATTTGCAGAAAACAGTTTTAAAAGGCAGATTAGCAAGGATGCATTTAAGAAACTTTCATTTGGTCAATTGACATTCAAAACTTTGCATTAACCCTTTGTATTTTAATATAACAACTTTCAACAGAACATATTTAAACAACACAACGAAAATCTAACATTCTAATTTTGAATCCATTGATAGAGTAGCTTTTAGTTAAACCCGATAGATATATCTGATTTAATAATTATCTGATCGGACCTTGCAAAAGAAAATTGTATGAAAATAATGATAAAATTACTACTCTAACAATTGATTCTTATTATGAACTTACGTGTGATATAAAATAAAGAAATCACACTATCACACACGTCTTTTAAAACAAAAAATATCAAAAACAGTTTGTATTTGTAGACAATATCACAAAAATGCATTTACCTTTAAAGGCAATGTAATATAACAAGGCTTAAACATCACAATGGAAAATGTAACAATTGCCACACAAATTACTTATAGAGAACTGTTTTTTGAAAAAGCTCCCGTTAATGGGGTGTGGTTTTTTACTATTGAATTTTAAGAGGGTTTGATCATCTTAATTTCATTGATATATTAGTGACAAATATTCCTATATTTCATTAAGAACCCCCCTTTTTGATGGCTATTTTTTAAAGATATTTTTGCCGATTTCAAATTAAAAAAACCTAGAAAAACTACCATTTCAATTTCTAATTCTCTTATGTTTTTCTTACGGCGTAGTTACACGGCGCAAACAGAAAACCACCCGGTACTTGGTTTCGTAGGGTTCGTCTTTGACCAAAGCAGGCTGCTGGAACATTTTTACATTTAAATTAATTTATTTTTGTTTTGTTTAGTTGTAGAAATCAATTGTTATAAATGATAAAAAAGTGACGATTTTTTTTAACAAAACTCACCAGTATCATTAATAAATATTTATTTAAAAGAAACGTAAAGTCTAAAAAGAATGAAGAATGGTAATAATAAAAATTTTTTTGGAAATTTAACTCACTCATTTGGTTTATAGTAATCATTTTAAAAACTTTTATATTACAAGATTGGTATTTGAGATTATAATTGATAAACAATCAATCAAAAAATTTTTGAAGTACTGAGTGTCCAAAATTTGTATTAATAACAATGCAGATTTAAAAAAAAATTTATTGATAATTTAACAATTAGGAAATTGATAAGAAGATATTTATCAGTTTTCAGCAGAGTTATTCAATTAATTACTATTCTGCAAAATGGCTGAATTTACTGAAAGTGTTATTTTTAAAATTTATAATGATGACTGTGATATTATCCAAAGAACCCCTGTAATAAGATTGCAAAGTTAAGCTTTTAGCTCCATAATCAGGTTCATTTAACCTATCCTTGATAAAATTAACTGCTTCTTCATTAGAAAATGTATCCCACAAACCGTCTGATGCTAAAATAAGAAAAGACGGTTTGTGATCTTTTAAATCAAAAGTTAAAATATCCGGATCAGCTATTACAAGTTTTTTATCTTTTAGAGGATAATCCCCTAAGGCCCTAGATGTAGCTAATATCCCAGCTACACGCCAAACGCCGTTAAAGGTTACAAATCCTCCTGCTTCTTTTATCCTCTTGCGTTCTCTCATTTGCTGCGGCTTGTGATCAAATGATAATGGAATGGCGTTACCCTTTGCGTCACACATCACTCCTCTAGAGTCGCCTACATTGGCCACTATTAATTTGTTATCTTCTAGGATGGCTATTAAAGCTGTCGTACCTGCACATTAATTTTTAAATTAAAATTATTGTATACTACAATATTGCAACAGAGTTGTGTTTTAAAAATATTTAAATTGTGAATTATAATTGTTTTATACATATTCACTGTTCTAAACTCAAAATGTTACGGATTTGAGAGTAGCTAATACTGAACACGAAAGTGATATAAAAAATTCTAATTTAGCTCTAGTTAGTGAATTACAGCAAATTGCTGACCTCAAATTGATTTTTCATTGGAATTTAAAGTCAAATTTTTGCAAATCAAATTGTGGTTCTTTCCATTAAATGTACTCAAAATTACCCTTTGCATGTGAAAATTTCTTTTGATAATAAAATAAAACAATTACAAACCAGGTTAGAAAAATGAATCCTTTTATATAAGAATGAAAATTGCTTTATGGCTGGTAATACATTTCTTTTAGAATATTATAACACTCTTTTTTAAAAAATTTCTAAAACAAAGAAATAAAAGGAATACCAATAAAGCAATATGACAACTAAGTAGTAACATATTTTAAGGATTAGTAGTCAAGGCAGCAATTGAAATAAAGAAAATAAAAAATAGAATTTGGCAAAAGTTTCGAAAACTAGTTAAACAGCAAGGCTGAAGGAAAACCAGGAAGTGTAAAGCGAGCGACATTAGTAGAAAAAGCGAAAGATTAAAACTACTATTAAAATTACTAAAACAGCAAGGTATCAGAGTTAGAACAACTTACCCTACTATGTATTTTGTAGTATTTTTTATTTACCTGCAACATCTAAACTCTTCTTGGCGATTTCAACTAATGTTTCATCTGCAGCCAGAACTTCATCAGTTAAAAGTTTTTCATAATTAACAATGCCATATTTGTTAAAATAACTGGTGGCTGGAATTTTCTTGAAGCTTGCTGTTGTTTTTAATGGTCTTGAACTTTTAGAAATGGGTTGGATGCTATCTAATTTTGACAATAATTGTATATCTGTTATTTCTTTAATTCCTTTAATACACTCGTCAGTAGTTGAGCTGGTGCGACGAAAACTTTTTCTTCTTTCTGAAAGACTTGGTGTGACAGGTTTTTCTGGATTTTTTTTTTCTTCATCATCTGTCTGCTTGGTTGTTATACCTACTGGATTTCCAGAAATCAAACCTTTGATTTCAATGACTTTGTTAAATAAGTTTTGGATTAGTTTCTCTTTTGCATAATTAGCGGCAAATTCTCCACCATGCCCATCAAAGACAGCAAACAGAGCCACTCCTGTGTTACTTATATTATCATTTATTACAAATCTGTCTTCCATTTTTGGTCTTCTGCCTTGCACAGCATAAGCAGCTACTGCACCTACTTTCATCTGCCAACTGGCTTTTTCAACATCAGTTGAAGTGAAGAAACTCAACCTATCAACTTTGGATCTGGTTCCTGATCTACTTATTGTGTACTGCAGTCTCCCTAACAAATTACGACTCCATTCATCAACAGCTTGGATATACATAAATACAAATAAAACCAAAGCTCCAAAAATTAAAAATTCTGGCTTCAACACGTATAGTTTCAACAACTTCCAAATTTGAGAGGAAAATGTTACAGAGGACAATTTTAGGGGAACACTCCAAGCTATTCGAGACATTATTTTCATGTGGGATACATATGTTTGATAAAATATTTTGTCGTCTAGTTCATCTTCCATCTTACAAACCCTTTTTGAAGATTTTGTAACACAGGTCGTTAAGTTATTTAGGACGGCATTTTACTTTCGTCAGAAACTCTACAATCAGTAACCATAAACTAAAATTAGATTCTTATTAATACAAAATTTTAAAATATTACAAGCCATAAAAATTCATTTTAAACTTCTTAATTTTTATTTGTAGAATCTATATTACTATACATAAATAGTTACCTAATATGAATTTGAAATAATGAAATTTTCAGTTGAACTCTTGAAATCCAAAAAATAAATAAAAGATTGATGTTTCTATAGTTTCTAATTTTGCTGAACTTCTTTTTAATTTCAATTTTCCTTTGCAATTTTACGCGACGTCATATCAATTTTATTTATATTTCAAAATTATTAATAAACAATAATTATCGTTTTTAAAATAAAAAAGGTGCGTATATTAGCTTGGATTACTAAATTCACATATTAATTAATAACATTTAATAATTTGTTTATATTATTTTTGTAAAGTCATAAAAATTTGCCTAATTTGACTGTCATCTACTTTTGACAAATATGACAATGTCAGATGTCAAAGAAATAGGCGACTCGTTAAAACCTTGATTAGGGGTTCTATTTTTAGACTTTTTGATAACACTTTAGGACAAATGAACCTTGAAATATTTTATCATCTATTATTATATCATCACTATTATTACCATAACACAAAATACAAACAGTAGAGAATATTCGAAGATTGTGCGGTTTCCTTGCGATAAGAGGATTTGTTTTTGTTACAATGGTGTTTAGGTACTGCAATGCTTTGTACATACATGCTCGGTCGATTGGATGGAATTAAAAGCGAAATGGGTGTAAATAATGTCGAATATGTTTTTATTTGTTTATAAAATAATTTATTAGTGTCGAATATGAGTGAGAGGAAATTTGCTCGTGGATTAACTAAACCAGGGACAGCTGCTCAATTAAGGGAAACTGTCTCGCAAGTAGTTAGAGAAAGCACCGTGCAAGTAAGTGAAAGCCTAACAATATACTTCTATTTTTTAGTATATAAAAATATTTACGTACATTTTAAGTTGATGAGAGCCATTCTGTTATGTCCTCTTGTATTATAAATTTGATTATTCTATTTTTAATACATATATTTTTGTTATTTTAACGTTACACCCACTTTCATTGGTGTAGTTTTGAATTTTGTTATCTACTTCAATATAAGTAGACTGCTTAAAGACAAAAATACGTTTCAGTTTATATTTATGATCTGCGGTATCTAGGAAATACATTTTAGCGTCAAAACATTTTTTTGGCACCTGTTGTAAATATTTTTATATTGTACAAGTCCTCTAAATATTGATGTCATATAGAATGCTTACTATCTACAAAAAATCATAGAAATATATTACAGACAAATTATGACCATCATAAAAACTTCCATAAATATTTTTTAATTGTCATTTAGTTAACTGTTAAATGAATTTGTAAGTAAATACAAATTAAAGCTTTAAAAAATATAATTAAAAATTGCAACCCAATTTATTCCTTTAGGGTTGAGTAAGTCATATTTAATAAAAAGTGGTATTTTTTTTAAACCTTCTATGATGATGAATTAACTGTTAGTTTTGAAATAAATTTATATTTTCTACGGCAATATAAGAAACAATTATAAACAAATTCATTAAAAATTTTATCATTAGACCATTAAGTACTTAATATATACAGACATTAACTGTAAATCAAATTAAATTTATATTTTAATTATTATGACTCCTCCATGGTTTTACAGATATATGCATTACAAATTTGAGAAATGAGGGAAAAATAAGTAAACCAAGTAATTAACACATATAACATAAGCACTTTTTGAATATGTAAGGTTTTTAGTAAATCTAAGTTTTTCTATGATTATCCGAAAATTTTTACAGAACTTAACTGCCTGGTTGATGCAGTTGCTTTTGAATGCTTCTAATGCAGTTTTTCATTATTCAACCTGTCAATATTTTCATAAACATTAAAAGACAATATATTTTCAAAAACAATAAATATCAATATACTTCTTAGAATATTAAATCATTTATTATTGCCTTGCCTTTTTAACAAATAATTTAAAACGTAATATTTGAACAATTGGATAAAGTTTATTTTTAAATAGATTGCTCATTATATGAGCTACAGATTTTTATGAGCTAATTGCTAATTACTATTTAGGAAATTACTAATATTATTATTAGTATTGGTCGAGATAAAAGAAATTTTAGTAGAACTTCGACATACGAGTATTTAATGAATTTTTGTTAACATTTATTCTATTAGCATGCACATTCCATGCTAGTGATACATAAGTAATATAAGTGATAAATATAATAAAATCCTAATAAAGAAACTACATTGATAATATATATATCAGAACTAGCTTAAGTGGAAAATTACCTTTGTTTATTTATATTGGAAATGAATTTGGTGCCCACTTTATTGTACCAAGTTTTTGAAAATTCATTAAGTATATGTACACTTTATACTCCTGTAAATATAATATTTTTTTAAAGATTTTTATATAATTATTAATTATTTCAGAATAAACCACACAGAGTAGAACCTCTTGACTTTGAAAAATTTGTTCTCAAAAACAAAACTGTCCTTCAAAATGATCCTGAAAGAGAATTGTTACTTTATCCCCCGGACGATATTTCTGTAAGTAACAACTATTCAGTATAAAAATTTTATTAATTTATTCGTTTAATTCAATTCAAACCTTTTTCCTTAAGTAAATTTTCTCAAGCGCTTCTGTAGTTTTTTTAATTTATGTATTTTCAGCAAATTCATTTGCCAAGAAGATTTCGTACATTATCTCAAACATTTCCTTCAGACGCTGAAACTGAAAACTGCAATTTGTTTACAAAACAATGTATCAAACATTATTCTTGCAACTGGAACCTAATTCATTATAAATACAGCGCTTATTCTGGAAGTTATACAGATCTACCAATAAAACCACATGATAAACTTCAGGAAGAAATATATGAGATTGATATTGATACTGACGCTGTAGACGATTTGAAACCTAGATTAGATAATATTACAAAAGAAGGGTTTTTATTAAAGGGACCAGAAATAGGATCAGAAAGATCTTTTGTAAACATTGGCTCAAAAAGTTTTAAAAGGAGATATTGTTATTTACGACAAGAGGTGGATGGAACTTACATTTTAGAAATGTATAAGGATGAAAAGAAAGGTGAAGCTAAAGTAACTATAGTTATGGATTTCTGCACTGATGTGGTGAAGGTAAACTACTTTAAACTTTTTTTTTAAATTACTAAGTACATATTTACATTTTTTGCATTAGTTAATTTATGTCACTTTTGTTTTTTAGAACTTAAAAAGAGGAAGATTCTGTTTTGAATTGAGAATGTCTTCTGGTCATAAGTCTTATTTATTGGCATCAGAAAATGAAGGTGATTTTAAAGATTGGCTGAGTAAACTAAGCTCAGTTTTGCAACAAAATAAAATCCAAGAAGAAAAAAGAGCTGCTTCATTAGAAAGAGGTAAAACATAAATGAAAAAAAATCTAATATTAATGGAAATAAATTTAATTTTAGAGCGTAGTACACCTCCTCCGTCCCCACAAATTCAGCCTTTTGGGACATTAAAAGGTCTCGAACAAAGTATGAATCCTCAATTAATGAAATACGCCCGAGAGACTGATCATAGTATAGCAAATTTAAGAAAAGAAAACCGCCATAAAATCTTTGAGCTGCATCCGCAGTTAGCGATGAACCTTAAAGCTCAAAATTCTAGTCAAGACCAAGTAGAACCATATAAAGAGATATTCGGTTTTAGAGTATTTCTTAAGTGTGAAAGTATTAGGTTAAAATTACAAGTAGTCGATGATAGGGAAAATCTTTGCCAAGTAGAACCATACCACACAACTTTGTGCCTATTTGATGCCAAAAATGGTAGAAAACTGACTGAAAATTTCCATTTTGATGTTAACAGCAATAGTATTAGAAACACTTTTGTCAATGGGATCAATGGTGATTTAAAGAATGTTAAACTGGGTCTTCCAGATAACTTAAATTCTGAGTGGTTGTTTTATCCGCGACAGGCTCTCTTGAGTATAACAAACCCTCACCCTGATATTTTTCTAGTCGTTAGGATAGAGAAAGTCCTACAGGGAGGTATAGGCCAGACTTCTGAACCATATGTTAAAGCTACAAAGGACCCGAAAGTAAGCCAAAAAGTTTATAAAAATATTGCAACGTGTTGCCAGAGACTCGGCAAATACAGAATGCCTTTTGCGTGGGCTGCCAGACCAGTTTTTAGGCAAGTATTTTGTAGATTTTAAGTTATATAATATTTTTACAAACAAATCTTTAAATATTTTATGAGTAGGTGTTGCCATGTATGAGCATATATTAACAGGAGGAAAAAACGGAGAAATAATAGGTACTTTAATTCCCAGTCTATAAATTTGATTTATAATAGAAAAACTACCGGTTTCGTGGCAAACTGGGTCACATCTTCAGGTTCAATAAAAAAATTCTATAATTAAAAACAGTTTGGTGTAAGATAAGTGAAAATAAATTGTATACGTGATTTTTAGGTAATTATATATATTATAAAAATAATTAAAATTCAAACCCACTACATGATATTAAAGTATTTCTACAATGAATATTGAAGT
This sequence comes from Hermaeophaga mercurialis, assembly GCA_951812935.1. Classification (NCBI taxonomy): domain Eukaryota; kingdom Metazoa; phylum Arthropoda; class Insecta; order Coleoptera; family Chrysomelidae; genus Hermaeophaga; species Hermaeophaga mercurialis. The sequence continues at coordinate 36,020,665 of OX638358.1, forward strand.
TATCTATATTTATTATATTTAAGTACTACTGAGAATGTCCTCTAGATAATGTTGTTTCTGTTAGAATTGTTAGTATTAAGACAACAAAAAATGTACTACTTTTTGTTAATTCCTAGAATATTTTTACAAAGATGTTCACCTTGCGTGTTTTAAGATAGCTAGAGTTCTTCATTTTATATTATTTTTTTAATAAGTTTGTGTTTGTTCTTGTGACTTCTCTAAATAATTTAATGCTATTTAATTTCACCTTTTTCGCATGTGGTATTTATGATAATATAGCCAAATAGTTTGATATAAGATTTATAATAGTGCATTCGACTATTTTACAACATTGGTAGGTTTTTTATTTAATATTTAATAAACTAAGGAATACTATACTTAAACACTAAGGTACTAAAATTAACTCTAAAACTAAAAATAACTCCTATGAACTATAAAAAATAAAAAATCATTCTAGACATAAAAATAAATCTTATATATTCTACACAAAAACAACCCTTACCTACAAATCATATATACAATTTATTTACATTTATATTACGCTAAACTATTTGTTTTTGATCACATAATTTTGTGATTGAACCTGAAGATGTGGATCATTTTGCCACGAAATCTAAGTTTTTCTATTACTCATAAAATTTATAGATTGTGAGATTAAAGAACTTATTATTTCTCCGTTTTTTCCTGCTGATACAATTTTATATGCTTGTTACTTGCTAAAAATATAATTTTATAAAAAAAAATCATGGGAATACTGATGAAACAAATTTAAAGTGCTCCTTTTATTTTGAATATGGCATATAGGGACACTTTATTTTAAACTAGTTTGATTTAATATTGTTGTAGAAAAAAGTAAGCACGTTATTTTATTTTTATAATAATTAATATTTTAGATTGTACAGTAATGAACTAGATACTACTTCCGATTTTCATGCCATCTATAGACAAGAACCAAACAAAGTTACAGATGAAGAGTTATTAAAGTTACTGTCAGATTATAGAAAACCTGATAAATTTAATAAATACACTGTGATTCCAGGATTATTACAGATCAAACTGTCTGCCATAAATGATCTTCCCCCAAGTAAGTGAAATAATTTCATAAATATTATTTGGATTTTATTAAAAGAGTTCTTGAAATCCTTGTCGCATTTAATAATAGTTTTTCATTTTCTTTGTATGCTTTTTTCAATTTTATGTTTTTTTAGATACTTTATCTACGTCTTTAGCTCCTTTGAAACCATTTCCATTACCTCCGACTAATGAACCAACTATAGAAGTAGCCGAATTAGAGGGATTATCAGATAAAGATATCAACCCTTACACTACATTTATCAATCATTTATACGTTTATCCTCTTAGCCTAAACTTTGATATGCAGAAAACTTTTGTAAGAGCTAGGAATATTGCTTGTGTTATAGAAGTTAGAGATTCTGATAATGAAGAAGCTAAAGGTTTACAGGTAATACATATAGCGCTCTAACTTGTTTTATTTACTTTGATTTTCTTAATTTTTCAGTGCATCTATGGGCGACCAGGGCGATCTCTTTTAGTATCTCAAACTTCGTGTGCTGTATTACATCACAATACTTATCCAACTTGGTATGAAGAGGTTAAAATAAGGCTTCCAACTAATTTACTTTATTCTCATCATTTGTTATTTACTTTTTACCACATATCCTGTGATATTACCAAAAAAAGAGAAAATGGTATAGAGAATTGTGTGGGCTATGCGTGGTTACCATTGTTACAAAAAGGCAAATTGAATGTAGAAACACAGGTTATACCTGTGGCTGCTCATTTGTTACCAGGATATTTGTCAATACACCCATTTGGATTAGGCAAAGGCGTAAGTATACCATTTTTATTTTCCTACATTTGTATAGAAAATGTGTTGGAGTTTTGATTTTAACTAGTTATTAAAGACATAAATACTTTATATAATATAAAAATAATTAATTAAATGCGATTGCTATTTTTTAGAATGCTGGACCAGAGATAATATGGATAGATGGACAGAAACCAATTTTTACTATAGGTTTTAACTTAGTTTCCACTATATACACAAAGGATCAACATTTATACAATCTTTTCAACCATGCCGAAAGACTTTTGGATAATAAACCGACATCAATACCTTCCGAAAGTGAAACATGTAAAATTTTAAAAGCTTTGCATGCCATTCACTTGACAACCCTCATCACTTTTTTACCAACTCTTTTTAATCAGTTATTTGCTCTATTAGTTAAGACACACAGCGAAGAAATAGGAATAAATATCATTAGAGTTTTGATAAATTTAGTGACGATGATTTATGACGTTAAAAGAAAGGAAATATTGCAAGCTTATGTGAAATACGTTTTTGTATCTCCTGATAGTAAGAAATCCACCAGTGTTCATGAAGAAATGTCTCGACATCTGCCTGTAATACTGCATCCTAATAATACCGATTTTTTGGTGGTAAATAAGTTCATGCATCACTCAGACTTCTTTTTTGAAATTATTAATAAAAGTATGGCCCAACATCTGCTCAACTCTGGACGAATAAAGGTTAGTAAAATTTAATGGGTATATTAGATTATTTTAAAATTTAGACGTTATAAATTATCTGTGTTATGATATGCCATGGATTCAAAGAAAAAAATAATGAGAAAAAATCTAATTACAATATGAAAATATATATTTTATAAATATTCATTGGCTGTTACATTACAGATGCATCGGCATGAAAGATTTTCCATGGATTTTCTTGAGAAATTGGAGCATTTGATGCAAGTGTTGATACCTTACATAATAAATAAATATAAGGAGATGCCTTTAGAAACGAAAGAATTAAATAAAAATATGGCACACTTTTTAAGGGTAATTAACGTACTTATTTTCTTAATTTATTTTAACATTGAAATTTGTCTTAATTATCTCTTTTTTTTTTTAGAAATGCCTTTCTTTGGTGGACAGAGGATTTATTTTTAAAATCATAAAATCTTATATGGACAAATTTAGTCCAGGAGATTCGAGGGTACTTCAAGAATACAAGTTTACTTTTTTAGAAATAATATCTAATCATGAACACTATATATCGTTCAACTTACCAATACAATACAGCAAGTTGAGTCCTAGGAATAAATGTCCTGACAATACGCAGGATTTCACTTTGTCTGAAGAATTTTGCAAACACCATTTTATAGTTGGTTTACTGCTACAGGAAGTTAAAACTTCTTTGAATGAAGTAACACATATAAGAAAAATTGCTCTTAATACTTTAAAAAATCTAATAGCAAAACACGAGCTAGACGACAGGTACCAAAATAAGAGACAAATGAGCAGAATAGCTCTAATTTACCTTCCTTGGCTGACAATCGTCTTAGAAAATCTAAATAGACTCGATGTTAAAGGAGAGATTGATGATGAAGGTAACAATAGTATAGTTAATAGAATGTCTTCAAGTAGCTCTTTTCTATTTGGAAAAAGTTCGGCTAGCGAATCCACAGCAAGGAGTCATAGATTCACCTTACACATTGACAAGGACAGTCCCATGCACATAAGGAATTCTGCATTTTTTGACGCAATTGCTGGCCAGTGTAAGATACTTTTTACGTCTACTTTTTATGTATAAAGTGTGTTCTGTAAATGTGAACATTTTTGGTTATTTTTGTTAGCCTAGTGTAATCGTAACTTATATTTGTAAAGTAATCGTTGTCTTTATTTTTAGCTCTAGTTAACGGGAATTCTCTTAGTGTAGATTCAGATATATCTGCAATGTCTGGAGATGCACAATCGACCGTTTCGCAAGACACAACCATAATCAGAGATGAATGTCTTAGAAATGGAGAAGTGAAAACACATACACGAACAACATCCCATGTCCTGCGTTATGACAAATTACAAACTCAAGAAATAAAAGATGTTCTACTAATATTTTTATTTGTTGTTAAATATATCAATGAAGATCAGTTGGTTGCTTGGTGGGAAAATTACTCCGAACATGACGTAGTTAATTTTTTCACTGTTATGGAGCTAAGTTTATATTGCTTTAGATACCTAGGAAAAAGGAATGTTAATGTTGTTAAAGTAAACGATATTGAAAATATAAAACCTAAAGCAAAGAAGGCGCATACTTTACCAGCGAGGATGAATCCTACAGAACTAAATCACGAAAGTACTGGAACATTGGTTATACATGCTCCCAGAGAAAACTTAGTTGACTCAGGTGAGTGTAACTACACTATTAGTATACAGTTTACCACCGATTCTCACACTTTTTGCTTATATATAAATTATTTTCTTTGTATTAATAACTCCTATTTTATATTTATTTTTTCCTAAGCTTTCATTTTAATATGAATTTAATTTTCATTTCAGAAAATGAAGTTCATAAGAAACAACAAGTGACATTAGAACAGCATTTGTCCAGCGAGATTGGTCTTATAACTTTAGATTGTATGGGTCTATATTGCATCCATTTCCGTAAAAAAATACAAAATACAGAAAATGAAAGTGAAGTTTTGAAGAAGATATTTGATATTTATTTAAGTTTTATACAAATCGGACAAAGTGAAAGTTTATTGAAACATGTTTTTGCCTCACTTAGAGCTTTTATTAATAATTACTCACTAATATTATTTCAAGGTAAGATTTTTTACTTAATCACACTATTTTTTTGCGAAATTGTACATTAAAATATCCCTTTAATTTATATTAATAAATACGATTTGGGTTCCAGGAAATGCTATACTCTGTGGAAGACTATGTTATGAACTTTTAAAATGTTGTAACAGTCGTTTGGCTTCAATTAGACAAGAATCTTGCGCAATATTGTACCTATTAATGAGGAGCAATTTCGAATTTACTGGCCGAAAAGGACTGACAAGGGTGCACCTTCAAGTTATTATTTCAGTTTCCCAAATGTTGGGAAACATTGTAGGTTTGAATAACTCCAGATTTCAGGAGAGTTTGTCTCTAATAAACAGTTATGCCTCAAGTGATAAAGCAATGAAAGGAACAGGTAAATTTCATCATAAAACTACTAGAATATCTAGGAATATAACTTTTTATATTTTTCAGGATTTCCCGTTGAGGTAAAAGATTTAACAAAGCGAGTAAGGACAGTACTTATGGCTACAGTTCAAATGAGGGAACATCACCATGATCCAGAGATGTTAGTAGACCTGCAACATAGTTTAGCAAGTTCTTATGCTTCAACTCCTGAATTAAGACACACATGGTTAGAGACCATGACCAGACATCATGTCAGAGATGGAAACTATTCAGAAGTAATCATTTAATAATTTTAACTCGAATTTTAATTACATTAAATTCTGTTGCAATAAGAATACAATTTCTTAAATTATAGAAATGGTAGAAAGGATTAATGATTAGCATCCATTCAGAATTGTTGTATATATCAATTTTGTAGAAATTTTAAATTCAGCTGATAAACAGATAGCTCAGAAGTAGCCACAAATTAAATTATATATTATGTATTATGTTAAAAATCTAATTATAGTTTTAGTACATGTTGCCAATATAGATATTTTATTTTGTTATTATATTTAGGCTGCTTGCTGCCAACTCCACATAGCGGCTTTAATGGCGGAATACTTAAAATTAAAAAACATTCACAAATGGGGCGCCGAAAAATTCGAATTAATATCTTCAAATATCTCAAAAGACGAAAAAGGCTTAAAACTAGATTCTGGTGTACAAGATATACAGTATACTGAATTCATTCTTCAAGAGCAACTTGAACGTTGTGCTGAATATTTGGATAAAGCAGAACGTTATGAAGTATTAGGTGAACTATACAAACTTATAATACCAATTCATGAAAAAAAAAGAGATTACGACATGCTTAGAAAATGTTATGCATCCCTATCTGACAATTATGTCAAAGTCATAGAAGCGAATAAAAGTTGCAAGCGTCTTTTAGGTCGATATTACAGAGTAGGTTTTTACGGACAAGCTTATTTTGAAGATGAAAGTGGTACCGAATACGTCTACAAGGAACCAAAAGTTACATCATTGAGTGAGATTTCTGAAAGATTGTACAAGCAATATTGTGATAAATTCGGAGCTGACGTAGTCAAGATGATACAAGATTCAACTCCGGTACGTGAATTAAAATCAAAATGTATTTATTAAAATAGTAAAAGTTACATTTTATACATTATGCGGAGTTTATATTTATTAAGACATGATACATTTTTTAAAAGCCAGAAGAGAAATGCATAAGATATCTTTTTATTAAGTACAATCTCGCTAGTTTCACAATATTATTTTTTTTAAGGTGAACCAATCTGAACTAGATCCAAAACTGGCATATATACAAGTTACCCATGTAACGCCTTACTTTGAAAAAGAAGAACTTGAAGAAAGACAGACAGAATTTGAGCACAATCATGACATCAATTGTTTTATGTTTGAAACTCCTTTCACAAAAGAGGGAAAGGCAAGAGGAAATCCTGAAGAACAATGGAAAAGAAGGACGATATTAACTAGTAAGTTACATTTTTGCATAGTAACAAGCCAAATCCACTTTTCTTATATGCACCACTATATCCTCTTTGTTTTTAGCCTCTTACTATTTTCCTTATGTAAAAAAGAGAATAGCAGTATTATCGGTACGTCAAATGGAATTAACTCCAATTGAAGTAGCCATTGATGAAATGCAGTGTCGTGTAGCTGAATTAGAAGATGTTGTGTTTACCCAACCAACAGATGCAAAGAAATTACAATTGAGATTACAGGGGAGTGTGTGTGTTCAAGTTAATGCAGGTCCATTAGCTTATGCAAGTGTTTTCTTGGATCCAGCTTTAAGTAATATGTACCCTGAAGAAAAAGTAGAAGAGTTAAAAGATATCTTTAGGTAAGAATGAATAAATAAATTATTTATTAGGTACAACCGCAATGATAGAGAACTATAACGATACAGAAAGTACCTACACTAGTCAATATGATTATTTGTTTAAAAGACATATACTAATTATTTGTAACATGCTTTTCAAGACTTTTAGAAAATGATGCTACATAGAAAGTATTAATGACTCATGGTCGACTAGGGGAACTATACAATATATTTCAATAAATTAAATACTTACTTGCGTTAAGTACAATACAACTACTCATAGTACGTTCATATTTTTCAGGGAATTCCTTAAAATATGCTATTCAGCTCTTCAAATTAACAGTAAACTCATTGCTTTAGAGCAACAAGAGTATCAAGAAGTATTACGTCAAAATTACAAAAAATTATGTTCGTCTTTGTCCACTCTTTTTGGGGAAACTCTTTGGCCTCATGATGAAATGGGCAGTTTTAAAAGAAATAGTATGGCCCTCTTCAGTGTTGTGACGGGAGCATCACAGAATTCTAGTACTGCCTGAAAGTATTAAATACGTACATTAAGAGACTTGGTGTGATGTTATGTGTGTGATAATATATGGATTGTCTTTTTTTACTAATTAAAACTAAACAGCAGGGTTAAGTTTAACGATTTTTATATAAATATGATTCCTATGTTAGGTTTTTATAGAATTTGATTTTTTCGTTATTGTTACAATCTATATTTTACTACTTGCTTTAAGTTGGTATTTGTAATTAGTCTTTTCTGATACTTATTCTTAGTTTCTTTTACTATAAGTATTATTTTTGGTTAAAAACAATCCACATATTAGCTCTGTTAAACACATTAGTATAGTCAATTTGCAAGTGGCACTTGTAGTAGGAATGACTAGATAATTTAATCTATTTTTGTTTTGATATTTTAGTAATCTGTTATTAACTGAATATTATTATTATATGTAAAATTATTTATTGGGTCATTATTTAAAGATTTCGAAAATGTCGTATTTGTTGTGACAACGTATATAACTGTGTGTAACGCATTTTAATTTTTTTTTTATAAATTAATATAAATGTCTTATTTGCGATGTAGTCATTTAGAAAATACGCTGTTGAACTAAATTCTAAACTCAAATAGACTATTATTGAAGCCTTAATATACGGTATGTGACTTTTCTACTTTTATAAAATTGATTATTCAAGACTGGCTGAACTAGTTATCTAATTTTTTCTATAATTTTTTGGTCAATAAACAGACTACTTTATGTAAAGTTAATAAACAAAGTATTTGTTACTATTTTGTCCGATTTCATCACATAAATGTTATAATCATAATACCAATGATAATACTCGGATCTTAGTTTAACTGACTCTATGTAGTTTTATACACATTGCGGTCCAAATCGAATTTGGGATTCAAAAGCATGTTCATATGTCAAAAAAAAGTAAATTTATGTTGTAAATAGGAATAGAATAATTCCCAAAAACCAATTTTCAATGTTTAAATAAGATAAGCATAGATACATTTTTACAAATTAAATTTCAGTTTATAGGTATACAAAGCAAATAACTCTAATATTGCTGTAGCTAAATTAGAATAATAGTTGGTTTTAGTGTTTATTTAACATAGTGACTATCTATACTGGTTCACACAAAAGATGAGAATTCACAAAAATACATCACTATAGTTGCCTGTTATTAGTTTTCTTTTGAAAATGAAAGGAAATTGTGTTTTTATTGCATACATTTTAATTATCAATATTTTATAGTTTATACTAGTAATAAGAATAATATATTTCAAATCGAAATTTCAGGTCATGGCTACTAATCTTAAATAATTATATTCTTTCCAATATGAAAATATAACATTGCCATTAGTATACGCTTTTTTTCCATAAATGAACAAATATTTTGCTAAAAGATAGTGGAATTTTGAGAAAATTGACTGCAGAAGTATTTAGAAAGTGCTGCTTAAATAAAGTACCTAAGCTTCCTTTTTATAATTTTTTTTTTGATTATTTGATATGTTTATTCAAATGTATGCCAGTAATTTGTTGTTGACAAAGTGAAAAGAAAATTTAAATATTTTAAAATAATAGTTAATTACTTTTTTAAAAAGTTCATTTATATTTTAATTTTTATGTTTGATTTATTGTATGCTATGACGTTCCACATAAACGAAGCATTTTTTAACCAAATAGTTTTAATTTGTATATTTTCCTTAGTATATAATTATGCACAATGTAAATAACTTTTTATCTTGGACATTTTAATTTATTCAATTTTATAACTTTATTTTTTTTTAAATCAATCTTTTTATGTATTATAGCGAATTTATTTTTTTTCTTAAAGAATGTGAATGTCTTTAATATTGTGTGGGCTGTGAGCTATCATGAAATGAATTAGTAGTAGTCAGTCTAGTTTTTAAGTTGAATTTATAAATGCTGGAACATAAATTAGTTTCGAATCTATTAATACTAAAGTAAATAAAATAAAATATTTATCTTTACATTGTAAATTATGTTAATTTAAATTATTAAAAATAAAAAAAATCCAAAACCACCTGTCTTAATTTAATATTGTTTTCTTATTTTAGCAGCCGTTACCAACTTCATTGATAATGCTCATAAATAAAATTATAGTTTATGTTCCTTGCAACTTAATAGTATTTTCTTTATTTTGCCAAAAAACTAATTGTTTTTTATTGTTCGCCTCATGACAAATTGATGCTTTTTAAATGTGTACCATTATTTTTTAAGTTTGTAATTAATGTACATCATTGTATAATTAACAACTACTTATTTAACACGTTGACAAAAAAACGATTCCACAGTAAATTTCATAACAGTATATTGTCAAATTACATGATAGTCATTAATTTATTTTTGTTACATTTTGATAGCTCTCATTTTTTTAAATAATGGATAAAAATTAAAAAACACGTACAATTATAAAAAATATATTTCTAGTGATATTTCTTAACTGGTTTAATTACATGACTTGTCAACTTGTTTATATTATTTTGTTTTCTAGAAATAAATTTTGTTTAGGAATATTTAAGAGTTTTATTAAGAAATATATGGTAACAAAATAACATAAAATCATAAAACTTTCATTCCTTTTTTCTGAAATATATTCATTCTTCATTTTATTACATATTAACTTATGTAAAAAAAGTGATTAATTATTAACCAATCCTGCTTACTATGAATATAAAGTAAAATCTTCAGTTTGGAAATTGTTACTAAAATTTTATTCAAAACTTACTATGTTCCAAAAAAAAGTTCCTAATCATAAACTTTGTAACAATTTATTAACATGGTTTATTGTAAACAAAAACTTTTATTTAGTCTTATTACATAAAATAAATTTGAAATCACTTATACTTAGTATGTATACATAATGTAAAAAATACATTGAATAACGTTTAAAACTAAGAAAGAAAATAAATTAACTTTCTTCAGTTTCCCTTTCTAAGTTTTTGTCTTTCTTTTTCTTCTTTTTCTTTTTCTCCGTTTTTTCTTCACCAGCTTCTGTCTCAGGTTCAATAACTGATGTTGAACTTTCTTCAGTTTCTACCTTCCTCTTTTTCTTTTTTTTCTTTTCAGAACGTTCTCCAGCATCTTCTGTTGAAGTATTAGCAGCAGAAGTGCTTAGCTTACGTTTTTTCTCTTCAGATTCTTCTTCAGGTGTTTCCACTTTAGACTCTTTAGGTACAGAATAATCTACATAACTATTTAACCATTCCTTAGGTGTGTTTTCATTTGGTTTACCATGTTTGTCTAACTCTCCCTTGGCAATAAGAATCTTCTTCTGACTAGCTCTGGGTCCTAATCCCCATTTTCTTGGATATAAGTCCCTTTCCATGATTACCCTTTTAATTTTAGCTGCTACACCATGATTACAACTAGCTATAGTTGATGTTGTCATTTGCGCTATTGCCAATGCTATAGCTTCCCCTTTAGTTGTTACTATAACAATTTCTTCATTTAATTCTATACCATCTTCATATCTTAGAATGCCAGGTATTAAAATTTTTGCTCCATAGCAAACAGCATTCACAGAACTATCTTTCATGATTATTCTTTTGTGTTTGACAAGTAAACCTTCCAAAGGTCTGATGACACGTCTAAGATAAGTCTCATCTTTATGGTTATCATAAAGCCATTGCGCATCAAGAACATCATGTAGTGTAGCTGTCTCATCCATTTCTCCCTGTAACAGTATTTTATTCATAAAAATACATTGTCAATGAAACAAATACATCTAAAATTCCAGTATAAAAATAACCTATTACCTGAATTCCAGACCTAACTCTTCTTAATTCTAACATTTGCCCCCCTACTCCTGCAAGTAAGCCCAGATGTACACACATGGTTCTAATATAGGATCCAGCCTCACATTTCACCCAAAAAACTCCCATATTCCGAGTTTCATCATAATCGAGCAATTTGCTATCATACACTGTCCTGACCCTTAACTGCCTTTTCACAGCAGAAATTAGAGGTGGTCTTTGAAATAGAGCACCTTTTAGTTTCTCAAGTGACTGGACAACTTTTTTAAATTCAACAGCAGAGTGGAGTTTAAAAACTGAAACGTACTCTTTACCAGCAGCCTGTTGAGATTTAACCAATCTGGTTGCTCTCTCAATACAAACTATTAAACATCCAGTGGTTTTTGGATCCAGTGTTCCCGAGTGGCCAGTTTTCTCTACTCTCAAGATTCTCTTAATCCAGGCAACTACTTCATGACTACTTGGATTACTTGGTTTGTCAAGATTGATAAATCCTGATTTTACATACTCGGAAATATCTCTTTTCAAAGGTGATGCTCCATTTGGTATTGGAACGTAATGGTTAGTTCTCACATTGAGGCGATCAAAGTGTTTTAAAAGTAATGGCCAGTTTGAGGCATCTAGTTTTGCTGCTTTTTCAGAAGATTCAATTGCAAAATCATTGTCGGTTTGTATTTTGCTAATATTTAGACTTTTTGACTTTTTTTTCTTAGTTTTTACAGAATCTTCCATGTTTTTGTTAGACCGCACACGTGTTGTATTTTGAGGTTATATTTGATCTTAATTCAGAGCACTGATCACTGTAGTAATTATCTTGTTTTTTCCGTAAGAGTCTTTTACCACCTGTAAAGGAATATGCAAACTGTTTTTAATTGCGACTTTTATGTTTGAGTCAAAAACATTAAAAATCAGAAAACAAACAACTATAACTATTCCCGCATTGGAACAGAAATTGAACGGAACAGTTAAATTGTAACAGCTTTATCTTCAAATATTTTTTATTTGTCCTTAAATGAACTATCTGAAATACATCAGAATCAATATAGAAGGCTTGTCTTATTTTTTTACTTAAGATAAAAAAGAATAGAGATAGTTTCGATTTTATGACATATGACATAGCAATTCTATGGCAATGTAATATGTCAGCTTTCATTAATCTAACTTTTTGGACGTTTGTGATCATTTTCATAATTTTTAAACAGGTTTATATTTGGTTTTACTTTTAATAAAAAAATAAAAGGTAGTATTTGCAATAAATTCTTTTAAAAATGACTACTGCAGCTCGGCCAACATTTGAGCCTGCTAGAGGTGGACAGGGACGAAATGAAAAAGATCTTAGTGCCATATCAAGACAGTACTCCAGTAGAGATTTACCAGGACATACTAAATTAAAATATAGGTAAGTAATATTCTGTATGTAAAGAAAACTTCACCCCCTTGAACTCATATTTATGTAGCAAAGCAAGTTATGAAAATGAAATCTTAATGTTTTTTGTAGGGAACATGGACAAGGAACTCTTGACGAGACTAGAACACGAGATTTCAGAAAAGAACTTGAAGATCGAGAAAGGGAGAAAAGATCTGGAGCCAGAGCTTCTGATCACAATAAAAAACTCAAACTCGATCAGGTTCCAGCTGCTAGTTTAGATGCAGACGACCCTTTGGATGAAGAAGACTCAGATTCTAGTGATGATGATGATGACACCGAAGCACTACTTGCAGAATTAAATAAAATTAAAAAGGAAAGAGCTATGGAGATCGCAAAAAAGGAAATTGAGAGAAGGCAGGAAGAAGAAAGAATAAGAATGGAAAATATTTTAAGTGGCAACCCATTATTGACTCACTATTCTTCTGGTTCAAATAAAGCAGATCATAAAGTTAAGAGACGGTGGGATGATGATGTGGTTTTTAAGAACTGCGCTAAATCTGAACCCGAGAAAAAGACAAATGTGTTTATAAATGATTCACTGCGATCTGAATTTCATAAAAAATTTATGGAAAAATATGTTAAATAATTTTTGTATAAATATAGTAAGTTAGGAAACCAATTTTACATTTATTATTTTATTTTTATTTTAAGTCGCTAAAATACTTTATTTGTTAGTGACTATAAACAATACTTCAATTTGGACAATCATGGTAAAAATTAAGTTAATCTAAGGGGATACTTTTTTTATTAAAGTGTTCATGAAGTAAATGTAAGGTATGCGTTTGTGTATCTTGGTATAATGCATATTTATATAAAAAAAGGCAGTGGAATTTTTCAAATAAATTTAAAATTAATAAAATGTTAAAATTTTTAGTATTAGTAAAGTGAAAAACTATTTTTATTGTCAAGTGTTCAAAAATAAAATAAAATGCAAAAAATGAAAACAACTTTTTGTATTATTAAAATAAACAAAAATAAAACAGTGTATTATGTAAAAAGTGCGTCATTTCTGCACTGGTGTCTAAAAGATAGGGTATTTTTTGTAGGACTTGAAAAGAGTGACAATGAAATATGAAATATATATTCTTTTACAACTTTAAACCCAAATTCCAATAATCTACTGAATAGGTTTTGTTTGTTATAATAATGATTATTTAATGAAAATACATAATGCTTTGTTTACAATTTCAATATTAGACATTAGGGTTTTAATAGAATCTCCTCTTAAATTTTTTTTTGTGACATTATTTTTTGTTCATATAATTTTTAATGTACACACCTGTTACAGTGGATGATTTCCATCCTCTATGCTTGTTCAATGTCAAAACATTTGCTTCCTACTGGAATAAAAAGGAAGCAGATGACTATTGAAATAAATTCCTTGTTTATTTATCTTAATTTTGTAATTTCACTTGGTGTTCGTCCAATTTTATTGACTCTCACAACTTGTCAAGTACATGTTCCAACCTGATAATTAGTAAAAAAGTTTTTTCTCCAAAATTTTGAGTGCACAGGAACGAATATTTTTTTTATAAATGTAAAGGTTCTATAAAGCTGAATTTTCTTGTTACTTTAGTTTTAGTATTGGGAAGAATAATTGCAAAAACTGATCCCAAATCCTGTATATAATCTATTTGTTATTTATTATAAAGTTTGTTTCTTCAAAAGTTAATATAACTTAAAAGCGTTATTGTTTATCTCAGTAGTTGGTATTTTAATTAATAAAAATGATTTATCAGGTACAATCTTCTAATACTGGTCTGATTGCAGCAGTGGTCATTTCAGATAGATTAACTTTAATACTAATCGTTAGTGTGAATATTTACTTAAAGAGTATTTTTTATTTCAATATAATGAATTTAAAAAATATATATTGGCAGGTTTAGGATACAATTTTGTTGTTAGGGCGTTTATTCTGTATTAGTATCTTTACTGAGTATACTCTGTGGTACCTTTAATGGTCTGTTATTTTAAAAAATATGGAAATCACAATCATGATGTGAGTGAAAATTTAAGAATCTTTGAAGAAAGAAGCAATCGAATCCTTTGGTGAAAGATTAGGCAAATTGTTAAGTAGAGAAATACAAATATGTGAACGATTTAAAATTATGCCATATATATTCTATAAACAAGAGATTATATAATGCTTGGAAGAAACTACCATCATTACCCAAAAACATGTACCTGAATCATGAAACAGTGTTCGAACTGTTATAATAAAAAATGTAAATATTTACTAGGTAGCAATTGATTTAGCAGTAAGTACCTACTATCAAGCATCGATAAAATTTATATGGACAGCACATTCAAATACCGCACGAATTATTTTTATCAGTTCTTCTCAATCCATAATGATAAATAATAGTTATGAGCCACTAGTTTTTTGTTTTTTTATTTCTGAATGATAAAACAACTTAGTATATTAAATAATTCGAACGTGTTATTAAAGAATGTACAAAGTTAGGTATTTTCTTTAAGTGTAAAATGGTGTTAATTTATTTTGAAGAAGCTATTAATTAAAAGTATGCATGTTTCATTTTGCCAAAGCGTGGTGAAGAAAAATTCAGAAACTACTGCTTGTTACCGAGAATACCTCCAAAAATACAGAAAAAAGTTTGTTAAAAATTTATTTTTATCTCAGCATTTTTAATTAATTATAATTTTTCATTTTTTTTAGATGGCTGGTTACTTTGGATATTTCAATCATTTTGATGTTGATGAATGTTTTGTGTCCGACTTTATGGCTTGCATTCCAAACTATTCAAAAATGATCGTATTTCTTTATTATTTGGTTGAGAACTATACATAACCAGACGCAGTTTTGTCCAAATATGTGAGCATCCAGAACAACTTGTTCAAAGTATTCAATTCCAAATGTAATCCCTTCTTTTATTCAAAGCATCTTAATATATTTGTTTTGTTGGTTCTTTAAAATATGCAAATAGAAATGTATATCATTGTAAAGAGTAAAAACAACATCAAAAATTAATAAAAATGATAAACAAATAATTAAAATATTAGAAGGAAATATTCATTCATGTAAGTCCCTGATAGCACTAAATATTTTCCATATATAAAATGAATACATGTTTTTTAAATATTTGTTAAATATTCGGTTTACAATATTTATGTCAACTATTTAATGTTTCACCTCATCTATAAGATTTTAAAAAAAATGTATTAAAATGTTTCGAGATTAAAGAGATTTCTGTTTTTAAATTCGAGATTCAAAAATTTCTGTTTTAAATACCAGATTCATTAAAATGTAATAAAATGTCTTTAAAGTCGAGATTTAAACTAAAACTAGGACTTTTGATTTTTTAACAACTAATGGTTTTAAAAATGAATTGTATCTTTATAAAAAAGTAGTTTATTAAAAATTGTGATTTTACTAGAAACGGGAATTTTTGTAAAAAATTGTAATTTTAGTTAATAGCTGTAATTTTTGTTGAAATTAGGAATTCGTAATAATTTGTAATTTTGGAAAACTGCACCTTCATAAAAAAAATTATTAAAATCTCGACTTCCACATAGAGATTCATTAAAATTTCAACTTGAAAAAATAAGATATTTTAATAATTCTGCTTCAAAATCGAGATTTTAATTCGAGATTTAGAAGTAAAACTCGGTAAAATTTCCGGTTTAAAATTGAGATTCAATAAAATTTCGACTTCAAAATTGGGAAATTTTCAAAAAGCATTTTAATATTAATATGAGTCAATTTTGGTAATAATTATGGAAAAGAAAATATGAATTTAATAGTTCATAAATATATTAATCAAATATTTAACGAACATTTAAAAATCTCTGGCAATAAATATATAAATATTTTTTTTAATATTTAAAAACTAATATTTTACTAATATATGTCTGTAATATCCATTAAACATTTATGAATCTATCCCAACAAATATTTAACAAACATTTTTTTTAATATTTAATTAATATTTCTCGCTATCTGGGGAATACACTTTTGTTACTTTTCGACTTGGTAAGACATTAATTTTTTGTTTTAAATTAGGTTGGTGCGATTATAATACATCTCATTGGGTATAGCCCGTTAATTTTCTACTCCATAGTTCTAACGAACTCTCAAACATCTGAATAATGCATACCTGCTCCACTGATTCAGGTGCAAATTATTTAACTCCGGACCCCCTACTGCGAGACATCTCGAAATCCAAGAAGGGGAACTCAAGACTTGTTTCTGTCATCTAACAACCTGTTTAATATCTACCTGCCCACACACTTTTAAGTTTAAGCAGAGTTTACTCAGTTGAATTTAATCAGTATTAAGTGGCGGACGCTGCTGGTCGCTTTGATTTTTAAACGCGTAGGAAGGCGTGTTTTCATTAAACTAACATGCAGAATGTATTGAGATTTTGTTTGTTATTAATAAGTTTCTGGAATCTTTGTGAAAGTTCACGCTCTGGAATTTACATAGACAACGGATTTGATCAAACGGCTATCGAAAGAATTATATCCAATGATGAAAAACAGGACATGGGGCTGGAGATCTTGAGTCTCTTAGGGTTACCTAACAGGCCACGGAAGTTCAATAAAAGCCCTTTGAAGAAATCGGCGCCGAGATTCCTGCTAGACGTTTATAAATCTTTAATGAACGAGGAAATTGAGGAGAATACCAGGTCAAAAAGAAGTTCAGATGTCTACTTGAGTGGCGAAGAACAGCATCAGATCGACGAGAGTGATATTATTATGACTTTTGAAAGTGTTAGTAAGTACTCTTTTAAATTTTAAAAAATTATATTTTTGTAATTTTTGATTAATACATTTTATTTTAATACACACATTAATTAGGGCTAATATAAAGTAATTGTTACCCGCATCTTTATATATGTCTACTTATTAATAGATATACACAGTGTGTATTAGTTTTACGAAATGAGTTATAAAGAATTTTGCTATAAAACATTAAAAACTTTTAGCTTTATAGATACTAGATCCTTATTTGAAAGTTTTTTATTTTGAAAAACCTTTCGTTTTTATATTTTAGACCAACCCGGACGGCAAGAAATATTAATTAAATATTTAAAAAAATGTTTGTTAAATATTTGTTGCGATAGATATTTTAAATATTTATTGATTATTTACATAAATTAATAAAATATTAGTTTTTAAATATTGAAAAAAAGTATTTGTTAAATATTTTCTACACTTGGTTAAACAATAGATTAATATATTTCTGTACTATTTATTATATTTATATTTTCTATTAATATTACCAAAGTTGATTGATTATTAATATTCAAACTATTTTAAAAAAATTATACAATTTATAATATATTAATATAATATCCCAGATATCTTTAATGTTTATCATTACAGAATTAAAAATATCGAATTTTACTTTTAAATCTCTACATTAAATTTTCGTGTTTTGCTTCAAAATCTCTATTTTTAAAGTTAATTTTTCAATAAATCACGATTTTAAAGCAGAAGTCTTAAAATAATAGTGTGTTACTTCAAAATCTCGACTTTTGAATTAGAGATTTCGACAAATCTCAATTTTTACAAAAATCATTTTTAACAAATTAGATTCTATAGTATTTTTTAAAATTTACTTACTTTATACACAAAGGCCTACGATTTTTTAGAAAAATCTCAGGTTTTTATTAAAATCACATATTTTTGTTAATAACACAAATTATTACGAAAAGTCCAATTTTTCCAAAAATCCTAGATTTCAGTTAAAATCACGTATTACAAAAATCCTAGTTTTTTACTAAAAACAGGGAATATGAAAATAATAAGATTCCAATTTTTCATAAAAATTTGTATATTTTTATAAAGATCCAGTTCTTCCAAAATCCCTCATCGAAACTTAAATTAAAATCCCAAATATTTATTAAAATAACAAATTATTTCTAAAGTTTTGACTAAGTCACAATTGTTTATAAAAATCCCAGTGTTTTACAAAAATACCTGTTTACTAAAATCCCTAGTTATTAAAAATTTCTAGTTTTAACAAAAATTCCAGTTTTTTATTGAAGCAAGTTATTACAAATAGCTATTCCAATTTTTCACCAAAAATTTACATTTTTTTTTATAAAGATGCAGTTTTCAAAATTGCAAATTATTACATTAATCCCAATTTCAACAAACATCTTTGTTTTTAATAAAATCACAATTTTTAACAAAATCTTTATTTGTTATCTCGATTTTAAAAATAGAAATTGTATTTGATATCGAGAGTTTAATTAATCTCGACATTACAAAGGCAAATTTTAATAAACCCCAATTTTAAATAAAAATTTTATCGAAGGGGTCAAAAAAAATCCAAAAACAAAAAATTGAGGAATTTAAAATTTTCATTTTTTATTTTTTTTTAGAATATTGATATAAGCTCTTGAATATTTTGTATACAAATACACACTGTATATTATTTAGCAAATATTACTTTTTAAACATATAAAGGATATTCATTCAAACTTTGACATAAATATTGTAAAGCAAACATTTAATAAATATTTATTTTAAATAATAAATATTTAAAAAACATAATATAATATTTTTTTTTTATAAAAAAATGATTTTATATTTTTAACAAACTTTGTATATGATACAAATTTGTATATATATATATATATATATATATATATCGCTTGTATTTTACTTTTTATTATTATTCTGAGTAATTCTATCTAAACAATAACAAAAATTCTCGTTATGGTCCATTTTTATATTTTAAATTGTTAATCACTCTGTATAGTTCGATAGTCTTTTACCAAAGCAGAATTTTAAAAAAAAAATTCGTAAAAGTAATAGTGAAAACGTAAGAACCAACTCTTTTTTAGTTTTGGCTAATTATTTTAACATACTTTTCCAAAAATTGATAATAGGTTGTGAAATGTGGTTAAAATCTCGGAATGAAACTTTTAGTTTCCCAGAAATGTTGGTTATGCGCAAATTAACGGTTCTATTTTAAGATAATCATTGTTTATAGTTTGTACAAGATTGTTTGTTTATATACTTTCATTCCTTTCAAATATAAAACCGATTCTTTGGTAAATATTAAAACAGTTTTTGTTTTTAAACCTGTTTTAGAAACGTAAAAATAAGAAGCTAAAAATGATTTCATATTGAAAACATTTGCATGTGCGTATATGCAATTATGCCGGCTTAGAATAATTTAAGTAAATAAATATAACTATTATAATAACTTAAAGACATGACTTGAAAACGTAATTGCATTTTAATACAAGCGCATGTTGCAATAAATATCAATCTAATAAAAAAATTTAAACCAAAATTACATAAAATAATTAAACACACTTAATTACACTATAAAAAAATTTTCAAAAATTATTTAAGAAAAGAAAAGCTTTTCTTAAAATATTACATCAATGCTACACTTAAAATGTGACCCTGAATAGAGCACTAAAATATTTTTCTAAGGGTAGAGGACCATTTTTAAAAAAAATGAGTACATATTAAATAAAATTAATTTTTTAAAGGCGACCATGTGCCAAGTGTAAGACATGAGAGAGGAAAAAGACTGTGGTTCAATGTAAGTGATGTACCAGTGGCAGAAGATGTGGTTGGAGCTGAACTTCGTTTATACAAAAATAAAGGACGAGGAAACAAAAATCTTGACATTATATATACAGTTACGGCCTACCAGCTTGTTAAAACAGACGATGGGTATGTAGTTAACAAAACCCTTTAAAATATTTATCATACTGTCTTTTAATTCAGTCTAATTTATAAAAAGATTGTTATAAATTAGTAATAATTTGTTTTAGGGAAAAAGATTTGGAGTACCTTTACGCAGCTAATACAACTTTTGGTTCAACAGGGTGGATGAGCCTGAATCTGACTGGGTGTCTGGCCTCTTGGGTGGCATTTCCAAATTCCAATAAGGGTCTCTACTTATCGGTCCATCCTGTAAATAGGCCAGGTAAATTGCATACCACTGATAATTTAGGTATTCTTAGAACAATAACGGAGATCGTTCAATCTGTGATATTAAAAATGGTATTGTTATTTTATCAAACGTATGAATATTACATATACAAATATTTTGTTAATCATATCGGCATTCCTTTACATTCGTAAATACGGAATTAATGAGTCCTTAAAATAAAAACACAAAACAAAACAGTTATTTTTTAATATTTTATTATATATAGGATACTCAACATTTGTTTTTACCTTGATCTTATATTTAGTTTTCTATTTCTTTTTTTATTACGTCCTTCGAAGTTTTAGTATTCATTTTACACTATTTTCAGTTGTTTTAGATTCATATATCCTTTTTGCTAATATTTAATCCGGCATGCGAAAATCAGGACTAATTGTTTTATAGTTGATTTTTAGTTTTCCTCATTTTTCCTTCTATTGCCTTCGAGTTTTTTGGTTGCCTGTCAGTAAACGAGCTACAACCGATAAATTTATTACCATTACTTTCTAAAATTTTGGAACGCATAGTTTATCTTCAAATAGATGACTACCTTGTTAAAAATAGAATTATCCCTATGCACTACTCTGGTTTTCAAAAAGGTCGTAGTACTACAACCGCCTTAGCAAATTTATCTGACCACATCATTTCTTCTATTGATAAAAAATATATAAACTTCTTGGTACTATTTGATTTCATCAAAGCGTTTGATACTCTCAACCATCGTTTGCTAGTTTCGAAATGCTATTATTACGGCTTTGATGAAACTTCTTGCAATTTTATTAAGTCTTATTTAAAAGATCGCTTACAAATAGTCTCTATATTTAACCAACTTTCTGCACCTAATAAAATTGAATCAGGAGTTCCACAGGGTTCAATATTAGGACCCTTACTCTACTTACTAAATAAAGCTATAATTTTGAGTAAAATAATAATTGTGCTCGTCGGCTTCAAAGCACTCAAAATACATGCTTTAGATTTACTAATAATAAACGTAAATAGCATCATATTTCATAGGCCTTTCAAAATTTAAATTGGTTAAATAACTCATAAATACTTTTAACGAATATCCTTATTTATTTGAAATTAATTTCGAGGTCAAGTCTTCACAATCGTCTCATTAGATATAAAACTACATTCAATATGTCCTACCATCGCACAGATTTTTATACTAGATCTTTTACTTATAATTCTGCAACTTTGTATAATAGTTTAAGGTCCTATTTCAAATTAGTAAGATTTTTAATGCTTTTTAAGAAACATGTCACACTGAAATTATTAAAATCACAGAGATAGTGCCTACTAGCACAACCTCCTTCTCCTACTCTTTCTTTTTCATTGAATTGAAATATTTTTTTAAATTTCATTTGCGTGCATTCTTAATTGATTTTTTAATTCATTCACTATTCTTTATTCTTTACATTATTTCATGAATAATTTTATGTTTGCTATTTATTAATCTTCTTCTGTTGTTTAGAATATAATTATCATCCAGCATGAGTAAATTTATTTACTAATAAATATGGAAAGATAAATTATACTTATCTTGAATAATCCACAGTCTTCCAATGCGTTTTAATATGTATTAAGGTTTCGGTATCTGACAATACCATTTTCCAAGACAAAAATAAGTTTGGCAGATCTTTCTGTCTTGGAAAATGGTATTGTCAGATATCGAAACCTGGGTAGACTTGAATACATATTAAAACGCTTTGGAAAACTGTGTAAATTCAAGATAAGTATTATTTATCATTTTTCCATAAGGTAGGAGTTGAAACAATTAATTTGATTTACTAATATTTACATTTGGTATTAACATTACAATATAGTTATGCTTTGTTGTTGTTAATAAAATCATTAACGATCTTCAATAGTGCTGTAATTCCTCAAGTAGTGGTTGGTTAATCCCTGAAAAATCTTCCAAAAATAAGGTTGCTTGGAACAGGAAATTCGTGGTTTTGTTGAAATCTGTGGGGTTTTAAATCTCTAATGGAAGGTCTGCAGGTCAGTCCTCCAGGGAGCTTTTCATGAAGCCAACCATGCCTACGATAGGGGCTGTTAGTGGTTGTGATTTGGAGAATTTCATTCTTTAAGTAATTTGGAAGACACTCTAAAAATTTGTTGCTTACTATTTTAACATTTATGGCTGTTCCTTAGGCCAATCGGTGATTCTTAGCCACACTAGGGTTAACCTGACACCTGTTTTGTATATTTTTATAGCTCTTCCATGGTGGCTTCAGTCATAAAACAGCACAGGACATCCATACAAATTGTCCTGATAACTTGTTTCTAAACTAGTACTTTATTATCAGTTGTGATATGACTATTTCTTTTTAGCACGTGGTGGAGCTGTCTGATTATAATAATGGAGGCATATTTCTGAAATGACAGCCTACCATCTAAATGAAAACCTAGGTATTTATTATATTACCTTGTTTTTTTAGTTTATTAAAGATCTAAATTTTTGCTCTCCTCTTAATATTAACTATTGACTCTCGTTTGGACGGGTTTAGTTTAATTTTGATTTCAATTGAATCCTGGAGTACTCCTACTCTACCGTAAAAAGGCCACTTATTTTAATGGTGAATTTTTTGTTCGTTAAATATGATTGAACAAAATCGAAGGCTTTTAGGTCTTTCTAATACCACCAGTACTGTCTGTTTATCTTAATTTATATTGGTTTTAGGAAGGTGCAAAATTCCAATATTTTATGCGACAGTACTGTGAGCCTTATCGAAGCCATACTGTGTTTAATTAGGTTTTTAACATAATTTTATATATTATTTTACCTAAGTTGTATTTCTGTAGTTAGAACCTCCTAGTTCTCTTTGAGTACATGTTTTTTAAAAAGTTTTTCCATAAGCCTTAACTATACTTGCTTTGAAAGTGTTTATTACTTTTTGGAGTCTGTAAATTATACTTATAGTTAGGGCTTTATCGAGATTAATCCTGTATTTCCCCAAGTTAATTTCTTCATGGATAAAGCCATGTTAACATTTGTTCTAAACTCTAGACATACTGCATCTTTGTTTGAGTTTGGATTTTCCCTTATAGTTTTTGGTTATCCCTGTGCCTTTTGTAGTTAGTGACTATTTCAGTAAAGTAAATCACAAGATCGTTCTTCAGGACTGCCAGTTATAGTAATTTCCTATTTGTGTTTGGTACTATGCAATTTGTAGCTCATTGAATATCCTTATAGATAACATCATCTAATAACAAGTTCCTTTTCGCTGTCATAGAGTTTAAAATATCGGTAACAAGTATTTGGTTAGCAGCTTTTCTGTATGCTCCTACCAGTACTGATAGATGTTTGTCAATTTTGATGATATGTTCGATGTTCAACTTTTTGGACTGATATTGTGAGTGTACGAAGTTGTCGTTTCATGTTCATTTTTTTGTAGTTCTTTTGTCTAAATTTATATTTTTATTTAATAAGAAAATGTGTTTTTTTTTGTTAGAGCTTGATATAACTGTAACTATTTTTTAAGGTCATGAAGTTAGACCGGAAGATATTGGGTTAGTTACAATTAAAGGACAGGACGAAATTCAACCCTTCATGGTAGCTTTCCTTAAAGCCGTTAATAATGTGAAACCAAGATTAACAAGGGACACCAGAACCAAAAAGGATACATTAAGTAGTGTGATGTCTAACTACCATCCTAGAGGTAATTAATGAAATAAAATATCTTAATTATATGCAAAATTATTAAAATATGTTTTCTACTTTTTAGCTGATCCTGACAGTAAAGCAGAGCTAAGAAGAAGTTGTCGAATTGAGACACTCTACATTAGTTTTAAAGACTTATCCTGGCAGGTTTGTATTAAGCAATTTTTGAAACATATAACGTTGATTAAGTTGCCCAAAAAAAAATCATTGTCGTTATTCCATCAAGGAAAGAATGTGAGAGTGATTAGCTTGAGGCACATTCTAAGCTTCTGAAGTGCTCAATAGATGCAAGTAAGGAGCAGAAATATTGATAGATATGCAAATTTATTTCATATTTATATCAGTGCAATTTTGTGGTCCTTCACGCAAGATTTCAAAAATATGGAACTAACAATTTCAAGTTACAAGAAGAAAGGATAAATAATACGCAATTACTAAGTACTTTGTTCTAGGATAGTGTAACCCACGGCATTTCACCAAGAGATGTCTGCCAAACTCAGGGCTGTTGGAAACACAGGCACATCTACAGCAAAAGTTAATATATAAATTATGTGAAGAATCAGAATGGTTTTGGCATAGTTATGAGCAAAAGATCTGGAGAGCCACTAATAAATCGATGGTAACAAATGAGCAGATAAGTTAGCAAGGCTCAGATTCGATAGTGAATCTTATGAGTCTGAACTTATAATTGGATTAGAAGAGATGCATATTCTGCTAATAATTGATGAGTGGTCGCAAAAGTTGTTAAGTATCCAACAAAGACCAAATATCTGCTGTCTTAATTTGGGTTAATAGAAAACATCTAAATTGTTGGCAGCCTCAGAAACAATAGTGTTATTCGTTGTTGGTATATCAATAGTTAAAATAACAAAAAGGAATAATCTTTTAACATAACAAAATATATCACGTCATGCTGCATTCATATGTGAAACACAATAGTATAATTTTTATTATGATTGAAATTTTGAATTAAAAAAATGAATAAAAATATCTTATTTTCAGGATTGGATCATAGCACCTGATGGCTACGCTGCGTATTACTGCGCTGGAGAGTGTAATTTTCCATTAAACGCTCACATGAATGCCACAAATCACGCCATTGTCCAGACTTTGGTCCATTTGATGAATCCATGGAGATACCCGAAGCCTTGTTGTGCACCTACGAAGTTAAGTCCCATATCAGTTTTATATTTTCTGGATGACCAAAATGTTATTTTGAAAAAGTATAAAAAGATGGTTGTGAAGAGCTGCGGTTGTCATTAATGTATAATGTTTTCGTTTTTGTTGTACATATGTATATTTTTAACGCATATTTTGACAATTTTTTAAAGAGTACTATTTTGTGTATACTCTTAGTACAGGTTCGGTGAAAGTAAAGCATTATCGATATAATATCTCCGTTAATATGAATGAAATTAATTCGTAAGTTATTTTCTATTAATTTGTGAAAATTAATTACAAAAACTCAAAAATAATAGAAAATAAATTTTTACAAAACTTTTCTCAAAAAATTAAAGATATATATTTACCGAGATACGGGTGCGTTACTTTTGCCGAACTCTGTATGATAGACATTATTAAATATATGTAATGTGATATTTTTAACTAATTTTGACGATAAAGCACAAATATTTTTGGGCAATAATTGATAAAAATTACAGGTAATGGTAATATTTATACTATTTATATTAACTATTGTTTTATAATAAGAATTAATTATAATGTTCAGTGTAAATATGTGAATAATGTATGTTTTTAAAATAAAAAACAATATATCTAAATAAGATTTTCTAGCTATCTACAGTGTGTGCTAAATTTAATCAGCTCTAGGAGTACTGAAAAATTTAAATACCGACAACCAAACTTGTTTTCAAAATATTTTTTTTTATTTTTGCGGAACTGTGTCATAAATAACATATCTTATAGTTTTCTAGAAAATATTTAGGAAAATCAAATGTATTTTGTTGAACTTTTTGAGGAGAGGTCTAATTTTCATGTCAGGAATTATTAATATATTAAAAACCAATACAGTTAATCATCAGAAAGATGTAAAAATAAAGCGGTTTCAAATTAAATTAGATTTTATTTGACAGATCTAATTTTATTTTATAATTTTAAGGTATTGGTGTCATTGAAAACAGTCTTGTTTACAATTTTTTCAAATGTTTTTCAAATATATTTTTTATATGTATAACGTAGGAAATGATCTTTTCATATAAGTATCATGACTTATCATCATTTTCAATCTAAACAATTAGGAAAAATGATATCTCGTATGTAAATATTGTATATTTTTTTAGAAACATTTTTAATTTTTGAAAGTTTTTTTTTCAAAAAATATAATGAATCTGCATATGCTTATTGGAATCAAAAAAACAACTATTTAGAAGCAAAAGAACCGCCCACCTTATTTTCAACATATACAAATAGCAATTTTAGAGGCTTTACATTTTATTAATAATAAATTACTGAACCCAAAAATCTTTATAAATATCACATTGTAAAAGTATTTTAATGCATCTCAAAAATACAAATTGGAATAAAAATCAAATAAAAGAAAATTTTGAACTGGGAAGGTTCGTTAAAATTATTTGGATTAAAGTTCAATTACAAACAATAATGAGAAAGTTGATATTTTAGCAAAAGGGCCCTGGGACTACAAGATAATAACAACTATCAATTTCAAAAAAATTGAATCAAATATAAATGGAATAAGGATTACAAACGGACAAATAAGGGACTTTTTACAAAAGGGAAGAACCAAAAAGATGCTTTAGTAGATAAGTAAATAGATGTTTTATTAAAAAAAAGAAAAAAGAAAAATTACAAAAATTTAAACTA
Source organism: Hermaeophaga mercurialis (assembly GCA_951812935.1). Classification (NCBI taxonomy): domain Eukaryota; kingdom Metazoa; phylum Arthropoda; class Insecta; order Coleoptera; family Chrysomelidae; genus Hermaeophaga; species Hermaeophaga mercurialis. The sequence continues at coordinate 36,047,652 of OX638358.1, forward strand.
TAGGCAAAAATATATAAATAGAAACAAAAATAAAGAAAAAATATTTACCTAGTCATAAAATAAAAGATAAAAAAAATAGAAGCTATAGGCAGTTACATAAAAAAAGAGGATTAATAAATGGAATTATGACGTATCTGACGCCAATAAATCAACCACACATACAAAAAGAACTAAAGAAAACACTGCACAATATCAAAACCCAAAGAAATTATTAAAATAACAATTCATTTTTAAAAAATTGCGACGTTGTTCTTCTTTTCTGGTTTCCGTTATGTTTAATAGCTCAGAGAAGGTAGAGAAGACCTAGTTTTGAAATATAAAAATAATTTTAGAATATATTAAATAAATATAGAAACTAAAATTGAATATAGACAATTTTAATGAAGCATTATTAAAATAAATAATAAGATTTTTGCACCTAAAGAACTCATTGATGCAACGATAAAAATATGTTTTCAAAAGGCACACTGTATTCAACCGAAACTTTTTTTATTTTTGAATTTAACTTTGAATTTCCCGCAGAATTATATTAAATGTAGATGGCGCCGCAACTGACTTCGATTTGTCAAAAGTTCGGTGACATTCCACATTGGCGCTGATATCGCTTTCAGTTTTCATTCATTATGACCAGGCATACTCGTTATTTGTCAAATTTAGGGAAATTATTTAAAAAATAAAATACTTAAAATGCAGCTCAAGTGATAAAAGTGGATTGTAAGATATTGTTTTATATTTAAATAAGGAATTGAATGTGTTTGGCTGGAAATAAAGCCACAAGTTACAGTACTTGCGTAGGTTGGACGATGATATTGTCCCAGGGTGAATTAGTATTTGTGATCGGAATAAAGGTAAATGTGGAGTGCAATATCAAAGATTTTCATGAGAAACTCTAGTATTAATAACGTGGACGGTGGTGATATACCGCCAAACGGAATGGACCGCGGAGAAAGAAGAAAAACCGACATGGATGATACATTCATCACAAGGCTGGTAAGTCTACTGATTCTAGTTGTTATTTTCATGTGTTCTTTAAAAAACTACTTAAAAACAATTTTAATTATATTTAATTAAGGAGATCTACCAGTGGGAGTTTTCCTGCCCACTGGGTTAATGAATTAAGATACCTACCTTTCTCTGAATCAGCTGTCAAATAGTTGCATGATGACCTTTTTCCCTCTAATCTTAACTCTTATTCCGTTAATTTGTCAAAGTAACAAACCTTTATTATAACAAATAATTTATATTGCTGGTAACAGATATAATTTAAATACTTATGCCAATTAAATTAGGTCAATGCGAAGCATTCCTTGTGCAGATGGTACTACCATTGCAGTATCAATTTTCTCACTGTTAACGTTTTTTTTATAATTTAATATATCCATTTAGGTTATTGCAAAAAAAGTATTTTAACCGTAATTTACTTCATATTTTACCTGTTGAATTGTGTTTTAGATCAATTTCAAATAATGTAAGATGTGCTTTATTTGATTTTTTGTAATTGTAGGTGTATTTGTAATTGTTATTAAAATTTTATTTGTACGCCTACATATATTTATGCACATTAAATTGTCTTTTAACTTTTGACATAATCCCTATTTATATCCATAATAATAATATGGGAGTCACTAGCCTAAAATTGGTCTAATTTACTTTTATTATATTTAACGTTAGCTTTTAGCTAATATTATTTAACAGAAGACCTGAATCTGATTATAAAAAATGTTATATATTTGCAATTAAAGTATAAATATATATCTTCTATTAAATTTAACCTTTATTTCATTTTTCAAATATAGTTGGAAAATGTCCAGTACCGTTGTTTTATAGGATTTGAAATTTATACCGACATTATTTTGTGATGATGTTTTTATTTATTTATAATTTATAAAAGTTCTCCAAATAAATAACCTATCATATACATACCTGTTTCCTGTAGACTTGTTAGATATGATTTTGGATAGGCAGTTAATTAGTATAACTAGAGATTATTTAGGTAGTGCTGATATTATTAGTACTAATGTTTGATTTGCAACTTAAAAATAAAAATCGGTATTTCATTCTAAAATATTGTAAACATTTGAGATATATTTAAGTACTATTTATGTATACAGGTTGATTTAAATAAATCAGTCCTTACTAATGTTTTGGCACTCAGGTCTTACATTATCTTTGCGGTGATTATAGCTTCTCAGAACAAACTGAATTAATGATAAAGCGAGCACTGATCTTTCTGAAGCTTTTCTAATATGTCGATGCTTCAAAATAGCTACTCTCAAATATTTGAGCTTAATTCTTTTGAGACTTTGGCAGTACTACATGTATAGAGTCCTCATTATGATTATTATTAGGTACATTAGGTAGGTCTTCTTAGTTACAAAAAGAGACTAAACTTGTCATTGATCTTTGCTATCTCAAATTCGTTTCATCTGTCGAAATGATATTTTTTCTAATCTAAAATTTTTCTGTTTTTTTTTAATTCCTTAAAAAGACTAATGTGTTACCCAGAGGGATGTTTCTTGACAATCATACTTTTATACCTATAAATATTGCTAATACATTTGAAGACTACTTTGAATCCTGTTACTCAAGTTTTAATGATGTTTCTTCTTGCTTAAGCTTTTCTGAGATGCCTTTAATTTGTAGCACTTATATTTTTAGTTAGATGGAAATATTTAATAAGTTACAACTGCTTGATGTTAACAAGAGTACTGAACCTAACTGCATACCTCCTTCCTTAAGAGTAGTTCGCAATCGTTAAAAAAACCAATTTATAAGTTATTTAAGCAATAATTTGAAGTTGATATGACTCTATCACCATCTTTCTAAAGCTTCTCTAATTAATCGAAGGGCAAAAATGGTTACTCTCAGATATTTGTGGCCAATTCTTTAGAGGCATGGGCAGTAATAATAGATCTATTTAGTTCTCTTTTTTATTATTAGGTACATATTCATTAACTTAGATTGGGAACAACATAGAGAATAAATGGAAAAACCTACAGAGGAACACATTTTAGAAGAAATTTATATCTTAATAAATCCCAAGAGTGCAAGTGAAATCGGGATTCCAGCAGAAATATTTAAGTATGGGGGTGAAGGTCTATAAAAAAGGATAACGAAATTAATACAAAAGATATGGAAAGAAGAAAAAATTCCGTAGAGATGGAAAAATGCAATAATATTCCCAGTGTTCAAAATAGACTGTTGCATGTAATGAATAAGATACTAGCAAAAAAAATTAAACTACTATCAAAATCAAATCGTTAGGGAATACCAAAGGGGATTCAAAGAAGAATAAGGAACTACGGAACAAATATTTATTCTAAAGACGGTAATGAATAAAACCTACAAACACAAAATAGGACTTCATCTAATCTCAAAAAAATAGTTAAACTGATCAAGATGACGTTAGAAAATTTTTGCAGTGGTATAACAATAGAGGGCATCATCTCTGAAAAATTTAGATTAAAGAATTGTTTAATACAAAGGTGATTCTCTATCGACTGCACAATTCAATATAGTCTTAGAAAAAATCATACGGAAAAGTAAAGTACAGAAGTAACAAGTCATTGCAAACGCAGAACCATTCTGACTCTAAAAGAGACTATAAGAGACTATTGATTGTTATTTTGCACTCTAATTTAACAGATTTTTCGTGCACATTTTGATTAAATCTAGAAATGCATCGGCACTTATTATTTTATAGTAAAAAAAGTCATGTGGGGACTCAAGTATAACAGAATATATAGATTTATTGATAATAATCATATGCGTTGTTAAAACTAATACAATTAAATTAGGGTTCAACATAATCAGTGCTTCATGTTGCTATTTTGGCATTTAATGATTTCTTAAATGCCTCAGTATAAATTACTCTTATTTCCTATTTCCTTTGCATAAAATGGAATTTTTCGTTGCCTTAAATTTTAATATAACGATTTATGTCTTTTAGGAAGTCTAAATTAATATTTGAAATAGTCACGAAATAGTTGAGTGTCTTATTACTTAATCTAGTTAATTTAAAATAGTTATTAACCTCTTATCATTTTATGTTGTTTTTTTGTTTAGGACTCCATATTTCATCTTGCGGAGTCATATTGCGTGAAGGAATTCTGCTTTTTAAAGTAAATATAACTAATTGCTAGTCTGATTAATGTTTATACATAGTCCCAAGTATGTTCTGACTCTCTACAACGAGCTGCTTAATCACAGCGTTGCCGCTTGGTCAACATCAAAATTCTTGTAAAGAAAAATGAAAATAATGTTGCATTTTTATGTAGAAGTATATTTTTTTTTTCTAATGTTATTATTTTGGTAGAGTGAAAATAATGACACATTTTTATGTAGTTTTTTTAGTAGAGTGTTAGACTTCAGATGCTCCTCTTCTTTGATTTTTTTATTAATAACAATAACTCAGTATTTTTATTTTGGTAATGTTTTCTGTCTTTATTTTTTAAATTCTATTAATTCAAAGCTAAAAATCATATCATAATAAAGCTATCTGTTTATCATATGTTTTACATTCATTAAAATATATTTTGAAGTATTATTTTATTGGCTCACTTAATTTATACTTTCTGAATTTAATAAGTTCTTATTTTATTTTGAAACTAAACATTTAAATCAAAATTTAGAGTCATTGCGGAAATTAGAGTACGTTGATGGATTTAATAATTTTTTAAGAAAATGGCAACCATATTAGAGTGAATTGATCGAAAGTTTTTCAATAACAGCGCTTTTTTATTGAGAAAATATATATAAGGAATCACATACTGATTAATAGGGTCAAATAAAATCCGATACAAACTAAGAAGTTAATTCTAAACATACATAAAGGTATTTTGTTTAGAATCATATTTATATGTTTAAGAACATTTATCAATAAGTTCGAAAATATAGTTAAAAATAATTTTAAACCTTCATATGTTTACATCCTATTTTTCCAATATAGAAAATGATACTTAATTAATTAAGTATAATTACAATTTACAGACAGTAGGTAATAAAAAGTAGATTCTATAAATAGTGTTGAATACATTTTAATTATTTATCAGTCTGTGTCAACTTGTTGAATTGCTTTTTCACTACACAAGGGAAAAGTAAACCTCTACAACCGCAATTTCCTAACATATTAATCATTAATTAGTTCAAATAAACTTTTTCTTATATTATAACATGGAATTTATAAAGATTTGAAATTTGTCTCAGTTTGGTATAGAAATATTAATATTATTCAAAAATTGAATCTAAGATTTACCATCCAGGTTGAGAATTAAAATGTTTAATTGTTCTTTTGAATTAAGGATTAATAATTATTTCACTTAATATATTTAATTGATGATTATAGGCTTAGAGTTTTCTTTGAAAACAAATTAACTTTATGGAAATTGCTTATGACCGTAGATATTTGTGTACCATTAAATACAATAATTTCTCTTTAATTTTATTCTAAAAAAATATATTATTGTATTAGTCAATCAAGTTTAAAATAATTCCAATTTTGCTTAATCATATCTAAATAAAAGTGTTTATTAAAAACATCGTTTTAAATATTTATATTTCATGTAATAATAATAATAATAATAATAATAATAATAATAACATTAATAATAATAATATTATTGATATTAATGGTAATAATTTTACGTATGCGGTTGTTTTCTATGAATAAATATACTGGGAATTAAAGAGCCTGAGTGAAACAATAACAATTTAATTATCCATGAATAAAAACAAGTCTTATAAAATATTAGGGCAACTTACACTTTAAAAAACTAATATATTTAGTCGCAAGGGTAGGCACTTGACTTTTTTTATTTTCCTAATCAAAAGGACTCCAATATTTATTAATTTTGATGACTCTAATAAAAAGTCAACTTTTTATCCTATCGCGATCTTGTCCCAACACTTTCGCTCACGTAATAATAAATAAATAAATAAATAGTGAATGTTATAATTTAGAAAATATTAAATAAAAAATAAGTTCTACGAACAGGACGATATTTAACTAAATCCCTGTACAGACCATCGTAATAATAATAATGATATTAATAGTAGTAATAATAACAATAATAATTATAATAATAATAATAATAATATTGAAAATATAGGTCATTTTCTAATCTTTCTATTTAAAACAAACCATACAATCTCATACATTTAAGAGAATATTTGAAAAACAATTTTCCGGGTTTGAAGGTAAACTTCTCCAAAAATACTCATTTCTATTTTATAAAGATCACGCGATAGTAATACTTTTTTTAGATTAAAAAGTAGCTTTTCTTCATCGAGTTTCTATCATTTCACGTAATTAAATGGATTGCTTCCAGTACCATTAAATTAATAACTATGCGATGGGATATTGGCTTATGCTCTTTAACTGTTTAATATGGAAATGTGTTTGAAATATTCTAATAGTCTAGTAATTTCAGCCGAAATTATTACAGAAGTTGCTAAAAGTATAATTTTAAATATGTTCTTTTTCTTTTATTGAGTATTGGTCTTAGAAGATGTGTGGCTCTGTAAATGGTACTTTAATGACAAATAGTATATATTTTTATATATGTTTTGTTACAATAATTTTTTATGTATTCGGGTTGAAATTTGTTGAATTTTTGTTCATTAATTTTTAATAAAATTCAAGATTACAATTAAATTGGATTATGCCTTGCGTTAATATAAAATCAAATTGAATAAAAAAACTAAAATACAAACATAAGACAATGAATATGTAAATAACAAAAAATCTGAGATGGATTTTAGAGGTTTTACTGAATCGATCTTGTGATCTTATGTTAAAATAATTATTTTCAAATATTTACAAATTATAGACAAAAAATTAAACGTGAAATAATTTACCCTCCAATGCTCACAAATAGTAACGTAAACTAAATATTTGTTTTTCTGACCAGTTGAAACTCAAAAAAATTGTATATTAGTGTACATTTTGCGATTTATTATTTCAAAGGCCCTCAACAAGAAATTTGTCAATTGCGAAAAACTGGGCTAAAATAAAAGCGCTTTCTAATCAAGGAAGTTCAAATTGGTGGATGCTGAAGTTCAAAATGAAAAAATTGCTGATTTTATGAAGAGAAAACATTTCACTACACCAATTGCTATAAATGTGCAGAAAGTTAATAATTTGAATATTATTGTTAATTTTATATACAAAAGAGCGAGGTATATTGCAAGGAATATATATGAAAATATTTTATTAGTGAAAGTAAGTGGAATTTATATTTTTTAACGAATTTTACCCTTAGCAATTGAATTAAGGAGAGCTGTGAAATTTAAAAAAAATAATTGCTCAAATATTGGTTCTTTATATATATTGTAATGAGATTTCCTATAGCACTATTAATAATTCTGAATCTGAGGAATCTGGAGAATAAAATAAATTGATTGATTGAATTATAGGCAACTTCAAACTTCACATTATAAAATTATTTTCGTATTACCTGGATGAACCAAACAAACTTTTTTTTTAAATGGGACAACCTATATATTATTTCAAATTTAGATTAAGCTCATCTCCCCCATACTGCCAATATAGGGTTTCATTACGTTATTCAGGGTATTTCAAAAGTTATGGTCAATTGTATACGAAAATAATTCTCATTTCAACGTCCTGTATATCCTAGACAGAACAACCTAACAATAATTTTTCCAGGCATAACTTTTTGACATTGGTACAGTGTTACGAGAAAGTGCTATTTCTTTATTATTGCACTAATTGAATAAAGAGCGAGCCAAAACTCGAACACATGATTTTGTCAATTTTTTCAAATTAATCACCCTATATTTTATTTTAAAAAACGAAAATACACTTTGTTCTTTTATTTTTATTAATCACTCCCTATACCTAAAATTGTTAATATCTGAGATATTTTCAATTTAATAACAGAAAGAGAATTTTTTTTTAAATTTTAATTATGTAAACCATTTTTAGAAATGTCCTAATGAGGGCTTGGCTAATTGTAAAAAATAAATATACACACTTTAAAAAGCACATATATATTTTCCTTCTTAATATCTTCTAAATATTTTTTACGTATTTAAATGCAATGTCAAATTATTAGAAAACATATTAAGAAAGGCATAGGTTTCTATTAAACAAAAGAGATACATAGTCGCTATTGAAATTTACAAAAATAAAAATGTTTGTTGTCAAATATAATCAATGCGTAGAAAAATGAATAAAAAAATAACTAAATCTGATTTTTCATGGTAGTTTGATGTAATTGAATATTTGAATGTAGTTTTAATTTTGATCTAAATTTTTTTTAAAATAATGGTATATTTACTCTTTGGCAAGATTAATATTTTTTGACAAATTGATATTTGTTACTTGCGCTTTAGGGTTTTCGACCAATTAAAACTTTTTATGAAGAATATTTTTTCCCTAAAAGAAGTTTTCCATATGATTCCAACTTAAGTAGACATATTTTACATAAAATTCCCGTTACAATATTTTTGAAAGTATATTTCACTACCGTAGAAATAATTATTTAAAAAACCACATTTTTTTTGTACATAATCAAGGAAAACAGTTTATCAGCAAATAGTTACATAAATTTGTTGCATCGACAACATCGCATCGAACTTAAGTCCCCTTCTTTCCAGCTTAGTTCTTCCAATGCAGAAAGTAGATTTCATCTAGAATTCCGTGCGCTTTACAACTTGAATCTTCAATTATTATGAAATATTTGCTAATTACAAATTTCATTAAGTAAAATTGAAATTTTGTCGGAGTAGTGAAAAAAGTAGAACGATTGTGTCCTTGTTCTTGTGCGGGAAACTGTGTGAAATGTGAGATTACCATGATTATATGATTTTTCTAAGTTAGTTTTTAATAGTTTTGTTTGTGTTTGTGCCATGGTTTTGACAGTAGCTTCTGTTAGTGCCTTAAGTGGATACCGATTTCCCAAAAATGATCAAAATGTCATCGGAGTTGGAGTTTCGCTAGTGACCGTAAGAGCATAACAATTAAAATAATTTTTATAAAACTCATTTATTGGTTTTCCAATGTACGGATACAGTTTTATTCTTATGTGAGAGGAGAAAAAAATCTCTTTGAAACAAAATAAAAATGTAATTTTAACAGACCAAACATGGATAAAAATTAAAAAAAAAAAATGTGAAGTTTCTTGAAGTTGTGGTTTGTTGTTTACTCTTTTGAAATAATTGCAAATTTGATCTTGAATGATACAGTTGATAGCATGGTAGTGATTTTATAATAAAGATTAAGAACATCTACATTGTTCTGATTAACTAATTATTTTGATGTTTTTATGCTCCAAAAACGGTAGTTTTGATGTATTCCATACCAAGCATGCAATTCCATATTATTAATCTTAATTCTACAAAAAATCCATTAAATTATTTAGAGAAACAATTAAAAGAAATCTAATAATAATGATCTTTTCGAAGGGATTGTTTCTGATCGCCAAACGTCCTTCCGGAGGCTTCATTTTTTAATCTTTTTTTATAGGAAGTACAATGTCTAAACTTTTTTCGGAAAAAAAAACTTATGTTAACATTATTTTGGTTTCTACAGGTTTATGGGGTTTATATACCATATAGCTTAAGATTAAAAAAAATAAAGAAAATGGAAAATTCGTCTATTTTGAATAACAACTTTAATAACCTATGGATGGCATCTGCCATTTTTTAGCAAAAATATTTTTCCACTGTCGTAAAGGGTAATAAATTTCCAACAACATTTGCAAACATTAAGATGAAGTTATTTTTTTTAACTCGGGAAAAACTTTTTGAAAAGCGTAAAGTTCTTTCATTCTTAGAGCACTCCGTTCTGACATGTTTGTCATTTTTTAGCAAACATATTTTTCCACTGTCGTAAAGAGTAATAAATTTCCCACAACATTTGCAAAAATTAAGGTGAAATTATTTTTTATAACGTGGAAGACATTTTTTTGAAAAGCGTAATGTTTTCTCATTCTTGGAGCAAGTCGTTCTGACAAAAATTGCTTATGGATGACATGTTTGTCATTTTTTAGCAAACATATTTTTCCACTGTCGTAAAGAGTAATAAATTTCCCACAACATTTGCAAAAACTGAGGTGATTGAAAAATAAAAATGGGGGGGTCGGGTGATTTTATTAACGCACTGTATTAAAAACTAACTTAAAAGTTGGGATCAGTTGTTACAACTTTTTCAGGCTGTCATTAAAAAAAATAGTTACTAGTCTTTTATGAACGTTAAAGGGGAAGGAACTATAGACTTTTGGATCTCAGCATTATTTAAAAATATGATACAAGTTTATATTTTTAAGAGTCTGTATATGAAAAATTATTTTGTTTGATATACTCCCGCTTTATCAATAATAATTAATGCCGCGAGGTCAACATAATATAATATTTTTTTTTATTGGACCAGGGTTTTTTATTTAGTAATTTATTTGTTCTATAATTAACAAACATTTTGACTTCAATAAGATTAAATTTATTAAAATCAAAAGGAAAATTTACTTGGGTACAAATTATAAATGAACGGACATAAAATAAAATATAACACAAAAAGATGAACATATTATAATCTCAAGATGGATTCCTTTTAAAAAAAATATTTTAAATGAATCAACCTTGTTAGTGTTCTCATAAAAATTTTCTTAATCAAGTAATTTGTTACATCATCAATTATTGGAAAACAACTAAAGCTATATACCCTTTAAATTACTCGTTAAATTATTTAAAGTACTTTTCATTACATGTCAAAATTAGTTCAATTCATGAATACTTTAACATGTATTCATAAGTAAACCAAACATATTTATAAATAAACTAAACAACTTTAAATAAAAAAACGTTTGTGTATTTTGACAGTTTTATTTTTATTGTTGACAAATCATCCCAATAGTTAATTCAATTCGCACTTATGGAATACTAGGAGTCCTATATGCATTTAAAAATGCAAACAGTTGTATTTTCCAACTCCAAAAATCTAAAAAAAAATTGATGATGTCAAAAGTAAAGAAATTTACTATACAATTTTATATTAAGTACACTCAAAGTTGTATAATTTGATCTCTATTGCTTGTAATATACAAAAAGTACGGTTATAGAACACACTCATGTATTTACTATTTATTAATTAAAGTAACTCCTGAATTTTATGTATTCTAAAGAAGTTGACCCTTCGCAGTGAATTGTAGGAGAGAAAATTATCCAAATTTAAAATGTAAAAATATATCGGGTGTTCCATTTAAAAAAACACTGGTGTTGCCAGTTTTCAATACATAAATAGCAACTCTCGTATATCGTACTTCGACGCACTAATGCCGCACCCTGTATATATATATATATATATATATATATATATATTAATTTTATCAATATTTTAGAATTTAACAAAAAATTCTCAACTTATTTTTTTCTATTGTAGTTAAAGCTCATTTATATGAGCTTCATTAAAATATATATTAAAAAAAAGTAAAAATTACCGAAGAGTTGGCTGATGATATCTGAAAGCCCGCATTTTGAATCAGGACACTTTCTGAAATTTCATGGAACGTTAATGATGTGTTGTTGGAATCTATCGTTCCGGCATTGATATTTTTGTATGTTGAAATAAACTCAGGCACTCTGCTTAATTGTAGTCACATACCTTTCTCTTATTTAAAATGTATTATTAACAGAAAACACTTTTTATAACAAGTGCATTCATTCCGAAAATATCAAATTCCAGGGTCTAGTCATAATAATAATTATACTACCATTTTAATTGGGTGTAACTTTCAGGATTATTAGATTATGCCCGGTTCTAGACTTTTAGATTGAAATATAAAATCACTCTGTTGCAGTTTCCTAAAATTGTATTGTATCAAAAAATACTCTCTGTAATTGTTTCATGACTAATACAAATGTACAGCAAACTTTGTTTGAAAAATATGAAATATTAAATGTCAACATATTAGTTGGGATGGCCCACACACACAAAAGAATTATGCGAATGGTTATGTCATGCTTTTGTAATGTCCTGTAGCATTATCAATATTTTCAAGGTTCGTTAGATTCGTAAACTGGTCGATTAGTATCTTCTAGATGTTTCTTTAATTATAATTACAAAAAAATATATATGCATACTAAAGTAGAGAGGTGTTCGGTTAAGAGTTATCTAAAAGATTAAATATAATTACTAAGTTGTATCTAATTATTAAATGGTTATTGCAAGTATCTAATGTTTGTACTTTCTTCAGAGTAAATAGAAAAGGACAATTTCAAGTTTTGTTGTCTCTAACGATTAAAGAAAAATAAACAAAAAAAAAAGGTTAACGAAACATTTTGCATACTTATATTTTAAAAGAACATGTTTTTATATAAATTTTCATAAATATATTTTTTGTAATAAAACTTATAATTATACAGGGTGGTCTAAAATTGTCTGGCAATACTTCTAGGGGCGATAGTTCACCTAAAAATAAAGGTGCCTTTTTATATACACTTTTTTCGAAAGCTATAAAATTGGATTAAAAAAGTGGTTTTTTAAAATATCTTGGAAATTTCAAATTCTAGACATAGAAGCTTTGCATATAGATACTTATATTTATATTATTAGTTATTTCTTTCATTCTGATTAAAGAGTAGTTTTTGGGGGTAAAATTACTCGAAAGTGGTGCTATTTATGGAATGGTATTCACAGTACTTTTTTGCGTAAAATAGGCCAGGAACTCTTAATTACCAATTTTTTTTAATACTTACAATTTAAAAAAAATATGACGTAATTAGTGGTATTTACCGCCGAAAACTACTCCTTAATCAGAAGGGACGAAATGATTAATAATATAAAATTAAATATCTTTAGGCAATGTTTTTATGTCCAGAATTTGAATTTATTTTCAAGTTATTTAAAAAACATATTTTTTTTACAACTTTAGAGGCCTGTATCTCCCTTATTATTGAGCTTTCGAACAAAAGTGTACATAAAAAGGTACTTTTATTTTTAGGTGAACTATCATCTCTAGAAGTATTGCTCGAACATTTTGGACCACCCTGTATAATATAATTTAAAAAATCATATGTACTTTGTTTTAAATTTAAAGATCCAAATCTTATGATTTCTTTAGAATTCGGTTAATTAAAATCAAATTTATCTTGACATTTCAAGAGGTTTAACATATCAATTAAAAAATCGTAGATATTCAATATTATGCATCTTTATATATAAACCTCCGGTTCTAGGAATTCGATTTTCAAACTGATTCTATTTAAAAAGTTGAATTTCATGTTTTCAAAAAGAATTAGGAATTTTGAACACCGTTATATTAAATTTATTACGAAGTGTTTTGTAATAATTTTACCTACACAACTCTAATTTACTATATTTTACCCGTAAATTGTTGATTTGATTATGATTTAACTGCTGCACACGTGTTAAATGTGCTAACATAAATAATTCTTTACATGGGTGTGTAAATAATTATTCTCAATCAATGAAAGTATAAACTATGGCAAAAATGTAGTGAAATGTTTGAATGGAAATGATTTGGTTTCTCTTTAGTATTATTCATTAGGCACAAAAAATATTTAATTATGGACTTAATTAAACAGCTGCAAAAGTCTCGTATAAATATACACCATTTATTAGTTAAATTAATTGCCAACTGGTTCTGATCTCTGACACCAATCGACGACTTCATGAAGAAATTTTGCAAAAAAAATTGTGATGCGTATTTACCAAGTGTTCCACTGAGTTATTTGACAAAATAAATAAAAAAAAAATTATAATCTTTATTGCATGAAAATCGATTTTAATCGCTTGTAGCCGTAAATAAACAATGCAGGGCCGGCTTTAAGATGCATTTTAAGAAAATGTACGGCTAGTAATTAATTAGAATGAAATAGCTGAAGTTTAAGAACATTTTTATTTTCTTTGCAAAATATTTTTACTAAAAAAAGGATTCCTAGTGAAGTTAGTGGGTGTATGAGAATAAGGAAATACCATAAAAAATCGAAAGATAAATCAAGGGAACTATTCAAAAATCGTGAATTTTATTTTTTCACTATCTTGTCTTAGGATGGAAATCAGGTTTTGTGTGCTTTTCCCTTTCCTAACGTCTGTCAGTATAAACATACAACATAAATTATTCTTATCGTGAATTGTAACAGTTTTCCAAAGCTTTTTGTAAAAATTTCATGCATCGTCAGACATTTGATTATTAATAATAAAAAAAAAATAGCAACAATTCAACTAATAACACAGTCAATTACAATCGATTTATAACTCCGATTATCTGTTTTCCAACGCATTTTTTGTTCAAAGTGCCTTATGGCTTAAGTAATATGAATTTGTAATTTTATGGCACTTTAACTTTTTAATTTTTTTAATAAACAAGGGAGAAAGTCTTGGAATTTATTTTCTATATATGATTGCTAAGAAATTATCAACAAACTAGCGAACGAAAATTGTTCATTATTATCAAACTTAAATTTGAGTCCACTATTTCTCTTCAAGAATCATTAATAACACATCTATTTTGACATTTTAATAAAGATTTTGTTTCTATTGGTAGTTTTCTTCGATTTATTATACCATTTCTCTGATTCTTACAAAGATATGACCTTGATTGTACAGGGTGTATGTGAAAATCACGCACATATTTATGGATGAGGTATAAAAACGTATGCAGAATAAAAACGTCTTATAAAACTTTTTTTCAAAGTTTGCCCTTTTCAAAGAAATAAATATTTGTACTTTAGACAAGTATAAACAGTGGTTATTTAAACGTTCTAAAAATAAGTTTTTATTTTAAAACACCAGAATATTTAGAATGGTCTATTTATTACAAGGATGTAGAAGAGTGAAAAATGTATTCTCGGCAATTATTACACATCCGACCGATTTCTACCATTATTTTTTTACACGTTTCTAACAATTTTTGAGACACTGATACAAAACATCGCGGATTAGATTAATTAACATGTCGTGAGATCCTTGATTTGAATAAAATGATATTCTTCACTGAATTACTGAAACTACTTTACAAAACTACAAACTTAAAACGATTAAACGATCTGAATCTTCATCAAACTAACGCAATTTTATCATTCATCTGGTAGAAATTCCTCGGTTACATGACACATATTTTTATTAAAACTGTGCGGCGTTGCCACGTATAAATTTTCGAGTAAATGTTTAAGGTGAATTTTTGCGTAAACAAATGATGTTAGAAAAAACTTTATTAGAATATTTATTGCTTAACCTTAAAAAAATGTAAATATGTTTCTAATTACCAAACCCGGTAAAGATGATCCTGAATTATAGCAATTGGGTGGGACTTTCTCATTCCCCGGATACTTTATTTCTGTTAACGTCTTCTAAGCCATCCAGCCTTCCGTCTCATTACATCAATCTTCACGGAATTCAATTAGGGATCTTCTACCTTCCGCGTCACATTATGTTTACTTTAGTTCATTATTTTCGGTTTTGGCATGAGGTTGGACGAATGATACATAAATAGACCGTGGCGTCTGGGAAAACGACATACGTACCCCGAAATATTTTCTGCACTCTAATCGTGTCATTTCCTTGTTTTCCGTATCGTTTGGAGAGTGTATGCGTGGCAAATTGTTTATGTTCGTTGATTTGGGTTGAGCGATGGAGGCAAGAATTGATTCATTCGTTCGTAAGCCAAGGAAATGGGATAATCCGTTTGTATTATTTATTTATAAAAGTAAAGTAAAAGTAGTAATAAATCTACTTGAATAATCAAGCAATTTTGGGAACGTATCGCTTTTATTTCGTGTCTCAAGTTCCAAATGCGGCATTGTGGGTGGAGAAAGATGCTTGATTGTTGCTCTTTATTAATTTTAGTTAACAGATTTTTTGATGGAAGTAGCAAAATCTTGTGGAATACAAGTTTCAAGAGACTAAGATTTAATTCATATGATTCTGCATTCACACCTTCATAACATTCTATCTAGAATGGCAACAAATTCAAAATCGCCCATGGTATTTATTCGACAATATATTTTTTGTTAAATTAAATGTTTATAACTCACGAGCTTTAGGACCATACCACAAATAACATTATTTAAATTCTACAATATTTATTACCAATGTTTCGATTCCAGTTTGTGCATCCTCCTCGGAATTAAAAGACATTTAATCACATATTTAACAAAAACAAATTATTTTTTAAAAACATCAAAGATTGATAATAACGAGACTCGTGCTATAGTATAAAAATGAAACGTTTATTTAAAAAGTTTCAACCACTATCCTTCAAAATACTCTCCATTCTGTTCAATACACTTATCCCATCGCTTTATCCACTATGAGTTTTGAGGTTTCATTCGAAGTTATTAGGTGCCAATAAACAAAATTTAAATTGTTGCAATCCTACTGGAATTAGACACAGTTATTACTAGTGATACGATATATTTCCATGAACAATTAACACTACTGCGGATTTAACAAACTATATTTACAAGAAAACTCCACATTGTCTTTTTACAAAATGAAATTCTCCGTATTCTCCGAATCCAACCTAGAAGCTACAGTTTTCGAGTTTCCTCAGACACTGGTGACAATTTGGCAACATATGCTTTTAGTGTCCCAGGGACTTTGTTTGATTATATTTTTTACTTGATTTTCATCGAATAGCGCTGGTTGGTCATGGTTATCCTCGGGGAGTCTTGAAGATTTTGTATATTACATCACTAATTTTCTTCTTGATGGCATAAGTTATCTTCTAGTTCTTCTGCAGCTTTGAAGACTTCGTTTTCTTCGAGGATTGTAGAACCAAGTCTCCTTCTCGGTAGATGGTTTTTTCGCTCGGTTAGTACCTCTTTTTGCTATTACTGACATAGCTGTAGATTTTCATCTTCTTGCAGATGTTACATAATCTTTTCGAACCTCGTTCTAACCAGATCTGGAGCCAAACACCAGGTCATACGGCATCATTATTTCCCGAAAAAAGGACCTTCGGAGGCGCCTGATCTGAAGATTCGTTCACACCTGATTTTAATGCCATCAAGAAGAATCGAACGTTTTCGTTCCAGTCTTTTTGATAATCAGAAACAACCTTTGACAAATATTTGGTAATAGTTTGTTGCATCTACTCCAGTACCTAAATCCATTATGGATTGGACATAATCTTGCCGATGTATAAAATATGACTTGAATAAAGTAATTATTAAGTTCATTTATTGAAACCCCTGGGTGTGTTTAACGCTTTGGTAAAATAGGTATAAATTAAATCCGTTTGGGGCTTATCACGAATACTTAGAAAACATTGTATCGTATCAATAAAATTAGAAACACTAGACCTACCTTTTATGAAACCGAGCTGGTATCTTTCACATGATCGTAAACGAATTTTTCCATGTTGTTACTGATTTATTTAACTAGATTTCCTCGACTGTGGAAATCCGTATTACTGTAAAGGTATGAGGTTTCTTTTGGAGAAGTTTTTCAAATAATTTGGAGACTAAGACTGATAAATGTGAGTTCTTTTATTTCTTTCCTAACTTACATATCTTGAATTTGTGTTATTGCTGACATTTAAAGTAATAGTTGTTTTCGTGTTTTCTGCACCGAATATCGATTGATTAAAATGGCGACTAAATGGAATACTTCAACTCACATATTTAATTAAAACCCTAATTTCCTAAAATTAGCGGAAAATTACTTAGCAATGCAGTTACATGCATCGATAAGTTTTTATATTATTTTTATTACTAATATATATCATATTTGAATTTCATAAATACGCACCCCAGTATAATTAGTGCTAAATGTAACTATATGAGAATTCTTTTGAATTATATGTTTAATACGAGGGTTGCTATTTATGTATTGAGAACTGGCAATACTGGTGTTGCCAGGTGAAACCTGTCATTGCCATCTTAAAGTTTGACATTTTTATTATGATTTTGGACTTGGTGTAACTCAAGAACAGTGTATCAATCAACTTAATTCAATTTTTGGCGATGAAGCACCATCAAAAGCCAGTGTATATCACTGGTACACTGAATTCAATCGTGGCCGTAGTTCGCTCACGGACGAAGTTAAAGAAGGTCGTCCAAAATCGGTCGTTGTGCCGGAAAACATCGATGTTATGAGAAAACTAATTGAAGAAAATCGTCATGTGACATACCATGAAATCGAGGCATGTTTAAGCATTAGTATGACCAACATAAGGTTTTGCATGAACATTTGGGTGTTCGGAAGCTGTCTGCGCGTTGGATTCCACATTGGTTTACGGATGCTCAAAAAAAAGGCCTGTGTCGATTGGTATCGTAAAATGATTAAAAAATACAGCCTGTGGTACATCCAAAGGCGTATACAGCATCGTCACAGGTGACGAGTCGTGGATTTATGTATATGAGCCAGAAAGAAAAGGCTAATTGGCAGTTTTGGTGTTTCAATGTGAAGAAAAGCTAAGAAAAGTTACTCGTTCTCGAAGTGTTTAGAAGCAAATGGTGGCGTGTTTCTTCACGAAAACCGGTCATGTGGCAACTGTGGTTCTCGAAAATTAAAAGACCGTTAATTCAGCGTCGTATACAACCATTTGCTTGCCAGAAGTTTTCGGTAAATTGAGAGAAACCAATCTAAAACGACGAATCATTTTGCATCACGACAATGCGAGCTCACACACATCAAGTGTATATTCAAGTATATTTTCTTCGATTTTTATATTTTGTGTAGTTCTTTGTTGTTTTGTGTGCTAGATATTGTTTCCAACTTTTTTTATTTCTTTCTTTATTTTGTTGGTCCACTAAGCTTTTTGTTTGTTTTTTTTTTGCTAGTTGTTTTAGATACTCGGTATACCTGCTTTGATTTCTCATTTTTGCATAATTTAACAAATCTTATTTGTTTATTATTATTTACTATATCCTCAGCTATATTCTTTATTTTGTTAAGGGTTTACTTCTTTTCTTGGTTTTTCTGTGACTACAGCACAAGGCTCAAAATTTTCGAAATTGTTTTTCGGATTTATAAACCTAGTTATCAAAGAAACTAATTAGACTGTAGAAAACAGTTAAACAGTTTAAGTGGTGTAACGCGAAGCAGAGCAGCAGTACAGAAGATGGCACGTGAGATCGTGCCGAAACATCGTCATTTAACTGGTTAAGCCGAGAACCAACGTGAGACAACACGGAGCAAATCCATATTTATACATCCCTAAATTTGTGAACTAAACTAGTACCAATTTTCAAATTTTCCCCTTTTGTCAAACAAAATAACATCCCTGCAGTGAACCAATTTCCAATCAAACTCCGGATTTACCCACACACCTTCCGATTAAAAAATACGAGGGTTGCTGTATTGCTGTTGATGTATTGAGAACTGGTAACACCAGTGTTGCCATGTGAAATCTCTCATTGCCATCTTAAAGTTTGACATTTTTGACAGTATACGTACTCAGAACGTTTTGACGTGCGAGAACTATTTGTGTTGTTTACAATAAGTTGAAAATCTCATCTTGGCCAAAAAATGGAATTAACTCGCGAACATTTTCGAGCTATGATTTATTATGACTTTCGACGTGGTGCAACTCAAGAACAGTGCATCAATCAACTTCATTCAACTTTTACTCACGGACGCAGTTAAAGAAGGTCGTCCAAAATCAGTCGTTGTGCCGGAAAACATCGATGCTATGAGAAAACTATTTGAACAAGATCGTCATGTGACATACCATGAAATCGAGGAATGTTTAGACATTAGTATGATGGTATACGACCATTTGCTTGCCAGAAGTTTTCGGTAAATTGAGAGAAGCCAATACAAAACGAAGAACCATTTTGCATTACGATAATGCGAGCTCATACACATCAAGTGAAACAAGCGAGTATTTGGACACACAAAAGATCGAATTGATGGGTCATCCGCCTCACAGCCCCGACTTGGCACCTAATGACTTCTTCTTGTTCCCACAAATTAAAGATAAACTGCGTGGACAACGATTTTCATCATCATTCAAGTGGTTGATGCCTTCAAAAATCATGTTTTTAGAGCCATCATCTTTTGACAGAACAAAGTGCTTTGCAGGGTGGTTGAATCGCTTGCAAAAGTGTATAAAGCTTAAAGCCGAATATTTTTAAAAGCAAAGATATTGTTGATAAAATTCATTTGTTTGTTCTTTCTATTCTCAATACATAAAGAGCAACCCTCGTAATACGAACTGTGGTGTGCAAATATAGGGTTAAAAATGAATCGATTACTAAAATCTGACGTGCTTCAGCATCCAAAAAGGCAAAAGCAACATTCTCAACTTTTAAATCACGCTTTTATAAATGTTCATCACTTTTCCATTGAAAATTGTTACATGGCTTAGTATGTACTCAATAAAATACTTTCTACACTGTATCGTCTTGTTTTGCTATAACGTTTACCCGGTCAACAACTTTCAACAAATAATGTATTAAGACGCTATTTCAGGGTTTGGGAACAAGTCCTGAGGACAATTTACTCAACGAAAGTTTGGTTCGACCAATATTGTTAAAACTAGTAAAACACTTTCGCATTTTTAATTATTTAAAAATTTAGAAAGCAGAGTTCACTCCCGGCAATTATAAACAAGTTTTCGTTTGTAAAACGTTTTACTCAATTTCTGAACAAAAGATACTTTGAGTGTAGGTACACTGTTTCTATTAAAGATATGTTATATAATATTAACAAACATTTTTAGAGTAGTAATTAAACAAATAAATAACTTAGGAATAATTAGAAAAAGCTATAAAGGACACCGCAAAGGAGACTTTGAAAACAAGTAGCAAAAACATTAAAAAAGAGACTGGTACAACGAAGAAAGTTAGACGCTCTAGAAGCAAGATGGAAGGCAAGAATAAATTATCTTGGAACAGAGGAGGAAATATTTAAAATAGAAAATAAAATAAGTTTAAAAATCGTGCAGAAGTATAAAAAGAAAACACCTAGAAAATAAAAAAGAAGAAAACTATAAAAAAAAAACTGTGGAATTTTTATCAACGATTCAAAAATTAATAGTGAGGATATTAACCACAAAGCATACATTGTAAAAACAAAGGAGGAAAATTTTTAATAAGCTAAAAATAAATATTAGACCAATGGTCAAATTATTTTGAAAGGTTATTGAATAGATCAGAAATTGATAACGACGAGAATAAAGAAGATTCTGATGACGGTGACGACGAAGATAGACGGAAGAGTCAAATTTAGAGAAAATTACATAAATGATTATAAAAATTAAGAATAATAAAAGCCAGAGTGAAAAACAAATTCAAATAGTGGACAAAAGAAATAGCAGAACTAGTAATGCAATGTTAAATACAAGAAAAAATTTCAAAAAGGTGGGAAAAAGCGTTACATTCTCCAATTTATAAAAAGGGAAAGAGAACAGAGTATGAAAATTATAGTAAAGTTGCTCTATTTACTACGACATGAAAAGCGGAGTTCAAATTGAATACAGATGAACTCTTATTGGAAAAATACCAATGTGGATCCAGAAGTGGCAGATCGACAGTGGGCAAAATTTTCATTCTTAAACAAATACAGGAAAAGCATTGTAGCAAGGGCTAAATATGTATATTCTTTTTAAAGTTTAAAGATCTGGAATGAGAAATACATTCTGTAAAGAATAGGGCAGGTGTAAAATTAAGTGATCCTTGGTCTATAACAGCATTTAATCTGGTTTGGTAACAATTATAAGATCCGATAAAGAACACCCTGGATTTCGCTGACGACTTAACAATAGTCGCACGAAAATTATATGAAATGGAAAAGATAACAAAACGACTGAAGGAGGAATCATAGTAAAAAATATGGGTCTGAGTGTAAACGAGACAAAACCCAAAATTTCTTTCAATGGCATCAAGAGAAGAAAACGCTTTAATAAGTATAAGACTTAGCATAGGAAGAGAAATCAATACCGTCGAAAGAGTAAGGGCCTACAGACCAAAACGAAATTGAAGCGGAAATTAAAGAAATCTGAGTGTTTGAATAATCGATATGCTGCTGATAAAAACATCTGTAGAAGGACGAAAATCAGGTCAAATAAAATAAAAAAAAAATAAAAAAACTGAAATCTGGACATTAAATAAAAATAGTTAAAACTTACTAGACCTTTGGGAACATATGGTACTACGAAGAGATATGGTCAAAGTCCAACAAATAAGATTGCTGGGGTGCAAAGGCAATCTTGAAAAAGAATGACCAAGCAGATCTTAGACAGAAGTACTAAAGAAGGAAAAAAGAAAAAGAAAGACCTATATGTTTAGAAGAGGTGGAAATTTAGAAATCGTAAGTTGGAAAGAGAAGGTGAATAACCGATGAAAATGCAGAAAAATATTCAACAAAGTTAGGCCCATAGCACTACAATATAACAACGATGTGAAATTTTCTGTTACTAATTTCGGTAAAATATAATATTTGTTATCTACAATTAATTTATTATTTAGCATTATTGAGGGAGAAAGGCTGATGCATTCGTTAGTAAAAACAAAGTAAAACATGGCTGAAAATTGCAACAAATGAGAAAAGTTTTATACGTAACAGAAAACCAGAATTAAGAGAAACGACAAATTATATTGATGACTTCTAAAATTATGTTTCGCAAAACTAAAAATGATGAAAGTAATAAATTTAGAGGATTTAAAGAAAATAAATATCTTAGTCGTAAATTTATATTATACCGATAATCCCAGCATCTCATTGGCGCACGAAACTAGGTAACCGGTATTACAACATTAAGATATCGAGGAGTATAACAAATCAATAAACAATACCCATTGATATGGGTACGACCATATGTTCGCGTTCGCCCACATCATCTCCTTTAAAAATCAGGTAAAATCCAAGAGAAGCCTTGCAATGTATTATGACACAAGACACCTTATTCAATGTAATTTACTCGCCTTCAAACATTAATAGAAAGAAATATGTACCAGAGGCGCCTTTACATAACTAGAAAAAGAATATATACATTTAGTACCTATTAATACATGTTTAATCTTGCAGTGTTATTATTTTGGTTATTTTTAGTGTTTGTTTTTATACCTTACAATAATATTTATAACAGGAGATTAATTTTATTATTTGGGAACAAGATATGCAAGATTTTGTTTGTTTGTACGAATATGTATCAAAAAATAACGAGACTGGTGCTTTAACTTCTTCAGAGTTAGAATTTTATGACATGAAAGCTCTATTTTTAATGTACTTTTCCTCAAGTAGACTTTGATTTAACTTTTGACATTTATTACAAATTAATTATTGAATTGTCAGTGTTTTGCGAACCCGTCGAAAAAATGAAAGTGGAGCAAAGATCTGCGATCAAATTTTGTGTTCGTTTGGGTAAAACAGCAACTGAAACTTTTGAAATGATAAAGTGCATATCCAGATAACAGTTTATCACGATGTAGAGTGTTTGAGTGGCATAAGAAGTTTAAAGACGGTTGTGAATCAGTTGAAGATGATTTTCGTCCTGGTCGACCACAAACTGGGCGAACTGACAAAAATTACAGAAATGAACGACTTGATACAAAATAATCTGCGGATTGGCATAAAACGAATTTCTGACATTGTTAATTTGTGTTACAATTCCGCTCAAAAAATTATTCAGGAAGTTTTAGGGTACCGGAAAGTCGCAGCAAAATTGATTCCAAAAGTGATGACCGATGAATAAAAAACGAATCGAGTGACAATTTGTCAGGAGTGGAAACGCCAACTGCAACGTAATCCACAGTTTTTAAATAATGTGGTTATATGTGACGAAAGTTGGTTTTATCATTACGATCCTGAATTGAAGTGTCAAACTATGCAATGGAAGCATGAAGGCAGTCCAAGACCGCAGAAGGCCAAAACTGTTAAAAGCGCTAGTAAAGTGATTTTTTTTAATAAATGTGGCGTTATTTATGATCACATTGTACCTAGAGGAAATACAGTAACTGGGGAGTACTTTCCTAATGTACTTCGAGGACCCTTAAAGGCAAAATTAAAGAAAAAACGACCACTTTATCAAGATTTTGGTTGGACGCTGCATCACGAAAATGCTCCGGCTCACAGATCAGCGATTTGTCAACGAACAATTGAAGAATTAGAGATAGAAATTATGGTTTACACCCCCCTACTCTTTGGACCATGCTCCATGCGACTTCCATTTGTTCTCTGAAGTCAAAAAAGAGTTGAGAGGTCGAAGATTTGAGTCGGATTTAGAGCTCAACAACGATGTAAAGAGTATACTAAAGAGACTATCAAAAAATGGTTTCTCAGAAGTTTATGACAAGTGGATAAAGCAATGAGATAAGTGTGTTGAAAAGAATGGAGAGTACTTTGAAGGACAGTTGTTTAAGTTTTTTAAATAAATGTTTCATTGTTATACTATAGTACCAGTATCGTTATTTTCTGATACATCCTCGTACCTACATATAATTTGTCCATAAATCTTGTATACAAAATTAAATTGATTCTGCTGTTAGAGGATAATTGTTTTATTTGGCTGACAACGTCTTTTCGTCTATTTCCTCTTACTATTGTTTTCCATTAAAACATCTTAAACCATTATGTTATTATATTTCCTGTCACATGGTATCGTAAAGTGTTGAAGTGCTTCACTTTTATTTATCTTATATCCACAAATTATGTATTGCATATTTCTTCAACTCAGTTAAACACAGAAACAGTAAACGCAAAGAATGTTTCTACAGGGTGAGTCATTTATAAACGAATCGTATTAACCAGTTGTTTGTTTTTAGTTTGGCATCTGTATCCCAAAATGTTGCCATATAATAGTGATTTTTCTAAAAGGGGCAGACAGAATTTTATTTTTTTTACAGTTTTCTAGATTTGCACAGTGGTAGACTCTACGTTATTAATAAAACACGAGTACATACTTTTGTATATTAGAGATTGAGATTTAACGATAGATGATTATTTTGTGAGGAATGAGTTAAAATCAGGGGTACCACAAGGTAGTGTATTAGGATCTAGGGTCGCCATTCACGCCGATAATGCAGTTATACTGAGAGTAGGAAATGATTTACATCTAACCACAAATATGATTTCAGAAAATTCTTATATAGATATAGAAACCTTGCGGAAAATAGTAGAATCACTCTGTAAAATTATCAGAAATCCAGTTTAGATTCAGTGCACTAGAAAAGTGGAACGAGGTGGTTATCTGTTCGGTATGCTCTCAAGTCGGCTATTTTGTTGTTAAATGTTTGTTTAATTTATCGTTAATTCTTTACGAATCCAATGAGTAACGATCTACTTCGAATTGATAAGATAGGATATATCATCGACTAATAATTATTGGCTGCTTTTTATTCATTTATAGCATAATTGGAATCTGTTTATGTATAATTTTCTCTTATTTAGATCAGAATTAGTCACAGGCTAACGAATTCTTAAATGCTTCGGTTTTAATATATTGTAATATTATAGATAAGAAACATTTAAAATATATTCCAGGAAGGTACAGATCTTTGATAATAATAATAATAATAATAATAATATCATAGAAATGATCGATAAATAAACAAATTTAATTAAAATTACACAAATATCAATAATTTTTCATTCATTAGAATGACACATGGAAACATATTTTTTTTATGAATAATAATGTGTGCGCAATAATATAAAATATGTTAAAGTGATCAGTATGTAATTAACATTAAGGGCGTAACACAATAATTTCTCTAATTAATGTTTGTAAATTAGAATTTAGAGGTATATAATATAAAATTGATTACATGCAAAATATAAAATCTAAATGTGTCAAAATTAAAAAAAATGATGATACAAAAAAATATTTATTGGACATTTTTTTATCGATATTTGATAATAATAATTATACCTCGAAATTTGAAAACATGCTCACAAAGATGTATAGAAATCTCAATGAAAAAGTTATTATATGTAAATTTTTATTATACAAATTTAAAAAAAAAGGATCAAATTTTATTAAAAAGGAATCATTGTAAATAATAGTAATTAAGAAAATTCAAGCATTATAAATTTGTAATTTATTGAAATTTCTACCACATTTGTTAAAAAATGTAAAATTTTCATAAAATAGTGTTTTGTGTAACGCAAAGCTATAATTACTGCGTCAGATTTTTGACAATTTTCTTCGAATTTTCACTTATCTAGAGAGCGCATCGTTGAAGTTAGTATAATCTAAAAAAAGTGAAATTATAAAAATTTATTTTATAACCTTAAAAAAGTTAAATGAATTAAATTTAGTGACTTACTCCAGATGGTGATCTTCGAATTGTTTTTAAATTGTTCCTAGTGTGTGATAAAACATTTAGAGGTATTTCATTGTCAATTAATTACATTTTTATGGAATGAAAGTGTTATAAAAACAAAGTTAAAAATAATAGTGACATAAAATTAGTTAAAATACTTAACTGTGACTGGAATGAATTATGTATCTTGATTTTCAAGAATTTTCAAGTGTTCACGCTAGCGTTTAGAAAAAACCAAGTTTTATGTTTCTCGTTGTTTTGATAATTGTTTCTTATTTAATTTAATTTAATGTTTATTGTTTAAGTAGTTGTAAGAAATATTAAGGATAGAACATTTGTGAAGACAAGAACGTAAATATTATTATTACTTTAAATGAATTCTGAACCCACCTTGTGATCATTTTTGAACCAACATGAATCTAATAGAAAATATACAAAGTGCGCCCAACAAAATTTATAAATTTTCTTTTATTCTTGATAATTGGTATTAAATGTTAAAATATATTTTTTTTCCAAAGTCTTATCAAAGCACAACCACAGAAAATGGGACAATTGACTTCTGCTCAACCCTGTATATATAGTTACCTAGTACAACTTAATTCTAATTATCGCTTCCATATTATGATACAAAATTTACATAAAATTGATTAAGGCTAACTAACAATATTTATGTGCGTGCAATACATTAAATAATACACTTACAAACTCTTTTTTCCTAAATGAAAACCGTTAATTAGAGATGTAATTTATCATCCAGTAACTCATTAACGATAGTTTATACTTGTTTGCTGACAATCTAAATTAAATGCCTATTAACCTATTCTCAAAATATTTTTTCCCTCTATTTCCAAACATTATCCGTACAGGTTACCATTCCACTGTACATTATTAACCCATTATTATTACTTATTGCATTTTTCGAATAAAACTATAAAATCATGATACGTAACCTTGTCAATTTGATGGTGCATCTGCTGAACTCATTAAGTCCCTTGTACCACATTCTGATTCACCATAGAAGTACTTCTTTACACATGGTCGCTTGAGCTTGACGAGATGATTAAAGATAGTGTCCTCGGCAACAATCTATTTCTATTTATTTTTCAATTGTCTATTGAATAGAACGTTTAGGTATTTTACTGTACTTTTATTTATGATTATTTACAGGAATGTTTAAATTGTTGAAGAAATCCGTAACGAAGTAATGGATGCGCATAAAAACGGTTTATTGTAAACAGTTAACGAAAATAAATGGATGAACTATAAGAGACACATGTGTTGAGATGTGAATGATATAACTTTTATCGCTTATCTAAAATGAGTGTACAAGACACAACTTTTAGATTCATGATATACTACAAACAGTGTGTTTACAGTATGAATAAAGATATTATTTCCCAATTATGGTTGTTATAATAAAAACATGTAAATAAAAATTTTGAATCGGGTATCCATTTGCGGGGTCTAATAAAAATATCACTTATTTTGAATTTTTTTGTTTGTAAATTGACTTTGGGTTCATCTTTGTTATAATACTACTCTTTGCCAGATGCAAAGAAGGAATTTTCTATGATAGTCTTACTAGCTCAATTCACTTCGGTGATTGGCTACTGCTTCGGAGAGTGGTGAGGGTTAAGCAATAGATTAAAATAAAATAAAACTAATGAGTGCTGTTTATTGCGGTAATATGGAATCTTAGTGACCGATATGAAATGACAAGTGCTGATAAGTTGCCCCAGTAGTACTACGAGGCTCACAGATAAATTATTAATAATATTGTTGAATATTTCTAATATAATGAGAATTTTCTCCAATTTAATTACTTCTAGAGTTTAGATAGAAACACTAGGACCAAGCTGCTCACAACCTGCTAAGCTCCTGAATACGTTTGACGGTCTACGGATGGTGTTAGGGTACTAATAACTAACTGTAGGGTACTGCTACTACAATTAGTGGCCTAGAAGCACGTGCTACTTAATAGAAAATTATCAGAAACTACAACAAAACTTACCAGAGAGGGAAGTGGCCTAAGACAGTATATTATCCCCAGATGGGTAGATCGATTCAATCAAGTTTATACCAATTCTGTCGATGGTAATATCAATATCCTGAATTTCCAGGCTTCTCCGGATAAATCCCGAAACAGAGCTCGTGGCCAATTTTGCCAAGGAAAAAACAAGAAGAAGGAAAGTAGTAAGAAAACCACACTTCCTGACCGGTGACGTTTTGCAACTCCCTTCCACTCTACCTAAGTAGGCATGCTAATCAAATAATGAAACCTAATGCCCTAGTAATAGGTTCGAAAACCGTTCAAGACGAATAGAAAAGGTTAATAACCTGCAGAAGTCAATATTGTAAACAACTAATTAGGTTATTTTTCAATAGTAAAGATTACATTTTAAACTTGTGTCTTTCTTAAGTGAGTAACTACGGTTATGAGTTTCGTAAAGTGAGTAATGATCTTATCATTATACAAAAATATAAATAATACTATTCAAACCTGTAACATCGTTTATTTAGGCCAGAGCATATACAGGCCCACGCCTAAGTCTAAGAAATAATAAAATTATTAAGATAGTCGAAACTATAGACGTGTTAATGAATATTAAATGTGTATGTATATTGTATTTTTCGAAAATAATGTATTCGTAACTAACCTGTGATGACTGGCACAATGCCGATAACGATGATTCTTCTATATTTTCAGTTCCAGTATCTAATGCGTCATTATCCTCGACATTTTTCTCTATGTTGCGAGTGGTGTTAGCATTTTCTGTATCGTTATATTTTTCCTTACTGTTTTCGTTGTCGTCGTCATTACACTCATCATCAATTTCAAACTTCTCTGTGAGGGTACGTTTTCTGAAATAAACTTTAATAAAGATAACTATGTTCATAATTTACACTTTAATAATAACTTTGATGCGAGTTCTTAAGTGGTTTACATAGTTGATACAAACTTCCATTGATTCACTGACCACAATTTAAACAAAATTTAATTTTAAATATGTGGTCTGGAGAATCATTAACCTTTTAAACTTAAAAACTCGGGGCGAACATTTATGTTTTAAATTACCTGAAGTGCGGGAAACAACTTGAAAGAATCTATTTTTGAGTCGAGAGTGAGTGTGTGCCTTGCTCAGTGACTTCTTAGTAACTCCTTCTTTTTGGAACTGGAGTGGCTGTGGCGTTGGAACAATTTTCACTGGTCAATTTTTGTAGCGTTTATTAGCGATATGTTGAAATAAACATTGTAGACATGGCGAATTACATGCATTAAGTTATTTTTGAGAATATATAGGATGAACTAATGTGAATTGAATATTATTTTAACTTGTTTAAAATGAAGGAATTTTAAACAAAATTTCTTACGAAAAGCTGTGCGAACTCCTCTATGGTAATACATGTTTTCAACATAAAGACATTCATAAATAAACAAGGGAAGTAAAGAACAGAGAAAAGAGATAAAAACGCAGATAATGTAGAAGAAAGTGTAATACCAGATTGCAACAAAGGTATTTATCTTTATCTAGGGAGAATAACTGTAGTTTAAGTCAGCTCGGATGTACGAGGGTTGCTATTTATGTATTGAGGAAAGAAAGAACAAACAAATGAATTTTATCAACAATATCTTTGCTTTTCGCCTTTAAGCTTTATACACTTTTGCATGCGATTGAGCCACCCTTCAAAGCACTTTGTCCAGTCAAAAGATGATGGCTCTAAAACATGGTTTTTGAAGGCCTCAACCGCTTCTTCGGGCGATAAAAATCGTTGTCCACGCAGTTTATCTTTAATTTGTGGGAACAAGAAGAAGTCATTAGGTGCCAAGTCGGGGCTGTGAGGCGGATGACCCATCAATTCGATCTTTTGTGTGTCCAAATACTCGCTTGTTTCACTTGATGTGTATGAGCTCGCATTATCGTAATGCAAAATGGTTCTTCGTTTTGTATTGGCTTCTCTCAATTTACCGAAAACTTCTGGCAAGCAAATGGTCGTATACCATCATACTAATGTCTAAACATTCCTCGATTTCATGGTATGTCACATGACGATCTTGTTCAATTAGTTTTCTCATAGCATCGATGTTTTCCGACTGATTTTGGACGACCTTCTTTAACTGCGTCCGTGAGTAAAAGTTGAATGAAGTTGATTGATGCACTGTTCTTGAGTTGCACCACGTCGAAAGTCATAATAAATCATAACTCGAAAATGTTCGCGAGTTAATTCCATTTTTTGGCCAAGATGAGATTTTCAACTTATTGTAAACAACACAAATAGTTCTCGCACGTCAAAACGTTCTGAGTACGTATACTGTCAAAAATGTCAAACTTTAAGATGGCAATGAGAGATTTCACATGGCAACACTGGTGTTACCAGTTCTCAATACATCAACAGCAATACAGCAACCCTCGTATTTTTTAATCGGAAGGTGTGTGGGTAAATCCGGAGTTTGATTGGAAATTGGTTCACTGTAGGGATGTTATTTTGTTTGACAAAAGGGGAAAATTTGAAAATTGGTACCAGTTTAGTTCACAAATTTAGGGATGTATAAATATGGATTTGCTCCGTGTTGTCTCACGTTGGTTCTCGGCTCAACCAGTTAAATGACGATGTTTCAGCACGATCTCACGTGCCATCTTCTGTACTGCTGCTCTGCTTCGCGTTACACCACTTAAACTGTTTAACTGTTTTCTACAGTCTAATT
Organism: Hermaeophaga mercurialis; assembly: GCA_951812935.1. Taxonomy (NCBI): domain Eukaryota; kingdom Metazoa; phylum Arthropoda; class Insecta; order Coleoptera; family Chrysomelidae; genus Hermaeophaga; species Hermaeophaga mercurialis. Next base: position 36,078,547 of record OX638358.1, read on the forward strand.
AGTTTCTTTGATAACTAGGTTTATAAATCCGAAAAACAATTTCGAAAATTTTGAGCCTTGTGCTGTAGTCACAGAAAAACCAAGAAAAGAAGTAAACCCTTAACAAAATAAAGAATATAGCTGAGGATATAGTAAATAATAATAAACAAATAAGATTTGTTAAATTATGCAAAAATGAGAAATCAAAGCAGGTATACGGAGTATCTAAAACAACTAGCAAAAAAAAACAAACAAAAAGCTTAGTGGACCAACAAAATAAAAAAAGTTGGAAACAATATCTAGCGAACAAAACAACAAAGAACTACACAAAATATAAAAATCAAAGAAAATATACGAACATTTCAGTAACCGAGGCAAAAAAAAGAGCTGAGTAAATTTAGTTTAAAAATTGGAAAATGACAGCAAAGGTAATCAGAAATCGTTCTAAGGATTACTACAATCTATAACAAATGATAAGGATCACGAAGAAATATATATAAAGAGAATGGAAATATTGTGACAGAGGATCGATGGAAAAGGCACTAAGCAACTACTTCGGGGAGCAGAGGTAGTTAAACAAGTAAAAGCAGCTATTATTATATACCTCCAGGGTGATGATTTATGCGGCCGTCTAGGTAATAGATGTAGGAAAAGCTTGCCTTAAGATTAAAATTTATCATTCAAAATCATTTAACATGTAAACATCAAAATAACGTCACCCAATAGCTAGAGGAATTTTTAATAGTTAATTTTTTGTGGTATTTAAACCTGTGATGTTTTGTGATTGAGAACCTAAATAACGTCATTTTGTCAATTTATTGATACGGCCCGTCGGTCCCCAAATGGTAGGATACGCTCGAATGATGAAAAAGATTGTTTAGTAATCTTCCGTCAAGTAAGCTATCTTTTTTGACTCGATACGAGCGTTTTAAGAAAATAATAAAAAAAAGCGGAAATGAAATTAAGTAGCAATCGACATTCGTTAACTATTTTTATTTAGTTCAGTAGTTTTTTTTATTTAGATGTGGTTCTAACACCGAAACAATAACGTTGACTCGACAAAAACTATGTAAATCAGTTTCGGTTTTTTAATCTTTTGAATGTGTGAATGATTTAAACGGTGGTATTGAGACAGTTTCAACCTACGAATTTTTAAATATCGGTGTTACACAGCCTTCATACCCACGTGAATAATGTTTGCTTACTTAGCAGAATATTTGGTTCGTTACTTATTAAGTTATTAGTAGCAATTTTTATAAACATATTTACTCTCTCAATAATATATGAATAAGTTATGCCATTATAATTTTAGGTATTCTAAGTTATTGTATCCACGTCGGTCTGGAAGCTCCTTTCTTCTTTTTTTTATGCTTGGGTTAGTACTACAAAGAATAATAATAGAGTATTAATTATACTTTGTTTTTACTATTTCCATGGATCAAATACCTGAGAATTTTATTGTTTTCCCAATATCTTTGTAACAGAGCCATATGTGTAGAAGTTCCATAAATGTTTAGAAATGTAGTAATCCTTATTTTCTCTAAGAAATCTATAATAATTTTTATTTCATAGTTAGAAATTCAGTAGGTAATTCAATAGTTGTCAAAATGTATACATCCTTTGAAATAGATAGAGCTTCTCGCGAAATATAACTTAGTTTAAAAGTGGCAAAACAAATCTATAAATTAACTGTCGAACAATAACGAACCCTTAATTTTTTTTATTGTAATTTTTGTGTAAAATAAGGGCTCATCTGAAGAACTGGATAAGGAAAGACTAAAGATTTTGTTGGGGTTTTCTCTCTAAAGTGATTTTCCTACCCGGTAATTGTAGCCCTAATAAATTCATCATCACAGAGGATATTGTCAGATTTGTATAAAGCCCGAAGTTCGTTAATAATCCGAAAAGTTATAACATTAGTAATGGTCTTATCGAATTCATTAATAAAAAGTACTAACGTCACTGACCGATGAGAGTAAATTTATCGTCGAAACTTAAATTGTTTCCATTTTTATTGTACGTTTTATTTCTTAGTATATCCACCGTTATTTGATTGAATATTGTGTTTTTCCTATCATTTCCTACTCAATAACATTATACGTATTTGTAGGAAATTATATTAAAATTAAAAATGATAAGTTCTCAAAAACCTTTGTTTATATTCGAGATAACAGATATGCATCTATTAAAAATGTTAATTCTCTATTGTTTCTCACTGGCTTAGTATTCCAAATAATAACCTTTATTCAGTATATTTTAATGGTTTTAAAATAACCAAAGGGTTGAGCTACTTTTTTATTATTGTTTTTCAAGGTAAACTTATCAATACACAAACGTGCTCATCAAGAAAATTATTTTTTACAAAAAAAATATACAAAATGGTCTAAATTAAAACGCCACTCATTGATAATAAAAATACACACTATTAACTTGAACCAAAACAAAGAGCCCGTTTTTCCTTTGTCTTATACTGAATAGCAAAAATCTTGAAAATATTTTCAACTAGTAGTTAATAAAAAAAATTAAATCAAAAAACCACTCTCTTAAAATTTTTTTTAAATAATTTTAAATAAATTAAAGATTTCATTGACTAATAAACAAAATTAAAAAAAAATCATTTTTACTATTAACAGTTATTTAACATTTCTATATTTGATCCTCGTTAAGATTTTTTAATATTTTTATAAACAATTGAACATTAAATTATTTAGCACTTAATTAGCTGCAAGTCGAGTAGAAAATTTCACTTAAGCTTATGGCACCTACTATTGTTAAAAAATTAAGAAATACTCCAAACTTGATACGTTTATACAATTAAAGAAATTAAATTCACCTATTTCTATTATGTTCATCATTAATTAACCACAATAAGTAATAAAAAAAAACATGTGAGAAGTGAGAACATTATTTAAAATAGAAAAATGACATTTAGTTTCAAGGTAACTGACTGCTTTATGTTCCTGTAAATTAATAGTAATAAATGTTGAGTATGGCCACGCTAATATTATGCTTTTGTACATAATTTTTGGAACGAAAAATAATAACAGTATATTTTTTTACAAAAATAACAACTACAAAATATAAAGGCAATTTACTACAAACTTGACTTTCAATCATTTTTTTTATGGAAATATTTTCTTGTGTTTTTGGAACTATTTCCCGTCAATTTTTATATTTCTTGAAATGCTTTTGGTTTGGAAGAAGTAGTTAATTAAGATTGAGATTTAATTACATTTAATTAATTTTTTTAGTTTAAAGTTTTTGTTTTTTGTATAAAATCCGAATTCAAACATAATTCGATTTAACAGTGCTAATTTAGCAAAATTTATTTATTTAGGTGTAAAATTTAACAAATTTTTGAGTGTAAACATCCAAATTAAATAAAATTGTGACTTTGAATGCAAATTTAATGAAATATTTTAGTTTAGAGTTTGACTTTAACAGAATTTTTAGGTTAACGCCCGAATTTAACAACATTTTTATTATTAAAAATTACAATTATGATTTAAAATTTTCAATTTTCTAGTTTAAGAACCCAAATTAAAGAAATTATGACTTTAACGTAAAATATAAACTCGAAATTTCTTGGAATATTTCCTTAAAATTCGTATTTACTTAAATTTGTACTTTAAACTGTTTTTTTTTAAATTTATATTTTAAGATCATAATGTCCTTTAATTTGGACTTTTAAATTGCAAAAAATGTTAAATTGGAACTTAAAAGTAAATTTTGAGTCTATTATTCTGCCTTTTTAATTTAAAGTCTAACTAAAATGGTTCGACATGAAGATGAGAGGTAGAATTTTTTTAAAATTTATATAAAAACATTAAAAATAAAGAATTCACCAATGTCTAATATCTTCTTATTTGATGTGGCCTACCTCAAGGACAAACCTGTATTTTAACTTTATTGGCATTTCATTGCCTTGAGGCCAAGAAAGCAGTTCCGCAAAAATATCAGAAATTCTCTTTGCATTGCATACGTGCAGATGTTGATGTTATAGAAATGAACTGAAAGCGAGTAAAGTAACTACGAATCATACATTTAGAAATCATTTCCTGTTAAGAGAAAAATAACACTTCCAAAATTTGAAATTAACGGTGTATCTGTTTTTCATCAATCGTATTTTCTTCATGCGATTTGAAAGTAAACAAAAAGAACACTTTTATGAACCTGAGTTGTTGAACCAAAATAACATAAATACCTGGAAAATGATATTATTAATGGTATAAATAAAATAATCTGAATGCCATTGGAAATATTTAATGAAATAAAATAATTAAAATGATTATTGTGGAAAATATTCCCAAAAACAATTAATAGAAATAGTTGTCTGTTTTACAAAAACTAACCAAGCCTATTTTTTTCTATGTAGATGTATCCTACATAACGACCTTCATATTGACATTGTTATGAATTAAAAATAATCTGTAGGTGTTGCATTTTTCTACTTATGTTACTACAATTTCTTCAGATCAAGATATTATGGGAACGGATACTGCATTGTGTTCTTTAAGTTCCTGGGCGAAGATCAAATCCACGAAGTTAATTCCATTAAAAATACGCAGTAATTTGTTAGGAATTCGAAATAAATGAAATTCGACACCCACTTCATTAAAATGCATCGTTAAATTACGCTGTCGCGTGGGATTCACATACCTGTTTCACCAAAAAGGTCAAACACTAAAAAATGGCCTCTAATATTATTATTATTATTAACATAAAACCATTTCACTTTTAATAATGAAATACCAGTAGGAAAAGTTATCCAAAAGTATGTTTAGTTTTCTTTAGCGTATAGTAAGGTAATATCGACCAAGGAAATTATTTTCAAATGAAGAGGAAAAAGAGTTTCCTTTAATAAGGATAATACCATGAACTAAGCTAAGGAATCAAATCAAACAGAGGCTGCTCAAACTTCCATCACTTCCCGGTAATCGGTATACTATATATATATAATCAAATTCCTTTATACCCAAAAAGGGTGTAGCGTACTAATATAAACTATGAATTTAAACGAAATAGGTCCACTATAATTAAATAATTATAACTAAGTATTAATAATTATTCTTAATAAAATGTTTCTATTCTTTTCTATTTAGTGCTAGTATCTTTGTTTCTGTCCACGTTTTGTCTTTCTTTTTTAAGTTTTATCCCATCATGCTATTCCACGTTTCCTTGGACCTTCTCCTCTTCTTTTTTCCTTTAGTTTTAGATTCCAAGATTCTTTTAACAGGTATATTATTGTAAATGTCCCCACCATCCTAGCTGCCTTTGCTGTATAAAATGTTCTATATTTTCTAAATCGAAGTGTTTTCTAATTATTTCATTTCTTATTTTATCCAGTTTACTTCATCCATATAATCTTCTTAGAAATTTCATTTCCGCTGCGCCTAGTTTGCTTTTTTCTCTTTTGGTTAACACCCACGATTCATAACCGTATGTAAGAATGAGTCTGTAGATTGCTTTGTATACTTTCATTTTAGTTTGTTTTGTCACTTCTTTTTTGTTTATTAGATAACTTTTCATTGCATGATATACTTTGTTTGTCTTTTCAATTCTTTTGTTAGGTTCTCTCTTCTGACTTCCGTTTTCTACTAGCGTTGTTCCTAAATTTTCAAAACTGTCAATTTGTTCTATTTTTTTCTCTTCCAAGAATTAATTCATTTCTATCTTTTCTGTTGCTACAGCCATAATTTTTGTTTTAGGTTTGCTCATAGTCATCCCATTCAAAGTCAGCACTTCGTTCCAAATTTTTATGTTATCTTCTAGGTCCTTTTCGCTTCCAGAAACAATTATTATATCATCAGCAAATGCACAATCTGTAATGTCTATTCTTTCTAACTTTCAATAACCAGTATGTAATAATTTGGTTTTTTGTTTAGTTTCTTTTATAAGTTCATCCATAAATGTTATAAAAAGAAGAGGACTTAAACCACACTTGTCTTATGGTGAATATTTATGATTTCCTGTTTTTGCTAATTACAATGTTTTTACTTTGTTTGTATAGATCTTTCGTGACTCTAACCAACTTATTGTTTACTCCTCTTTTCTTTAAACTTTCCCATATTCTGTTTCTTGGGACTTTGTCGAAGGCTTTCTTGATATCTATAAATCCTAAATACACTGATTTTGATCTTGCTATTCTTCTGTTTATGATTTCATTTATGGTAAAAATATGATCTTGAGTACTTCTTGCCTTACGGAATCCAATCTGTTCTTCTGCTAACGTTGTTTCAATTTGATTTCTCTCTCCTTTTTCTATTATTTGATCGAATATCTTCACTATTGTACAAACTAATGTTATGCCTTTGTATTTATTACAATTTTTATTGTCACCCTTCTTGAATATCGGTAATATTAAACATATTTCCCAATCTGTTGATATTTGTTCCTCTTTCCATACTTTATTGCAAATTGTTAGCAGCAATCTAGCTCCTTCTTCTCCCATATTTTTAACCATTTCTGGTGTAATTTTATCATTCCCTGGAGCTTTTCCGGTCTTGAGATTTTATTTTTTTTACATTTTTTGGCAGTGTTTAAATATTACTCATAGGTACTAAGCATTCCAAATAGGAAATGGAGAAGTCAATGAATAATTAAAATTCATAAGTATTCAAGTTGTTTGCTCACATACAAATGATGTTAAGTTTGTTGTACGGATAGTATTTTATATGGAATGATAATAACGATATTTTCTTATGAAGGCAAAAATGCGGAATATTTTATTTTAGGGTTATTGAACTACTTGGTCTTGAAAAAGAGTGAATTCAAATCGGGATATTTAAAAGAATTTGCGTGATAAATCTTTAAATAAGATAATAGCAGAAAGTGCTCATAAATGAGTAGTTGTCATGCAAAAGCTTTTAGTTAGTTGCGTGCTATTTGATTCCTCGTATTTTATGTTTTGTATATGTTTGAATCAATAAATTAAAAGAGTAAAAAAATAGAAATTTACTGAAGCATAAATATTATCTCAATATGTAAACAGGAAAAAAATATGGAAAAATTATATTTGCCTTTCTGAATACTCTCAGCCGTTACTAACAAGTTAAGTAAATATTTATAATTAGTTCATTAGAATCAACTTATTATTATATAAGAATCTGGTAATGTTAACAATTATACGTGTTCTTTATTTTTTTTTCTGTTTGTTATTCCCGTTCCTAGAGGCATCTTTGGAAACGGTAAACATCACCATAAGCGCTAAACACGAAAACAAATTTAAAAAGTTTACTCCTGTTTGAAAATACTCATAGTTCACCAGATAAATACGCGGTAGAAAATAGATTGGTTGTATCTTAAGACAATATAAATTGCCGCAGGATAAAAATATGCTGGGAAGTTTAACTTTCACGCCCATCAAACTTGTTTTCTATTATATCATCTTCAACAGGCTCGGCTCAAATGAGATAAAACACATTCCAAACTGTAAAATCGATAGAATTTATTTTAAACTTCTCAGCTGGACAATGTGTAGTTGAATGCAACTTCTAGCGTTAAAGCTCTGCAAAATATACAAAACAAAATGGATTTGAACAAGTACAATTTTAGAAGTAGATTTTTTTTACAAAAAAAGATGCTGTATTATACATCGAAACTTTATTGAAAATTTTATAGTATCTAAATAAAAAACATCTTTACAAACTTTTGCAAGTATCATCTGCATTTCGCTCACCGTTAGTAATATAAATTATTTACTTACTTAGTTGGTATAGTTTTATTTACAAATTTCAACTTTATTTCTAATGTTATTTAATTTTTTGCAGGCCAAACAAAAGGCTTCGATGAAATGGCTGCTTTCAAAAGCATTCAACAACAAAATCCCCGAAAATTTAAAGGATCCATTTTACCGCGACCACGAGGTGAGTAAAATTATTCAAAATGTAACATCTTCAACTGATTAATATTGTTTTTTTTTGAATATCTGAAAATTACAATATTTGTAAAAGATTTCTAACTGACACCAAATGAAAATTATTCTTTTCGTGACACCAATTGTCATAAAATCCGATTTGTAAGTGAATGAAATTATTTTGAAACTAAATAAATCGCATTTGTGTCACCAATGTAAAAGATTTCAAACTCTAACTTAAATTATTCAAACTCTAATTCAAATTACTCAAACTCTAAATGAAATAACTCATACTCTAATTTAAATTCAAATCCAAATTTTCACTCAAACTATAACTCAAATTACTCACACACTAACTCAGATTCTAGCTCAAATTCGAATCCAAAATCTAACTCAAACGCTAATTCAAATTACTCAACTGTTGCTCAAATTCGAATACAAACAAACTCTAATTAAAATTTTAACACAAATTCGAATCCAAACTCTCATTCAAACTTTAACTCACATTCGACTTCAAACTCTAACTCAAATTCAAATTTAAACTTCAACTCAAATTCAAATCCAAACTCTCACTCAAATTCTAACTTAAATTCAAATCCAAACTCTAACTCAAATTCGAATTCAAAATCTAATTTCAACTCTAACTTAAATTATTTAAACTAATTCAAATTACTCAAACTCTAAATGAAATAACTCTTACTCTAATTTAAATTCAAATCCAAATTTTCACTCAACTGAAATTACTCTAACTCATATGACTCAGATTCTAACTCAAATTCGAATCCAAAATCTAACTCAAACTCTAATTCAAATTACTCAAATAACCCAAACTCTAATTCAAATTTGAATCCAAATTCTCACTCAAACTCTCGCTCAATTTCGAATACAAACAAAATCTAAATAAAATTTTAGCACAAATTCGAATGCCAAACCTAATTCAAACAAATTCATATACAAAATGTAACTCAAACTTTAATTCTAAGTACTCAAATTCTAATTCTAACAACCCAAACTCTAATTCAAAGTCGAATCCAAACTCTCATTCAAACTTTAACTAATATTCGACTTCAAATTCTAACTTAAATTCAAATTTAAACTATAACACAAATTCGAATCCAAAATCTAATTTAAACTATTTAAATTCTAACTGAAATAACTCAAACTCCAATTCAAATCCGAATACAAAATCTAATTTAAATTATTCAAATTCTAACTGAAATAACTCAAACTATGATTCAAATTCAAATCCAAACTCTCACTCAAATTCGACTACAAACTCTAATACAAATTCGAATCGAAAATCTAACTCAATCTGGTGTAAACACTGATACTTCAAAACAAAATTCAGTTTACTCCCAGAATATAATCCTTTTCAGATTAATATGTTAAATTTTTCAAATAAAAAATAATATCCTATGACACACTCCAAGAACTTAATAATAACTTACGCGATAATAATAAAAATATTTTAATGTCGCAAATCAACAGAATTCTATAGAAAGCGAATTCAAGAAAAATACGACATTTTAGATAAATATCTTTTACATAATAATCAATATTCAAGCCATACATATGATCTTGAATGAACAACTAACGAGAAGTTCTCTTTTATCTTCGCTTTATTCGTTTGTTTTGTAATTGAAACCTTTTGTATTTTTTAGAATCAGGAACATTTAAAACCCCAAATAGCCGGGGGCTTAGCGAACGCCGAAATATATTGCTTGGCCCTCGGCAACATCTATTCGGATCCGAATTACCACAATCTTAACCATTGGGCCATTTTGCAAACGTTATCTAGAAAAGGGGTTTATGGAAACGAAGATGGTCAGCTCACCGAAACAACGTTGATACAAACCAACCCCCTTCGAATGGTAAGTTTATTATTTAAGACAACTTCCATCATTTTGATATGAGAAACTCAAAACGATTTTATATTTTAGGCTGCGCACATGGCAGTTATTGAAATGATAATGCTCTTGTATACTCGAGAAGTAGTAACTCCAGATAGAGTTCTTTCTGCAGTTCAAAGATTCAATCATGGAAAAACTCCATCACCGAGTATATCGGATAATATAGTGGACGAGCTTTTACTCTGGGTGAACCATGCCTGTGATGCGTTACGTATAAGGATAGAACAAGAGATTGGAAGTACAGTTACGAATGGTGGAGATGTAAGTACCAAGGTAAATCTATTGACTGCGCAATTAACTTTTTATGGTACCAAAGGACCAAGAAGGATTGACCGACAGAAGGAAGTGACAAAAAGAAGATATAGAGAATGATTTGGTGTTGCCAAAGCGACAACAAATTTCTACCAAAATAATTTTAAATATTTGTAGTTCAAAAATTTGAAAGTTAGAAATTGGTTACAAAGATTTGAAAGAAAAATAGAAATTGCCGAATAAGCATTCTTAGTTATTTTCAATGAAGTAAATATTATCTGCAAGAAAAACTGGAAGGTTTAAGCAGTAGGTTGAGTAAACGAAAGTAATTATTATATCAAATAAAAATAAATGTGGGATTGAGGTAAACAGACAAAACATAATACAAGTGAGATATTTTAAGTACTTAAGAAGTTTTATTGGCAAGAGAAAAATTGACAAACAAAAATAAGTTTCAAGTTGATCTACAGGCATGTTTCTAAAGTTGGATTCAGAATTGTGGGTTTTAACGGCATAAAAGTAGAATACAAGCGACTAAAATGTAGTACTTAAGAAAAGTAATATTTTTAAAATCAGGATTGATTTAAGAATAAACATAATTAAAACCATGTCCCATACGACCCTTTTTCTATATGAAAATGTTGTCCAACTGTCATTTAGAAACTTTCGGTTGTCATTTTCAAAAACACCCCAAATTATGCAACAAAAGCTTTAATTATTCGAAAATAATAGAGAGGGACGACGAATTTTTGATCCTCATTTTATGTTTTTGAATCACTCATAATAAAATGACATAAATTATTAGAATCAGTAGAATCTGTTTTATTTCTAAAGAACACACCTGAAGTTGAAACCTTTACATGCGCCAAAACCAAATTTGTCTTGTTATCGTGACTGTTAGTCACGCCACTTCCAAATAAAATTAAAAATAATAGTAGTTTTAAATGATTCTGGTGCGATCCAGAAAAATTCGATGCAATCCCGAAAAACTTGGTTAGAATCAGAAACAACAAATAAAATAAAAAAAATTGTTTTTGAATGCCATTTCCCAAGTAAGATCTAATGTAAATCAAAAATACTTGGTGTGAACTGCAAAAATCTGGTGCTAACTGGGGTAACTGATGTGAACTGGAACAAAAAAGGCAGTAAATAGAATTTTTGTAAAGAAATAGATTTAAATTAGTGTTTCCCAATTTAGTGTCTACCAGAAAAAATTGGATAAAACAAGAAAACATAGATAAAATTTAGAGAATTTAGAGAACAAGCAAAATCTGGAAGAATAAAAAATCTAGTGTAAACTGGAAAAAGTAACGTGAACTTGAAACATTTGGTTAGAACCGAAAAAAGACAAATAAAATATAAAAAAATGATAATTTTTAAATAAGAATGTCCAAATCTGGTTAGAACCAGAAAAAATTTAAATAACTCTGAATATAATTTTCCTAAGAAAAATTCCTTGTAAATCAGAAATATCTAAAATCGAAAAATCTGCTGCGAACTGGAGAAATTGTTGTGAACTGGAACATTTGGTTGAACCAAAAAGAGGCAGCAATTAAAATTAAAAAAAAAATGTATTAATATGAGTATTAAATGAGGATTTCCCAATCCAATGACCAAAAAAATTTAGAAAAATCTGGTGTCAATCAGAAATATCTGGTGTGAACAGGAAAAATTGATGTAAATTGGAAAAATCTAATATGAATTGGAGAAATTCATAAGAACAGAAAAAATAGAAAAACAAAATCTAAAAAGAAATATGATTTGCAACACGGAAATGTATGTAGAAAACAATCTTTTTATAGGTTTTTATTTGTTTATGTTGACATTTGAGGTTGTGTATTTGTAATTAGTTGAATATTTGTGATATTTAACAGTTTTAAGACGTTATTCAAAACAAAGAATAGCATAATTTTGTTCATAGTATTTAGTTAATATAATTATAATTGTACGTAGAAATAAGTTAATAATGGAAAGTAGTTTACATTAAGATCACTTTTTGGTATAAAATATTTTAGATAATTTATATATGAAAAATTTTTAGGGTGACAGATTGAAGGTACCCCAATTCCCACAACAAAGAGAGTTAAAAGACTTGTGCGACGGGGTGGGCTTGGCAGCGCTTATTTCGTATTACTGCCCTGATGAATTATCATGGACTGACATCAGGATATCTTGTGTTCCATCCGTACAGGATAGTATCTACAATCTTAAACTTCTAGAAGACTTCTGTCTTAGGTGTTTACCCGCCTCCATCTTTCATTTGATGCCAGAAGACGTAACTTACATGCGAGAGTAAGTAATATTCAAATAATTTTAGGAATCTTATTTTTTAGTGTGGTTATTTAATATTTAGACAAATACAATTTAAAATTTTACCACAGTTGGATCAAACTAAAAATATCGTCTCGAATTGGTTACTATGATTTTTATTTCTTAAGTATTTAATTTATAATATTGAATTTTATCAGATAAGAGATTTTAATTTTTTTAGGTCTATGAAACAAAATCTTCTGGTGTTCTTAGCCGACCTGTTCAATGTAATGGAGATAAATCCAGCCAAATGTGTAAAATATCCCGGAATGGATAAGATTAGCAACGGTAAGTATTAGAAATAACACATAGTGTTTAAAAAGAACACACTTTTCCTTACAATGCTTCAAATTATTTTTTTGTTAGCTTGTTATTTTTATTTTGCGACGTGCTTCTGTTTGTTTTTCTTACGTGAAACGAAATAAACGGTTTGTATTTGTTCCTAGATGTTTTGTATAACAAAAAACATTTTAAATCCGAAGATTATAGATTTAGTAAAAAGTAAAAAATCTCTATATTTTTCATGATTTTAGTATTATTTAAGATCAAATAGAGATATTTAGGACCCGTTTTTAGAGTTCGGAAAAGTTTTGTAACAAAATTTCCACTTAACATAACTTTGGATAGTGTGGGAAATGACGTATCTTATTTTATTTTTAATCTTAAACAATAATAGTAAGGTAAGAAAGTAAGTATTGTTCTAAAACTAACCAGCATGCGGCTGATTGTGCTTTTCGTGTGTAGAATTAATAATAATATATTTAAGCAGTTTGATTAAATTTTTAGTAATCGGATGTATTAATACAGAAAAAAAGTAGGACGGTTATTTATTTTATCACAAAATTCTTGAAAAAATTATTAATATTTATCATTTTAATGTCTCCGGATAAAATTAAAAATTATAATTATGATATACATACTACATTAAAATTAAAAAAATAGTTCATTTTCTTATATTTATTAATTAAATATAGCAGAATAAAATTTATAGGTCAAATTAATAAAAATGCCAACTCTTGTCATAACAGTTGAAATAATAGCAATATCTCCACTGTTTTTTTTTGCTCAAATCTATAGCACAACATTTTATCAACTACATTATCAAAGTGATAATTGGGAGTGGTACTCTGCTTTTTTGGATGTTTCTGTGGAATTTTTCATTTTCCGTTTCGTAATTCCAACATTGAAAAAGAAGATGTAAATTGCCAATTTCTCAGCAGTCACAGTATGGTGAATTGGCCAATTCTTTTTTGGCATATATTTTAGGTACAAGTCATGTTTGCATTTAATTATTTTTAAATTGTTTTAATGAAATGGCGCTTGGTTAGAACCATTAAACTATGGCTTTCTATAGATTTTTGATTGAGTAGTTCGAAATCTTAAAACTTTTTTGCTATTCAAATATATATTATTCCATTTCTCCATTTACGTATTGATCTCATTTTTTCCCTTATGTTGTAGCTAGTTTAGCTATTTTATCCGATTTGTCATTATTTTCGACTCTTTTATTTTATTACTTTTTCATGAAGAAGTTCAACTAGAAATTGTATTCTCACTTTTAATTTTTACACTTTAAGAGTTGTAATTTATTTTTCTTTTATTAGTCTGCCTTAAAAAAGTCTTCAGTAGTCTGCCTTAAAAAAGTCTTCAGTAAGGAGTTGTCGATTATATTTATTTTGTTTACATTCTTTTTGGTAAAAAATTCCATGTTTCATCATTCATATTTAAATCGTAATACAGCAACAGTCTATATTTTATTATTTTTTAAAGTTCGTGAAGATATAGACTATTTGCCATTATTAATTGATGAATATCTAAAAAAAAGTTGGTCAAGCGGCTTAATTCGCTTATTATAAATATTTTGAAACTCTTACCTCAGTATCTCTATCGGATTTTGAATAATAAGGAAGTAAATTCCGATAGTTGAATCAATAACGTGTTTTTTCTGTTATCCGAAAAAATCTCGAGAAAGCCAGCTCTGAGCTGGTCGTTACACCCTTTATATTCGCAAAATTACTTACCAAATTATAGTGCGCTAAAGATACAGTATTATTTTTATTCTGATAACCTGATTGCGATAAGAACTATTGATCCGCGACAACCTGAACTGACCTTTGCCAGAATATTACTCTGTGGTCATTATTGAATTTCTTATTTGAATAAAAGCTCTGTAAATTAACCCACATTGTAAACAGTATGCTTTTGTAAGATTTCAGTTTCGCTTCGATGCGGTGGCGATATGACATTTTCTGTTTTCTTTTTTTAAATTTTCGTTCGCTTTTTAATTTTCTTTTGCTTATTTGGTGACTGGATAGGAAAACACCATGTGGTGGTGGTATTACATTGGTAAGAGATTTAATGTAGTTGGCATGATAATTTAGAATACAGTTTTATTCTTAAGATAGTTACAAACTAGACTTGGGAACAAATTGAACATTTTAAATATTCGAATTTTACCTAGAAGTAATTATTAGGACGTTGAAAATAAAATAAAAAAACAAATTTTAAAGTAGTGTAAATAAATCCTCTCTGAAACTATTTGCTTAACTAAATTTTTTCTTTCATTACTCCTTCAGCTTTTATTTTAAACCCGAAGCGATCTTATATTAAAATATTTTTTCGAAACTTGTTTATTTAGTTTATAAGTTTATATAATAATTTTATTGAATGTTATTAAATTGACTATTTCTGTGTAGTTTAAATTCAGATAAACTCTTAAATTGAAATCTTTAATTTTTGATGTTTTTAGGATTATCAAAATCAAAATATATAAAAAATAACATGGGAATTTTATATCAAAATCCCACTTATTAATATATTGATTGAAAATTAAAATATTGGTTAATTAGCATTTAGAGTTAATTATAGTCATTATTCCTCTTTTTTTTTATAAGGTTATTTTTTATTTTACCTAGAACAAACGGATAATATAGCATTTTATAATATAATTTCAGAATATCGGCAATTATTTTTATAATAATAATAAAATAGAATTTTTATATTAGCACATCCAGTTTTTTCTGCAGATCTTTACATGTGCGTCGTAACTAAAATGTATATAAAATGAATCCAGAAATTCTTAGTTGAAACCATATTTATTTTGAAATTAAAAACGGACACTTACAGATGATTACAAATAACTATGACAGCACAGATAGTACCAAATATGTCAACTTGGAATTTTAAAATGAAGAGTACACATCGATTAAACACATTTCTTTGTATTTTCTTTTCTTTTCAATATACCGAGTGTGTATTGGTCATCAGAACAACATATTTCACCTCTTAAACAGCAGGTCGTAATTGTTAATTTCAGCTTAATATTAATAATTTGTAGAAAATGAAGTTGCATAGCGAGTATTTGTTTCTTATTAGATATTAATGACGCACGGTTAAAGTCGAACTATAAACGTTATATGATATAGCAATCGTTTGAACCTTTTTAAATATTTTTTTGGAATTCAAATAATTATTAGTAGATACTTTTGAGGTTCCTATTTTGTCTGTACATCAATAACATCCCAAGTCATAGTTGTAAAAAGAGGTAACATTATAGCAAATCTAATAAATAAAGAAAAATAATCAAAATTAAAATTCCTTTTAAACCAACTGATGTGGCCGTAGAGGGTTTGCCACAGACTAATGCTCACGGTGTGATGCATAAACGTAACCTACTGCAGACCGTGATGGCACCCATACCGGATCTGCGTTCCGGCATCGATGATCCCGCAGATTATACTGCTTTTCAAGGTAATTTCTTCTTCATTTCTTCTGTCTTCAGTTCAACTATAGCCTAGTAACACCACGAAGGATTAACGAACATTTTTAAGCATGTACTAACACTAGTTTTACTAACAACCTCTTTAGACCTAATGTATATATACAGTGCTAGAAATGGGTTGTTTGACTAAAATGTGAACAGATATGATAATTTAAATCAGCGATGATGATTTACTCGATTATAGTACATCTATGTAAGTAACTTTATATTATTTATAAGAACAAGTTATTCTATAGCGACTGAATTACAAGAAGAAAAACAGTTTTATCTGCCAGTCCACATTTTATTCACTCATGTCAATAACAAGCAGCTTGTTAGATTTAGTTTGCAAAGTGCATGATATTTTGGTCAATACTTTTCTTCTAATTTTCACCGGTTATATTTTCAATTTACATTATTATTAGAAGCACAGTTAAAATTCACAATTTTTGTGGTGACTATACATTGCGTGCGGTTAAAAAAATCAATGTAGATACATATGAATGAGGATGCAAATATGCGAATGCCATTCTTCATTGTTTGACACTACAAATCTATTTTTATTTTTAGCAGGTATTGTAATTTAAAAAATGGAAAAAAGAAGATTTGTTCCAGAAAATTGGGATATTCGCAGTTATTTTTATTGTTTTTATAGTCTTATTATATGCATTACTAGTCTTTTATAATAATAATATAATAAAAAACGGAACATATTCATGAAAACACTGTTTTTCAATCTATTGGCATTTATTATTTGGGATTTTAGACAAAATAAACAGAAAATTCTGTTTTTACAGGGTGGTAAGTTGATTTTTGAGCACTACTGGTTAAAGTAAAACATTGAGAAGCAGAGAAGCTCCGTATACGTTTCTTCAATAGCATAATACAACTATAGTATGTTTTATATCTTACTTTGCATACACTTTACTTATTAGTAAATAAGGTTTTCACTAATACTTGAATTTGAAGATTATTTTCACGGAAGTAGAGAAAATCTTCTATTGTGACTTTTTCACTTTCTTCCCTGCGACTCACGAGACAAATGAAAATTCGTGAAAAAAGTCACACTTTAAACAACTGTTGCATAAATAACTAATTTAATAATTCGAGTAAAAGTTGATTTTATTTTTGTATTATTTATGTATTGTTTTTCTAAAATTATTACAATTAATTAGCTTAATTTATCCCCTTTTTTGTTTTTAAATATTGGTCAACGCCATAATAACCATGTTATTTGTGTATTTGAGATGGTTATGAACTATGCTGATTTTTTCAAAACAAATGCAAAATAAATCATTGGGATAAATTGTCAAAGCATTATGCCAATTATTTCAAACAATATCGATAATTTATTTTATTTGTTTAGGTAATAAATTAAATGAATTCAATAACAAAACGTCTATTAATATACACGATCATATCACCAGAATCATGGGCTTTCTGTGTTGTATGTTTTGGATAAACATTACTCCTGCTAATACAACTTTAAAAATATTTCAATTATTTTTTAGTATCAAGATCGGCCCCAGCGCATTTTCCCTTAAGAAAATCGAACTCTCTGCAACAGAGTCAACAGAGCGTAGTAACAGATATGACGGAGGATAGTTTGCGGAGAGGTTCAGAAGAATCTTTTGTAGTTCACAGGGGCAGAAATATTCCAACACTTAGGTCCGTTGTTCAAGATGAACCTCTTATACCAGCCCGTCTCAGGGTAAATTATTTTTTTTCAATACCGCTATTATTGCTTTTGATGTATTATAATTTACTTATACCCACCTTGAATTATTTTAAACGCAAGTGGCTACTAAAAAATTAATAGTCCCAAATAATCAATACAATCATTAAAATCAAAACTACATAAAATATCGCAGCAAAGACCATCGATTTAATCCAAACAGATCCTTTCTTTAAAAAAAATTTCTTTACCTACATTTAAATAAATTTTAGATGGAAATTACTACAAAATAACATGCGGTTGCTGTAGAGGGATGTTTAATTAAAAGTATTTTTTTATTAGGTTAACAAAGAAAAACAAAACAACGATACTAAAGCAGATGAACGAGGTGAAATAGCTGCAGGTAGGCCTAGTAATTGGGAAGAACACAAAAAAGTTACATATGCAGGACGAAGGAGTAGACGAAATTCAACGACCGAAGACTCTCAATTAACTATTGAAAATTTTGGTGGTAGTCAAGACAATATAAATTTCATTGGAAGAAATCCAGATAAAGAAGTAAGTGCCGTTATTTATTCATTTTTAATTTCAAAATAGTTGTGTATATGAAAGAATCTAAATATTATTTTCCGGGGATTTTAACCCACTAGATAACTTGTTCAATGGAAATGGCTGAGTGAAACAATAACAATTTATTTATCTTTGAATAATTCAAAATATTAGAGCAACTTACATCTTTAAATAACTGACGTATATTTAATCGCAGGGGTAGGCAATAACAACTTCTCGATCCCAAACTTAACTTCTAATTTCTTTTTATTTTCCCAGACAAAAAGACCCCAATGTTTATTAATTTTGATGACTCAAACAAAATTGTTTATTTATTTGATCGCAATGTTGCCCCAAAACTTTCGCTGACGTAATATTAAATAAACAGTGAATGTTATAATGTACAAAATATTAAATAAATAAGTTCTATGTACAGGGCGATGTTTAACTAAATTCCTGTACATACTATCGTAACAACATATAACAACCGTTATTCTTTTAAAGGTGGCAGTTCACGTAGGCCGTAAAATATCAGCTCCATCATTTCCTGTCGCGATCGAAAATGCTCCAGTAAGATCTTCTTATCAAGACGCGCGGAGTACGCTTCAGTTGGGGTACGAAAATGGCTGTGACGAAAAACAAGATAACGGTACGGAAAAGTACAAGTTGAAGAGGCAACTTAGTAGCGATGATATCGCATTCAGGAACATTGGCGCAAATTTAAACAAAGAGAACATAATTAAAGATTTGGTGGATGGAGAAGTGACGAAAAGAATGAGCTTTGCGGATTTGAGCAAGCAAAAGACGTTGGGAGAGAATCGAGGGATTCAACTAGTCTATATGAACGATAAGGAGGAATATCCTCAGAAGAGCAGTTTTATGTCTAAAGTTGGGAGTACGAACGGTATGGAAAACTATTACATGGGAAGAGCAATGAAATTTAAATTATAATTTTCTAGGTGGTGAGAAAAAGACGACATTTGCGGCGCTGCCCAATACCACAACCTGGCAACAGCAAAGTTCTCAAAATCAACAGGTGGATTCCAATGGAGACGAATCGGCTCCAAATGTAATGACGGTTCAATTAAACGATATTCGATTAAAACTTGAAGAAAAACGGAGACACATAGAAAGCGAAAAACGACGTATGGAAGTAGCGATGAACAAACAAAGGCAAAAAGTCGGTAAAGCCGCTTTTCTTCAAGCTGTTGCTAAGGTTAGTGAATTTTAGACAAAACAAAGTTTTTATCATTTGTACCTATCATGCATTCAGTATTCACCCTTTCTCGTGTTGTACATATAATTGGGATTTGTATCTATTGTATACTATACATAAATATTTTAATAGTTTACACAAAGACATTTAGATATTTTTAAATAGCTAAGTTATTTTTGTCCTGTAAAATGTTTTGAGTATTATTTATTATTGAATTTTTAATAGTTTGAAAAATATTTTTTAACTATAAGAAACGAAATGTGATTAGTATGTTACTTAATATTTTTGTGTATTACAATAATTTTGAGTCATTTTAAAGTCAAATGTAGTTTAACCTATTTTATTTATCTTGTTTACTTCTTTTCTTGTTTTCAATTAGTTTCTATCTGCCAACTATGATCCAATTCCAATCAGAATCTATGTAAATAAATATTAGCTATTATAAAAAGAATCCAAGAATGCATTATTATGTATTAAATATGCTTAAATTTAAGGTTTTTAAAGTTTCAATTAACAAAGACACCAAAATTGAATGGAATCAACGGGTCTTTGCTCTCCTATGCTCATTTTAAAATTTTGTCTTCCATTTGACAATATTTTTTAATAAAAGCGGCAATTCCTTTGTGTAAAGTATTGTAGTGTAATTGGACTATTGTAGATTACCCTGTAATGTGAATGTATTTTTTAGCTAACTGAATTGGTAAGGGTGCGCCAAGTTTTTTTGAAAATATCTTTTCTTATGCCTGAATTTTAAAATGTTTGCCGAATATTTATTAAGTTTACATTTTTAATTTAGAATATATATATAGGTCAATTATTATGCATGATCTGAAAATACCAACCTTGAAATGTTTACAATAAAAATATTTAAAAATTCCAATTTCTAATTAAAAATTACTATAGAATAGTTCATTTAAAGAAATTTATTCCAGTTTTTTTGAATTTATTTTTGCATTTATAGAGTTCGTTCGTTAACTAGCTTTAATAGTTTTCAGTTAGAAATTATTTTTTGCTTAAAAAGTGCAAACAATAAATAATGTGGCTTGATATCTGGGAAAAATATAATATGGGAGACGTGTGGATAAGTTAAAACTGTTTTAATATTTGAAACAATGCATTGACCTAGAAATTACAACTACGTAATTATTAAAAAAAAATCCAATTAAATTAGGACAATAACGACTAAAAAATCTACAGCTAAATAGTTGGATTATTTCCTAAATTGTGGCTTAAATTTGAATCAAATGCAGAAATTCTTGAGATTTTATTATTGGAGTATATTTCTGACATAAAATTTATTGCTAATTGATCCAGATTTTACATATCATGTAAGCGTTGTAATTATTTATATTTAATTAATATATTTTCAAAATAGTATTTAAACTGCCATTGTTAATTTTTCGTTTAATTCTTTAGTCACAAAATTATTGGATGCAAAACATGTCTGTTAATATGTCCGTTAAAAACTGTAATTTGACAGACTCAAACTTTAGTTGGTATTTTAATCTGTACCAAACATTCTCAATATATTCATCTTTAGTTCGTAATTTATACATGTAAGTTGTATCCTATACTACCATACTGTTAAATAATTGTTACAATAATGATCTTATATACATTTCTAATTAAACAAAACACGGTCATTGCACTTCTTAAGCACTTTTTCGTTAAAAACTGTCACGTAAATCTTCTAAGTTGCACTGGTGAAGGTAATTTCATTGTAACTAACTTTCAGGGAAGAGGTAATTTACTTAAACCATCTGAGACAGAGTCTAATAATAACTCTGTAGAGGGCTCAGAAACACACAGCTCCTCATCCGAATCCACAACTCCTTCACCAAAACCCCAGAGGCCGTTAACCTTACAGGTATTTTGTTTTTAGTTTTTTGCTTTTTTTACTTTGGCTGATGTTTAAGTTTGAATTTCTATTCTAAGTTTCAGGCTTATATGGTACCGTTTTGGCATGAAGTGAAATTTGCATTTTGCACTCGGTATAGCACTTATTGGTACTCTTTCTCAACTTTAACCTTTTTAAATAATTGCACTATTTATGATCCTTGATTTTCAAATTTAAAGTTTTAAAAAATATACAATTTTTTATTATTGCAATAGTTTCTGTTTGTTAATAGTTTATTATATAATTTTTCTAAACGTTTCTTTTCAATTACTGGTTAAGTTATTAAATATTGGGAAAGACCTAGTAATATTATATTTGAGGTATGTATACAGATGTGGCAAGCCCTACTTTGGAGATTCCAGTTTAAATATTATATTTTTTTGTGGGACTAATGATAATTATTATTCACGAGATTTTTTTCGTCTCTAAGCAATATGCTGCTACCATTCTTGAACAAAATACAATTGGGAAGAGGACGAGAATATAATTCCTAACCTTATTAGCTGACCATTGTTTATTCTGTGTTTCATGCTCTTTAAACTGGAGCTTGTCACATATGTATAAAATTAATTTTATAATTTTACTCTATTATTATTATTATTATTATTATTATTATTATTATTATTATTATACAAAATGTAATGTTATCTAAAGTAAAAAGTAAGTAGTTGAATTAACGCAAATAAAATAACTTTGTTTCATTTGCCTTTATTGTTTTGTTTTTTTTTTCAGGAAATTAATGACGATGTCGGCAAAATTGATCGGAAATGGTCAGATGAGGGACATACCTATGTAGAAACCAGTACTCCGGATTTGGAGAATATGGATATGGAAACGTACCAACAGTCCATTGCTCAGTACGTATATTTTGTTTCTAAAAGTTACTGTTATCAACACTGAATCTCTGATAAGAAAGATTTAATGATTTTCCTTTATATTAAATAACAATTGCATTTTATTGATAGAATGAATTCTAGTCTTCATGATATACACTCAGATATGCAGAGATTAACTTCACAACAAAACCAATTACAACAACAAAATGTAATTGTTCAACAACAACGGCAAATACAAGCTCTTCAACAACAACAACAATATCAGAGCATGCAGGCTCAACAGCAACAACATATACCTCAATACAGTTCACAACAGTCTTACCAACAACAAATTTATCAACCACCACAAGGTGAGATATTTTTTTTACACCTTTATTAACATTGTCAAAAATTCCCTAAACAAATTTAACCTTTCGGCTTTATTTTTAAATTTTTTTTAGTATATGCACCTCCGTTGCAAACCTCTGCCAGCGCACCACATATACCTCAAACATTGTTTGGCCAACCTAGAGCAGCACCACAAGGACAATTTTTTTTACACGATCAGTCGATGTCGATATCTGGTCAACAAATGGCGCCTCAGCGCCGGACATGGGTTCAACAACCACAACCTCCACACATTCCAATGGAATCTTACCATCAGCCGGAGCTGAGGACGTGGAATAAACCAAACAGCATACCAGAAACTAGGGGAGGATTTGTTTTACATGAACCTGAGAGGTACCTGATCATGATTTATTGTATTTTTCTTTATTTCATTTATTTAAACGCAGGTACCAAGAGCAACCAAGGTATCAAGAGAGCACTCGTTATTCCGAAAGTCCGCGTTTTTTTGAGAATAAATATCAAAACGGCGGCGGCGATGATCACGCTCTTCACCATTCGAACAGTTTCACACTTAGTCAACAGCACCATCAACACCATCCTAGCAATTATGGCACGTCGCACAGCACACCTTCGGCTTCGCCTCAACATCGAAATATCCACAGGCAATTATTGTTTTTATATCATTATTAAAACAACTTAGTAGGCTCAAAATTTATCATTAATATTCAAGCATAAGTTATTTCAGTGTATTAAAACATGTTCTTAGAAAATGTTTTCTTTTAATAGGCAAATTTCACAAATATTAGATGAAAGTAAACGAGCACCTGTCAGTTTGCAACAAATAGATGCCAAAGAACCACCACAAAGGAAAACCAGCATTACACATGCTCCTATTCCAGCTCCATCTGTTGATGATATGGAACCACAGAATATTTCGTTTATTGGAAATTCTAGTAGAGACAAACTTAGTGAGGGTAAGCATTTAAAATTAAAAAAAAAATGTTTTTGTTGACTTAAATTCCTATCTGTTAAACTTAACATATCACATAATTTTTAGGTCTTAGTCGTTTAAATATTACTTCTGGTAGTAGAACGTATAGAATACCGTCTCCAACTAGACCAACCATTACCCGAAATTCATTCCAACCGTCCCCTTCTCCTCCAACGGTAGAACCTGTTCCTATGGCTGAAGTTAGTAACTTAGACAATGATCCTACCAGTCAAAAGGGCTTCTACATAAGCTTTGACAACGATCAACCAAAACGACCTAAACCGCCGCTCAGGACGAAGAGGATGTCACCAAAGAAGGAAAGAAGTTATGTGGAGTCAGAAGATGTTTATGAACGAAAGGTGAACTAGTATTTATTAATTCTGTTAGAATAATTTTCAATATTATCTGTTGATAATTTTGTAGGAAGAGCAAGAAATAAAAGAGAAACAACGGCAGCTGGAAAGAGAACTCGATGAAGTAAGGTTAAAGAGTGAAGAAAGGAGGCAGGCATTAATTGAACAAGAAAGGGCAAAATTAAGGGCAAAACGAGAAGCTAGTCAAGAAAGGCAGAAAGTCACTGCTGCCAGTACTATTATAATAGGGAATGAACTTAATAATCCAGATCCTGTAAGTTAGAAATTTAGAAACAATAACGGGAATTAGTTCATCTGAAACTTTGATCTTTGACAACTGTGTGTACAAAATTTCATTTAAAAATACTTATTTTTGCTCCTAGGAATTGGATTATGAGAGGGAACGAAAAAAAGAAAAAATTATGCTGTTGTCATTGCAAAGGAGACAACAACAAGAAGAAGCGAAAGCAAGAAAAGAAGCGGAAGCACAAGCGAGAAAGGAAACGGAAAAAATGAAAGAAGAAGAAAAAGCGAGGAAAAAGGAAGAACAGGCAGCTAGAAGACAAGCTATTTTGGAGCAATATAAACTTAAGAAGGCTCTTGAAGAAGCCGAAAGAGAGGTGAGTTCATATCATTTAAATATGAAAAGTTTTAAAGGTTATTAAAAAAGTTTGCGCCTCAGGGAAATAAAATATTTTAGACTGCAAGGGTGAGATTTTAGTTGCTGAAAAGTATGTACATTTCTTATAGCGGGCGTCATTACTAATTTGCATTCTTAGTCGAAACAATGACTATTTTTAAATTAAAAATAACTTCGGTACTGCTCTGATTGTCTGTATTTATTAACAAATTATTTAGATGATAATTTGGTTGGTATTGAGATTTTTTAAATATTTTTGTATGTTAATCGGCAGAAAATTAAATTTCGCTTCAGTACGCCAATGGTAGGTACTGGATATGTTCTTTTTATCATTATCTTAACATCTAAAGAATTTCCCTCCAACATAATGGGCATGCAAAGCTATTTAAAAACACCTTTCCGATTTAAGACGGCCACCAAAAGTCGCACATTCGGATGTATCTATTTTTACCCTTAATATACTTGGATGAAATAGTTCATACTTCGAACTAATGTTCTTCTTTTTACGAGGTATTTCTGGCTGTAACAAACCTCTCTCTCTTTCTAAGGACATTCACTCTAAACATTAGTCAGTATTGTCACTGCATACTTGAAACGTCTATGCGAGGAATTTGTTTGATTCAGAAGCGTTATCGCGTTTTTAAATATATGAATGTGTTTTGTTTTTTAGAATGTCCTTCATTTATTGGTCTCTGGTAATTACTTCTTTTGTGTATATATAAGAAATATTTCTTTATTATAAAATAACTTAAAATTTATTTTTTTCTTGACGAGATTTTAAAAATTAACCAAAATATTTAAATATTTGAAAGCATTTAAATTTACCTATGTAAATAAGATAAGACATTATAAATGAAATTAGAGCAATGAACAGATCCATTCATAACTGTTAAAGTAAATAACGAGTTTATTAATAATTAGAATGTTTATGGCAAATAATTCTTTTTATTTTGACTATTTTTTTATTATTTCCTAACAATATTAATTGAGGGAGCTAGAGCACAAAAAATACCAACAAAATAATAAACATGTATCTTACCTCACTCAATGCGACTCTTATCTTCAATTCCACAGCAAAGTAAATTTTTCAAATCATTGCTGAAATCCGATATTTTCGTTAATAATTTTTCATTACCTAAAAAAATCGTTTAAACTAATATATAAAAAATATTTTTTAGGGCAAAACATTGGCCAGGTCCGACTTAAATTCGCTGAAGCCTGCACCAAAAATGCGCCCTAAAGCGAGCACACGACCGCGGCCAAAAACAATACATATTGATAGCGGTTCTGTTCAAATGGCTGAAGGGATGTCAAGTAGAGGAAAGAAAGGGTCAACAACCAATTTAACAGGTAAACAAATTTGTTATTTGCATATTGGTTGTTCTTATATGCTTTTTATATTTTTATTTTTTCTTATTTTTTGAAGATATAATTTCATTATAATTGTGTTGTAGTTATTTGGTTTAAAAAATATAATCGAAGTATAGTATTTCTATTCTAAATTGCAAAATCTCAAAAAAAGCTCATAAAAATTAAAGAAACAAAGGGGATTCATGGGCGTAGGTGCTTAAGTATCTACATACATTTTATATTCATGTAAATAATAAAATAAAGGCCCTATACATAGTGAATAATTATAATCTACTTTAGGTTTTATTAATAAATGAAATGTTTTATGTATGAGATTATTTTTTTTCTCAGTTAAATAAGTTTACATTTTTCGTAGTTATGTTACTAGACATATCATTACTCAATGAAATTGGCTCAGTCTAGTTTGTACAAAAAAAATTTTAAACGTACTTTTTCATGATGAAATACATATAAAAAATACATCACTAAAAATTAATCATTGCCCAAGAACAATTTTTATAAAACTAAACTAACCATAAAGTGCTGCTGCTAGTAGCAATAATTTTTAATTTTTTGATCGTCTATTAAACCCTCCTTCTTTCTCCGGGCTTGAGACTGGTACAGGTAATTTTCCAAATTACCAATAAATGTTTGTACTCAAATTCTTAACAAGAATCGTAATTTAGTCTAATAACGATGAATTGAAACGGGAGTGACATAATATACTCATCTGTTTTTTTATGACATGCTCATTTATTTTTGTTAGTTCTGAAATTTAATTATTTCATTGTCCGATTTTACACTATCTTGCTTTTAAAACACTCGATCATATTTAAAACAACTGGTTGTATTTATATGTGTACATCTTTTTTTTCAAGTACATAATTGTCATTATTTGTTTGTAGAATTTCATGATCTTGCAATATTTCACTATTTAGCTAGGATCAGCATATTTTTAAAGAAATTAAAAATGAAAATTTTAAGAAAACAATCACTGACATGCCCTACTCCCTGAGAACCCATATCTTATAAAGTTCTTAACATTTACAAGTATTTATATTGGATGAATCTCGTAAACGGAATATATTACTTTCCACGATTTTTATTTTTTATTCGCATGGTTTTTTTGTTTTTGTTTAGCTTATAATTCTTCAACTATGAAAAGAGATTATTACAGAGGCTCCCAGGATAGTTTGGCAGACCGAAGCATGAACAGTGGCATGTTGTTTAAAGGTGTGTTTTTTTAAATTTTGTTTTGTTGATTTTTTTTTTGTTAAAATGATTTCGTTGCTCTTGTTGATATATATTTAAAGTTATTTTTGCGTAAGTTTACATTAAGTGGTTATAAGAGTTAGTTCTTTAATTTTATTTTTGGCACTGATATAAAAAATCAGTAATAATTTAGAGATTAAATTGATATTTAAATGAATGTTATTGCACCCTGTGTGAAGTCTGTGGGCCTGGTATTGAGGGTGTTGGTGTATTTCAGATTCTCCAGATGACAGTAGGGGTGTTTCACCCTGTCAAAGTGCCAACCAGACTTTAGGACGACGGAGTTCTTATAAAACAAGTCGAGGTAAGAGCAATATTTTGCATAGCGTTTGCATAGCAGACGCTTCATGGTGTTGTAAATGTGAACTGAGTAGATTTTGGAACAAAACGCACGCTATTATGTACAATCTATTTGGTTTATTTATGATTTTCCATTTCATTCAGATATATATTTGGTTGTTGTGCATCTATTGAATTTTCTTTGCTGACCTCACATTTATTTTTCGAACATTTAGCGTATATATTGCAGGCTAGACAAGTACAATACAGATTTTGGTGCAAGAAAGGTGAGTTGATAGAATTTTTGTTGTAGATACCGATATCGGATTTTTGTTTATTTTATGTAGCCAAAAATTTAGATACATTAATTTTACACGTAACAATATACATTAAAATATAAATTATGTTATTTAATATCAATTATAAAAGTCACAAAAAACACAGGTATGATTTTGGGTGAAACCGAAATATCCATAGCGATGGCAGATATCCTCAATTTCCTGTCTTTTAATGGCACTTATAGGTTTTCCATTAAAATTAGACAATATTTGTTGTTAAAAAGATTATACTCCTCACAGTATTACTAGTTGCTTCAAAATCTGTTTTGTCAAAATGGAAATGGTAACTTAAGTCAGTAACGAGACTTATCAAACAGATTGGCGAGTAGTGTATGTATGTTAACGATATTTTTACAGACCCCTCTCCTGCTCAGGTTCGCGGCAGACCTAAGTATACAGCTTATCAAAACTTTAAAGGGCGCAAGTCTAGCTCTATGATGAATTTGTACGGTAAGATAGATCTTCACGCCTGGTTATAGGTATCGCTAGATGTCTTGAACTGTGGGGCATGATGGACTTATCTGATTTATTTCATTTTACTTTTGCGTTTCATTTTCGTTGTTGGTTACCCTGCTCTTCCACTCCGAAAGAATGGCAGCTCACATTTTAAATTGTAAAATATTTTTTATGGTATGTTTAAATTTAGTCAAATTAGTATGTGCAGAATATTGATTGATGAGTATTTTAGTAGTTAAAAGACAAAGAAAGTACATGGTTACACTTAATGGTTAATGCAATTTGAAACAGGCTGCCATTTTCCCCTTAGAGATTTTTTAAAATCATTTTAGCTGGTGTTGGTGTTTTTAATTTTAGTGTAAATACATTTAAGCTAGTTTATATTTCCCGCCTGGTTATTGTGAATTTATATTTTTTTACATTTTTTACTGATAATTTGTGTTGTTGAAAGTTTATTGTTTTATATGATTGGTTATAGTTTTAAAAGTTCAACCGATTTGATGTTGCAATAACCGTCGATAAAAAAACGAAACGCTTGTAAATTGTATTTCACGTAAATCGATTGAACTTCAATTTAATATTATTTCAAAATTATTGTTAAATTTCGCAGTTTCTTAGAAAATCTAGACTTTCTAAATTTTACTTGCATTATAGACTTTTAAGTTTCAAATCTTTGAAAAATTTTGCTTGTATTCACGTCGCTTGATAAAAGCTTTTTAAATTGGAATTGTCTTAAAAAAATATTTACAAAATGTTTATAGATTAGTAACTAAAGTTGTTTTATCATTTTCAAGCAAACTCATTGTGATAATCGATTTCTTTGGGAAACTTGCTTTATTTGTTTGATTAATATTTATCATACACATTTTTTTATATATATTTAAATATATTTTATTTAAATTCACTGTAATTTAACAAATTTCCGCTGTAATAATAAATATGACTAATCAATTACAAAGCACTGGTATAAGGTACATACACAACACATTATAACCATGTTTGATACACGGGGTAAAATTTATAAGCACTGTTCTTAACATAATTACCTTTATTACTAAATACAATTGACAAACAAGTTTAATATGTTCCTTAAATACAAATAATATACAGCCATGAAACATAAAACACTTTTTCTTCATTGATAAAATGGCTCCAATTGTAACAAAAATATAAAAATTTTATACATTTAGAATACAGCAAATACTTTTTTGGATTAAAAAAAAAATACAATCTTAGACTTAGCATACATATAAATGTTGTGTGTATTCACTTTTATTAAAATGCTAGTGAAAAATTACTAATGAGACACTCTTTTATGTTAGATTTTGAAAGTTTTCGGAAATTTTTTATTTTGTTACGATTCTGAACCACTAGGATGTTTCTAGTGAATTTGTTTTGAAATTCCATTTAGCACAATTTCTTCCTCAGGTTCAAGTACTGATCAAGATAGTTTAGCATATCGTTACGGCGATACTGATTCCGGTTTGGGTCGTGCTACTCCTCCAAGAAGAGCACCATCCCCTGGTATGAGTATGCGGCATTTGCCATCTCCATCGGGGCCCGGTAGTCTGCCAGGTTTGATGACTAAAGGCAGAAGGATGTTTGATGATGGTTCTAGTGATATAAGTTCCACACCCAGTATGATGGACTATAATGGTAAGCTGAATGATTTAACGCATATAAACAAAACAACTTAATGTCCGATATTCTGTATTCTTCTTTTGTGTTTCTTTTTGTTTACTTTTCTTTTCATAGTTTTTTTCTGTACCTGTTGTCCTTTTTTCAATATTCTGTACTAATTATATCCATTCGTCTTATATTATATATTGTACGATTTTTCCAGGTCCTCGATTATACAAGCAGCCAGTTACAAAATCGAATAGGTCTATAATGCTGAATGCCGTAGAGTATTGCGTATTTCCCGGTGCCGTTAACAGAGAAGCCAAAAAGAGAGTTCTTGAAGAAATCAATAGGTCAGAGAGTAAACATTTTCTTATTTTGTTCCGAGATGCTGGATGCCAATTTAGAGCTCTCTATTCCTATTGTCCCGAACGCGAAGAAATCACTAAATTATACGGAACGGGACCCAAACAGGTCAATGATAAGATGTTCGATAAATTTTTCAAGTAAGTAGTCGCTAATATCATGTTAACAATCTATAAACAAACACTTAATCTCATAAACGAGGAACTCTTCTATTTTTATAAAATCGAAAATTGTAATAAAATATAGAAACATGAAATGAAAAACTTGTAAACATTTTTTTTACTTTTAAATTAAATAATTGTGTGTAATTGAAATTTAAAGCATTTTGTTAATTTCGTGGCAATTTCTTTTTACTTTTGTTTTAATCTTTTAATGAGAAAAAAAGTTGAACAGATCTAACGAATATAGCAAAATCTCTAAAGTTTAATAAGCTAATTTCAAATCATATTAAATAATATACATGGAATCAAAAAATGGTGATTTAAATTTACTGATTTTTTATTAAAAAAAATTTATTTTGCAGGTATAATTCTGGGGGCAAGTGTTTCTCTCAAGTGCACACAAAACACTTGACGGTTACAATAGATGCTTTTACCATTCACAATTCCTTGTGGCAAGGCAAAAAAGTCAATCATCCAAATAAAAAAGATATGACTTTGGTTATTTAAGTTAAAAAAATTAAAAAATGTTGTTAATTAGTCATCTAATATTACGTATTATTTTTGTTAACGCTTTATTAAAAGTTATTACTTTGTTGTAGGCATTTGTCGAACAAGTTTATACATATTATTATTAATAGATTGATATTGTTTTTCGAAAAGTAATCACGTTTTTACGCCAATGTTGCAACGGCTGAGATATTAATTGTATCACTTTTTGTACCAGGGAAATCTATTTTATTTGCGTTTCCTAATTGGTTTTTATATTATGTGCCTTTTTGTATGTATTGTGGTATTGTTTACTTTATTTCATTTATTTGTGCCAATGAAATCAACTCAAAAGAATCACAAAAAAAGGATAGGTACTTGCTTACTATTCTGTCCATTGAGAAAAACAATAAATTTTCTTAGTAGTGTCATTCCAGTTGTATCTAAAACAATTAGATTAGACAAATGCAGGGCTGTTTATGGTAAAAATTTGTTTCATAGGCAATTTTCAGCTCGCCATTTGTAACAAAAAGTAGTTATTTAAAAAAAAAAAAAATTAACGGACTGCTGAAAATTGTCTAAGATTTTTTACCTGTTTTTGTAAGTCACTTAAAAAAATTCGCTTAAAATGTTTGTAAATTTATTTTTAACGGTGCACTAGCCTTAAGATGCATAAGATAAGTGTACATTGGATTTGTGTGACGTAAGTTGATAGATAAAGTGGAAATTATTAATTTTTCAGTCAAGATTGGCATTTTTCAAAATCATATCAACTAAAAGGATCACGATATTTTAAAGGTTACTGGTATTAAATATTTGCCATATATATAAAATAAACCAAAAACAATTAGAAAAAGATCGTTCTTAATTTTTATAAATCAGACTCAAAATATGTAGACTATTCATGTAATGCTAAGTAATAAAAATAATGAAATATTTTATTTTGTCAGTATTTCCTAAGTAATGAATGAAATTCGTATGATTAATGTATTTATTTTAAGTGTTTTTAATGTATAACTAGTGCAGCAGATAAATAGTATTATTTTTTACTCGAAATAATATAATTCTCAATCTTGACAATGTTTATCCACACATGATTTTAGTTTTTTGCCTTCAAAAAGTATTATAAAATTATAGAGATTATGATTTGTTTTAAAAGATGCAATTTCATTCAAACTTTGATTTATTGAAATTAATTTGAGTTAATGAACAATATACGTTTACCTAGGAATAAGAAAATATTTATAATTAAAGTCTATTGTTATTAAAACTGCGGCCCTCTTGACTGAATATAACATTAAATTTCAATTATATTGAACTATGAAGTTTGTGATCCTAAGCTATTTCACGAGCCTTAATTTTTTTTACCTAATAATACATTATTGTGTAACATTTTTTTATTTAATACAATATTACATACACTAATCGTTTCATGTCTGTAAATATTATGTTTTTATAAAATATGAAATATTTATTAATTATACACTTGTATGAGTCAAGAACACTCGAAACATGAAATAAAAATTTATAACCCATGTATTATGTTTTATTTTCTTAGAGGGTGGGGTAGGTTGTGAAATCCCGTTGTAAATTAACCAATTTTAGTTACACGTTTCTTCTCACTAAGTTAACATATCAAGATGTTTTTTTTTGTTTTGTTAAATGTATAAAATGTATCGTTTTGATCAATTATATTTTAGAAAAAGCTATTAGTTGAATTGTTATAGCGTTATAGAGATAACTACTCGTTTATTTATTTATTTTATACACTGCAATACTTGTGGGACACCGGGTGAGTTAATAAAAAATATTTCAATTTAAAAAAGCAACATTGGGATTGTTCTAACTGTGTAAAGTTAACTAAAATATCGAAGATTCCAAAATCATCAGTGGTGTTGATCAATTACGTATTTACTGTATTTCAAATTAAAATGGTTAAATTCACTATTTTTTAGTAAAAAATACTTAAAAAGTTCTCGTTTCTTTTTTACATGTGGAGGGAAATATAACTAAATTTAATGTTTACTTTTAAAATCTTACTCTTTATTTCATGCTTAAGTTATAAAACGTGCAATTATTGGAGTCTTATTAAAAAATAAATAGATAAGTACTGTTTCAATTAATTTGTATTAAATATAGAGCATCTTGTCTGCACAAAGTTTAATGAAAATCCAAGATTACCCATATCGCTCACTTCATTTTCATTGGTAACGACGTTAAGTACAAACGGTTTTGAGTTGCCTAAAAAGATAAAAGAAATGAGTAAAACGAAATCAAATACGAAAACATTATTTAAACTGTGGTTCTTGGGCCACACACTATAATTTTGAAATAAACCTCGATCAAATATAGTATATGGCATGAGGATTGCATGTTGTATGATGGGGATACATTTTTCACGTTATAATTTACTTGTAAGGGTCAAGATATTTGTTATCAGAGGCAGATCAATCCATATCATTATGACGTTAGTGTGTTTTCAAATACATTTTTTTTATGTGAATAACTTTGCATTTAACTTGGTTTTAGATTATTTGTTATTTTTGTTATACTTTTATGTTTCTTATTTCTATTATTTTCAACGATCATTGCTATTAGTTCATTACTGACACATGTTCTTTTATTACATCTCTCTTCGTCTTTTTACCTTTATCTGCCTCTTAACTATTTTGGTAACACATCTGTACACAAGTTAAAATGGAATAGAAGGAAGGCACATATCGTATTAGGCCCAGCACTAAAAGACTAAAAGAGAATGGTACATCGACATTCATTGCTGTTTCATTGGCCAAGAGGGTAGTTGAACAAATATATTATGGCTCAAACTTTTAAAATGATGTACTATTTTCAACTATCTACAGAAGAAGCGACAGTTAATTCTGATTTAATTTACAGATGCAATAAATGTTTGTAGACTGAAAAAAGAATTCTATAAAATAATCTGTTTCAAATGCACTCATTTTTAACAAGTTAAAACAATATTCAAATTTGCTCGAAGATTCCAGTAACAAGATATTTATTTGTCACGTAGGTAATTTTTATTTCAACGAACAAGCAATGCTCCAACAGAAGGGGTTAACGCTAACCAATTTTAATCGCCCTTTCTGACATTATGATCAATAAATAATTTCCTAACGCATCGCGATCAGCTCCAGAGTTTAAACAAGTGTCGGTCATAAACGCTCAATCGAAGAGAACGCAGACACACACCCCCGCTAATTAGTTGCAAAAGACTCGACCTTACACACGCTCTGCTCCAGAATTTATTCTTAAAGTTATTCATCGCCCTCATCAATCATGGAAAATGGTAAATAATCAGCCCAAGTTTAAAAGTTAAAGTTAATACCTCTTCAGAAGACACAATATGTAAAATTAGTATTAATTTTTAAATAACGATTTGTGTAAAATTAGTGCCGACTGTTATAAAAACGATGTGAAAGAGTTCCATGTAGTTCTGTTTTTATATGAAAAATATTTATTTTCATTAAAGTTACTAAAAAATGAAGCATCCTTTGCCCTCTTAATGAGTATATTTTTGGATGAAGAACAATCAGATAGAATGTATGCGTGCATGACACTATTTTATCTTTAACAAAAAAAAGTCATACTACACATAAATTCTACATAATCATATCTTATTTTACTTGTAACGGTTGCAAATCCATTTCCACAAAATCTATCGGTATTCAAAGCAGTAGTATTAGTAAAAGCAGGACTTGGTATCACAATAAAATCTGTGGTACAATTTGTTCCAAACTGTTCTGAATTAATACTTCCGACAGTACCATTTGCAATGTATGTGTAGGTGTCATTTGAAACTGAAAATGGTAGTGCATCTGTTTGGGACCACTTAATTCCGCAGTAACCTGAAAAAACGTCTTGTTCTGCAATAAAAATATTTTTTGAGTATTTGCACTTACCAGTAATCATTGCAATACATATTCCATAATTTTCGTTGGCTAACTGCCTGGTACCATTTTGGGTTGCTGCAGATCCATAATTGAAACTAGTTACAGTACCTGTCGTCGAATTAAAATGTTGTAAACAACCAGAAGGAGCTAAAATAATAACTTATTGGATATGGAAGCACAATTAAATAAAACTGAAAGTATAAGATTAATAATTATATTTTACAACCCATGATAAGTCTTTAAAACAAAATAATTTTGGTGGTAATTCCATTATAAATTTGGTTGTTCTATATCGATCTTTTTAACGTTTATTTCGGGAAGTGTAGGATCTCTGCTGTCACGAGCGGCCCTGGATCGTGCGGTAAAGAAAAAGAAGGGTTAATAAAAATGATCAAATTATTAAGCAAACGGCAGCCTTCGACGTGTCCCAGATTAAGCGGACTCTCTCCTGGATCAGGGCTCGGTTTCCCTAAGCGTGTCAGGAGCGAAGTAAGAGACGACAAGTTCAGCAACAATAATAATTTAAGAAAGATAAACAAAATGTGCTCAACAAACTTCTTCTACCATTGATAGGGCAGTTATAAAATACTGAAAGTCAGAAAGCTTCGAACAACAAATTTACATAGAGGACCTACACTTTCTTTTATGGAACAACGTCTCGTTTCGAGAAGGGATAGGAAGAAAGAAGTAGGAAGGGGGAAAAATTTTGTCAAAAATGATCATCCAATCCATATCACTACCTGCTCCTAGAAGCCCACTAAAATTAAATTATTTTTCCAGAAACAATTGTAGCATTTAGGACACTTGTAAATATATGGTCATATCTATTATGCAGTGACTTACCTCTGTAAGGACAGTTACAATTTATTTGAGTTACTCTAATATTCCAAGCTTTGTATGCAGTGCCGCTTGTTTCAATAGTTATAACTATATCCGAATTTCTATTAAAATCTATGTACATGTGTTGGCCACTGTTTTCCCCACATAAAACTGGTACGTTTGATGCAGTACCTGATATTACCAAAGCGTCACTATTGCAAATACCGTTGGCATTCGGTTGGGCCAGCTTTAGCGTTAGAAAGTCTATTCTTATCTATAAAATTATTAAATATTTCTTTATCGTTGTACTTTTTTTTACAGGCAAGATAGAAACATAAAAAATTGTTAAGTATTCATTATGGAATAAATTTAGCAACATGGCTTGGCTGGATAAAGAGGACGGATAACAGCTGTTCAAAATCAATATAAAAACAAGAAATGAGATAAAAAAACGTACTAAATCAACTTCAGAATTTATAACTTAGCAGGATGTAAAGCAGGGGAGACTATTAAGATTTTTGTTATTCCAGAGTGTAATAAATGAAGCAATAAAACAATTTAAAGGATTTACAGTGGAGCTCCAGATATTAATAACGAGTAAAGGGAAACTGATAGTGAGGAATAAAGAGCAATATATTTGTAGTAGTAAAACAAACCTCCATACTTGTAAAACGGCAACCATTGTGTATGGTTAGATATATGATAGTGAAGATCGGATTGTTATGGAAAAATATGAGTGTATGGGTAGTGCAGAGGGGCTCTCCAACTTTTTTTATAAACAACCCTGATAGCATCAAAAATATTTTCATTAGAATATTTGCATCAAATATTTAATGAATATAGACTATATCTTTGAAGATAATTTTTGGTAAATAATATACAGTAAATATTAGGTTCTTAACGTTCACAAAATATTTAAGAGGTTATATAAATATTTAACAAATATTTTGAAAACAATAAATAAAAAATGAAAATTTTAATTTAACAAAATGTAAAAATTTGACATCATCAATTTTTTTGTTTTTGGAATTTTTTTTCACCCCATCTATAAGATTTTTTAATTAAATTCTAAATATATTAAAATTTATATTTTTAATGTCGAGATTAATTGAAATCTCGATATCAAAGTCGAAGTTTGCGGTTTTTGAGATGTTTGTTCTTAAAATCAAGATTCATAAATCATAAAATTTCGAATGCAAAAAGTTGATATTTCGATGTACCTAGAACACAAGAAGTTTTAAGATGTTTAGTTTAAAATCCAGATTTACCAAATTATCGACTCCATACACGAGATCTTAAAAAAAGTGGTTTTTTAAAATGTTTTTGCTTTAGAGATTTATTCACATCTGGACTTTAAAATCGAAATTCTTTAAAATCTCTACTTTAAATCGAAATCTAAAAGGAAAACACTAGATTTTATTAACATTTCTGATTTAGAGTCACAATTTCTTACGATTTCAGATTTAAAGGCGAGATCCATTAAAATATTGACTTCAAAAAGTCGAGATATATGAAGTAAAATACGATTTTTAAGATTTCTGATATAAAATTCAGATTTATTGAAACATCACCATAAAGTGAAGATATAAAGTAAAACAGACGATTTTTCAAATATTCTTGCAAAATTCATTAGAATCTTGATCTTAAAATCAAAATGTCAACTGCATTATCGAGATTTTTAACGAAAAAATTGATTTATTAATGTTTGTGCTTTAAAATCGAGACTTATTCAAATCTGGAGTTTATAATCGAGCTTTTCTAAATTTTTTAAAGAAAAACGATTTTTTTTTAAATTTCTGAATAAAAGTTGAGATCTATTGAAATATTAACTTCATAAAGTCGAGATACATGAAATAAAAAAATACTTTTTAATAATTCTGATATAAAATCGTGATTGATTGAAACTTTACTGTCGAGCTTTTGAAGCAAAACATGAGAATTTAGAGTCGAAATTTAAATATATTAACCTAATATTTAAAGAATATTTAAAAATCTGCCGCAAAACATATTTGACAAACATTTGTTAAAAATATTTAAGTAATAAATCTTGATATTTGGGAAAACTGTATTTTTGAAATTATAATTAATACTGCCTGTATAAGTGCCCAGTTTCCGACTTATTATTTAATTGAAGATTAATGGCATATTTTCATGTAGGTACTTAAATGAGAAAAGTGAAATAAAATAATATCTTTTGTCTGAAAATAAACTATTTATGTGATGATACTGTTGTTAAAAAAACAATTTTCTTCAAACAGACGAAATTATTAAATATGAAACTACAGTTAAAAAATTAAAATTTCTTACTTGGCATACGCGGTCGTCAATTTTTTGTACAGTGTATTTGCAAACGCCACTACCAGAATATGTACTAGGAAATCCTGGACTAACGAAGTACGTATTATTTATCTTTGAAGACTCTCCACATGTCCTGGTTACTAAAAAAATAATAAAATCCCACCTTTTAATCATGTGGTGTGTAGAACCATTTTTTTTATCCAAGAGCAAGGTAAAACTCATTTTAGCCAACCACACAAACATTAGTATTTATTCGAGGGATCCAATATCGGTTCTTTGGTCACTCAACCACCCAGGCCGGCAAGGATCATTTTACTTATTTATTTTATAATGCTTCTAAAATTCAAAAATAGCTTTTTTAGATGTTGGCACTTACTAACACAACAGACTCCTGTAGAATTGGCACAGCGTGAAGATGCCACACCATTTTCAGCCGTACATTGTTTCCTTGTATAACAAGTACCCGAGAGGCTTCCATATCCTGTGCACAAATCGTTTTGGAATCTTACCATACCGATTCTGGAAACAGAATACCGGTATTCTGAAAGAAAAAATAAAATTTTTGAAAACTGTTTTTTTTAATGGGGTTTAAAAGTTTGAACTTACGTTTGCCTGTTCTACTCAATGTGGTCAAATATCTACTTGTTTCTTCTGAATTTAAACAATCTAAAGCTAAAAATGTCGTTATCAACACAATGGAATTTATATAAAACTTATGGTCCATTTTGTGCGATAAAAGAAATTAAATGATGCTAGTTGAAATCATGAAATGGTTAATTATCAGAAGGTTTTGTTGATATTTGTTTTTCTTAGTTTACTTTACTACTAGACCAACTAACGGTAAGCAAATATGGTTCAAGTAAATAAAAATGTTTAGTTGAACTTAATAGATTTTTTTACTATTAGATAATGTTAGCTTTTGTGTTAATCGGTTCATTTTTTGTATCTACATTTTGATCCTCCGACCATTGTTTTCTATTTTAATAATAACTGTAGAAAAACTTCGTGATTCTGGGCACTTTTATAGGCTAAATCAAATTTTTAGGTCCTCTAAATTGCTGCTTTTTAGCTACTAATTGGTAAGGAATGGAGCAAATATAATGTTTTTTTATAATAAATTTTATAAGTGAAAATTTATACGCACACTTTTAATAAAAATATGTGTCATGTAACCAATGGATATCTAACTGATGAATCATAAACATGTGTTAGTTTGCAGAAGATTCGAATCGTTTAATCGTTTTAAGTTTATCGTTTGATAAAGTAGTTTCAATAATTCAGTGAAAAACGGCATTTTTAATTAATCTAACACGCTATGTTTTGTATTACTGTTCCAAAAATTATTGGAAAATGTAGTTAATGTATAATCTAACAAAAGTAGTGGTCGAAGTCGTTCGTTTCATTTAATAATTTCCGAGAACTCATTTTTTCTACAGTGGCCAGATACTAATACTTATAGGTAATATTTTAATAATCCTTATTCCAAAAATACCAAGAAGTAGGTACTTACTTATAAAAATCAGGTAATCCTTTAAGTGAGATAAGGTTTAAATTATCTAAAATATGCCAAAATTAATTGGTATTTAATTTAATTTTATAAATAAGTCAAGTATAATAAAAACAAATAGATTAAAATCAAAGAGATCAAATAAATAAACACCTAAATAAAAAAATCATGTAACGAAATTGAATAAATCAAATAAAGGCAGATAAAGAAATAAACAAAAGGCGACCAATAAATAAGTAAATAAAATGCGAGTCAAATAAATAAATTAGAATAAATAAATCAAGTAATTTTAAAACCAAAAAACAAAAAGACTAAACAGTATTATTAAAAATAATATATAAATAGATAATATTACTTATCCTAGTTATCTTATCCATGTATGACCACTATACACTGACTTCTGGCAAACTGTTTATCTCTGAGTCCTGGCTGGCGCCTGGAAAACTGGGTCCACAGATAAATTACACTCAATATGGTCTTTTCACTAATTTTTTAAATAAAAAAAACAAAAAATTAAAGATCCTCTACACCCGATAAATTGTTTTCGTCTTCAGTATCTTCATTATCCGTGTCGTCCACTTCCGAGTCACTATCACTATCTTCGTTTAAATTTATTACAATTTTGTCTCTCATAACAAACTTCTCTATTAAAATTGTTTTTTCCCATTCTAAAGCGTTCTTACAACGTGACTGGCATTCTTATTGGGAAAAAGTTTTGAAAAAATCAACATGCAATTGCTTAACATTTTTCACTTTTCACACCAATTTTTTAGGGTTCAAATCTGGATGATATGGTGGCAATTATAGAACACTAAAACCTTTGTCTTTTATAATTTCATCTACAACGTATCTCTTAAATCTTGGTTTGTGCAACCGTATCATTTCATACAACTGAGGTGTTAGCAAATCATTTGAATATTATGATTCCTCAACCTATCTTGCATATGACTCTTCTTAGAATTGGAAGTCGGTGTCTTATCAATTTGAACATTATGGTATGGGGTGTTATCGATAACAATTACACTTTTTGGAGGAAGATTTGGAAGAAGTTTTTCTTGAAACCATTTGCAATAATTAGAAAAATTTATTTCGTCGTGAAAGTTCCAGAGTTAAAAATCAAAGATGCGTTTGGAATGAACCTCATATCACCTCTTGCATGTACAATTATCAGTCTGTCTTCCTGGTTCATTGGTTTTTGAAAACCCTCTTCAGAGTTGCCACTCCAGCCTTTTTGGTTTGTATAAGACGAATGTATATACGTTTCGTCCATATAAACAATAGGCCTCCCTTCTCGTCGGTAACTATTAATAAGAATTAAATAGTCCAAACGAAGTTTTTGGATATCACGTCTTTCCATGATAACTTTTCGATTAGATTTCGTTTTCCTCCACCGAAATCCAATATCCTGAATAAGTTTTCTTAAAATGTCAAGACCTCCTTTGTACCTTGTAGCTTCTTTAAACTCCGATAAAATGGTTTTAACTGTTGGTATTACATTTTGCGCCGTTAACATAAACAAAATTATCCATTTTAATATCCCCTTATCACATTCATCTATGGCGTTGAAAATTTTAGGTTCCCTTATATGCCTTCTTGGTGAAGAAATTTGAGTGATATGTTTGTTGTCAATCTTTTTTTTCTTCAACTATTCTGGAAACAGTTCTTTTGGAAACGCCGGTGGCTGCTGCAAAACGTCCTCCAACATCTGAAAGTGGTATTACCGGTACATTAGCCACAATTTCCTTCGATTGATTGTTTATTGCACGTCCTTTCAATTTACTTTTAAATTCCCTTATTTAATACTGAATTGGCAGTACTGAAAAGAACAAATTTTAAAAAAATGTTGAAATAATAATTACATCGATTCAGTAGTACACAACAACAGAATGTTGAAACGGTTACGATTTGCCACTGCGCATATGAGCGTCGAATGTCACGAGAAGATCGATCGACTGTAGATTAGTTTTTGTATGGATATTTAAAAAATAAAGTTTACGTTATTTTTTACTTAATTTATACCTTCTGAAATTATTGATAATGTTAAAAAAATTTATTAATAGTCTTGACTAATGACAGACAGCTCCGAATACAAAATTGGAATATTTAGTCTTGTTTTTCGATTTTATACCTTCCAATTAATTCAGTATTTTGAAATTGCAAAATATTTCTTTTTTTATTTAAGTTTTTTTAATTTAGCTATAAAAATGGAACGGTTACGATTTGCCACTGCGCATACGAGCGTCGAATGCCACGAGAAGATCGATCGACTGTACATCCCCTGTAATCGACCATTCTAAATATCCAGGTGTACTAAAATAAAAACTTATCTTTAGAAAGTTTAAAAAATCATTGTTTATACTTGACTGAGTTGTCAGTGTTGCCTGCTTTAGTTGCTTTTCTATAAATAATATTTAGATAGATATAAAATAATAATATTTATTATGTAAAAACAAATTTATAAGACCTTTTTACTCTGCATACGATTTTCGCTTCTTAAAAAGTTTTATTATGACTTCGATTTAATTTTATACAGAAGCTTGAAAAGAAAGTATTTTTTTCAATTCAAAATATGTTTAAATCGAGCGCCCTGCGTAGGTATTTAATTCCTTAGTTTTCTAAAAAATGTTCATTTTAATGAAATTTTTAAATATGCTTTTTATTTTTAAATAAAGTTTTTAATCATCTACCAAATATAATGACAACATCTATAGACTCTTTAAACTTTAACTACCTGTAAAGTTCTCAAAAATGTAATAAAGTTATTATTTTTGCTATTTAATCATGTTGACACACCCCATTCTTTATACATAAATATATATTTTAAAATATTTTTTAATAATCCTTATACTAGGTAAATTGAGTATACTGTCACATATGAGAAGGGCATTAGATTTAGTTAGTTATCCAGTTCAATAAATCAGGGACTAGTTTATATTTAGTTTAGTTTATATTCTCAAAAAGAGCATTATATTTTCTGTACGTGAGTTTACTTTTCAAGAACATAGACATTATTTAATATAAGTACGAAACGTTTACAGTAGATCTCAGTGGGTTCAGTCATCCCCGTTTAGGGATTTAAGCAGTCCCCCAACCGTGGGGGGAAAGTTTAACTAGTTTATTGTTTATTGAGCACCCTTTTTGTTTAGCTTTATTAAAGTGTAATTACTGAACTTGTCCCCTTAATTTGTAGCAATATCAAAATGATGTCATTAAGGAAGAGATGTTACTATTAGTGAAATTAATTAATTAGTAAAAATTAAAAAATAGGGAAGTAGTATCCTCCGTTTATAACACTGGTTAGTTGGTTACTCGCTATTAGAATTTAAACCAAAATGGTCTCAAATTTCAAATATTGCATGTTCCGATTTTAAAAATATGATAATATAATGTCCCCCTTTTTAACA
The DNA here is from genome assembly GCA_951812935.1 of Hermaeophaga mercurialis. Taxonomy (NCBI): domain Eukaryota; kingdom Metazoa; phylum Arthropoda; class Insecta; order Coleoptera; family Chrysomelidae; genus Hermaeophaga; species Hermaeophaga mercurialis. The sequence continues at coordinate 36,121,364 of OX638358.1, forward strand.
AAAATATGTATACTGCTATTCTTTATATTGTCCTATAACGGTGTATTAAAGTTAGCACCTAATTTAAGTTTGTAGAAACAAGAATCAACAACGTATTTTAACACAATGCTTTCTTTCTACATTTTTAGTTGGAAATGGATCCAAAAATTATTGGTCTTGTGTTTCTCATAACACTTTATTTTTATATTAATTCTGCTTTTGCATGTAAGTAAGACTTGATTAGATAATAAATGATAAATTTCGTAATAAGTGGACAAATTAATCGAGTGGTAAAAATATTAATAATTAAGAAAAATGTAGACAGAGCAGTATCAATTTCAAATAATCATTCGTTATTAATTTTGATTTTTAAGCGAAATTACAATGCATTGATTTATAATCAACAATTAATATTTTAATCATAAATTTATCCTTTATCGAAAATGTTTTTATTCAATTGTTTAATCTAGATTGGTACCCAGCCCTAGCAAAATTTGCAAATAACGAATGTACGACTTTGGAAGGATTTACAGGAACATGTTTAACAAAAACGCAGTGTCAAAATTCTGGAGGTTTACCCTCAGGACAATGCCAAAATGGAATAGGAATATGTTGTTTATGTAAGTAAATAAAGTATAATAATTCTCGAAGTCTGGAATCTGGAAGAGTCAATTTTTTTTCCTTGCATCATGGAATAGACATATTAGTATACAATCTGATTTTAGATCAAGGATCATGTGGTTCAGTATCATCAAATAATAACACCTATTTTTTAAATACCAATTATCCAAATCCTGTTACCGAACCAGGTATTTGTACATTTTCAATAGTACCGTCATCTTCAAACATTTGTCTAGTGAGTATTAAACACTATATTTATTGACAACATACGAGGTGTAGCAATAAAGAAACCAGATTGATATTTGGGGGTTATCCTTATTGATTCGGTGTCTGAAGGTTAAACTTTAAATGAGTGGAAAATTCGCATGGATCGGTGTAGGGATTCAAGGGGGGCTACATTGAAGCGAAGAGCATTTCAATTTTCTGATTTTTTTTTCAATAAAGTGTGAGAGCATTATTCGGGTTTCTTTATTGCCACACCTCGTATGTGTGTCCTAGATTCAATAATACAAACGAGATCTACCTTCATTGGTAAGACAATAGAATGAACTTTTAAACGTAAACTTGCGGAGACAATTTATATTTTGAATCAATAGCGATAAACAACTTGAGAGAATTTATTTATGAACGGAGAGTGAGTGTGTGCATTTCTCAGTGATATCTTACCAATTTTTTTTTTGGAATTGGAGTGACTGTGACTGGCTGCGTTGGGGGGTGATTTCAACTGATTGGTTAAATGTGTGCTTAGAGGGCAGTTTTCATTGGTCAATCTTTGTAGCATATATTAACGAAATGTTGATAGGTTGAAGTAAAAATTGCGGACGGGACAAGTTGTATAGATGTACAGGGTGTACTAATGTGAGTTGAATATTATTTTAACTTGGTTAAAATGAGTGAGTTTTAAACATGGTAGATAATAAAAAATAATGTATTAAAAAGCATCTGTCTTTAAACTACCCTCTTAAAAACACATCTATTTTTCAACCCCTACTATATTATTAAAAATTCTAAATCCAAACACATGCGAAAGTACATTAATATTGTTAATATGGTAAAACATATTTTGATAACAATAATAAAGTAAATTCCTCTTGACGAAACTGAAAGAAATTTAGTTTGAAAATGATGGCTCTTGGGCTCACAATCCCAAACTCTTACATGACGATATTACTTAATATAATGATTAGTAAGTAATATGATGCCCAACTTGTTTTGCAGATTTAAACCTATTAGATATTTTATGAAAGTATTTCAAAAATGTGTTTTGCATTTAACATGATGAATTAGGGGATAAAAGTTACAATACTGACACCTTGTGTTTTATTATATTAAATAAAGTATAAACTTAGAACTATTTTTATATTAATTGTTCTTTTAATGAAGTTTTGCGTACCCATGGCATTTAGAATGGTTAATAGTTTATCTAGCATATGTGGTGGCTAGATATCCCAAGTGGGGTTAAACCGCTAAATACCTTTCTATTTCTAGTTTTTGTAAGGATCAGTTCCAGTCTATTAATTTATACTGCTGACAATGTTTCTCTATGTTTTCTTTGCCAATGTTTAAGTTCCGCTTTTTGCAGATCCTCTATGTTCATTTTATTCAAGATCTTCCGCTTCTTTTTTTCCTCCTGGTCCTATTTTAGTATTGAGTTTGTTGTTACATTCCATGCTCTCCATATGTGTCCTAACTATCTGGCTCTAGATTGTTATATTTTTGTTATTATATAATCGCTTTCCTTCAGCTGTAGCTTAATTTTATTATTGGTTCTTGTTCTGTAGTTAGTGTTTGCTACTTTAACTGGTCCTAGTATGGCTTTCATGATTTTTCTATCTATTATTCTTAGATTTTCTTCTCCCTTTTCATCATTGTGATTATTTCTATATATCATTTAGAAGTATCGGTCTAATTACTGCGTAAATTGGTGGTTTTCATAAGGGTTGGTAAGGATTTTTCTCTTGATTAACTTGTTATTGGTATAAAAACTTTTGTTGGTACCAATAATTTCTCTTAAATTTTATCTTTTCTTTTTTTCCCGATTTTGATATTGCAACCCTTAAATAATTCGACTTTTCTATTTCTTTAAATTCGTTCGTGTCTATTTTAACCACTTCAGTTTTTTTATACTTCAAAATCTTATGATTTTCCTTTTTTCTATTTAGCGTTAGTTCCATTTTTCCTTTCTTCATTATTTCTTTGAACTTACTTTCCAGTATTTTTTATTTATTTATTTTTTAATACAATATCGTACGTTTTTGAAATAACTTTTTTTTTCTTTGTATTTTTTAGTCCGTTCGTATGTTTTAGTCCTTTATTTGCCATAATATTTTTCCCTTTTTGTGATCTGTTACTAATTGTTGTCATTCTCATTATCAACAATGCTCCATAGTTTTTCTGAAATTACCAGTTTCTAGCATGAGTTCTTTGCAGTTTAAGGAGTCAATGAATAACATTTCTAGCTCTATTTTAAGCGTATATGCCCTTTCCATTATTAGTTTTATGGATTTCAAGAAGAAATTTTCATTGGATAAATCTCAACTGGTACTGTCTAATTATACCTTTTGTGTTTTTCACTAGTCTTTTCTTATTCCTGTTGTAAGTATTTTATAAGCAGCATTATTGGTACTATTTTGCCAAGCATCAATTCTTTTGGCATCTTTTTTCTTTCCATATTTTTTATTAATAAATATAGCCTTTCCTTCACTTCTTCTCTCCTATATTTTAGAGTTTCAAATTAATTATTTGCAGTTGCTTTACCATGATAGCTTTGTTCTATTATTTTTACTATTTATTATCTCGTTGGATCATGATTTATCTTCATGTATTGTTCCTTTCTTTTTATGATTTTCTCTATCCATGTCTGGCTCTATTAAGAATTCCTTCTGAAGTATTCGGTTTATGCTTGTTTATATTGCCTTCCATTATAATTGTTAGTTTTTTTTACGCCACTGGTTTTCCCTTCGTCTATTTTATTTGGCTAACTGATTTTTTTGAAAAAGCTATACATATTCAAGGTTCCTCTGTGTTCTTCAATATCCTTAATGTTAGCATTTTTTCTTAAATTTTCATATTCCTCTTTGTCTTCTATTATTTTAATTGTGATCCATTGGAGTCTGGCTTGTATTTTTCTTTTATTTTCTGTTAATATGTTCCAATGTTAAAGAACGTTGTGGTTTTGGGAGACGTGACTTTTAATAAACTGTTTTCTAGAGTCTTATTGACCCTTTACAGATTAGTCTTCTTTTAAAACCAAAATATTTTTTAGATTAGATTAGATTTCTTTACGCTGACTCTAGCTCAACCTGATGCGAATGGTAATTGCATATTTGACTCTATGAGAGTTACTGGTGCAGCTTCACAGATTCCGGTAATATGTGGAGAAAATTCTGGTCAGCACATGTATTTAAGGACCGTGGGTATTAATTCCATTCAAGTAACTATAGCTGTATCTTCATCGGTTACGCTTGGAAGAAGTTTTTGCCTCAAGGCGACCCAAATCGAATGTGACGCTCCAACACAAGGTATTTTTAAAACTTTTTATCTTTATTTGGGTGTTTATTGATTTAACTATTAAAGGTATTGGACTTGGAAGGTTTGATACTCTTTTGCAGCTCCTCTTTAGGAATCACGCTGTTAATTCTGAATTTAAATATTAATGATTTATAACAAAATATTTTTTAAATATTTTAGCTCCAATTGGATGTCTTCAATATCATACAGCTGCCTCAGCAACTGTTTCAAGTTTCAATTACGGCACAGATATAAATGGAAATCTTAACGATTTTAGGAACGGAACTATTGTTGCCGGAAGTAGGCAAATTGCGAATACTAATTATGGAATATGTGTTGGGATATTACCAGGTGAGAAATTTTAAAAATTGTAAACATATGAAGTGTTTACTTGTTTTTTATTGCAGGTTTTTGTTCGATAGAGTGGGTTCAAACCAGCGATGCCTCTTCTTTTACTGTAACCGAGGATACAGCCTCAGTTGCTGTATCTACTGGACTTCCAGGCAATCCTTTGATAGATGGTGATTGTACTACTGATTACATAGTGATTGCTAATCCATCTTATCCAAATGGGACTGCTGTGCCAGGCACAGACAGATTTTGTGGCAACGAATTTGTCACAATTATAAGTAAGCAATGATTCTCATTATTAAATACATTTATAATATTCAACCTATCGGGTTAGTCTGGTAATTTGGTAAGATTGTTAAGCACCCCAAATTAATATTATTATTAATAATCCAATGAGACTCGAAATCGTACCACAACAAAAGTTATTTATTAAATTCCAATTTTTAAAAAGTAAAATTTATAACTAGTTTCGACTTCTAAAAAGTCATCATCAGGTCTAATAATAGGAAACAGAAACAATACTCAAGTCATAACAAAAGTTTTCTTAAATCAATTAACAAAGCAGTTTGGGTGGTAAAAAATTTGAACAAATAGTAAAAATTAACAGTAGAGTTATGTAGTAATAAAAATACTATTATTAGACCTGACGATGACTTTTTAGAAATCGAAACTTGTTGTCACTTTTACTTTTTAAAGATTGGAATTTAATAAATAACTGTTGTTGTGGTACGATTTCGAGTTTCATTGGATTACTCCACTTTACCACATAGGAGCAAAATGTAGAACCTTTTGAATATTATTATTGTTGCAGCTTCAGCCAAACCATTTGTTCTTCGGGTAGTTACAGATGACAATGAGGTTACCGATGCTGCAAATAGAGGATTTGCCTTAACTTACACTCAACTTTCTTGTGCTAACAACTTTTTGAAGGGTTAATTTAATAAATATATATAATAAATACAATTTGAACTTTAATTAAGTAGCTGTTCTAAAGGTACTGTGAAGCCTAAAAATGAGATAGAACATAAAAAAATAAGGCAAATTTCTGATATAAACTTAAAAAAAATATTGTTTCTACTATATTATATACTGCCCAAAATATTAATGTTGTTCAATGGTGGAGTTAAGGGGGGTATTTGTAATCAGAATTTGGACATCTACATTATGTACTGCCCAAATCATTAATCAACGTCGTTGAAATGGGGAATGTACAAAATTTAATAACATCTCAGTTAATATAATAAAAAGACTTAGAAATTCTGAAGTTATTTTTGTGTTCATTGCTAAATAAACAGTGATTCCTTTAAAATATAAATATATAAATAAATAATATATATACGAGTATAATATATAATTTATAAAATATAAATATAAAGTAAACTAAATGGTATGATTAAATTAATGGTATATTAACTAAATACAACGAATTAACAAGTTTTTTTTAAGCTCAGTGATGAATTCGTTCACGGATTTCAATATCAGCACAAGATATAAAATGTTCTTGTGGACCACATCCCACTCTCTGAGTCCCATCGTTACAGACGCCCCAGCTGTTTCCTGAAAGTAAAAAACTCGTTAATACTTATTGTTTTAATGTGCTATTAAAATATCTAATACCAAAGATTACTTCCCATAAAACAACTTAACCCTTACCTGCTCTGTATGTCCATCGGAGAACACATCTTTGACAAAGTTTGTTCGGAAGTCTAACTCTGTTCTCAATATTGAAATCGTGTTCGTTTACAGCGTAGCTTTCAGAATAATCTTCAAGCACTAAAGGCTCGAAACAATCTTCTCCTGGCTCTGGTGCATGAGGATCTTCAAGTTCACATAAGCTAAAATTAAATAAATAGTCAGCGTTTTAAATAAATTACATAATTGCTCAGTAACAAAATCAGATTATTAATAATACTACGATCATCACACCTAACTTCGTCACAAGGCAGAATCAAAAAATGAACAATAGGTTATTGATTCGAGGTGCTACCCAAATGTTCTAGGGATGTAGATGTTCCCACGAACAAATTATGGTAAAGGAGCAAGGGGCGCTTCTTGTAATAGGGGTAAGTAGTAACAGGGTTTTGTTCGTCGGGAATTTATTCCCTTATTTTTTGACTCAATTTTTCCTTTATTTCGCGCTTCATCACTTTATTTTAGGCTTTTAAGTTGACCCTATTATTATGAAATAATAAGTCTTAAACCGTACAAAAATTATGAGTGGGTTTAAAGCTTCTGTGATATGGCCTTTGAATCTTCCAAGAGTCTTTGCACGATGTTATGTTACCCACTATCCAATTTCAGAAGAACCTGAAGGACATGCAAGTGAAGGAACTGAAAATTTAACGTTGGGCCTTAAAAATCCAGAACTAATAGATTCTGCTCCTCAATTGGATATTATCACCATTGAAATTATACATCACATTGAAACTACGAACAAACCAACTCCAGATTGCTCAGGTTTACAAAACGATTTTTCTCCGTCGAAGATTAGACCCTTGTCAAAGACCCCATCGCAAAAATACATATCAATAGACTCAAAAAAATCAATTGTTTTAACGGATACACCTAAAAAGTATAGTTTAAGAATGGAATATGAAGAAAAAGGATTATATAGATAGAGAAAAGAGAAATATAGGCTAAAAGGCAGAGGAATGGAAAAGGGGAAGGCAAGGGTAATTCAGCAAAAAAATGAAGTAAAAATAGTTAAAAAAAGGATTTTTAGTTCTGATTCAGAACCTGAATCTAGGAAATGGTATTACCGAATTTAAAATGAAGCTATTAGTGATTCAAATAAAGAAGAATGAGTAGAATACATTGTTTGTAAGATGTGGGCATATGTTAAATGTGTTACAGCAGACAGGATTTCCTTTGTTTGTATCAACTGTAACTCAGGTGAAGACTAAAAATACTAAAAATGTACTTGTTTTTATTTACTGTGATTTAAAGTGCTATTTTGATTATAAGTATAGCTTACGAACTAAAATTAATATAAAAAGTGTAATAATTAAATATTTTTGTTGGTTACTTTTAATAAATATATTTCAGTTCTATTGGTAAAAAACAAAAAATAAAAGCTTCAGTCACAATTCAGATTTTTTAAATTACTATCTGTCCCAATAGATGTTACAACTAACCCCACAGCGAGGGTAATCTAGAACATCGCATTTTTTTGATAAAAACGTTAGTTGTAAAATAAATATAAATATGTTCAATACTTTTTCTATTTGCTATAATATAGGAAGAGTTAAATTATTAGTCAATAATCAATTAGAGGTAATTCAGGGGATAGATAAAAAGTAACATTTCTTTTTCTAAAAAATGGTGCGAGCCTTTGTTTCCCTACAACTCCCGGTCGAAGAGCAACTAGTTTGCATTAAATTTTGTTTTAAATTGAGGAAAACAGCGAGTCAAATCCATCAAATGTTAGTTGAGGCTTTCGGCGAAGCAAGCTTAAGTAAACTTTTGAGTGGATTAAATGTTTTAAAATTGATTTTTTGAAAATTATCGCTAAAATGTTATTCAAAAAAGAAATATAAGGAATGAAAAAATGCATCCTTTTTATTTGACTGAAATTTTGCATATAGGTGCTTGAAAGATGAACAAATCAGCAAAAACTTTATATTTACGAAAAATTTAATTTTTGAAAAACCGCATTTTTGGAAATGAACCCTAAATTAAAAACGTATTAAACCATAAAAGGGATATCAGCAACGAAAAATGACATCCATACAGATTTTTTTTTTGAAAAAAAATTTGTTTCGTCAAAATTCACCAAATATTCTAAAATTTTTCGAAAATAAAAAGCATCGTTTTATTTGACTGAAATTTTGTACAAAGGGGCTCACAAGGTGGTCAAATCCGCTAAAACTATCAGTTTTGCGAAAAATCTTTTAATTTTTGTGTGAGAATAAATTATAATTAAAAAAAATTTGTTTTCTATTTTATTAGCACACAAGATTTTTACTAATTTTATTTAAATAAAAAAAAATTTAAATCTCATAAGGCATCAAACCCTTATTCGTCATTTATTTGAAAATTTTATTCTTTGTAATTAGTAATTATTATCGAAAAGTTTCACTCTGACATAAATGTGAGTATGTCATTTTTGAAAATATCACTTTAAATTTAAAAATTAGAAAAGTATACTTATTAACCCTGCTAATTCTTAGTCAAATTTATGTCGCAATGTTATGGGTTTCAAAATTCTTTGTTTTTTGAGTAATTATTTCAAACTGTTGGTTGTTTGATTTAAGATTACAAGTACCTACTTTTTCATTATAGGTTAGATATCATTAATCTTATAATAACCATAGTAATAATGTAAATTATGTATAAATATATACAGGGTGGCCACTTTTTTTCTAATAGAGACAATCTATAGTCCATTCATGAATAGTAGAGATTGGAAAGTTACATAGAGAAAAGTTGCATATATGTGAAAAAAATAAAATAGGTATATTTTTGAGTGGTTTAAATGTTTTAAGGAGGGCCGCGATATTTTTGGAGACCATCTACAACAAAGCTGAAGCTGTAGGAATATCGCCTTGGACCCGAAGGATGGACTGTAGAGAAGCAAAGACTTATTCATACAACATACAAACGCAACTGGTCACATTCGACCTGGTACTGTGCGATTTTTCCGTATTTCCGAGGATAAAATACAAACTTGTAGAACGTACATTCGACAACATCGAGGAAATTAAAACGGTGTCGCCTGAGTTCTTTAATCCACTTCGAAGACTATTTCCATTTATGACAAAACCACGGCAACGCAGTGAATAACCAGAAGGTGACTGCTTTGAAGCAGACAATTACATTTTTCATTAAAGTAACTCCTTCTGTAGTTCTTAAATAATTCCTGGATCTTTTGCTTAGCATCTCGTAAAATTGAATTAGAATTCTATAATACAATAGAGAACAATTTAGGTTGTACCTGTATTGAAAAGATCCCAAATGGTTAGCAGTAAGCCTAATAGAAACGTTGATTACCGCTTCGGGTTCATAGTGCCCCATAATGTGGCCTTTTCCGTAAGTACCAGTGTTTTCATTGTCTTGAGGATGTGGGGCATCAAAGGGGTCTCCACAAATTCCGCATTTACCACCGTGCACTTCATTTTGGATCTAAATTGAAAAAAAGTATATCAAGATGGACTAAAGTGTCTTTCTTATTCTCGATTATATAAGAGGGGTGTATTAGGTTCACCTTAATATAGTGTTACTATTTTTAAAAAAACTTACTAGTAAATCTGCATAAATCTAATAAAAACCGAAAACTGAAATTCATGTCGAAATTTTTTTTGGAGTTAATACTATTTTTATTTTTATGTGTTTTGAATTAATCTTTTACAAAAGAACTATTTTTATCACATTTTCGTATGATGTTTCTTCAGTGAAAGGATGCTGTCTTTCGAAATAAATAAAGTTTTTTTACATTTTTTTTAAATATTAAGTAATGGAATGTTTTTTTTGAAAATGGCCCCTTAAATGTTAATTTTCCGAAAACCAAAAAATGTGCTTTTATTTGATTGCAACTTTGCATACAGGAGCTTAAAAGATGAAGAAACCTGCCAAAGGTATCAGTACTCTTATTACGAAAAAGCTTATAATTACTGAGCTACCGAATATTTTAGAAAAATTGCTTTTTCGAAAATGACCTCTTAAATAAACATAAAATAAATACCAGCAAAATATGCGCCCCTATGGAGCTTTTTGGGTGATTTTCAAAAAAATTTAGACTCCTCAAAATTCACCAAAAATTCAAAGGATTTGACTGATATTTTGCTTAGAGGGTGAAAAAATCTACCAAAACTCTCAGTATTACGAAAAAGCTTTTAATTGTTGAGTTAGCCAATATTTTCAAAAATTCACTTTTTTGAAAATGATCCCTTAAATGTTAAACAAAAAAGGAACATCATGATCGAAAAAATGCATCGATATGGATCGTTTTTCGTTGATTTTGGAAAAAAATTTGCTTTGTCAATATTCACAAAAACTCAAAAGAAACCATACCTCTCAAAAATACGAGAAATCTTTGAAGTCACCGAGAATTTTTGAAAAATTGATTTTTGAAAATTATCGCTAAAATGTTATTCAAAAAAGAAATATTAGGAATGAAAAAATGCATCCTTTTTATTTGACTGAAATTTTGCATAGAGGTACTTGAAAGATGAACAAATCAGCAAAAACTTTAATTTTACGAAAAATGTAATTATTGAACTACTGATTGTTTTTGAAAAACCACATTTTTGGAAATGAACCCTAAATTAAAAATTTGTCGTATTAAACCATAAAAGGGATATCAGGAACGAAAAATGACATCCATACAGATTTTTTTTGTTAATTTTGAAAAAAAATTTGTTTCGTCAAAATTCACCAAATATTCTAAAATTTTTCGAAAATAAAAAGCATCGTTTTATTTGACTGAAATTTTGTACAAAGGGGCTCACAAGGTGGTCAAATCCGCTAAAACTATCAGTTTTGCTAAAAATCTTTTAATTTTTGAGTGAGAATAAATTATAATTAAAAAAGAGTTGTTTTCTATTTTATTAACACAAGATTTTTTCTAATTTTATTTAAATAAACATTTTTTTAAATCTCATAAGGCATCACACCCGTATTCGTTATTTATTTGAAAATTTTATTCTTTGTAATTAGTAATTATTATCGAAAGGTTTCACTCTGACATAAATGTGAGTATGTCATTTTTGAAAATATCACTTTAAATTTAAAAATTAGAAAAGTATATTTATTAAACCTGCTAATTCTTAGTCAAATTTTTGTCGCAATGTTATGGGTTTCAAAATTCTTTGTTTTTTGCTAATTCTTACTCAAATGTATGTCGTAAAGTTATGGGTTTCAAAATTCTTTGTTTTTTGAGTAATTATTTCAAACTGTTGGTTGTTTGATTTAAGATTATAAGTACCTACTTTTTCATTATAGGTTAGATATCATTAATCTTATAATCACCATAGTAATAATGTAAATTATGTATAAATATATACAGGGTTGCCACTTTTTTTCTAATAGAGACAATCCACAGTCCATTCAAAAATAGAGAAAAGTTGCATACTTATGAAAAAATTAAAATGGTTATAATCCAATTTTTTTTTAAACAAAACTTCTAAATAATCTAATGAAAGGCCATGTAAGTTCAAATTTATGTTCTTTTGAATTACAGCAGACTAACTCCCTGCAAACAATTTTAATTTTCGTAATTTGTTTTATAAGTTTCCTTAATATGCAACTTTTCCCTTTTTAGGCAACTTTCTAGGTTTTATCTTTTACAAAGTCCTCATGAAAAAAACAGCTACCATGTATACCTATTAACTCTATAGATCATTCACCTTAATAATGAATTATAAAATGAAAATATTTACATTTTTTATTATTATGGTTATATTTGAAAAATAAAACAAATAAATGGTTTGGTAATAAAGCAAATATCACATAGAATTATTATTAATAAACATTATTATTGCTTATATTTTTTATATGCTTCTAAATTATTATAACTAAAAAAATATTATTTTTAATGAATGCAAAAAAATACGAAATTGAAACATTTAAGAGGATGGAAAACATAAAATAAAGATTTATTTTATTTGTTTAGTTATATATAGACATTTTTTTAACCTATTTTACCTAATTTCTTTCAAAAAATAATCTCTTTTGAAAAATTTTAGAGAAATGAAATTTCAATGTTATTTAAATGCTACACAAAAATTAACACAACAAATCATAAAATTCTAAATTCTGATTAAAAGAGATGGAATATGAGAAAGAGTCAAAAGTAGCATTTTTATGAAAATCGGTTTAAATAAATCTGTGACGTACCATTCTTTTTCTGAAAGTATGTATTTACTACTTAAAAAATGTTAATAAGTTTAAAAGTTATCGAGTAAAAACTTTTTTTTTAGAATTTTTAACACCCTGTACTTTAATTCTCCATTCTTAAACCAAAGTGTGATAAATAGTAAGACCATAATTTCTCATAAAAATAAGTACGTGCTCTGTGGGGCGCGAATTTGGGAACACCTTGTATAATAAATAAAGGTAAAGAACAACTTCAGAGAACAATGAAATATAATCGTCGAAAAAACTAATTAAACGTTTAAATATATTTAAAACAAAGAGAATAGAATATATGGAAAAATAGGAGAAAAGAATAAAAAATAGTAATTAAAAAAAAAAAAGATTTCAGAAAAGTTTCAATACAAACGGCATAAATTTCTGGAGGGAATCAAAATAAATAGTGTAAATAAGAAATAATAAATTACAAAGGGAAACTACAGACCTACATTTCTGGGACAAATTCTAGAAAAAATAAGAAATGTGAAGAAAAAAATAAATAAATAGAAGATTAAACAAAAGAGATAGTGATAACATCACATTGGGAAAAGAAGATCAAAAGAGATATAAAAAATCTAAAAATGAAAGTAAACAAATAAAAATAAAATAAATATATCTCTATAAATACTTACAACTTACGAATATTTTGAGTTTATTTATAACAAACGATTATAAGGAAATAATTAAACAACAAAATTAAAAAGGTACTATGTACTTAAATAGTACCTATTAGGAAAAAAGTAATTTGAAAGCAAAAATCAAGAGACAAAATGGGACATTGAAAGTAATCATTATAAAAATTATTTTTTATAAAAATAAGAGAACGTTCTATAATTTTATTAATTAGACAATTTTTTCCTTTTTCCTAGACTCAATTTTAATTATTACTTTTATAAATTTTATTGTTATCAATTATGTATAGATCGTAATTTTATTTTCATTTTAAGATGTCTTGATAATACCCATATCTTTATTAAAGATTAACTTTTGATTAATTTTTAATTTTATATTATTGAATAAAATAATTCAGATTTAATAGTCTAAATTTTTAATTCAAATTTTTAAATTTGTTAAAAATTTTTATCATAAATTTTACATGATATTTGTTGTCACATAAGACATTATTTAATTTTTCACTCAATCGATTTTTAAGTATATTTCTCGTTTTTTTTTGAATAATTTAATTTTTTTAATTTTCTTTATTTATTTCCACATTAAGGCCTGATGATGATTTATAATCGAAACAAGTAGCATTTTTAACAACAAATACAAATTAAATATAGTATGTAACTAAGACTATATAACCATTAAATCGTAGCTGTGACTAAATAAGAACTGAATATTAAAAACAAAAATAAGAGAAGGCTTTAAAACTGTTTCAGTTATAAATGTGCTAACAAAAAAATAGGATAAATCAAGAAAAAGGGGGAGAAAAACTGAAATTAACTAAAAACTGATATAGGAAGAGATAGAGATAAATCTATAAAAACGTAAAGAATATAAAAAATCAAAAATAGAATACAATAAAAAAAATAGAAGAACCGAAATCATAAACCTAATAAAATTCTCGAATGGGCATAAACGAAGAAGATAAAAAACAAAGTAAGTACGAAAATCAAAGTAAGAAAAAAAGCTATCTTTTTTTTTGTAAAACTTGAATCGAATAATTTTTGTTTTATTCTTAAAATGTTAATGACATCAATTTCCATGAAATTAATCAGTCGTTTAACAACCATTTATTGAAAATAAGAATCTGAAGGTTTAAAAAGCAATTCTTGATTAAAAATCAAATAAAATTTGTAAATATGTTCATGATATTCATAAGATCAATATCAATATTTAAATAAATTATAGAAAACTGATAAAAATATTTTTTTAACTTTTTAAGTACATATATATTTAGCATATCAGAGTATGTCAAAGGATATTGTTTTTTAATTTAAACATTTCCTTTATTTTAAAAATAATATAGAGAGGGTGTTTGTTGAATTTTGTGGTTTTTGTTTGTATTTTACGTATTAAAGTTTTAAATTGCTAGGTTTTAAAAAGGAAACATTTTTATTTAAGATTTGAGTTTTCAGTTTTAAATTAATTTTTAATTTGTGATTCTAATTTTACCATTAATTTTTTATTAATCAATACTTTTGTTTAGGAAAAAATATATAAGTAATCAATCTCATGTGCATACCATACCATTTGAGCATGAAGAAAGTCAAATAAATAATCGAAACGTTGCTACTCAAATAAAAACGTCTTTTTGTGTTGCCCCAATTCCCGAAAATTGCCCTGTACTAAAGTTTTTGGAAAAAACAGCAAAATAGTATATATTCCGAAAAAATATATTTTATTATTATTTATTTATTTTTATTATTAATACATTTTTTGTATTAAAACTAGAAATTTATTAGAAAATAGAACAAAATATTTTTTCGTTAAACTTACACAAAAAATTTTACGCATTTCAATAAAGTTCCAAAATATTTTTACATTCCTTTAATTTTGTTTAGAAAATATCAATTCTGAACAAAAATTCTGTAAGTACTTACAAAAGCTCCCCCACAGAAGAGTTGATTGTCGTTGTAATTGGGTGGTGCTATACTCAATTTTCTCCATACAGAACTTCTTCCTGCTGGCTCGAGCATCATACCATGGCCCGATATTTCATTAATTAAATAAACAACGAAAATAAAGCAAAGTTTTGGATTCATTTTGATCAATACAAACTTAACTACGTTACGTTCGAATGTGAAGTTTCCAAAAAAGCCTCACTTTTATATTCCAAATGAGATAAGATCTTATACTTTTTTGACGTAGGTTGAGCATTTCTTATCATAAAATATCGAGTATAATCACTTTTGATCATGTAAAGCATTAGATAGTCACATAAGTAGTTAGTAATATCATAAAATAAGTAATTTTTAATAGTATCTCTTATCCCGAAGTTAAACATTTTTATATTCAATTATTGTGGATTGGAATTCTAGATGTATTGGAATATACATCATCATAAATGACAAGTGGTATAAATCACTTTCGTGCACTATGTCTGTTTACTTTGCAATTTATGTTCTATTCTAAAAATATGTTTCCATTCGGTGATTTTTGAGTCTTCTTCATATTCTTCTACTTATAAAAAGCTTTTTTTCGTTATTATGACTTCGTGCGAATCAACATCATATCCAGTGGTATTATTTATAACCTAATTGTTAATTACTCTTTCTGCAGAGATCCACCCTAAGAATTTTTTTTTCTTCAACAGACTATTTTCTCTCCTAGTTGATCAATGACAATGAAATAGCAGCAATAAATTGGAACTGACCTCTAAAAGCATCTAATTTATTAAAGTATTGGCAACTTTACTTATATATATATATATATATATATAAGTAGAATACAAAAGTCACGTAGCCTATTTTTGAACAATCGAGACATTTTAACACAGAAACACTCACTCAATCATTAACACTTGAACGAAAAACATCTTGTAAAATTACATGTTCGCTAATCAGCTTTAGAACGAAATGTATCAAAAATCTTCTTCATACTTTTCTTCTTATGAAAAGCAGCTTTTTTTCGTTATTCTGGCTTTGTTATTGTCAACATCAGACCCAGTCGTCCTCTTTTTAACTTAGTTGTTAATTATTTTTGCTGCAGAAATCCACCCTAATGACACTTAATTTTTGTAGCGATCTTTCTTCAACACACTGTTCTCTCAGCGAACTAAATAAGCTCTCCAAATTGACTAATGACAATGAAATAGCAGTAGCTAGTTTTTCAGATATAGAGCGAATATTCAATAATGTTTCAACTATATCACGAAGTCCATAAACTTTCTTTCTATTTCTAATATATTAAAGTGTTGGTAACATGACTAGATCTATTAACTAAATTTACATTTTATTAAAGCTATTTGACAACAGTGTAAAGCTCTCAATAGAAAATACCATTGTACCGCTAAAAATAAAACAAACAAATCTCCATTTCACTTTTACACTAATCTATTTATCTAGTTCTTAAAATGGACAAGTGTATCATACTCTAAAATGCAATAAATTGGAAGTGACCTCAAAGAGCATCGAATGGAAAAAGTAACGTAGCCTATTTTTGAACCCTCGAGACGTTTTTTAACACAGAAACACTCACTCAATCATTAACACTTGACCGAAAAACATCTTATAAACTTACACATTCGTTCATCAGCTTTGACCCGAAAAATAGCAACACTCTAACTTTTTAACATTGTAAAACATTACTAAGAAGTGAAGTGAAAAAATTCTAGTAAAAAGTATGTCAACATTTATCTGTGCTCAAAAACAGTTTTAAGCTGTCCATTAGAGTGTTGTTTAAGGATTATGGAACTCTGCTTACATTTGATTATTAAAATAACCCAAAATTAATTCGACGTTTTTGATTTCATTTTCTGACTCTTTAAACTTTAAAAAAAATAGCAAGATGACCAATTTCTGAAATTTCTGCTAAGTTACAAAAGTCGCCATTTTATTTAAATTTATAATAAAAAATAATGAAATTGAAAGAATAATCTTTAAAAATAACAAATAATTAATCTTTTTGCTAACAAGTAAGATAAGATTCAAATTCTATATAATTTTATGATCTAATATTGATATTGTGATGACATATAGGAATATATTTTTTCATGATTTAGACGTAGTGTCACTCAGGATGTTTATTTTAAGCCGTATGCTGATATACAATTGCTTTCTAAATTAATCACAATTCCTTTCTAAAAAACATTAATTAGGCTTAACATCAATTTTAAATTGTGTTGGTAAATAAATAAATAAATACTTAAAATCAAATAATAAGTACATTTTAGATTAAAGTACTTAGATTAGATCTAATACCGAAAACATAAAATAAATCCTTTAAATCAAATAAGACATAGCTGATTTACCGAAATTATTTTAAATTTTAGGGTAGTTTCGGAAGAGAAACCACATTTATTTTATCGAATAAACGAAGAATACATGCACTAAATTTGAATAAATATTTTGCCTCAGATTTTTTTAGTTTTTATAAACATAAACAAAATTTCCACTGAAATTAAACCTAGTAATACGAGGATGGGTTGATTAGTTCGCGGCCTAACAAAGAAAACAATAATTTGGAAGAATATATTTATTTTTATTTTTCAACATACACGTAATCTACTTCTAGTTGAATACACTTGGTATTGGTATGGTTATTAGGCGGGGAGGCTGATGCCAGGCAAGTAGGCCTATTCGGCCCTTTTTACCATCACCAATCTTCTAATATAGGTTAGGATATCGTTCCTTGAGAGGGCATGTAGATCTTCCATTTCCATCTATTCGACACTAAAGATTTCTTTCCTCAGATGCCGGTAAACCTTACAGTTACACAGATAGTGACGGGCGGTTTCCTCCTCCCTTCCACATTTCTGGCAGTCTGGTTCCTCATCTACCCCAAACAAAGACATATGTCTTTGGAGCTTACAATACCCAGTGAGGACTCCAACGATCAACCGTAGTTGCTGTCTAGTTCTTTCCAGCAGCCACCTGGTCCTTGTTGGATCTGATCCGGCGATTGCCTGCTTGGCTTGTCTACATCCTCTTTACCAGGCCCTTCGTAACTCCTTTTGCGTCTACTCTTCAAGTAATGAAGAGGTTTGCGCTTTACTTATTCCTATCATTGGTTCCGGTCCACAGGGCTCGTTGCCGGCTTCGAGCCTTGCTAGCTCATCCGCCCGTTCGTTCCCCACGATCCCTCTATGGCCCGCAACCCATAGTAGTACTAGCTCCCTGTTATTGCTTAGCTTGTCCAGAGCCTCTATGCACTCATTAACCAGAGCTAATCTGCTTCTGGGATGATAGACTGCCCTTAGAGCTGTCTGACTGTCGCAGCAAATGCATATTCATTGCTATGGGTCCGCCTTTGCTTCCAATTCCTCTGACGAGTTTAATAAAGGGAATATTCAGATTGAAATACCGTGGAATGCTTGCCTAGAGCGTAGCTCTATTGGATTCCTTGGTCTTCTATCAGTATTCCTGCTCCCGACTTCCCCCCTGCACGAGATCCATCTGTGTAACACATCATACTCCCAGTGAGGATCTCAGCCTAGCCGCTCTCCCACTCCTCTCTTGGAGGAATTGTGAGCTGGTATCTTCTTTCTGTCTTTATATAGCTCTTCAGTTGCACCGCGTTGAGGGTTAGAAGGGGGAATTTCCTGTCCACCTTCTTGGCGATTACCGTGTGTCCTTCTCCAGTTGAATGCACTTGGTCTATCGATGTTCCAAACTCTTTATCCCATCCCTGTAGGTCGATTCTGGCAACTCTTCAAAATAACTGTTTGTGGCTTCAATCACTTCAATCAAGTTTGAAGCATATTTCTTTCCCGTATGAAAATTTTTCAAGTTGGGGAATAGGCTAAAGTCCGACATGGTCAAATCAGGGGAATAGGGTGCATGAGGTACCAGTTCAAAGCCTAGTTCATTAATTTTAGTAATCCCGATAACCGGCTTGTTGCATGGTGCATTGTCATGATGAAACAATATTTTCTTTTTGACCAGCCCGGATCTTTTTTCTTGAATTTTTTAGTAGAACTTTTTCTTTTTCAAGGTAGTCAACCAAAAGATTTTTTTTTGCGACCCAGAAAACCGTCGCCATCACCTTTCCGACTGAAAAGAACTGTTTTCGCCTTTTTCGGAGCCGGTTCACCCTTTGCTGTCCATTGTTTGGATTGCTGTTTGGTCTCTGTGTATCCAAGTTTCATCCACTGTTATGAATCGGTGCACAATATCTGATGGATTGCGCTGAAACAACTCCAAACATAGCTCAGATGTGATTTTTCGGATGAGCTTTTGTTCAGGGGTAAGGAGACGCGGCACCCTTCTCGCCGATAATTTTCTCATGCCCACAACTTCATGACGGATATGAAGTACCCGCTCTTTTGAAATCTGCACAATCTCTGCTGTCTCATCCAACTTTAATCTACGATCTTGCAGTACTATTCTGTGGACTTTCTCGACCATTTCAGCAAAAATCGCGGTTTTCGGCTTTTCTGGAAGTGGGGTATCTTTAATGCTTGTACGCCCACGTTTAAACTCACCATTCACATTTTAACCATGCTGAACGATGGAGAAGATTCACCTAACGAAGAATATATTTAATTTTTAACCCCGCAGGTAATGAACCTTTAATATAAAAATATTTTATCACGGCTCGAATCTCAATTTTCTTCATTTTTTAAAATACGGACAACTTACAAGACACTAAATGAAAACTACTCGACAGACTCGGACAAAATTTTAATCTTGAACTGTGACATAAAATGTGATTATAAAATTGTTAAAACACTTTTTATAACTACTAGTATTGTTAAGAATTTGCTGAAAAAATTAAATATTCTAAAACCTTTGATTTGAAAAAAAATTCATCTATGTCGATTTTCTTGTCACAAAAAACGAAATTAGAAATTGTGTTAATGAATTAAAAGCAAATGACAATATACCACTACGGAATCTACAAAAATTCTCACTCTACACAAAAATTCCATTATGTTTTCTTATGAATAAAATTTTAGAATCTGAAATATGTAAATATATATTTAAAATTGAGCGAATCGTCATAATTCATTAAAAAGGAAACAGAATGGAAGTTTCTAATTACGTTAATATCATTTTTAGCAAAATTAATAAAAAACAGAATAATACGCAGCTATCAAACCATACTTGGTGTGTTTTTGCATTTGCTTTAGACCAGAGATTTTTGGGAATGTTTTAGCGTAAGATAACTCGCATTACATTTAAAAAAATAGGTACTTTTATTATAATTTTTTTTTCAACAAAAATCAAAGAATTAACAGTATTCTAAGAAAGTGCATCGGTACGTAGCGATTTCACCAAATTTGCGGATGCACTCTACGAACTAGTTCACGGGCGTACAATAATGGTGAAGAGCAAGAGGATAAACATTTTTTGTGCGATGTTGATTTTAGTTAATCATTTGTAGAACGACATATAGAAAATATAAATATTTGATGTAGGTCTCAACAGGTATATTAATCCCTGGTTGTTACAACCCTCATACAACGAGATCCAATTTCTTACTTTCTGGGCTAGGAAGAGTTTTAAATTAAAATTAAAAATTATAAAATTGCTTTTTATTTTGTTTTACGCTATGGTCGTATTTTCTTAATTAGAAAGAAATTATTAAAAAAACAAGAAATGCAATGAAGTGTTTTATTGTTTGCACCGTGTAAAGAGACAGAAACTTACATCAAATTTGTAGATTAGTGAACAATAGTGATAAATAATTTAAGTGTTGCAATGTTTATTTTAGTTAGTTGTTACACACTAGTGATGACCTAATATTTCATTGAATACTTTTAAACAGGGTAAAATATGAGAATGATCCTCGACAAACCTAAAACAGAGGTATGTATTGATTTATGAACAATTAAAATTAATTGGATGATACAAAAAGAAAATGTTTACTAATACAGGTGTGCAATTTTTCAAAATATTTGCAATTTGTTATTTAAACGTCACATGTAATTAGTAATGTATATTAAATGATTTTTACCATCACTATAGTAGCTAAAGTGAGTGGTGAAAATTTTCCAATGGTCAAATAAAGCGGTCGATTCATACGTGTCATAGTTAGTAAAAGAGATTTTTTAAATCTCCGACTACAGCTAAACCAATCAGATTCATACAAACACGAGGGAATACGATCAGCCTAAAATAACGAAGGAAATAATAATAATTATATTATTTTACCATGACGGTATAAAAATATATGGTAATGATAATAATTATGTAATTGAAAACTTACAGCTAAGGTTATTCTATTTCCTGACCAACAAATAAGAAATAGCTGAATCAAAATACAGACAAAGTATTGTATTCTTGCCAAAAATTCAGGAGATGTTACAGGAATCTAAAAATTAATAATATTTTGATTAAACTGTATGATAAATAGATTCATAGTTCCTGATTAACTATAATGTTATACAGAGTGTCCCATTAGTCCGTGCCATATCCTTCGTGTAACGTTTTTCCTTGTAATCCTTCGTTATTGAGTTTGTGGGAAGCTAATTTGAAAATTAATTGTTTTATATTTATAATAATATACATATATAATACACAGAGTGGACCAAAAGTTAGGAAATTTGGGATACGGAAACTCCAGATTTGAAAATAGTTTGTATTAAAAAATTTCTGGTAAATGTCATTTCTTGTCAATGAAGTATTTTTTGCTTTAAGATTATAGTCTATTGTTGGATTTTTTAAAACTTTTTCTATTCAAATGCTTCGTCGCAATCATTTTACGAATGAAGAAATGCGGGATATGGTTTGTGTATATGCACAAGAAAATGTTTGCGGCCCCATTGCAGCTAGAAGGTATAAATTGTTATATTCAGACAGAAGGCAACCAAATCACAAAACTTTTGCATATATATTTCGTAGTGCGAGTGAAACCGGGTCATTTCCTAGTAAAAATGTGGTTGGTCGTTAGAAACAAATCACACCTAATGAAGAAGATGAAATTTTGGTTCGAGTAGATGAAAATTCTGAAGTAATTTCACGTCAACTGGCAGCAACAACAGGACTAAGTCAGTTATTATTAGAATTCTAAAAAAAGAAAAGTTCCACCCTTATCACTTCATTCCTGTTCAAAATTTGCTTCCAGGTTTTTGATAGTGACTTGTTTCATGAAAATTATTTGGTATTTCGTGACGACCGAAATTGTGAGCTAGTTCAATAAATTCATTTTAAGCTACACAAACAATTTTTAGGAAAAATCTTGAGAGATAAACCATTTGAGAGTAACGATGTCATCGACAAATTTTTTAAATGGCACACTCTGTATATTTTATTTTTTTAGATTGCAAATTTCAAGACGATTCTAAAAATATATCATACTTGTGTTTCGATAATTAATAGTTTTGATGATACGATAATTTTAAAATTAATACCGGCATACCTTTGGTTATCATTTTTGTAAAAACTTGTCAGATGTAAAAAGTTGTGATAATAACTCAGTATGCTCCTCTTTAATACTCACTAATGACAGGGACAATTGTGAAGTGTAGTACCAGTTTAGTTATTCTAAATTTGCTGGTTGATATTTAAAAAATGCGTTTATCTATAAAACTAAGGATTGAAGTCCTTATGTTAATTGGTTGTTGCGATAAGACGGGAACTGAATAAGAGGTATGTGCTATGTTTAATAATAAATATCCAGAATAACATATAAGTCAGCCAACAGTAAGTAAAATTGAAAAAAAAATTAGGGAGTTTGATACCGTAGAAGATCTATCTAAATCAGGCCATCCAGCACTTGCAGACGATACTAAATTAAACGTATTATTGGTTATGGAAGAAAATCCACACAACAGCGTTCGGCAAGTTAGTCGAGAACATGATGTGCCAACTTATCTGCAATTTTTAATGAACTTTTATATTCCAAATTTAATTAATTTATTCCCTAATGCAAACGTTCCCGAAAATGTCGATGATGATCTTGACGAAGTTTTCCCCAATAAGTGGATCGGTAGATGAGGACCCATTGAGTGGCCACCAAGGTCACCGGATCTCACGCCATTAGATTTGTGGGGTCATCTGAAAAATGTTGTGTATAAAAGTAAACCCGACGACATAAATGATTTAAAAGATAGAATAAGGCAAGAAATAAATAACGTTTCGCAGGAAACCATTAATAAAGTTCAGCAGCAATTTATAGATCGATTAGGACACTGTCAAGCACAAGAAGGAAGACAATTCGAATTCGTAATTTATTGTGTGGCAATTTATTATTACTGTTGTATTATTTTAATTTAATTAAAGGTCTTCAAAAATACAGATTTTAAAATTATTGTATCTTCAAAACTATTAATTACCGAACATAAGCATAATATATTTTTAGAATCCTAAAAAAACTACCCAGTGAATGAAAGTTTTAAACCATCTAAAAATGTAGTTTTTATGGCCCTTTAGTTATATCCAAATTTTCAGATTTTTTTCTTCACTCATTAGAAACTTATGGCTCCATCCCAGGACTTTTGGGAATCCTGTATAATATGTTAAATAATGTTATCGATTGTCCTATGCTTATGGAACAAATATTATTTAGAATTCCAAATATCAGAATACGATCTTCTGACCTGTTTTATCTTTCAACGTAACGAAGGAATATTTTAAAATATTCACCATTGCATATTATGTATCGTAACTATGTATCTAACAATGTAATTGATTTGTTTTGTGATAACGTATCTTAGATCAGATACTAATGCGAATAAGAGCTGAGTCTTGGTTCTCACAAAAGTACATATTTTTTTCTCTCTCCTCCGTTTGAATTTTTTTTTCATTTAGTTTTGTGAGATCCACTAATTAATTAGTTAATGTAGTTTACATATTCAATAGGTCATTTTCTGTTGTTAATTTTTTATATTCCTTTTGTATTATTTCTTCTAAAATATATATCCTTCAAAACTGTTTGTAACTCTCATCCTGTAATTGGCTTTAATGTCTGAATGGTGTATAATAATAAATAAAGAAATAAAATAAGAAATATGCCCAAACCACATTAGTTGCTTTTCTTGTATAGTCTCTACTAGTCTTTTCTCTATTTCCATTTTATGTAAAATTTCGACCATTCTAATTAAGTCCATTAACGTGGTTTTACAGCAACATCTCCAATACATCATTTCCGCAGAAGCAATCTTTTCTTTCATATTCTTTGACATTATCTAAATTTTCGACCTATATAAAATTGTACTTTGTACAAAGGAATTAAACATCCTCTTCTTAGTTTTTTTTTGAAATCTTATCATTCCATAATACGGGATGTAATTGTGTTATAAATGTCTTCCCTTTATTTATTTTATTTTGAATATCCACGTCTTCTCTCCCATCAGATGTAAGTGTGACGCCTAAATACATATACCGATCTACATGTTTAATGATTCCTATATCCGTATGCAAGTCATTCCCTTTTATTCCTATAGTCATGTACTGAGTCTTTTTCATGTTTATTATTAAACCCCATTTTGCGTACATAGAGTTTATGTCATCTTCGTCTTCTGCAGATATAACTTGGTCGTCCGCGAATAACAGAATGTTAGATGTAATTATTATTGATTCTTAAAGCCATTTTGCTACATTTTCATTTCCATTCCTTTAAAGTTTTATTTTATATATCTTAAATAAAGTAGGGTAAATACAGCATCCCTGTCTCAAGCCTTTATTTACTAAACATTTCTCACATGTTTTCTGTCCGATCTTGATTAAACTTTTCTGATAAAACTGTTTTACTGCATTGATATACGAGTACATTACTGGTACTCCTTGGTCTCTTAAAGCTTCCTATAGTTTGTTTATTGGCACAGTGTCATTGACTTTCTTAAGATCAATAAATATTAGGTGTAACTCTCTTGAGTGTGCTATAGTTTTCCCCAATGAGCTCTTCTAATTTTGTGTAGTGGAATAATTATCTTTTAAAATTTGTTTGTACTTAGTTTTCTCTTATTACTTATTTATTACTTTGTAGAATCTTTCCATAATAAAGAATATTAATTAAGAATATTTAAAAGCTTTGGTTTCATTTATTTTTTCATATTTTTTATAAATATTATATCCGAATTCTTTGATTAATTTCCATAACTCTGTTATTTTTATTTTCAATAATTGTACCAATATACCTAAAGATTTATTCAAATTCAAATTGGTGTTCTATCTTTTTATAACTCTCATTTTTTGTCCCATTTCTGTTACTTATTGTCATGTATTTCGTCTTTTTGATATCCATTTCTATTTGTTCTTGTACATATAATTTATTTATAATTTTCTAATAGTCCCTGATGTACGAATTAATGTTAGTATACAATAAAAAAAATCTGTAATATTGATCAATTATTAATTATATTTTTGACTCGGGAAGAGTTTTTTCTAATATTATTTGCATTGCTCTGAATTAAAACTGGCTTAAAATAGCACTTTTATGAAAGATCTTTATGTACTTCATTCACCCTTCTGATTCGTTGTGAAGTATAGAAAATTTATAATTTGCAACAAAAAAAAAACTTAATACGAATATAACTTTTACTTACATTTGAAGCAATGAATAAACAAGATGCAATAATCAGAAGAGACGCTAATGTTTGAAAAAGTGTTATAAATGAAAATATAAATTCCACTTCGTCTTTTACCCTAAAAAATAAGTATATAATTATTACTTAATTTTATTTATTTAAACTACTTTTCTTCATTTTATCTGATTTTGAAAAATAATTTAGGAACAATAAATATTGGAACTGCATGGAAAATTTCGTTTATTATATATTTATTTGTACCAAAAATCTTGATAGAAGTAGATGTTGTCTAAAATCCAAAATGAAACTGTGTATTAGGTTTTAAGTCTAAAAATATAAATTTGCAAATATATCCAACATTTCTCAAATTTAGAAAATTGTGACGGTTTGGTTACATGGGCCAAGGCCATTGTTTGTAAGAATCTTGGCTACCATGGATATATAGGAAAAGTCCTAGAAACCTAACCTAACTCCTGACAGCTATAACAGTTTTCGAAAACGACAAGAATATTCTAGTAAACGTTTAGAATTTCCTTGAATGTTCGATAAAGCAAGAAAAGGATATAAATATGCAGAAATTGACAGTAGGAGTAATAGAAACAGTATTATTCAGGTTAATTGTTAATTTTAGACAGCCTGGTGAAGTTTTCCTTTAAAATAAGTTTGTTAAGCCGACACGAGTGTTAGAATATTTATTGTAAGAGTTTTTGTAAGTGCAGAACTCCGAGGAAGCAAAAATAATATAAAAACCTCAATTGTCATGACACTCTTCATGTAATTGCTGAAAAACCGAACACACAGTGGATCATTAAACATTCCATAATAATATCGTATGTTCAACTGAACTGTTGAAAATGCTATACCACGTCTTTAAACATTTTTGTTGCTGATTGACCAATGGGAATACAATTTTCGCTCAGCTTCGGCCTATCATGCGGACATGCATTGTATATTTGTTTACACTGCTACCTCTCGGTCGATAATATGTTTTAGATATGAACTCAACGGTCTTCTAGTTGGAAAATTGTAAATTTATGATATCGATACTAATAAACTTACTTTTTTAGTTAAATCAAATAATTTTTATTACGATTTTTATAAGCTTTTTGAAGTACTATGAAGTTTTGTTATTCTTTTTTTTCTAAGAAAATCTGATTATTGAACTAGAATATCCTGACTGTATATTTAAATATATTCTATATTTATATTTTTGCTTCTAAGCCATTTACTAATCATTATCATCATCATGTTCTTATTCTTCTTCAAATCTGTGCTCTCGGCTATTCGATCTGATTTCACTTCTTTCTTAAGATATTAGTTATTTAGGTTGATTTCCTATGAGTAGGGATTAATAAGGATTACTGTTATTTTTAGAAATTCTTTCAAGCACAGAAGCGCATTTAATGAAAGTTGAATAATAACTTTTGACATCTGATGGTTGTATTTAGAGTCTAAAAGAGGATAACAACTTTTATCAAGATGAAAACTTTTTTACAAATCAATAAAAAAATGTTTTCCATATGATAGATACTCATGAAATAAAACAATCTCCATTGGAAGAGATAATATCAAAATGTGCGATTTAATGATTTTGTGCTTTAAATTATTATCTTTTATATGTAGGTAATAAATAGTAACTTACGAAATAAGTAATTTTAGATTATTAGTCAAATGCGATAAATTTTTAAAAAGCTCCTCTTCTAATTCTTTATTATACTCGTCAAATAATATCTCATAATTATCCGGCAAATGAAGGTTCTCTAAACTTCTGGCTCGTATTGTTTTAAATACTCCCCCGAGTATTGTCAGTTGGGCTTGTAAACAGTTATTTAATGCTATAAATAATCCATCAGAAGCTATAAAAAAATAGTGTTTTTAATTCTAAAACATCACAGAAAAGTCTAATTTAAAAACATAGAGAGCAAAAAATGTCTTAAACTTTTCCAAAAAATAACAATAAAACTAAGCTAAACGTAATTTTTGTAGAATATTGGTAATATTAAGGATCTTAGCGGTGTAATTTGAAATTCCCCGATTTTTTGCTAGTATTGACGATAATCGAAAATCAATAATAATAATGATAAAAGTTTTTTTATACCACAATTATTGATTTATTATTAATAATTAATTGTACGTATAAAAGTTTCGAAAAATAAAGACGCCAACAGCGCATCTCTTCTTCTTTCAGAGGATCAGGATACCTACATTTTTATTTTATTTTTAAAAGCTGTTCAAAATTCAAATTAGGATGAACTAGGAAAACGAAGCGAGCTGAACCTGAAGATCAAGTTGCTACTGATACGTTCCATAATAATTCCGATTATGACATACGCATCAGTATCATAGGGACACATGGGGAAGACTCACAAGGAGAAGCTCCAGAGGCAACAAAACATCGCCCTAAGAATGGCAGTAAACGACCCCTGGTATGTTTGGAACAACCAAATATACAGGGAAACAGAGGCCACACCACTGTTAGAGATATTGACGGACAGAGTGAGAAAGCTCTTCGAGGAGCTAAACCTTCCAAACCAGAAGCTAAGGGAATTAGTGGACTACACCAGAGAGAACTACAGGAGGCACGCAAGACCCAGGAAACAAATAGAAGAGGACCAAGACCAGGACGTAGACCAGGACCAAGACCATTACGAAGACCGGAAAACCAACACGGAAAACCAATAAGGAGGACAAAAAAAGGAGGAACCAACACACACCACTAAGAAGAGGATACGACCAAGAGAGGAAAAGAGCGCGAGGTCACAAAGAGAGAGGACCAAGGGAGAAAAGCGCTGGCCGCTATCCCTAAAACAAAAAAGGTAGGACAGGTTGTATCACCCCGCCCAGTCTAAGGAGGAGATATCTTGTGGGACCAATGTAGACGAATGTATGAGAGAGTGAATACGAGAGGACCAGGGGGTAGTGGAATGGTTTCCCCATCTTCTATATCAGTAAACCAGATATGGAAAACAGGATACCCGCGCTCAGTATGGATGTGTGCGCGTGCGCGTACATCTCACTTAAACATCCACGTATAAAACATTGAAAGAGTAACACCTTTACTTTTTATTATTAACAACTTGTAATAAATACAAAGTAAACGTAATGAAATCATTTAAATAACAACAATGAATTCTTTTAAAATTTCTATATTAGCTAGTACTTTTCTATTTCTGTTATTCTTTTTTACATTTCCTTTATAATCACTTTAGCCTAGTTCATATTTTTTTCCTTCAGCTGTGCTTTGATAGCTCACTAATTTTAAAAATACACACAACGAAGTAATGAAAACGTAAAACGTAAATAATAGAAATGAAATAAAATTACATCCAATATAATTTTCTCTCAGTATATTATTTCACTAAATATACGCTGCAACATTCAAAGAAAAAATGAGCTCCCGTCTGTTCTCGCCCGATTTTTTCAGGCGCATCTTGAGAAATTCAAATGAATTTTAAATAGGAAAATTTATCATTTCATTTTTTATTTATTAAAAGGATTGACAACATCGCAAAGTTTAGACGAAAACTTTCCCGTTACAGATAAAAATAAAACAAAGTATGGGTCTTTATTTTTTTATCAATCAATCCTTTTCTAAGAGCTCAAAACTTCAAACCGTATTTCTAAGGCATAATAACTAAAAACCACCAATAAAAACACATTGAGCGTTAAAAATCACATAGATATTCATTCTCTCATTAACTTTTAACCGATAAACATCCATTTATGAAGAGTCTTATATTTTATTATTAGGTAAGAACTTAGAATAAATACAAAATACCAATAATGAAATCAACTAAACAGCAACAGTCAACTTATTGACATTTTAAACTATAATTAAGAAGTGTGAAGTGAAAAATCCTAGTAAAACATCAACTTTTATCAACAACAAAATGATTTATGGAATATTTTTAACGTTTAATTTGTTTAATAAACCAAAAGTGATTTGGAAGTTTTGAATATTCTTTATTAATCCCCGATTGCTAAAAGCTATAAGAAAACAAGTGAACTGAAAGAGTTTGTTAAAACAAAAAAAATATTAAGAAACTCACATTTTTGGTTACAGCAAATACTTTCTTAAACATTTTATCTAATCTTATAGCAAAATTCAAGTATTTTTTATACAATAAAAATTAATAATAATTCATCTAGATTTTATAGATAAATATTGATATCAAAAATGCTATTATATTTTTTTTTTCAGATAGCATTATGACAACAAGAACTTTATTGTAGTCCATATTTGATTAAAAATAAATAAATATTGTAATTGTAAGTACATTTGTCTAAAATGATAAGAATCCTGAAATAAAAAGTTTCATGCGTGATCTCGGCCTGGATCCAAGTACGTTTAAGTGGCTTATGGAAAAATCCAGACAGTAAGTGCGATTAATAGTTGGAATTTTTACAGGTCAAAATTTGATTAAAGAAAAATCGTGAAACCGGAACTCTTTTTGTTGAATTTGGTAACTTAGAACTTCAAAAATTTGCTTTAAAAATCGATTATAAAAATTTAAAAATCATGGTATTTTTTGTTTGACAAATTTTCACTTGTAAAAGTTTCTTCTTGTTTTGAAAAATCTTAAAATTGGTAATATTTTTGTGTGATTAACGTAAAAATTTGATTATAACAAATCGTAAAACTGGGATTCTTTTTGTTGAATGTGGTAACTACGAAAATTTTCTTTAATAATCGATTATAAATAAAATTTTAAAAATCATGTTATTTTTTGTTTGATAAGGTTTCACTACGAACAGTTTCTTTTTGTTTAGAAAAATTTCACCAAGAAAAACAAGCTCACAGGCTGGAAAACCCCTGAGCTTTTCAAAACGAAACTGAACCTTCTACCTTGGTGTCACTTTTGATAGTAGGTTAACATGAAACTCAGACTTGGAGAAGAGATCTAAAAAAGCACACATATGAGCAGTGTAGCCGATCCGTAGGGAGAACCTGGAGATTATCACCCAAAGTGATCATGTGGATCTACACTGCAATCATAAGGCCTATGCTAACCTATGGGGTCATTAAATCTCTCCAAACAACGGGCATCCAAAAACTGAATCACATACAAAGCATGGATTGCTTAAACATCACAGGAGTCATGAGAACAAAGCCAACCATTACAATGGAAGTGATGCTCAACCTCACCCGTCTCGACTTACACGTCAAAGAGGTTACGGTGCAGGTTAAGTCACGACTACGTATATTTACCGAGGTGTGGATGGGAAGATGAAGATGGAGCTTGTGGCATAAAAGTTGTCAAGAAGATACCAGTGCTGTAGGCGATCACTGACTCTATACCACCAAGGTTTGCTTTCAACAAACCCTACGAAATACAATTAAATCAAGAGAGGGAGGTGGAAGGTGCAATATGCATCTACATCGACGGCTTAAAAACGGTAAAAGGCTCAGGTTGTAGAATATACTCCAGATCTTTAAACCTCAACATGGGTTCAATGGGTTATGGGAAAGGACGCCCTAGTGTTCAACGGGCATTTCCCTGTCCGCAAAAGAAGTAACCAATAGAGGAATCACTGCTGAAACTATATTAATCTGCACCGATAACAGACAAGTGCTACTAGCCCTAGGAAGACTCCAAACAACATCTGGACTAGTGATGGAATGCCACGAAGCCCTAACGGAAGCCTCAAACGACAACACGTTCATCTTGAGGTGGATAAAAACGCATGGTCAAACAAGATGCAACCGCATTGCGGACTCCTTGGCCAGGAGAGCCGCTGGTAGGAATGTTCTCATGCCGGGGGACTTCTATGTTCTGCCGGTGACAGTAATAGTGGATCGTGTCAAAGCTTATTCCTATGCCCAATTTAGGAAGAGATGGGAACAAACAAACGAATGCAAATTTGCCAAAACTACTTTGCAACATCCTGCTTCACACAAATACCTGACTATGACTAGAAGGTACCTCCAGTTAACAGTAGGGCTTCTAACAGGTCACTGTCAGCTAAGCAAACACCTCCATACCATGGGGCTAAGCGACACGTCTCTTTGTAGCGGATGCGGAATAGAAGACGAAACTGTGGAACATCTCTTTTGTGAGTACCCAGAGCTATCGTCAATCAGAGAGTACGTGTTCGTTGAGCCTTGGCCCACACTTGCCGAGCTCAGGGAGATGTCTCCAGGAAACGTGGCAACCTACCTCGAAAGGGTAGGATGGGAGTAGCATAGAGGTAGATAACTCACTTGGGAGGAAGCACAAAGGGTCAGAGGTGCCCTAAGTGCAATGGGGCAAGCCCGCCCTTCCGACTTTGCAGATACACACCAAATAAATTTTTAACAGCCGAAATTTCGATGGTTAATTGAAACGTCAATTTAATCGTCGAATAACGCTGTTTGATGTTGATGAAACAAAATCGTGTATTTTTATTCGACAGTTAAATTTATTCATCAAATAAGGTCTTATTTATCGTTAGTGAAACCGGGCATTAATAGTTTTTATCTGGTTAAAAAACAAGTTTCAGTTGACAGTCTAGAGCGAATGTTATGGCCCCATTCTAGGTTGATTTTTGTTTAATATACATGCGAAATCTACTTACTTATTTAGTTAGCGTTATATATTTACTTACTCGCGATTATAAACGAGAAACAAAGAATTGAAATTCCTTGGTAGAAAGAATATTTCAGACATCTACTTTTTGTGTTAATTGGTAAATACATATAATGAAAATAAGGCAAATAGTCGTAGCAAGTCACATTTGTTCCTTCAAATACCTCCACTTCTATTTCATTTAGAACGTTCATATACATAGAAATAATTGCGGAAATTGCAGCAAAACTATACATAATGAAAATCTAAAAAATAAAATTGTATAAAAACTTTTTTTCCCAATTTTTATTTGAAGAAATAATATTGAAATCTATTAGAATTAGTGAATATTTTAGAGAGAATCAGTTATTCTCAAGTAGTCTAATACTTCATTTTACTTAGCACCACCTTGAGACATACACCAATTTGTCGAAGATAATTTGGCACAAATAAATTTTCTGGTTGAATTTTATCTTTCCAGACAATTTGTTTTATAAAATGGTTGAATAAACAATATCTATTTTATATTCCTAGATGTAAGATTTATTTGAAAAGTCGAAAGTGCTTTTAAAATATAAATTTGGATTGAAATTTAATTTTTTAAATAATTTTAAGAAACAATAAAGAACATAGAAAAATATTTAAGAAAATACACTTTACCAAAATAGTAATTGCTGAAGTAAATTTCATTTCTTTCAAAATAAAATTTGAAGGTCTATGATCTCCATTCGGACCATATTGGAGTCTAGCGTCTTGAAGTACGTCCATCAACTTCTTAATCTTTTTGCGTCCAAAAGTCATAATAGCAAGCTTAAAGAGTCCAAGAATGTGGGTTAATAGAATCCCAATAAGGTTTAACAGGTCACTAATTTTTGACATCGTCCGTTTCAGAACTAAAATCTCCAATAATGCGAATGATATGCCCATGGCGTAGAAAACCAATACGTATGAAAAATAAAAGAGTTTAAAAAAATAGCTGTATTTTTTTCCTGGGATCCATAACCCACTGATTTTTCTTATTACTTCATTGTAATAGAAAAAATTTGACGGATAACCAAATGATGTTTTCTTCCAATACATTTCAATGAAATATGCGGGCAGTATTTATTTTCAACTGATTTTACCGCCCTTCAGTATGTATTAATTGCAAGGCAGGTAATAATAGGTTAGATTTTACTATTTACCTAATTGCTTAGCAAAATAGAAACCAATTAAAAGCAAAATAAACCCTGCGATAGAATGACAAATGCTTCAAAGACTATTGATTACATCCAATTAGATAACAAATAATTAAAAACAAATTTGACGCAGTTATTGTAATAAGTAGATGACTGCATTTAGTTGTTTATTTAATTAGATCATTATTATCGTTTTATGTGATACTAACCAGTAAAAATTGGATTATCATTTGAATCATTTCTTAAAATAGCGTATAAAGGTATAAAATACTCTAAAATGGATTAAGGTAAAAAAAAATTATTATCTACCTAATTTATAGATAAAACCAATTTCAATCAAAAACCAATTATTTTTATTAATTGTATGTTGTATTTTGCAACGTTTGATCAGCTGAATTTTCTTCTGCGCAGATGTTTTTTATGACTCGGGAAAATCAAAAACTAAAATTCAAATGGAAAAAGTATGATTGCCTATCTAAAAATAGAGACAAATACAAGAATAAAAGAAAACGAGTTATAAAGGGTAATTACATTAGTACTATATATTTTTTATCAGAACAGCCAGAATCCCTCCAAAATTGACCTTTTGTACAGTATTATTTGAAAAACGAAAATGGAAATATACACATTTGCACACTGTGTAGATATTGTGAAAATTTATTACAGAAATAATGAATTTATTCGGACTATATGTGTGAAAATCGAGAACAATCAACCAGATGTAGTTCTTAAGAACCTTAACTTTCTTATGGCATCACATGGAATATTTTTCACAAATATTTGCATTTCAAGGCGTATAAAATTCAGTTAAGCTAAAGACTTTAAACCAAATGACGATAGTGCAGAAAATCCATATGCTGAATAATAAATTACAAAATAGGTACTTGGAATTTTACATCAACCAAGGGAATAGAAATAGAAACTGAAATTCTGGAAGAAATGAAAGAGCTTGAGATTGGTATCTTAAAGTTACCATAAATAAAAAGAAACAGGAAAAGGAAATATAAAGATAGAAAATAATCATAAAATCATTATCTACGTGATTCTGGAGTACTTACAAAGAATACGCAAAAGAAAGGAGTAATAGGAACGAAAGAAATAAACCACAGGATAATAAAATATAAAGCAATAAATTTCAGAGTTGTGCTATTGGAGATAGAGCTGTAATCCAAATTTATGCACCAACGGAGGGACCAATGGATTTTATCACACAGACTTTCTAAGAACCGTTTGATGAAATAAGAGAAACGTATGATAAGGTTATAATAATGAGCAATTGGAATTCCAGAAAGGAAAGCAGAAAGACACAGATACAGGAAGCACAGGGTGATTTAATAGGAATG
Organism: Hermaeophaga mercurialis; assembly: GCA_951812935.1. Taxonomy (NCBI): domain Eukaryota; kingdom Metazoa; phylum Arthropoda; class Insecta; order Coleoptera; family Chrysomelidae; genus Hermaeophaga; species Hermaeophaga mercurialis. Next base: position 36,155,814 of record OX638358.1, read on the forward strand.
GAGAAAACATGTTCAGCCAAGTAAATGAACTATGATAGGAAATCATTTTTGGATCAATCAATGGAAGAACCAAAAATCAGCAAACCTAAATAGAGCAAACAAAAGTGTGACAGAACCACTTTGCAAAAGCGAGATTAAATCTGAAAGCAACTAGGTCTTATTTTCCTAGGAATATTTGAATAAAAGTACTTAGAATTATTTTCAAATTTACAAATTCGATAGTCAAAAAAAATAACTAAAAACAAATTAATTATAAACACGGAAATATTAAAATAAGAGAAATAGAGATAATGGATAAATGAGGAAAATTTTATGAAAAGCACATAACAAATTATACTCAATAGAAGATGAAATGAACAAAATGAGTCAACAGAAATTGATATGAACCAAATAGAGACGGTACCATCGAAGATAAATATAAGAAAATCGCCAGGGTTTGGCCCAAACTCTAATAAATCTAATAGATATTTAAAAGACCTTGGAATTGATGTATTGCAAAATCCACTTTTCGTTTAAAATTTTTATTGATAACGTGACAGAGATAACGTCAAAACTAAAAGGGTGATGTGACGAAGCACCCATTAAAAATAAAAATCGAGGGGTTTCAGAATTTTCCCCTAAAATCGCCGATTTACGAAATAATGAATTTATTCCTTTCATTTGGACCATACTGTATATTAAGAAATGCAATAGAAAAACAAATTCAACAAAATAAAGCACTATTTTTAACATTCATAGATTTAAGAGCAACACTCGATACAGTTAACAGAACAACAAGAAGAAAATCACTGTTACAACTAAATGTAGAACCAAAGAGTCATTGAAAGGAGGAGAAGTAGAATTGCTCAAAGAAACATCGGAAGAATTCAAAATAGAAAAAGGTATTAAACAAGAACATAGTTTGAGTCCATTCCTATTCATTATTCTAATGAATAGAATATTAAGAGAAACAAGACAAAAAACAACAGGGTACAAACACCGATTGATTACAGAAACTTAAAACCCATAAAAATTAATCGCCTATTGTATTTACAACGAATATTTATACATAAATGCATCAACTTGTAAAAATATGAGTCGAAAAAATAGAAGCTAAAGAAACGGAAGTCAACATAAATAAGAGTCAGTTAATGATAATTAACAATAGAAGAGAGAATAACGATAATAGAAAAATCTACATAAAGGGACAAAAATTACAAATAATAGACCCAGAAATAACCCACAGAATAAAGAAAGCAAATAGCCTCTACTACGAATTAAGTAATACAATTATGAGAAGGAAAAAGCTAAGCAAATAAATTAAGTGTATAATACAATAGTTCAACTCCTACTAATCCTGACTAACTCAAAAAAAGCATGACAGGAAACAGCTACAGAAATGAAATTTCTTAGAAAAATTGCGGGAAAAATTAAATTAAAAGAAATAGAATCACGAATAATAGGCAAAAGAAGGCGAGGCACATGGAGAAAAAACTGGGAGGATAAAATTGCAGAAATCGGGAAAATAATAGGTAAAGAGATAATTTAACTGAATCGAATGACAATTGACCCAAACAAATGGACACGATGGATGAAAGAATAGAAAGAGAAAATCCGACGCGAGAAAAATAAAATGACTGTGTTTTCTTCAAAAATACCGATGTGAACTGACCACCAAGATCGCGCCATTTAAGTCCATCGGACTTTTTTCTTTGGGGTTATGTTGAATCATTAACATACTCCATCAATAAACTACAATTTCTCAATGACCTCAAAGCCAACATTATTGTGTTATTCATGGTTGAGCATTATAAATTCCCTAATCGCTTATACCTAGCAATATCTCGTTGCCGGTTCAACGACAGTAGTTTTATAACTTGTAAATTATTTAGACTAGAATCAGTCGGCAATAACTTAGCTTATGATTAAGCCATTTTTTTTCTCATTTTATTTCCTCCCTTATCTCCCCTAGCGGCAGTTGGTAGCGCAAGATATTTCAGGCAGGTAGACACCGTACCCAGATGGCCCCCACTATAAACTGCATAATGACCGCCAAACTACAAAAGAGGATCCCAATGATGGTAGGGATTAGAAAGTGGTAAGTGGTATCGTGGTACCACGAAGTGCGTTACTCCATCCGTATGTTGATATTGTTCCGCCGTATTATGTGAAAAATTGCGTTTTCTTTGAGACAACACCCAGAAAATGGGTTCTAAAATTGAATACGTCGATTCGTCCCAAATCTATGCTACAAGTTATGTAAGGAATTCTAAGGCCGTAGGGGTGCTGTGGGCAATTTTTACGATATGTTATGCCATCATAGGAATAGTGTCCTTCATCACAACTGAATGGATAGGTATGTCATTTATACTTAAAAATAAACATTTCAAAATAATTCAATCTGATATAGAAGATTAGTGAGCATTTAAATGTAAGTTTATATAAAATAGAATCCTCAAAAGGGATACTTAGAATGGAACTAACTATAGGGGAATAGTTTAAATACTTAAAGAAATTTAAAATCAGTTCAATAACCCAGAAAGCGATAAAATTAAAATCAATAGAGCTACATGACAATATCAATACGTTATGAACTAAAAACATGGTGAAAGGTGTTTGTATGCTTTTGCGATGAAGATATTAAACCGAAGTGAGATTGATAATTTATTTATTTAGGTTTAATATTTTACAGGTACAGTTAATGGAGATAACCCAGGAAAAATTGGTTTGTGGCGTGTTTGCTCATTGGGAGAAAACGCCGAACCCTGTGGAGAGAACTTTTGGGACTACTTTATGAATATACCTACTGTATCCCAAGCTGCCACTGTGTTCGTGGGATTAGCTGTGGTGACAGCAATTTTGACTGTTTTGTCTATGCTTCTATTTTGTTTTTGCCATTCCACCACAGTTTACCACATTTCTGCTTGGCTACAACTCATCTCAGGTTAGTTATAATTAAGTTCAAAATAAATTTAAAATGTAAATCAAACGTAACTTGAAATTCTACGATTTTCCAAATATTTTTGAATATCCTTATGACAATTGTTTCAATATTTGGTATTATCAGATAAGGTTCAAGAAATAAATGATGATGCCAAAAGATGAAATAATTTAAAAAGTTTTGGAAAATCGTGGATTTTCTATTTTACATTTATAATAAAAAAATTGCACTAAGTCAGAGTAGAAAGAATCATTATGATTAAATTCAAATTATTAGTATTTGTTCTATTAAAGTATATTATGTCATAATAATATACTTTTATATTGTTTTATGTTCTGCTCAACTTTAACAATTTGATTCCTTTAATGTTTTTTCATAATCTATTATGGCATTATGACTTCATTTTTGTTTAGCAAAACATTACCCATTGCCTTATTATATTTGGAACTATCATAAATTGCACCATAATGTTTTCTTTTTTGAAATTTAAATTAATATTTACAACTATATTTGCCTCATATAATTTTTTACTTCTGCCTTCAGATTGAACAATTTATTGTAATTTCATAAATATGAAAGATACAATATAGTTAAAATAAATAAAATATTTTGTAAAAAATGAAACAGAAATTTTAGAGTTTTGGAAAATCGGGAATTTTAAGGTAAGTAGAATTATTTTTTACATTTAAAAATGGATAGATTCCACAAAGTAATGGTAGAAACCATAATTATTATTATATTTTCATTTACTTGTTATATACGCATTATTGGCTTTGTAGGACTTAGGCAAGAGTAGTGATTTTTTTTCATTCTTATCGGTTTCTTGCTTTTTCTCTTTTCTAACGTTCAGATTTTATAGGTCTTCTTGTACACTTTCATACCAAACATTTCTTGGTTTACCTTTTCTTTTTTATCCTAATTAGTCTTCCTCTTAAAACTAATTTTGGTATAACTTTTTTTATTTTTCAATTAAAGCTAATTTTTAGTTTAAACTGCTTTCAATAATTTTTAACATCATCTGAAGATTTTGCTAAGTAAAATTGGTAATTTAGGAAAATATCTGTACCAGTCCCAAGCCCGGAGAAAGAAGGAGGGTTTAATAAGATGATCAAAAAATAAAAAATCATTGCTACTAACAGCAGCACTTTATGCATAGTTTAGTTTTCTTAAAATTCTTCTTGGGCACACTGATTAATTTTTTATATGTGTTTCATCGTGAAAAAGTATGTTCAATACTATTTAATTTTCTTGTACAAACTAGACTGTGCCAATTTCATTGAGTACTAATATACCTGGCAACATAATTACGAAAAATTTGAAATTTTTTCAACTTAGAAAAAAAATCTCAAAAATAAAACATTCCATTCATTAATAAAAACTAAAAGTGGATCTCCTTTTTTTGATGTTTTGGAATTTAGAATAGAATAGAAATACTCTAATTGTCTAATTTTTGTATGAACTAAGTTATAAAAATTACCTTTTTCTATTTCTAAATATCAAACCTGTCAGTTTTGATCCTTTTTATTTCTAAAAATCAGAGATATGATCAAATATAATTATAGATTGCTAATTTTTGTTGCTTTTCAATTTAAAAAGTGAATGGATTAATAACTTTCATTTAGTTCCAGACGTTTTAACGTCACACTCATTTTACTTACAAATGAGAAGAATGCGGAACCGCATTTTAACATAAAAAATGAAGATATGAAAATAAAATTAATTTTAAAAATCTAGCAAACTGCTTACATTTTTAATGTTAATTTTGTTGACATCTCTTTGATTACTCGTTTTCCAGTCTATAAGTGAATTTTTTATATAAAATTATTTAAATACCAAAATGTGAAGTATTCTTGAAGTACTGCAATGTATTCTGCATTTGTATCCTAAATGCAATTTATTTTAAAAGAAAATATAGCAGATTATTTTAAGGATTATAAATATTTTCGTGAATAATATTCGCAAAATTAAATGCTCCCTTTATAATTGAGATATAGGGTATTTTATCAATTTGGCCTATTTCTTTCGGAGCTCTTAACTTCCGAATTACTCTGTATATTATTTTAATATTTGGTACACATTATAACGATTACCTGGAAAATCTACCAAAGAGAAAATCCAGGACCGGCTTAACAAAACATTTAAAAAGTTTACATACCCAACATCGTGGGGTGGAAATAAGTATTTTTATAGGCTTTGGAAACAGAAATTTATTTTTTGTAAGCTGCTCTTGTTATCTACAAATGTGTAGCAAGTGCATAGATTCCAAATACAGGATGTTCGAAACATTTGAAACTTATTAAATGATTATGTACTAAGTACGGTACTGTAGTCACATTTTACATTGAAATACAAACTCAATTCAATTTTTGGGATGCTTCTCTAGATAAGTTAAGTAAATTTTATTTCAATCAAAAAAATTAAAACAAAAATGTCTCCGATAACATTTCGTAACCCCCAAAACGCTCATAAATTACACTTTGAATGTAAAATTTTGGTAGTACAATTCAGTATTTTCTGCTCTTTCGAATGATAAAAAACAATTTAAAAAAAATCGATACACATAGTGTTATTTTTTGGAAAAATGCATTTTTAAATGTTTTGTTAAGCCGTTCCTGGATTTTCTTTTTGGTAATACTTCGATAGATTTTCCAGATAATGTCAATTACGCCTATCAAATTTCAAATTAATGAAACACCCTGTATCTTAGTTATAAAGGGTGGAAGACCCATTAAATATAGGTTATTTGGAAACACCAAAGTGACATCCATCCATAGTTAAAGATAGGCTCTCTCTCAATGAAACACCCTGTATCATCTTATTTTTTATATTTATTCGTGGCAAAACTGTAGTGACTTTCTTAATATATGTATGTTAATTTAATTTTAAACCACCCTGTATATTTGATAGCGTGTCAAAATATGTTTGCGCCAATCCTCGTAAATGCAAATTACATTAGACATTGTCTTGATAAAATTTTAATACAATGTTAAATGAACTTAAAGCGATCGTGGACCATCTTCCCACGTGAACTCACTTTTCCACAGAGCATTGTGTATTATACAAAACAATAATTCCGTAATACTTTTGTAGTGAACAGTTTTAAAACAGTACTTAACACTTGCGGTCTTAAACATAATAGTTCCTGTTTTCATAACACTCTACTTCCTCCACCTTAACAGCACGATATGCCGGTAAAAATGCAATCACGATAATTATTGTTATTGTTATTGTTTTAGTACCTATCTACGGTGTTGGCGTAACATTCATTGGAAATATCCGATAAATCGATAGCGAATTCCACTTTAAAAATATGTTTTATATTTGTTATGTCATGACTTAAGTTTGCACGAATAGGTACCAATATTAGAAATTATATATTTTTATAAAATTACATGTAAGAATTTTCCATGGAAAAAGTATTTGGCAAGAAAAACCTTGATGTAACTTAATAACAAATTTTCAAAATCTTTAGCAAAATATATTGTTATAATAATAATAATACCAACATGTACAAGGTGGTCCAAAATTGTCGAGCAATATTTCTAGGGGTGATAGTTCACCTAAAAATAGAGATAACTTTTATATACACTTTTTTAGAAATCTCAATAATAAAGGAGATACGGGCCTCTAAAATTGTATTAAAAAAATTACATCTAATTCCATTTTTCCATTTATGAAAACGTATCCAAAGTACCTTTTTGCATAAAAAAGGCCAGGGAAACTTAAATACCAAAATGTTTTCAATACTTCCGTATTTAAAAAAATGTGACATAATCAGTGGTACTTATCGCCAAAAACTCCTCCTTAATAAGAAGGGATGAAATGCCTAATAACATAAAATTAAGAATTTTTATGCAAATCTTCTCTATCTAGAATTTCAATTTTTCAAAATATTTAAAAAGTCCATTTTTTAACACAATTTTAGAGGCCCGTATCTCCCTTATTATTGAGATTTCTAAAAAAAGTGTATATAAAAGGTACCTTTATTTCTAAGTGAACTATCACCTCTAGAAGTATTGCTCGACAATTTTGGACCACCCTGTATATTTAACAATTTTAATACTAATAATATAAGTTAATATGGAAATAATAATGATGATAGAAGGAAAAGAAGAGATATAAGAAACGAATAGAGGAAGAGAAAAAGGAGTAAATTTCCAGTAGACAGATCTCCCGCAAACAAGAATGACAAAGAAGAAGAAAATGAAAGCTCTGTAAGATCAGTGTCAGTATCACAGAAAGACAGAGATCTGATAATAAATTTTTTTAGAAAAGCACGTATTTTGTAATAATCTGCATTATTGTAAATATGAAGAGCCAAAAGAATTTGCCATATTATTAAATAGGAAGAAATATAAAAATGGCAATCTAAATTAGTTAAAAGAAAAGCAAGATGGAATTACACGTTAGTAGCAGTATTAATTAATGAAAATGATAATAATAATGAATAAATTCCTATGGAATGGCCACATGCCAGATGAATTCGTAGTAAAAACAAGTCAAATAAAAAAGTAAACTATATTCAATAATGTCCACCAATATCTGGCACGTGTAGACGATTTAACAATACTGACAAAATCCAAGAAAGAACTCCAAAAGATTAAAAGATTTTCAAGAGAATAGAGAAAAATGCGAGCGATTGTGGGCTTGAAATAAAACTAAATTTATGATTATGGGAGAAACTGATTAAAATGAAGAGAGGAAAATAATACGATTTGAAAAAGTTAAAGAATTTATATATTTGGAATACTGATAAATCAAACAAAGTGAAAAAGAAAAGAAATAAAACATTATAAAAGGAAACTAGAGACAAAAAGCAAAAAATCGATAAAATTGAAGAAAAATCACCCTTACCCACGATCTTAAAAACATATAGTGCAATATTATAAATAAATGAAAATATAATAAATATTTTAAAGATTTTCAAACAAAAATATGAAATTCCTAAAAGCAGTTTGATAGGAGCAAATTAAAAAATATACGAGGCAAATAAAGTTTATTTTTAACTACATATTTGTCATTACTTGTTTGTAGAATATCATGATCTTGCGATATTTCACTATTTACGGTTTTTAAAACGCCATATTTTTTAAAGAAAAGAAAAATTAAAATTTTAAGTAATGTAACTTAATTGGTTGTTTTAATCTATAAGCTCGTAAGTGCTCACAGTAGCGCATGTTAAAATTTCTTAATGTCTGGCCAAGATATATGGCGTTACAATCCGGACAATTTAGTTTGTAAATACCTGATTTTTTTTAATTTATTAATTTTACGTTTTACGTTTTATGTTTAATAAAAATGAACCCACATTAATTCTGCTTTAAAGATGTTGTTGTGGGAGATTTTTGATATTTTGTTTGTAATATCTCGAAAATCATTCTGTTGTTTTGGTTGTTTTGGAAATATAAGGTTAATGGTAGACTTTTCTTCCTTTTGGATGGATAATTATTAGAGGAAGGGATTTCTCTTTTAAAATCATCGCCACTCATTGGTATTGAAAAGGCTCTACATATCATTGAATTCGAGTTACATGGGGTAGTCAGGCATGTTTATTTGAATTGGTTTATGATAAATATAAAATAGAAGACTACAGATTATTCTTTTGATAGTTATATCTAAGAATTTTACAAAACTATTCTCTTTAATTTCAACGGTACATTTTATTTTTGGATGTAAATTGTTAATAAAATTAAAGAAAACATCCAATTGTCATTCACTACCTGTAAAACTAGCCAAAACAGCATCAACATATCTACATATATTAACACAATTAATTTAATGATAATTCTTTTTTAACTATTATTAGAAGGTCCCAAGGTTGTCTCAAATATCTTCTCGGATACAATATGAGAATATCTTTTATATATTTGTCTTTAACCTCGGATTATCAAGCGGGTTTCACCATAATATTGTAAAAATAACCTATTTTAAGGCGAGCTACTTTTTCCTAGGCTTTTATTCCTTTTTTTTTTAAGAAAATATTTTTTGATGATTTAAATGAACATACCACAAACAAAAAATATTATCCTTATTTTACATGACTAAATAAAAATTGAGACTTTTACATTAAACGAATTAGATGTAATCTAATAAACTAAATAATAATGCAATGGTAAGTAGCGACCTCCCCACATTTGCGGATGCACTCTACGATCCAGTTTGCGAACGTACAATTCGCTATTGTAAATTTTTGTTTTCAAAACTCTTAAATTTGTAATTATGATAAAGTTGATGTTATAATCAATACAACTTTTTGTCTTTTAGTTGTTTAGTTGGTAAGTTTTTATAATAAACAAATAATAATAATAATAATAATAATTTAATTAATAAATAAATGTATAGCGTAATATTAGCACATTACATTTGTTGTTGTTGTTGTTTCAATCCAGTGTCAATGCCATTAAATTACAAGAAAAAAAAGCAACAAGAATATTAAAAAAAGGAATAACTGAAACAAGATTATCATTTTATATTCTTACTGTACAATGACACGAAGCCATACGGTGATTAACTAGGACGTAATATTAAATACCAATTATGACATAATCATTCATTTACAATGAAGTTCTTAAGTAGGCTCCCAGTAATCACATTTACGGTAATATTTTACAAAAAGATTTTATTTTCTGCATTCCATTAATTTTAAATTAGACAACATATGTTTAAGTAGACGACATTCATAAGAAGTACAGTAACAATGTTGAAAATAAAAAAAATTTAATAGGTGAAGCGGTTTCATAATGTCATAGTTGAAATGTGCAAATTATATATGCATATTTAGTTGTAGCTTTTCTGTTCGAACCTAGTGTGAGACTTAAATTCCTGGGTAACTTTGAATAGAGAAATAAAATAGTACACATATCCAGTCATTGATTTTTGAATTCAAATTATTTAGAATCATACAAAATAATACCTGAACGCACATGTCTACAATAAATAAAAAGAAAATTGATATAAAATGTTCTCCATGTAGCTCCTATGTGGTAAAGTGGAGTAATCCAATGAAACTCAAAATCGTATCGCAACAAATTAATTTATTAATGCCAAATTTTAAAAGAAAGTGACAACTAGTTTCGACTTTTGAAAGTCATCATCAGGTCTGTAATACAAAAATAATACAAAAGTTACCATAGTAAAACAATAAGTTAACAAAGCAACGAGATTATAAAACTTACCTAAACATCAAACAGGAAACAATGTCACCAAAAACCAAAAAATTTTACTTTTTAATTAAAGTAACAGTGCAGTTAAGTGGTAAAAATGATATTAAAAAATTTAACATGGAATTATGTGGTATAAAAAACTAACTAAATGACATTAAAACTGTGTTGAGTGGTGACCTTAAAAACATTTCAGAAAACAAATAAAATAAAAAAATTTGGCGCATGACTAGGTTTAAGCCATGTGTGTTTAAACTTAACCAGATAAGGGAAAAAGGAGGGACAGGGTCAAAATTGTCGACAAACGAAAGAACTCCCTTCACCTAACCCCCAATACTAAAGGAGGAGGCAAAAGAAGGTCGATTAACCGACCTTTTAAGTTCAACCAGGTACAAGAACCTAGTAACAAAACCAATGAAAAAAAGATCAAAAACAAAAGGAGGAATGAACCATTGTTTCGGAAACCATTATAAATAATGGGTACAGGACTCGTATAGGGAGTAGCATATTAAAAGAGAAGGTGGGGACAAGGGTAAGGATCCCAAACCAGGAGCCAAAAATATAAACCCACAAATACTGGGAAGGGGTTCTTTCGTTTGTCGACAATTTTGACCCTTTCGCTCCTTTTTCCCTTATCTGGTTAAGTTTAAACACACATGGCTTAAACCTAGTGATGAGCTATAATTTTTTATTTTATTTGTTTTCTGAAATGTTTTTAAGTTCACCACTCAACACAGTTTTAATGTTATTTAGTTAGTTTTTTGTACCACATAATACCATGTTACATTTTTTAATATCATTTTTACCACTTAACTGCACTGTTACTTTAATTATGAAGAAACAGTTTTTGTTTCATGTTTTCATGTTTAGGTAAGTTTCATAATCTCGTTGTTTTGTTAACTTATTGTTTTACTATTGTAACTTTTGTATTTTTTTGTATTACAGACCTGATGATGACTTTCAAAAGTCGAAACTAGTTGTCACTTTCTTTAAAATTTAGAATTAATAAATTAATTTGTTGTGGTACGATTTTAAGGTTCATTGGATCAAAAGGAAAATTTACTTTTGATGTGAAAGAAAATTAAAACATTAGCAAAATTTAGGCGTTGAGTTTAATTTTTAAGAGGTTGCACTTTAAATTATTTAAGACTTTTTTTTGCATTTTACTTTAACGAACTGCCGAGCAAAGGAGAATACTAGCTAGGTACTAAAAATTATCGCGTAAACAGTATTTTGTGGACTGTTTTATGTGGTCCACTCTGTATAATGTAATTATTTTATATATTTTTAAATAAATACATTTTCTTTTTCAGCGGCTTGTATGATAGCTGGATGTGCAATATTTCCAGCTAGTTGGAATGCAGACGGTACACGTAAAATTTGCGGCAAAGCCGCAGATAAATATTCGCTTGGTGATTGTCAAGTTAGGTGGACGTACATTCTGGCGGCAATTGGATGTTTAGATGCTGTAATTTTGGCAACTTTGGCGTTTTTGTTGGCCCTTAGACACATCAGATTACAACCGGATCTACATTATTCCACGAGTCCTAGTCTATTCAAAGGTAAGATTTTTTTTACAAATGCCTACACATCCCTCTAATGAAAACACCAACATGAATTAATGAAAAAAGTAATTAAACAGTACAATGCTATTACTTAACTTTAACCAACAATATCACAATTTGATAATTATTTTTCTGTTAAAAAACTGATTCAAACTATACGACGATCAAATATCATTTTAGAATTGAAATTCTGATTCTGTGAAAATGATAGTGTCACTTCTGGGTCTATAAAATTGTTGGATTTTGATTTTGATTTTAGGTGAGATGAATGGAGCTTTCATGGGCGATTCAGCGAGTGTTGCTGGTTCCAGAAAATCTTTAAGTATTCCCCATCCAGTTCTTCTAGTCCATCCTGGCCAAGATGATACCTACTCACAATTTTCTCAAAGAACTGTCCCCAGATCTATACACTCTGGACACTATTCGCATCCAAACACACTTCACAGAAATATTTAAGTTATTAAACAAAATGTATTTATAATTATTTTTCTATTGTATTTTATAAATTAACTCAAATATTTTTTAATATGAAAACACTCAATATGGTTTTTTTTAAATATAGAACAAATACACGTAGATATCAGCAGATTAATTAAATATACAGGGTGGCCAAACGAAAACGAAACAGAGTCATTATCAAGAACTGCGTCAACGTTTTAAAAAAACGCAGAGACTCGTCGATTTTTGATCAAATGGGACAACTTTCCGGTATTTTTGACTTCGCTGCTTACACCTCCAAGCGAGGATAACAATCACCCCAAAATATTTAAATGGCATTTGGGGTCGAGTAAGGTAACATTTATAGCACTGCAACAGTCTATAAATTTTAAAATTCGGCCTGATACTTTTTAATAAATTACATTTTAAAGTTTAAATTATGTTTAGTTGTTTAATAGTTGTTTTGTAGATTTTACTTTTGAGGTATCCCCACAAAAAAAAAATCAAGGGGCTACAAATCTGGTGACCGTGGAGGCCATTCAATGCTACCTCTTCTCCCAATCCAGAGCCGTGGAAAATGTTGGTCTAAATACTGACGAACAATCAAAGCATAATGCGGAGGAGCACCGTCCTGTTGAAATATTAAATGATCTTCACTATACTGTTGGTCATTTTCAATAATACCGGTCAAGGTAGGGTCAATAGCATCGTTCAGTAATTGCAATACATTTCGCCAGTCAAATTACCAGGTAAAAAATATTTGCGGTTGCTGTGTAAGTACCGACTGGGAAATTCTTGGGTTTGAATCAGACCAGTAGCGGCAATTATGACGATTTACGGTACCGTTCATAAAAAAGCTGCGTTCATCGGAGAAACAGATATTAAAAAGAAAAGAAAATCTGATACTGAATCATCAGCTTCTAAAGATGTAAACTATTTTTAAAAATTAATAAAGTGTGCAAAGATAATAACATTAAAATAGTTTTTGGAGATATCTTTGGAATATTTAGATTCTCTATAGCTGATTTTCAAGACCATGAAGACCTAATTCAGTTGGTAGACAAAAATAATCTCGTGATGGGGAAGAAAAAACTACTGTTAAAGTGCATGGTATAGTAAATTACTCAGAACTTAAGAACGTTGTGATTGTGCCAAATACAAAACAAAATGCAGACAATATTAAAAAAACAAAGACGAGAAATGAGTTATTCCTCCATATGGTTTCTTTCCAATTTTTCCAAAAATGGTGCAACTCTTATTTTCCATTTACGCTTGTTTGTGGAAAATAAAAACAAAAACGCTCTGATAATTTGCAATAATCTCTGATTGAATTCAGAAACAAGAATGGTCGAAATCCTAACTGAAATCAAAAGAAAACTTTAGATATTTTGGACATTCATCAATTTTGGAGAAATGCTGTTTATTTCTTAAAAAGTTATTAAAGCGGTTTCAGGGTAATATAGTTAGTAATAACTCCACATAGGTACCAAACATATAATTATAGATAACTATTTAAAAATATTTCGTCTTTAATCTTCAATTTATGTTATATGGATGGAATACCTCAGGAACAGATTCTAGACTCAGTATTCTACATACATATAAATACAGAGTGCAGTAACATATATTTGGACTTAGACTTACTGTCTAATATTTTTGAGTAAAGCTCACGCATAAACAAATCTTTTATAAATAAAGAAAACCGAAAAATATTTTTATCTATATTGACAAATTGACGATACAATGTTACGTAAGATGTAACGAACAGGGATTCCTTTCAGTCTAAGCAAACTGAATGTTTAATTAATATTTCTTGCTGTATTAGGTTTAGGGACTTGTAATTACTTTTTAAACTGAACTGGTTTGACACCCAAATCTTTCGTAATTTTTTCAATGGTTTGCAAGAGATTTTCAGCATACTCTATTCCTCCTTGATCGTCAATTCTTTTCATGGTTGCACGTTCCATATCACCAGGTACTACCATCGGTCTTTTGGAATCAACCTGTTAAACCAGATTCATTTTATACATGGTTTCCCCGAAAATAGTGCGTTTCTTATAAATGCATGTAGAATGTAAAATTAAGAAAGAAGGGCAATTAACATTCATACGAGGGTTGCTATTTATGTATTGAGAACTAGCAACACTGTTGTTGGTTTTGACAGTATACCTACTGAAAACGTTTTGACGTGCGAGTACTATTTGTGTTGTTTACAGTAAGTTGAAAATCTCATCTCGGCCAAATAATGGAATTAATAATGAAATTAACATTTTCGAGCTATGATTTGAACCCTCGCAACGATGAATAGAAAAGTTGTGTATGGTATTTAGGAAAGAGTTATTGATAAAAAAATGAGAATAAAATTTTTAAGGGCTATTAGAGGAAAATACTGGTACACACGTGTACAAAAAGTATAAAACTTAAAATATATGTAACAAATATAAATTACAATTATTATATGGAGAATAATGAGAAGGATTATGATTGATGTAAAAAAAAATTAATAATTTTGAAGATAAATTGCCCATAATTATTAGGAAAAAAGGAACAGATTTAAAAACTTAAGAATGATTTCGTCAAAGATTACAAGAAAAAAATAAAACATCTGATTTTGAAAAAAAGACGATGAGTCCCAAAGTTAAAATATCATGATTTTAAGAGGTTATAAATTAAGTTTATTAATTATAAAAACCTTTATATATTTCTCAGAATTACTTTTCATTAGACATGTATTAATAACAGAATCTAGATTATATCAAAATATGGATGTAATTACTAATTAAATGTTTTTTTAAAGCGTCTGACCTAAGAAAAAATGTTAGTATTTTACTTTGTACTCTCTATTAGGTATATTTCATCCATAGAACGCTCTATTTTCGGTAACACCCTATATATACTAGTATACTTTTACTGTAATTGTACACATTATGGGGATAAAAAAGAGTCAGAAAAATATCATCTTGAAATAAGGGTAAAAGAGGCAAGAAAAAAATGGAATAAGAGATAAAATTAATAAAATAGAAGCTATAAATTAAAAAGTAACAGAAAATACGTACAGATTTATATAAAAAAATCCAATTAGACAAATAAAGAAAGGAGCAACATAACATATTAGATACAGAATACTAAGAAATGACACAATAATTTAATATTTCCAAAAATATGAATTATAAAATATAATTTTTTCTTATTCTTAGCTCAACCTTTAAAAACGTATCACCCCCGAATGGACGAAATTAAAATTGAGTTTTAAATTTTGTTTTCAAAGCCGAGTGAATGTAGAAACTCAAATTTTGAAGATTCTATACTCTCATAAAAAAATATTTAATTATTTTTTTCTGTATGTAATAAGGGGGTAAAATGAACAACTCTCATATTATTTTGACAAACTTTTTTATGGAGTTAAATTTTATAAATTAACAATGTAAACAGAACATATACAATTAACTAAGAAACAAATTATGAAAGAAACTAAAAAAATTATTAGTCATTCAAAAAATAATTATAAAAGAGAAACGGAAATAAAAAAAAATGTTTTGTTAATACGTAAGTATTAAATGCTAAAATGTTTCTATAAATTTATTAAACGATCTGATAAATTTACTTTAAATTGAACATAAAAGAAAAATCATTTTTACTTATTTCGATTTTGGAAAATTTATAGTTTGTCATGTAGTCTCTTGTCAGGTTACAAGGAAAGTTATTTGTTTTATAATATACTAACATTTAAATAATATCCACAACAATTTTAATATTTCAGACAATAGATAATAAGTTTTTAAAAAGAAATTTTCTATAATTAATAACATTAATATTTTAGTAACATGATCTGACTTTTAGTGGTGACATATATTATATATCTTAGAAAAATTATTTGAGACCTTTTAAGGGGTATATTTTTCGTTTTTAATCAAATCAATTTTAGCATTTTATTCTCCAAATTCCTTAGATTAAGATTTATTAATAGTGCTATAGGAAATCTCATTACAATATATTAAGTGAAATAAGGTAAAAATGCGAAAAAAAGAGATGTATAGAATATAACATGTGATATCGCTTTAGAGGTAGGGGTGAGAAAATGTTTTTATAGTAAAAAAAAATAAAGAATCTCTTCCCAATTTTTTTTTCAATTAATTTAGCTGTTAATACAAATATTAGATTCTTACGTTAACTTTGCCTAAATAATCTTAATGTATAAATGAACAAACGTTTAAGACAGAACGGGAAATACCTGCTACAAAGTGTTTTTAAAAAAATAATTTGAATTTACCGGCTCCAATTTTCGTATGTGATTCATAAGTTCACTGAGTCGTTTTTCAAAATCAGGTGCAAATTTTTTGGGATTTATTGCAATGAATCCATGACCCAAGTTTGCAGGTCTTATCGGCTTTTGACCCCAAAAACGAACGTTAGGACCGAACGCTGAACCTAAAAAAAATATCATTAATGACAAAAGTATGGAAAACACTCCATAAATTACCGAAAATCGTATCTAAAAAATATGCATTTATTAACAGGAACAAGCAATATGAAACCATAATTAAAATAATAACCAACACACTTTCGTGTACCCCGTATTATATTTAGAGAACATTCCATGCAAAATCGAACAGCTGTGTCATTTTCAGCCAATCATAAAATTAGTAAAGGTATATAAGACGTCTTCTTCAATTTCAATAGTCCGCTCTCAAGTAAAGTTGTTGCTTTTCATTCACGTAAAAGTAAAGTTTTCACCCAATTTCTACTTTATAAAGTTGACAACTTTTCAGTAACCACCATACAGTTCTGTAAGTTGCGATTTGTGAAAAGTAAAATTTGTTTGCAGAGAAAATAAAATGAACTCGCACCTCTAGCATTGGAAAGTTTTAATTAATTTGTAGACTTTAGTACAGCAATATCATTAAAGTTACTGAGATCACATCTTATTGCTATTTTTTTCTTGAATGAAAGTGATTGTTTGGAAAATGAAGTCCAAAAGTTTTATACACAGATAATTTAAAAATACTTGGTTACAGTCCATTTATTAATAAAAAGAAATTAAACTCTGCATGTAATCTTTCACTTCACTTATGAAAGGAAGCAGTTAAAATATGTTAGAAAGATCTATGTGACATGAAAAATGAACCATCTCTATATATAGTTGTAAAAACTTGGATCACAAGAGATAAATAATCTATGGTGCAACCAAAAATGAATTTAGGAAAATCCTCCATCTCTATAGACATGGAGGTATAGTGCACCAGGTTGGAAAGAAAAAGCATGCAATTCCTGCTGGGTTCGGACCCATTTTAAAAGTTACTTCTACTTGTATTTTGAAATCCGAGCAATTAAATTTTCTTAATTTCTAAATAACACCTTAGGAAAACATTTTTTATTTCAAAAACATACTTTTGATAGAATATTAAATTATCCGAAAATATACCTGAAAGTATTCCACTTAGGACCTCAACCAAAAGAGCCATACCAGTTCCTTTGTGGCCTTCGTTGCCTCCCAGAGGTGTCAATTTTTTCGATTTTATAACAGCTTCTGGATCATCCGTTGGTTTACCATTTACGTCAAGTCCCCACCCTAGAGGGATTTTTTGCTTTTTCTTTCTGTATACTTCAATCTAAATAAAGTGCATACATTAATTTATATTGATAATGTATATTCTAAATGTACCTTTCCCATAGCTACTGTTGTAGTAGCAAAATCAATCATCAGACTATCGTTACACATCCCTGGGGCTGCTATCGATATCGGATTGGTTCCCAAACAAGCCTAAAAGGTATATTTAATATTATATTTGGAACTACATTTAAGCCTTAGATCTCAGTGTTCCTAACAAAAAAACTCTGAAATATGTCCTAATGAAGAGAGAAGCAAAAACACAAGGAACAGAGTCCTCGTTTATTAGAGCTTAACTTTATTTTGTGTTTTTAAAAAGCTCAAGGATATCTAATTTTGGTCTGAAAATTGTTGAATCATTTTTGCCAGGATTAGGATCTGGATGACTCAAAATGAAGCCGTCGATTCTGTATAAACCTGTATAGTAGATTTTTTGTACATGTCACACTTGGATTACATAACGTTATCTAACTTTAGAGTTTATAATTATTATTATGTTCTGTTTTGCTTTTTTAATATATAAACTAGTTTCCAACATACCTTTTTTGCTCCAAATGGGACCAGAACAGGAGAAGTGTTGGTAAAAGCCATACCAATAAATCCGTTCTTAACAGCATGGTTGGTGTAAAAGGAATTTAGTCCGAAATGGTTGGAACCTGTTAACATAAAACAAATAAATATCAAATTACCCATCTGGCCGTGGTCAATAATCCATCCCACTAATGATGGCCCAATAAATTTGAAAATATTTTTTTTAAACTCATGGGCGAAATTAAATATCACTGAATGAACATTTTTTGTTTATAGTTTTAAAAGTTTTTTTAATATTAAAAATATTGGACTAGTGATAATCTATGAAAGAAAACAGGGGACATTTTGTACAGTTGACTGCTTGCAATGGTCTAACAAATAATTGGAAATGGTGATAAAAGAAATTCGAATATTCTATTAATGATTTTCATTTTCAAACAATTACATACAATTTTGCAATTTAATTATATTTTTTATGATTCAAACATTTTTTAAATCAAGATGTTAATAATTCACATTTTTTTGTTTTTTTATTGGTACAGGAGTTTGTGATCAATTGACCAGTAGATGTGAAATTAAATTATAAAATCTAAAACACTCACAAACATCCATGCCTACGCCAGGATTCGAACCTGCGATCTCGGGACCTAATGTCCGGACAGTTGATCACTGAGGTAGACTTACCTTTTAATTATACTTTAAATCTAATAAGTTCTACAGCATTCTACAACAAAATAATTAAAATAATAATAAAGTCTATGAAAATATTAACATAATGAACGAAATTTGGATTTAAAGAAGATTAATTTCAAAAAAAAAATAGGAATATCTACAATATTTTTTGTAATCTATTAAATTTTGTAAATAAAATTTTTGGCTTATTTCTAGGAACAAATTAAATAAAATTATCAAATTTTTGGATTTAGGAATCCGATTGTATTATTACCCTAAGACTAACTGGTTTGTGATGGGTTTAGGACCATTTTTATTAAGATATATTTTATTTTTCAAGAATTGGGTAAAATAACCCAAATTGTGTATTGTATCAATTAAACATAAAAAATCACCAGTCAAATTTTTTGTTACATATACTATTATTTTTGGACACATAGTAGAGTAAAAAGTAAATATTAGAAATTAAACAAAATTTCCTCATTGTTACGCCGATGCATACTCGGCGTTCTACTATCACGTGTTGATCAACTGATCATCTTCTCCAATTGTTTGTTTGTTTGTTTCCGTAAATCACAATTGTATCGTTCGTAAACATAAGAGCCAATGTATATCATTATCAGGAAAAATATTAAGGTCTTTTTATTTGTCGACATAAAACGGAACTAAATTATTTCAGATTTTCATGCCCATTACTCTAAATGAATAAAATAGGGTTAGGTACTTAACATTGGCTGAGACCATTGCTATTCCTGTTTTTTTCGCCTTTTTTATGGCCAAATTCATACAAAACATTCCTACTACGGTTCCGAAACCATTTTTTCCTGCAACCAGCGCCGCCGATTCGGATTCTCTGACAATTTCGGGTTGTGCATTTGGGTCACAATTTTTGTCTCTAATATCTTTGATATAATGTTCTGTAAATAATATGGACATAGTTTATAGTTTATTTTTTAATAGATAGAGAAGGTTATCCATAAAACTCAAATGTTTTATGTTGGATCAAACCAAAGAAAACTCTAAATCGTTACCACATACACGTTAATAACATTGACAACTAGTTTCGACATTAATAGTCATCATCAGGTCTAAAATAAAAGAGATAAAATAACAAATAAAAGTACAATGATAAGACTTACCACAAATTGTTAAAAACAGCAAAATTTCAGATTCCATAATTAACATATGAAATTACAGTATATTTTATATTTATATTTAGATTACACGTGACATTAAATTAAATTAACAATAATAATAACAATATATGATGATGATATATAGCAAACTTAACAAAGGGTCATTTAATATATCTCGTTAACAGATTTCTAAAAAAAAAAAAAAAGAAAATTTAAAATTTGTTTTTTAAATAATTTTTATTAAATATGTGTATATATTGAATGCGCTTTTATTATTTATTCAACCTAATTTTCAAAAATTTACAATGAATTTTCATTTGTTTGTGATATGAACAACAGATGAATTATTTAGATATTATCAATTCTGGTTATACAGCCATATTAAGTATAACTATTAAAATAATGATGTTATGGAAACCTTAGTGAATGGAATAACAAGTTAAGTTGACATAAGTAATATTCAGAAATATGAAAAACAAAGACAACAAACATGGAAAATATCGGAAGTGAACGTTACTACACGGAAACTACCCTGGAATGTTTCTACAACGTAGCCGCGAGGTTCCGTGAAGTTGTAGGGACTGTGGCCGGAACGTAGCAAATACGACTTGGCTACGTGACATTTTGGTACCAGGAACGGATTTAATCCGTTTCTATGACTTAATGGCAACTAAGGCAAACCACTATGGAGTGACATATTTAGTCGCTACCACGTAGCAGGTACTAAATGTGTTGCTTGGGCTATTAATGTTTAAACTAGTTGTCAATATTATTAAAGTGTATGTGATAACGATTTAGAGTTTTCTTTGGTTTATGTTTTAAATAAACGTAATACGAACCCAGTCTGTTTATACCATGACTAAATATTCCTTTATAATCGGCTATTATTAAACCGTCGGCAAATATTTTTGCTTTGTCCTCCTGAACACCGAGTTTGCGAAGTACGTCAATGACAAATCTAGTGATTTCAGGTACAGGAACTATTTTTCTTTTCTTTTTGCCACCTACAAAAATTATATAGTTATACATGCAGGATCTATTATATTATATAAATAATTTTAAACGAAAATTCAAAACGGTCGCTTAGGTCCCAATCTTTCTAAATAAAAGGGAGTGTTGTCAAAATTTTAGCAAATATTGTAAAGCTGCGGAGAAAGAGACGGTGAACATTTAAACTTATATAGGTTGGTTTAAATAAGGCATAATAATGTATTATACCACGAGAAAATTGGATACTGGCAGAATATTGTTAATATTTGATGTACTTTGGCTTTAATCTTTTAACGGCGGGTGTCGTAAACAAACCATTTGTAAAAAGTCTAATATCTTTTAAAAATTAATGCAACGCCTATGTTTAGCTAATGTGGAAATAATTTCAACTCGTTCTGTATTAGAATAGTTCATTTTGGACGTAATAAAAAATACCTGCTAGCACCACTGGTAAACGCTACCAAATGTCTTAGTAAATTTTAAAAAATTGCCACACATTAACCAAAAATAGGCGTTGCGTTTGATTTTTAAGAGATATTAGACTTTTCACGAATTGTTTATTTACGACACCCAGGGTTAAAAACTTAATTAACTTAAAGAAATCACCCAATTGTCCGTCACTACCTGTAAAACCAGCCAAAACATAATCAACATATCTACAGCAAAACAATACATTCTTGGAGATATTTGAATTAAATAGTAAAAAACTACCCTGTAAATGTAATAAAGTGTAGGGTTTTGCTTACAGTTTTTTGGGACCCTAAAAGCATCCTTTTAATTGTTTGTAAAAAGGGAAGACCATTTAACTGGTGGTGTTTGATCTCATTCAATTGCATGAAGCAATTAAAAAGACCCGTCTAAGAAAGTTAATGAATGGAATATTGTTTGACCAAGTCTTGCATTGCCATTCTCATAGCAACTTTTGAATTGATGGAAGACTACCATATTTGCCAGATCTAGCGCCCAGTGATTACTATCTGTCTTTAAAATTGAGGAAATGTTAGAAAATTTTTGAGGAATCAAGAGGTCATGTTAGTTGTACAGAAGAAACAATTCTTTTTTCAGCAAACTATAGAAATGCTGGAATTTCATTGGGACAAGTAAAAAAGTCAATATCGGAATATGCGGATCGATCTTTTAATCTTATGCCTGTAAATCAATCTTGCCGAATATGTTTCGTTAGATGTTAGTGACCAGTTATTATGATTGTAAGTATCTTATTTGTGGGTCAAGCTTCAATAAATTTGAGTAAGGATTTTTATACCATTCTCTTGTGTAAAAGCATTAGTGTATATTTCGTTATGTCGAACAGGAAGTAGTTGTTTAGCGTTTTAATCACCGTCTCTCTATTAGAAACTATAAAGATAAACGACATCCAGAAGAGTTTTAATCTTATTTATTAATATCACGCTAAACAAAATATAAAAATACATATTTGTTATTTACAAGTAATATTTTGGTTTGTTATCTACTCTAGACATTTTGACAGCATATGAAAAAAATATAATTACCTTTGTTACATATGTCTCTCTTAAAACAAGACTGAGGCAATCCCTGACGGCCCAAAAACTGTGAATTTGTACAAAAAAAACAGGGCATGATGGATGGTTTTATGAATGATACATTATATTTTGAATTTTGACAAGTGCATGATTTTTATGCATTTGGTGAAATGAGAGGAATAATCAATCAAGGGGAGGGAATTGCAGTCACGTGTCTAAAATAGGTTCAGGATCGGCACATTCGGTGTATTTTTCTGTCAAACCGAATTTTTTGGTGTATTTTGAACTTACCTTGAAAGGTAAAATAGTTCGATGTAGCAGCACATTAAAAACGAAATTAAAAAGTGAAATTCGTTCATAATAACCTTCAATAAGTATATTTAAAAAAAGTAAATAACGTTCAGTGTTGTATACGGAAAACTGAATTGTGTAATTAGTTGCTCGACGTCTCGGCTTTCATTTTGAAGGCATCTTCAAGAGCGATAATAATAATAACAAATAGTTCGATTTCGTGCCTACCTCAATGAATTTTCTGGATGCTGTCCTTAAAGTCTACACCACTTTTTTGACCTCGAATTTGTCGAACCTTTTTAGTGCTGGCTTTATTTAATTTCATCATTGTTTTCATTAATACAAGTATAACATAAAGAGAACCGTAAACGTTTAACAGTTTTATTTACATTTTATTCTCTAAGAAATCTAGAATGTCTTAATAAAGTAGGTACTTTTAAAAATGCAATAAATCTATTACGAAAATATACAGAGAGTATTTTGGAGCTTAACTTTAAAACTGATAAATAGATGATGGAATTTTACTGGGAGGCAAATTTTATTTGTACAAATTGACTGCTAAAATAGCAAGCAAACCTGTTAATTTTATGATTTTAATTTGTATAAAAAATCTTGGGTCTCTTGTTGAAGACTGGATAAAAATCAGAGATTTTTCTGGATTTTCCTCTATGTAAACACCCCTTTCGACCAGGATTGTAGCCGCGTGAAATCTTCAAATGAAAGAAATATTCATTAGAAATGTTAAATTCGAAACTTCATTAATGATCAGAAAGTTATAAACCGACTGTAGTACTCGAAGAATTAATACTTAAAAGAAGACGCTTCTAAAGATTTCTCTAAGTCATAAAAGAAAAGGGTACTAACGTCACAAGTAGGGTTAGATTAACCCTTTGAAAGTTTCTAAGTAATTATGATTTGACAATCTAATATAAAATGACAATTTACGTGGATGTATAAGAAAATAACGAGACTGGTGCTATAGTATAACAATGAAACATTTATTTAAAAAACTTAAACTGTCCTTCAAAGTACTCTCCATTCTGTTCAATACACTTATCCCATTGCTTTATCCACTTATCTTAAACTTCTGAGAAACCATTTTTTGATAGTCTGTTTAGTATTTCGATCACAGCGTTCTTGAGCTCTAAATCCGACTCAAATCTTCGACCTCTCAACTATTTTTTTGACTTCAGGGAACAAATGGAAGTCACAAGGAGCAAGGTCAGGAGAGTAGGGGGGTGTAAACCATAATTTCTATCCCTAATTCTTCAATTGTTCGTTGACAAATCGCTGATCTGTGAGCCGGAGCATTTTGGTGATGCAGCGTCCAACTAAAGTCTTGATAAAGCGGTCGTTTTTTCTTTAATTTTGCCTTTAAGGGTCCTCGAAGTACTTTAGAATAGTACTCCCAAATTACTGTATTTCCTCTAGGTACAATGTGATCGTAAATAATACCACATTTATCAAAAAAAATCAAGTGCATCACTTTACCAGCGATTTTAACAGTTTTGGCCTTCTGGCTTTCCGGTACCATAAATCTTAATGAATAATTTTTTGAGTGGAACCGTATGACAAATTAACAATGTCAGAAATTCGTTTTATGCCAATCTGGCGATCATTTTGTATCAAGTCGTTAATTTCTGTAATTTTTGTGTCAGTTCGCGCAGTTTGGTCGACCAGGACGAGATTCATCTTCAACTGATTCACAACCGTCTTTAAACTTCTTATGTCACTCAAACACTCTACATCGTTATAAAATATTATCTGGATATGCACTTTTAATAATTTCAAAATGTGCACTAAAGAACTGTATTATTAAAATCACTAGTTATTAAAAAAATCCCAGTTTCCATAAAAATCTACATTTTTATATTGAAAACATAAATTATTACAAAAACTCCAATATTCGACAAAAATTTGATTTTTTATAAAATCGAAATCAAATAAATCGCTATTTTTTAAGAAAAAAATATGTTTTGTTTTATAAAGATGCAGTTTTCCAAACTTACAGACTATTACCAAAATCCTAATTTCAACAAAACCTTGTTTTTTATAAAATTACAATTTTTAACAAAATATGTTTTTTTTTATAAAGATGCAGTTCTTTATTAAAATGCCTGATTTAGTTTAAATTTCGTCTTTAAAGTCAATTTATTACATTTTAATAAACCACGTCTTTAAAACAGAAATTTATGAATCTCGATTTTAAAAACAGAAAACTCTTTGATATCCAAAGTTTTAATTAATTTCGTCTTTACAGAGGCTAATTTTAATAAATCTCGATTTTAAACAAGAACCTTATAGATCAAGTCGAAGGAAAATCCAAAAACAAAAAATTGTTAAATTTCTACATTTCGATAAGATTACAATTTTCATTTTTTATTATTATCAGAATATTTTCTTGAATATTTTGGATACATAAAGAAACGAAAATTACTTTTCAAAGATATAAACAATATTCATTAAATATATTTGATATAAATATTGTATATATTTTGAACAACAAATATTTAGAAAACATAATATTTTTTTAATATAAAAAAGATATTTTATGCTATCAGGGATGGTTTTATTAGTTAAGTATAAAACATATTAAAATTATTCTAACCGATAATTTTAAAAATCAATAGGGTTGCTACGGTTACTTATCGTATCGCTACAAATATCCTATTGTGATTATTTTACCAAAATAAATTTTCTCGTTGTGCTTTATATAAAGAATATTTTAATTAATATATTTAAAATGGATCCGATGTACTTAGCACTTAGTTTATACAGAAGAAGGCGATACGATAAGTGTATAGAAGTTTGTACAACCATTTTGGATAAACAACCATTAGACCAGGCAGCCTGGTGTTTAAAAATGCGAGCCCTCACCCAAAGGGTTTACGTCGACGATATTGAAAGTGAAGAAATACCAGAACAAGATTTTTTGGATGATAATGTATTGGCTACAGCACCAAGACCGGGGACGTCCATGAAAACCGCTGTAATGCCCTCAACAAGTACCCTAGGGTATAAGTAACTATTTTCTCTAATAAAAACCAAACCCTTTCAATTCCCGTTCTCTTTACAAACCTCTTTTAGCATTTTGTGATTTTGTTATAAAACACGGCTTATCAATATCGAGAATTTGTTTGAATTTTGCTGTTGATTGCCTAAAACATTTATTGTAACATTTCATACCATCCTTTCTTCTTTAATTAAAATGTTTGTGTTTTAGTTCAAGACCTCGAACTTCTACTGGCCGTCCAATATCGGGGATAGCTAGACCAGGAACGCTAATGCGGCCGGAATCGGCCTTAGATAGAGTAAGAACAGCTCGCCCTTTAACGGGTCACTCAACTAGATCAATTCCTATAGGAACAGCAGCTATGATAAGCCACAAAGACGGTCCATTTATCCAAGTGTCCAGGTTAAATCTTTCAAAGTATGCCAAAGATATTTGTTTGTCGAAACCTCTGTTTGAATATCTCTTCTATTACGAAGGGAATATTAGGACTGCTATGGAGTTAGCAGTCCAAGCTACTCAACATTTCGAGTTCAAGGACTGGTGGTGGAAAGTACAACTTGCTAAGTGCTACATAGCCGTGAATTTAATAAGAGAAGCAGAACAGCAACTGAGAAGTGCCATTAAACAACATTATCATATCGAAACTTTTATAAGACTGACGAGGATTTACTATAGAGTAGGTAAATTGAATTCCAGATTTCTTCCTGTTCAAAGTTGTAGTAAATTCGGACTATACTTTTTAACTTTTAGATCAGCCTCTATCGGCCATAGACATATGTAAATCGGGACTTGATATTTTTCCCAAGGATGTAAGTTTGATGATAGAACTTGGAAGATTGTCCGAAGGTCTAAATGATACAGCAACTTCTGTAAAATATTATAGAAATGTGTTGTTAGAAGATGCAATGAATACTGAAGCAGTTGCGTCAATAGGAATGTACCATTTTTACAATAATCAACCGGAATTAGCCTTAAGATATTACAGGTTCGTATTACATACAACTTGAGTGTAACTTCATGTTAGATATTTCGAAGTTGAGGTTGAATAAGATTTCTTGCTTCAGATATACTACTTAGTCTCTAGTAGCATCCTATATACAAGGTTCCATCCTCGACCTTTTGTTGCCATTTAAAAAAGTAATATTCAAAGCTGTTTTTAGTTAATTTTCCAATTATTAATTACAAGTGCTTAAAATTCACTCATTGTAAACAAGTTAAAATAATATTCAATGAGTTAACATTCTCCAAAATAATTTTATTCATGTAGTTTGTCACGTCTGCAATTTTTACTTCAGCCAAATAACATTTCGCTAATAATAATAAAGTTACAGTTACTCCAGAACGAACAAGAGTTGTTAAGAATCCACATCTTACAATTAAAAGAAAGAAAAATAAAGGATAAGCTGAAGAGTACAAAGCTACAAGAGGACAGTTAAAAATTGAGTACAAATAAATCATAGTGGATACAAAAAAATGGATGTAAAAATAAATGAACTGGAAAAAAGCAATAACGACAAAGACAGTACAAAAAACTGGACAGCTTAACTAAAAAATGAGAAAACAAAATGAAACGAATATCGAACCAGGAAACAATGGACAAGTAAGTTAAATCAAACAAAATCAAAGAATAAACAGTGGAAAATATCAGAAGCATAACAGATAAGGATAATTCATGGAAGATGAATTTGAAAAAGCCAACATCGATATTTTGGGATAACAAAAACAATAAAGAAAGGCGAAGGCCAAAAACTAGTAAAAACAGGACACATCTTCCTACATACTGAAATGGAAATGAAACAAAAAAGCAATGGAAGAAATATACAATAAATCACAGTAGATATAAACGTAATCAATGACGAAAATGAAATTTTACAAAAAAAAAAGAACAAAAAAGATACTATTTGAGTATAAAACAGGAAACGACAGAAAATGGAAAATATGTTTTATAGGAAGAACAAGCATGACATATAAAGAAACACTGCATAAAGAATTAGAGGAAATAAATGTATTAGAATTTGCAAAAGAAATTTTCGACGTTATAAAACTGATCAAAAATAGAAAACAGATGATAGAGTAACGAAATAAAACAGAAAAAACATGTGGAATAGGTAATTAAAGCTCAATAGAAGTGACATCTATACAAAATATTAATAATAAAGGACAAAAGTAAATGAACTAGTCAAGATAGCAAAACAAAAATCATTGGAGGAACTCGGAGCAAAAATGGAAAAGATAGTCACGACAATCGAAAATATTCATATATAGCGAAGCTAACAACGGTAATAACATAAATAAATCATTGACAAAACATTGTAAAAGACATTATGGTAAGATAGAAATAATGTTTTGAAGATATGCTCAACAGATAACAGAACTAAACGGAAGAATAATGAATAAGAAATAGCAAAAATAACGATAAAAAAGCTGCAGCACATGAGGGCTTAATTACGAAGATTATAAAAAATATGGAACAAGCGTTATAGTAACAACTAAAAACTGTTCAAAACGAATAGATGAAAATATATTAAATAACGGGAAAATGTTAACTATAATAGCGAATAGGTATAAGAAGACATTAAATAAGAGACTAATTAAACCACAACATGAAGACCTATAAACTGGTTTAGAAGGGAAAGGATACAGCGCCAAATATTTAGAAAACAACAAATAATGGAAAAAAGAACAAACATATATTTGGCTTTCACATGCCTGGAGAAAGCGATTAACAGCATAGCAAGGAAGATGTGTCATACAGCTAAAGAGGAGTATACACCACAACAGATTTAGAAATAATATACGTACAAAACCACTAGGAATTATGTAAGACCAAGAAACCAAAGAATGGTTTGAAGCCTTACGCTGTTTAATATATTGATGGTCCATGTCATAAAAGAGACTAAGTGAATGCGTTTTTGTAAACTATGTGATATTTTCAAAAAATGTATGTACAATAACTGAAATATGGAACAATGCTTTGAAAATAATCATTTAAAAAACAAATATTATGATAATCGGAAAAGATTAACAAAAACCAGTTAATAACATAGAAAAAGTAAAAACATTAAATATCCAGGAATGAATATTAATAGAACGACACAAATAAACAAAAGAATAGTTATGCGCTTAATAATAAATTCATGAGAAAAAAGGAAATATATGTTGACTAAAATCAAAGAAAAACTTTTGACAAGAGGAAAACTCAGGGGAAAATAGGACAACATAGTTGTGCTGAGTTTGTGGGAACGAGGGAAAATTTACAGTAAGGAACAGAAAGAACTGGATCAAATTTGTGTACATAGAAAAGAATTACTGACGCACTAACACCTTTAAGGTAAAAAAATGTTAATAAATAGACTCACAAATTCAATCAATATAATCAAATAAATAAGTAGCAAATTGAATAACACAGACATAAATATAAATAACTTTTTTTTAAATTTCCTTTAAACACTTTTATTTATGGTTTCTTTTTTCATTTTGGCTTTGTTGTAAAATTTTCATCATTCCAGACGGATCGGCGTAAAAATACATCCAGAGCTGTCTTCTGTAATTCTCCCATTTAGTTTGACGCTTTTTCTAAACAAAAAAAAATATAACAGGTTTCACAAATCTAGAATATTTTAGAAAATACTTAGAAATCATATTCGAGAATATTTTGAAAGGATATAATCTTAAATTTTAATTTAATTCTAGAACACGGAACGTTTAACTTACTGTTAAATCTATAGTATTTAAAGCAGATGCTATAGATTTCAATTCATTTTTTAAAATATCTTCAATCTGTCGAATAACAATTTGTATTTCGGCTGGTACCAAGAGAATGCGGTTAGTTGGGCCACTGGCCAAAAAAGATTGAAGGACTTTAATAGATTCACGTCTATAACAAAAAATGGGAATATTTTGTATCAGTAAAACAAAACTATTTTGTTACCAACTAATAATAATTAGTTGCATATCTAAAAATAATCAACTTCAATTTACTTACAACTCTTTTCCGTGGTTTTTAATATGTTTAAAACTGGGCAAAAAGTGTTTCGATTCTAAAAACTGAATTTCTCTTTTTAAATTTAAAATCAGTCCGTTAGCTGTATCAAGAGTAAAATTTTCTTCTGCACCTGATAACGTTTTGATAATCAATTTCGCCAATCTGGGTGTTTCTTTTGAAGCACTGCTTTGGTAGAGGTGGATTTTCTCCTCCATCTTTTTCTAAAATTGATATGGTGAACTTGAATATCGCTTAAAATAATTTTTAAATGCCAAATGTTTGAGATAATGTAATAATAAAATAGTACTCTGGGTAAAGGTAACAAACAGTTTGGTGATATTTGTATATCAAACATATAATTTAAATTTTTGAATTAATACCTCAGTCAGTGACATTCATATTTCTACTAAATTTTGAACTGATAAAATTATACCTCATATATTTATATCTATAGAATATTAATAATTCCTAAAAATAAGTAAGGAATTTTTATTAAATGCCGGAAGGGTTTATCTGTGACCTTTTTCCATAATTTTCCAAATGAACAATGTAGTAACATTTGAGCTAAGTTGTCATAAAAAAAAGGTAAAACAACCTAAGATAGTCATTTGCAAGACAAGCCGCGGCGGTTTAAGCAATATTTCTTAAAAAAGAGAAATCTCGATATAAAATATAAATATAAATATCTTACTGTTCTGGTTACAAAATTGTTCAAATCTTCAACATAGTTCACAGATTGTTTGAAAAATGTTTCAATATTTTTCATATCTTCCTTTTCTATGTCAAACAGAATTTGAAGTACAGAGTAATGAGAAAGTAATCTTTGAACCATAGTTTCTAATTCAGTTAGATCATTGAGTTGAGCCCTAAAAATATATTCACTTTACTTTGAGTAGTATTTTGGGAAAAATCAGTTGTGTACAGTATTTTAGTGTTTTTTATTATTATAAAATCCTCGAAATAAAAATGTGTGTGTGTGTAAGTTTTAGGTGAACCACATCATATTGAGGCCCTTTTACCTCTGTATTTCCAATGTTTGAATATTTTCTAAGTCTATTTGATAATCTGCATATTTATTTAGCGCATCTTCAAGCATATCATTTAATTCTTTTTCGTTATTTGTATGCATGCCAATACATTGAGTTAGTGCACTGAAACAAACATAACAACTTTAAAGATTTAAAAAAATTTAAATCACTAAATAGGGAAAACATAGTTGTTTTAGAATAAGAATTGAATAACTTTGATAAGTTCAGAGTAATACACTCCTTTAGGTATAATAAAGTATAACTTACTTTTGGCCAGAGGATCCCAAATCACTTATTGAAACTTTATCCAAATAAGTTAGTGCAGAATTTACTTTTTCTAATTCTACTTGTGTTGCTATGTATTTGCTCTGGCTATAAAATAATCTGAAAAATAATCATTCAAAGAGTAAAGATTTGTTAATCAAGACAATGAATCAATAAATTAATGGGTTTATGACTTAAAGAGTAACTAATCTTAAATATGTTTCAATCTAATGTCAAGTCTCATTTGAGGATAATCTTATGAAAAGTATTCCAAGACCTGTATTGAAAGAAATCAGCAAAAGCAAAACACATTACAATTAATATAAATGAGTTTTCTTTTTTAAAAATACACACTATTATAGGATTTTTAGTCTTACCTATCTCTCATAGAAACAGTGGCCAAGGTATCATTCATTGTACTTTTGACATAAGGAAAGGTTTCTTCTAATTCTTGTAATACAGAATATAACTTCTCAACTTTTTCTTGGAATGGTGTTGTAGCATAGTTACTTATAAAACATGGTGAACTAGACTGAAATTATTAATAACAATAAAAGGGTCAGTGTTTATAAACAAATTATTAAAATAGATCATTGAACTGCATTGAAAAGCAAAAAACTTAAATATTTTACTTACAAACTCATAATTATGTAAAAGGTTTGCAGATTCTAACAAATTATCATAGATTTGCTGGTTGAGTGCATCCAATT
Source organism: Hermaeophaga mercurialis (assembly GCA_951812935.1). NCBI lineage: Eukaryota > Metazoa > Arthropoda > Insecta > Coleoptera > Chrysomelidae > Hermaeophaga > Hermaeophaga mercurialis. The sequence goes on from OX638358.1 coordinate 36,187,627, forward strand.
TTTGACTGACTAATAGGCAGTTTTCTTCAGTATTTTTTAGGTTTACAGATTCTTCAATATGTTGTTTAGATTTACTAGTTAACTTTCTCTTTAAATTTTCTTGTATATTTCTACAGAAAACACAAAAATAATCACAAGAACAAATAGTAAAACCTGAAAACATACTTGGCCGTTAAACTAGCTTGTTCAAATTCTATTTCATTCTGGTGTAACATATTTAATTCATCTTCAAGGTATTCAATTTCTAGGGAAGTGAACTCTGGATCAAAAATTCCGGGATATTTTAGTTCTACTTGTTGTTTCTCTTTTTTTAAATCTTCACCTGATAGTGGAACCCGTATTTTTGAATACCTATTGGGCAAAATAAAGTTTTTTTTATAGTAATCCAGTATTTTTTACTTACTCTGCTATTTCAAGAGGGGAAACGTAGTTTTTCTCTTTAGAGAGTGAACACATCCAGTTTAACAAATTTATCATATTTTTATCGTCTGTATCAAACCAACTTTTTATTACATTACGATCCGTATGTATCACTTTAATGTTTAAGTCTTCAAAAACTTTCAACAAATCTTTTCCATCAAAGTTCTTCTCAGCCATGTTCAATCCTCTAATAATTAATAATAATTCTTTTAACAATGTACAAATACAACCAGTTTCAACAAATCAAACTTTTAAAAATCAACTGATTTTGAGTGTCACTGGTCACAGTGTTACCACACACAGAAAATGTTAATTTTATACAGGTTGCGTTCAACAAAAAATTCGAAATGTCGAAAACGATTAGGGCATGGAAATATTTGTTGTCGAACTAAACACTTGATTAAAAATATTGGTTTTGAAAGAGGACTTTTGTGTTATTCAGCAAGAATAACCGAGCAAATTTAGGTCAAATAAGTCCCAATTAATAGATGAACGCAGCCACACTGGTTGTACATGTTGCAGTGTTACCGTACAAAGAAAACTTAAAAATTTTTGCTAATAGTCAGTTAATATGTTTTCCACTTGATAGTAACGAGGGTTGCCTATAGTAAAACGACTAACTACTGTAGCGTAGTAAAATATTTTTGAAATGAATTGTAAGGCATTTACTAAATTTACAATCAACATTTTTAAAATTTGATTTGTTCCCTAGTATGTTTATCGTATATAGTATGATATCATTTTGGTAAATAATAAATATAAAAAAATGTTAAAAGCGTTTTAAAAGAATATTTAGTAGAGGTAATAGGAATCATTTTTTATGAATATATTTGATTTCAACTTCTTTATTATGCTTTCGATATGTAAAAACTATTTTTTGCTTTGCACAAAAAAACCAATAATTATTAGCCCTTATTTCCTACAAAGTGAAATATCGATGTGTTTATTTTAGGCGAGCCTTGGCAATGGGGGCCCATTCGGCAGAATTGTACAACAACTTAGGATTATGTTGCCTTTATTCACAACAATTAGATTTCGTCATGCCTTATTTTCAAAGGGCTTTAGATCTGGCCACCGACATCATGGTCAAAGCTGAAGTATGGTACAACTTATCTCACGTTGGTATAGTACGTATTTTACTTAAAATCTGATGTTTTATTCTTGAAAAGTAAGAATAAAGAATAAGGTACTATGGACAAGAAAAGAACTACACCCTTTCGAAGTTTTTGAGAAAGAAAAGAATATTAATGAGTGATATGGAAGACGGATTTGATTAGATCAACTGAAAACTATTCATTAACTAGATTATATTTATTTATTGTTTCAGTTGTAGTTACTATTTAAAAAAATAATATTCTGTGCCGCAAGGAAGCTTTTTGGGGCCATTTCTGTTTTTTATTGATATTAACAGTATTTCTTGATGGCTCCATTGTGTTACCAATAAATAAATTACTCTTTTGTAATAAACTTTTGCTTCTTAGGTACTGATTAACATTCTGATAAAAAAAACACTGTTCTTTTTAATCAAATTTGGTACCACGTGATAATATTTATGTTATTGTTAAGTACTGTTAGAATATGTTTTTATTTACAACTAATAATGGATAGTTTAGTACTAGATACACTAGGATGCAAAGTTTGAGCAAAAATCTATAAGAATAAAAATTTATTAAGAGGACACTGAAAAATATTTCTTTTTTAATATGTAAATATTTTCGTACAGCGCTATCGCCTTAAAATATTTCCTCCTATAATTGAATTACCTACCTCTTTAATAACATCTCATTAAAAGTACCAAGCAAAAATGAATCAATTTGCCCAAATCAAACTGATTTCATTTTAAATTGTCCGTGGCTAATGAGATAATCTTGGAAATTTTCTGTCTACTCCAACAACTGGTAAAATATCGTGGAATAATCAATAAATACCATCTTTTTTATTATTTTTTATTTTCAGGCAGCAGGAGACGTACAACTGGCCGTTCAGTGTTTAAATTTATGCCTGTGTTCAGATTCCACACATGCCCCCGCTTTCAACAATTTGGCAGTCTTGTATCACAAAATGGGTAAAATAAATCTGGCGAAAGCTTATTTGACATCTGCTAAGACGTTGGAACCCGAGCTCGCCGAGGTACAAGTTAATCTGGACTATCTTCATCACGCTTAGAAGATTAATAGGAATTATTTTCTTAGATGATTTTTTTAAATAACACAAGAATTAAATCTATTTTGCTTTACAATTTTTTTTAATTTGCTGCGTGCGTATATCATTGACTTAATAGCTTGAAAACATTTTGACTCATGGGGAATTCAAAATAGAATAATTAATTGATTAGCATGAAAATAGAAACAGTGATAGGTAAACCAAGAAGACCAAAGCCAAGGTGGGATGATCAAGTGCAAAATATGTTGAAATATTGAAAATTAATAAATTTACTTCAGAATATTGAGAGAGCCATAGAAGAAATTAAAAAGTCTTTAGGAATTTTCCTAAAGTCTAGTGGCCAAGGGTTGATCCTGAAATTAAGAGTCAAGGATGAGAGAGAATACTCTACAATTTAATAAATTGATACAGGAATTCACTAGCGCTATGTTCTAGGGCCAGTCTATTATTTTGTTATACATGTGTAGATATTCTAAAGTTAAATTGATATTTAAAATAATCTTATTTTAAACAAGTTAAAATATTATCCAGTACAGTATTGTGTACTTCTCGAGAAAACAATCTGATCAATAATTGACCAATAAAATATCTTCAAATTCCAACAAAAACTTCGCAGTCGATTACCATAAACTCAATAGTTAAGACACATTCTTTTCTCTTAAATAAAGTTGTTGCTTATCACTCAAGCTAAAGTAAAATTGTCTAACAATTTCAAGTTTATAAAATTAACAACTCATCAGTAACTACTATAAAGGTCTGTTAAATACTTTTAAGTCGTGATTAATGAAAAATAAAATTTGTTCAGGTGAAAACGAAAACAACAAAGTAAACACTTAAAGAAAATATTGTCAATCTGCAGATGTTTGTTAATTCGTCATTTTCATTAAAGTTACTAAAAAATTAACTTAATTGTTTCAAGTCTTACTTTGTTGAAATTATTCATAATAAATATGGAAAGATAAAGTATACTTATCGGAATTTCCATTGTATTACAAAGTTATATTGAATCGACCAAGGTTGTACTATTTATCTACTATAGGAGTTTCATGATTTGACATAGGATTGACAGATTTTTTTTAATTATAAAAACATTCACTTTACCATATCGTTTGAAATGTGTTTTTCGAAAACTGTTTACAGATTATTTAGATATGCTCGGGCAACGTTGAAGTACTGTTATCCCCAATTATAGTCCATTTTATTGACAATAAAAAGTTATGCTGTGCAAAGAATCGCACAGGAAACGTCCTACTACTTACCTAAATGGAATCGTAAGTTTCCTTAAAAATTTAATTCACATAAAACTCCGCAACAGAATTCTTTGCTAGCAAAATATTATAATTGATGAAAATTGTTCATTTAAATTTTAGTTTGTCAACCAATTTAGTTTTATGATATCTAGCTTGTTTGTACTAAAACTTCGAACATCAAATGTATCCAAACATTCCAAAATTTCTTTGGATTATCTTTAACGTTTTTTGCTTCATTAGGAATAGTGACATATATACATCGTGCTTTTAGTGCTCCTGAGGTTGCAGTGCAATTAAAAGGTTTGCAGCAAAGTAGAAGTACGTCATCGTACAACAACAAAAAAGCTATGAACCTGTTTGTTAATGAAAAGTTGGTAAAGAAAACAAGAGGAAAAAAGCCATGTGTGAGATTTATTGGGAGAAGCAGAGAATATATGAATTTATAAATATATTAGAATATGCATCATTGGATAACCCACACAGACTGTCCTAAAGAGTTACTTATTAGGTCCATTACTTCTTGGACGCTATACAGGGTATTCCAAAAGTCTCGGGACGAAGCCATAAGTTTCTAACGAGTGAAGAAAAAAATCTGAAAATTTGGAGATCACTAAAGGAATATAAAAACTAAAGTTTTAGATGGTTTAAAACTTTCATATACTGGGTAGTTTTTTAAAGGGCTGATAACCTCAAAATGTTAAATTGCAACTCCTATCGAATTTCACCTCATTTTAAAGGAACACATTTCCAAAACCAAAACCCTATATTTTAACACGTTGACTGCCATGTGTATCAAAATTGATACACACTTGTTGGGTCCAGTACGCCGCCCTGTATCATTTTGTAACACAAATAATTTCGTTCTGGCCGTAGCATGCTATCAGTTTAGCTTAGCTTTTTTGCAATAAAAACAAAAATGAAGATAAGTAGGTATAAATTTAATAAACAGTTAGTGACAGTGACGATTTATTGATTGTTGAATTGTTGTCTTAAATTCGAGACTATCTATTTCCTTTTTTTAAATTAGTTAAAATAATCTGTTAAAAATGGCTCAAAAACTGTCCGAAAAAGAAAAAATTACTCTTTTAATGATTCGTGGCTTTGGGGATAGAACAAGATCTTATGATGAAGTGCGGCCAGACTTCATTGATTTTTTTCATGAACGATCACCGATTTCCAAATCAACAGTCGAAAGAACTGTTCGAAGATTTCAAGAAGAGGGCACTGTGAAAGATCTTACGAGAACTGGAAGACCGAAATCTGCAACAACTCCAGAAAAAACCGAAGAAGTGTTACTGTCTTTTGTTGAAGAACCTTCAAGCGTGTCAGGTACATGAAATCAGTAAAAGTTCTGTTCACAGAATTTTGCAAAAAAATAATTATTTCCCCTATAAGTTTCACCTGGTTCAGAAATTGAACGAAGATGACTTCGATAAAAGGTTGGAATTCTGCGAAATAATGCGTGAAAAATGTGATGATGACAGAAATTTTCTTCTCAATATTGTTTTCTCTGATGAAGCTACTTACTACTTAAATGGTAAAGTTAATAGGCACAACATTTAATAAAAGAAAATCATATTCAGGCACTGCATAAAATTAATGTGTGGGCTGGAATTATGGGACATAGAGTAATTAGTCCTTTTTTTTATTTATGAAAATTTGGACAGAAGCAGATATATAGAACTGCTGGAAAATCAAGTGATTCCATGTGTTCGTGCCGTATGTTCTAATGGTACTGACAATTAGTGGTGTCAACAAGATGGTCCTCCTCCACATTTTAACCGAGCAGTCTGAGACTTCATAAGTCGCACGTTTCTATACCGTTGGATTGGGGGAAGAGGCGAAACCGAGTGGCTACCACGATCTCCGGATCTTACACCACTCGATTTTTTCTTTTGGGGATTTCTAAAAAGTAGAGTGTATGCAACAAATTCAGAAACAATATGATCGTTTGTGTCATTGCGAAATTGAGGAAGGTCGACAATTTGAAAATATATTATAAAAAATCGTAATAAACATGTTTGGTTCTCATTTGGTAGTATAACTCTAAAAATAACTAATATACCGGGTTTTTGTTTTGGGGATGTGTTTTTTCATTTCTTTTAAAATAAGATGAGCCATTTTGTTAAACCTGATGTTACTAAATAGTATAATGATACCATAGAGTAGCGATTTTAAGTATAATTGACTATATGGTGGCATGTGAAAGAAACGGCTACTTTCAAAAGAACACAGTCTTCTACTGGGGGGTACCCGGGTTCTATGTATGTTACATAAAGTTTCTATAATTTTAAGTGCGCTTTTACAGGTATTTTGCTAGAACGGCTGTCTGGAACTATAAAGTACCATGTCTTGTTAGTCTCAATTTAGTTCCACAAACTAGTAACTTCCTCAATGCTTTGCCGTTTCAAAGTAGCTATTTTAATAGTAGCCGGGTAGTTCCATTAAATTTAAAAATGTTTTCAATGTGGCGGACCTTTGTTGTAGTCAATTTACGTAACAAATAGGTAACTGCTACAATTTTTCAACACCATAAATTTATTAATATTTTTAAGTTGAAAAATAGGTAACAGGTTTGAAGCATTTACTTTTATAAAGTTCCGTTTCTATAAGATCTGTTCCTGATACCAAATGTGTTGCTTGGCTAATGGTATCCATTTTGCTGTGAAGACTTCAGGAAGAACCTAATAGATGTCTTTCATTTCAGACCAGGAGACTGAAAATCCTAAATGTGATGGACCAGTACCAAAGAATTAATAAAAAATAAAGAAGGATTAACAAATTTAAGCATATAACGCAGTTTCTTTGCCTTTGCTCATTTATGTGGTTGTACTAGGTATATTTTTTTCTTCCAGTTATCAACGGACGAAAAATGTAGAATTTGAATCAAATATATAGTATGATAACGGATAAAAATACTGAAATTAAACAAGTTCTAAATTTGGGTAGTAAATTTAAAAAACTCGTTGCATTAGTGAAGGAATGGTTGAGTCGAGTGCAGTGAAGAATCTGAAATCAAATCAGTTTTATTTCGTCCGAAGTATCGCATAATGGTTGGCGCGCTGTGATCTTATTGGTCGGATCCGAGCGCATTGAGGAATGCATCGTATAAGTAAAAGATAACCATCGTCCGTACGTTAACATTAAGAATTTTATAAACAGTAATCATCTGAGAAAACGAGACGCGATAATCCAGATAATGAAGTAACCAAAAATTGTAATAAAAAATTATATGCATTACTACTATATACGTGAGGCGAACCAAAGCGAGGCTATTTTGATTTTCTCCTCACTCACTCAGGAATGTAACCTCTAAACAGGTACCAAACACACCTGAGTTTAATACACTCCGAACAAACAATTTAGATGCCAGAAGCACGCTGTCGGTGCTCTGACATGCACTGGGTTTGGTGCTCGGGCTGTACTCTTCTAGCGCACAACCAACGGTTGAACACCGCCGAGCGTACCAGAGGTTCTGGTACCGAGTGTTTGCTTGGTCCGCCGCATTCCAATGATATTGTACCTGACCGCTTCAAAGTTGAAATAGGGAATTTAGTCGAAGAACACCTATGCCGGCTGACGGGATAAGTCTTTTTTAGGTTTCAAAACACGTGGATGCGTGCTCTGGCCCTTAGTGCGATAGTGGAGTGAGTGTTGTTTTGGTTCCCGCTACACATAGTGATTCGAATTTTCTTTTGGATTTATATATATCGAGTTAGTTATGCGCAAAGTACTTAAGTATCGTCTGGAAGTTCATTTCAACACATGGTATGATAGTTTTTATTTTTTTTAACACTATTTTTAATTGGAGGAATGTTACTCCTCAGGACGAGTACCCTAAGTGTACCTACATTTCAAATATTAGTGGTTTACAATTTGTTTTCAAATTTGTACGACACCAAAATAAATATTTTAAAATATAAGATTACTTCTAAATTTTAAGATTTTAGACTCATTTATAGAATTATTTACTGTTAGAAAATTCTAAGTATATCTTTAATGTTAAATATCTTTTTAAGTAATAAGTACATACTGCATTAATGTATTAGGTAATAAATTCATGTACCCCATTGTAAAAGATTTGAAGCCTAATTTGTCCTAAACGCACCCCACTTTTCGAAATTAATTATTTTACATATTGCTGATAAGATTATTTCAAAAACGCGCGATAGTACAAAAAGCCACACACTGTTTATTCATATAGAAAACTATTTTAGTTATTAGACTTGTAATTCAATATTTAAGATAGCATTTTCAAAAAAATAATTAACTAAAATTAGAAGCTAACTTTAACGAATCAGGTTCCTGAGCAATGGGTCCTTGGTAAACCTAGTTCTTGATTTTAAGTTCTCCATGACTATTTTTGTTTGTTTGTCCACATACAAAACTATTTTAGATACTAGACCTGTAATTCAATATTTAAGACGGCATTTTCAAAAAAAAATAATGAACTAACATCTACAAGTTAACTTTAATGAACCAGATTCCTGAGCAATCGGTCCTTGGTAAACCCAGTTCTTAATTTTAAGTTCTCTATCACTATTTTTGTTTATTTGTCCACATACGAAATAATTTAGCTACTAGACTTGTAATTCAATATTTAAGATGGCATTTTCAAAAAAAAATAATTAACTAAAATCAGAAGCTAACTTTAACGAATCAGGTTCCAGGGCAATCGGTCCTTGGTAGACTCAGTTCTTAATTTTAAGTTCTCTATGACTAATTTTGTTTGTTTGTCCACACACAAAACTATTTTAGGTACTAGACATGTAATTCAATATTTAAGACGGCATTTTCAAAAAAAAATAATGAACTAAAGTCGACAAACGAGTTAACTTTAATGAACCAGATTCCTGAGCAATCAGTCCTTGATAGACTCAGTTCTTAATTTTAAATTCTCTATGACTATTTTTATTTGTTTTTCCACACACAAAACTATTTTAGGTACTAGACATGTAATTCAATATTTAAGATGGTATCTAAAAAAAAATTATTAACTAAAATATACAAGCTAACTTTAATGAACCAGGTTTCTGCCCAATCAGTCCTTGGTAAACCTAGTTGTTAATTTTAAGTTATCTTTGATTATTTTTATAAATAAGCATTGTGGCACTATATTTCCCTAATCTGGAATATACCGTTCCCCATGTTTTTTTAAACTTGGTACTGGTTTCATAATTAAATATGTCGCCCGCTATTTTTGAAAGCGACCTTGCTTGTATTTTCGACGTAAAAAAAATTCAATAATTAATAGTTTCAGATGAAATGCTCCTTGAATTAATATAATCTTATTTGTATAAACGGAAGTAATTAATCGAATTGAACGGATGTTGTTTTTGTTAGTGGCCCTCACCATCGCTATTTGTTTCTTCTTTTTCTTTTCATTAGGTTTTTAATTAAAATTACGTCTAAAGTTAATAGCACTTGAAACTTATCAATGAAAAAACCTGCAACTACTGTCATTTTAGATTTTAAGTAGATAGATCCACTTTCCACCTCAATCTACATATGTAGGCCTATTGGGGATATTTTCTTAAATATCCAGTACGAGTATTTTATCCAGATTGGTTTTTTTGATTAGACTCCCCAATCTGTGCAGCTAACTCCCCACATTTCTCCACCTAGTACCAGAAATCTTAGCCCTGCTAGATATTAGTAGTGGCAAAAGTGGTACTGCAACCTTATGTCTTTCCTAGCAGAGCCTGCATATGGCTTCTTCTGTTCTTCTGGTGTTTATGTATGCGTATTTAGCCTACCAAAGAGCTGGTTATTATTCTAATCTAACCATCTTCTTTTTGTAACTTCATACAGATCCTTTGCTTTTTTCGGCTACGGTTCTTTAATGAATTCTTTCGCCCTTTTCTCTTTCTTTTTCTACCGGGGCTCTTGTAGTTGTTTTTGCAATGACACCAGAAGGTTCCAGCCTAACTATAGCCTTTTTAAGCCAGATTGTATGGCTTGGTGACCACTGTTCCTGGTACCCAGACTAAAGTGCGTTTATTCTAACTGCCTACATTTTTTAGGATTCTTAGACACTCCGACGCTAATCTTGACTTCTTACTAGATTCAGAATATTGTGAAAAGGAATCAACAAAATCTCCTGATAAACTTAAATTAGATATATTAGATGAAAGTGACTCCCACTTATGTTCTATTTGAAAGTCAAATAAATGCCTTTTCAAATTTAAAATAATAAACGTATCTTATTGTTTAATAGCAAGTTTTACTTTGGACTTATTAGTGGAATTTTTATTCACGTCAGTGATTATGTTTTTTTTATGGAAATGTCAATACTAGCATTGTTGTAATAATTAACATGAATTAATGAAAATTGAGCTTTAAAATTATTTATTTTTAACAATGAATCCATTATCATCACAAATTTATATTTTGTCCTGTAATTAACAACAATACAAACTATTCATGGAATTAATTTGAAAATTTTAAAATTGTCATTTTTTTTAAAATATGAATTAAAATTTTTGCTTATCTTAACCTATATAGTGTTGCATATCATACGAAAAGGCTTAAAAAATGCTGTAAAATAGTTGAAATATACCAGTAAAATGTCATATTTTTCCAATAGAACAAATGACCCAAGAAAATCTGAGAATGTGAAGATGAAACTGATCTCTTCTGTTGTTGAACTGACATGGAATGGTGCAAAGGCAAAGGCTACACAAAACACGAGTTAAATTACTGTTCAAATATAATAGAGCTGTAGTGTTGATTTAATCCAGTGTCAATAATTTGCTATAGTCTTTTTTCTTCTGTCTTATTGCTGCAATATTGTAAATGTTCCTAAGCTCAGGTAGGTTTTTATCTTTGGCTGAGTTTCTTTTGTAGTAGATTATGGATCATAATTGGTATTGGAGCAATTTGTGTACCAAACTAAATCAGTAAAAGCAGAAAGTTGTTAATTAGGAACCACAAAATTTTATACTGAAAAGTAACTAAACGAATTCCACCCTGGTAGCATGTTTTCTTTTCTGTTCGTTCGCCCAGTAGCGTTGCGAGAATTTGCGATCACGAGGCTACCATGCGCTTAACACGCATGCGAACAGAGATTAGTCTATAACATCTTACTTTTAACTTTATAATCCAAGATTACAGCTAAATACCGAATTTTGTCATTTAATCTACGCTTTTATGTTTCATGTTAGTTAGTAGATCGTTAGAAATATTGTGATTGGTGGTTTTTAGTACGTTTCGGTAAGATTCCATTTGCTTCTTCAGGCTTTCGGTAATTTGGTATGCTTAGAATACAACAATATCAGTTTACGAATAACAAGAAGCAGAAGCAGAAACGGACAGTTAGCAACGATCTGAAGATGGTAAACGTGATCTTGACGAAACGTCGTCGAAGCATCAATTACGTTCTTTTTGAAGATCAAGTAGTGAATACACGAAAGAAAACCCTCCTAGTGCATTTTCAATAAACAATAGTTGTTTGTTTTTGAAGAGGTTTTTTTGGAACTACAAAGAAGAACAGGAATAGGAAATAAATATATGGGATTCAGGATCAAGAAGACTCTATAAAACGGTACTAACAATAATTGTTCTACAAGTAAGAGATTATAAAGAGAAAATTACAAACAAATAGATAAAAAAAAGAGCAATCAAGAGATGTTCCATCAAACGATCTATTTAAAAGAGTTAAAAAATAGAGAACAAAAAACCTATAAAGCATATGAAGATAATTGTCAAAAATGCAATTTTTTATAAGCCGAAGAAATCATCGGTTTTATCTCAAAGATGTTGGTATAAGATTTAAAAAATAATTCAAAAAATAATCACAAAATCTACAGCATCATCAAATGTATTTCGGTTACATATGTTTGTCTCCATTAGAACAACATTAGACCTGAATTTATAGTTTTTTGGCAAAATACAGTTTTTCACTTTCCAACATAACCAGGCAAGCAAACACTAAACTTAAATGTTTATTAAAAAAACAGTACAAGCAAATTCTGAAAATAGGAACATGCGGCAGCACCAAAAGAACTATAATTGTAGATCTGATGATACCCTAATGGGGTGAAACAAATTTAATTTTGTGATTGTTTTATCCAATATTTTTTAAATTCGAAATAGCCTTGCAATGACCTCATATTTGTATAATTATAAATAAATATAAACATTTCTGTATCATCAGGATTTAAAAGGATTGTTGTTCCAAATTCCTAATCCTGTAGGTAATTTTATCTTTGTAATTGTTACCTTTTCTAATATATTATTAAATAAAAGTTTTCAATTTATTTGAAACTATTTTTTTTAAAAGGTCAATGACTTTTAAAGAATTTATAAAATGTATAAATAATAACATGTAAAAAATATGAAAACGTTTGATAAAACAAAACTATTCATTCGATATTTATAGAATCTGGAAATAAAAAAGATTGTGTGATATACACGAAAATTTTACCAATTTTTATCAATGCGGATATTTTTAATATAATTTATACAAAACTATGAATAAAATTAATGTTTTCATTGCCAACTTAAATCAACATGGTAGGGGCTCGAATTCACATAAACTTTACCTTAAGATTAAAGTTGTAAATTAATGTTTCATCATTTATAGCTATAATCTTTATTTTCTTTAAAGTATTTAGAAAAAAATCTTCATATGCTATTAATTTTAAAAGCCTATAAAACATTTTATTTAATTAGTGTTTTATTGTTAATTACAATAATTATGACGTTTAAAGTTATTTCTAATTTTTGGCGCTACTGCTAGTTGAAGTATTAATAGGATTTTTTTTCTTAAGAAAATCATTGTTATTGCCTCGATTTCCCTAGTTTTCAGTTATTTTTACTGCCCACATTTTGAAGGACTATCTTTCAGACAGGATTTAGTAGCACGGTAGCGCTTAATATTTAAGTGGGTACCAATCAAAACCATTATAATCGATTATACCTAATTCTAAAACCGATCAAAAATTTTATAATAGCCAAAATATTAGTTACTTGCACGGTAGTCCAATCTAGCCCTAATTTAAATATAAAGTAGTTAATTTATGATTCCCTATTACCGATTTAAATAATAAGTACGTGGGTATAATGGACTGTAATGCTTAATTCGTGTTTAACTTTGTGGTTTTTGTAGCCTTCGGCAAGGTTTCGATAGAAACCTTCCAAAATAGATTTTCGATTTATTTAAATTACCGTTTAATACCGCCAGAATCAGATACACGAGACAATTTATTGGCTTAACCTACATGCAAACATTAGTAACATTCAACAGAAGATATAAATACTTTTGTTTTTGTTGCACATTTATCAGGTCAAAAGCGGGTTGGAATAAAATTAATAAAAAGTCATTCAACCATAAAATCATCCTTCAATAATATCACCCCTCAAATCATCCTTCAATAATATCATCCCCCAAATTATCCTTCAATAATATTATCCCCCAAATCATCCTTCAATAATATCACTCCCCAAATCATCCCTCAATAATATTACTCACCAAATCATCCTTCAATAATATCACCCTTCAAATCATCCTTCAAAAATATCACCCACCAAATCATCCTTCATTCATATCACCCCCCCATCATCCTTCAATAATATCACCCCTCATATCATCCTTCAATAATATCACCCGCCAAATCATCCTTCAATAATATCACCCCCCAAATCATTCTTCAATAATATCACCCTCCAAATCATTCTTCAATAATATCACCCCCCAAATCTTCCTTCAATAACATCACTCCCCAATTTATCCTTCAAATCCAACTATTCTATAGCTGTAGCCTTCTGCTAAGGCTTCGCACCTTTATGACCATTAAAGTCTTCGGTTTTTACAATTTTTATCCGCTATTAATCTTCTGAACGTACCTTATGCCAAATTATAATCTAAGAGGTTAAAATCGGGATTCCGGGTAGGCCAAGGAAATTCTCTTGTGAATAAGTGGCTTGAATGGCATCAAGTGTCTTGGCGTGTGACTTATGAATTTATTGTATTTAGCTGCTTTTCTACAGATTGGTGATGTTAAAGTTAAATATGAATTGTGTTATTGTATGTCGAGCGGCAGCATGTAGGTTCTTTTGATAGAAATGATTGACGGATGTCATGCATGGTGGTTTATACGCCTTTCAATATTAAGAGATTTAATGTACGAAAATAAATTATTGCAATAGTAAAATTTGATTAAAATTTAATAAGTAATTATATTTTAATTTAAAAAAATTACATTTGGTTTGATCTCTTGGTCCTCATTGGTCAGAAACGTCGGTACATCTTCTTTCATTACTCTTTCGGAATATTAAAGAACTTCGGTTTTTTACAAATCTAACAATATTCCTCTATGTTTGAAGAATGTATTACGGGGCTACAATCCTGAACAAGAAGCGTTTTATAGGAGGAAAATCCCAAAAATCCCCAATCCCTTATTCAATTTTCAAAAAACTTTGCCTATTATTCTTACATAAATTACAATTATAAAACTAATTTTCTTTTGAATACTTGGGTTTAGGTTCAGCTAAAAAAACTTGTCGATGACATCGTTACTCACAAAGGGTTTACCCTGTATATTTCATTGTTATGTAAAAATACATTAAATTAAAATCAAATTAAAAAATTAAAATCAAAAAATCCCAGGATTTTTCCTCAAAATTGTTTGTTAAGCTTAAAATTAATTTATTCCATACTTTATGTACACTCTGTATATTTTTGACAAAGTATATATGCGCTGGTAAAAGTTCCAAGATCTCTTTTTAATAATCGAGATTATAGTCCTAATTAACTGTATTTAGTAAGAAATGATTAAAGTTTATGGTACTGCAAGCTTGTCTTTATGGTATTCTTAAAATAATATGGAATTTTAATCACGATCTTCTTAACTAGTGCTTCGTGATGTTATTGAAATGTGTACTCTAATTATTTTCAAATTATTCTGCTACGAGAGAAATTCAACGTAATTTAATACACCAATTAAAGAATTCCATTGTGAATTGCTTACCTTCCAATAACAGACAGATATGTGTGAATATCTTAAAATTCATCATGTGATGTTCAAGAATGCTAATGAGAATGAATGTAGTGGAACTGAAAACTCGACGCCAATATGAATATAAAAATATAGATTTAAATGACCTGATATAACTAGAATAAATGATAAGTATGGTCATTTTGTTAATTTGTACGTAATACGGAAGTTATCTAAATACGAAAAAAATAAGTTTTTTATTTTATGAGGTTTTAATGGAATCAGTTATTTGTTTATTGGGTATTAAGTATTTTTTCAGATCCCGTGACAGTGGTTCAGGTGACACAAAATTTTTATCATTAGTAGACCCCACTTAAGGTATTTCGAATTTCGTATAGTCACTATAATTTGTTAGTAAACAAATTTGGAATAATAAACGAGGATTAATTAAGTATTCCTTAATTATTGAAAATCTGGTTCCTTCAAAAGACAAAAACTAATTATGCAATACTACTATAGAGTTAATTAGAAAATAATTATTTTTGGCCGATCACTTCCCCTAAAACTTTCATCCCAAATCCAGAATATTTTTAATTAGGAGAATTTTCCTGACATCGTATTTTAATCGGGTTTACCAATACCTCAGTTTAAACTAGTCTATCATAAGAAATTGGTTTTCGTTTATCCCTTAAAATAATCTTTAATTAATGAGATTGGGATATACAGGGTGTATCAATCTTTCGAAAAGTTCATAAATTTTCTTTTTAATATTGATGAGAATGAATTAAAACTTTGCAAAAGGAAGTGATGGGGACAGTATTTTTAGAATTTGGAAGCAGAAATGTATTTCTTGTAAACCGCTCTTGTTATCTACAAATGTTTAGCAAGTATATATATTTCAAATATCCTTGTACAGGATGTTCGAAACGTATTGAATGATTATGTACTAAGTACGACCATGCCACATTTTCCAGTGATTTGTATCTGTAAAAATACAAAATCAATTTTAATTTTTGGGATGCTTCTCTAGATAAGTTAAGTAAACTTTATTTCAACCAAAAAAATTAATAAAAATCTCTCCGATATAATTTCGTAACCCCCAAAACGCTCATAAATTATACTTTGAAGGTAATATTTTAGTAGTGCAATCTCGGGAAAAATAAAAAGTAGTTAAGTAGATTCAGTTTTTTCTGCAAAAATCAGTTTAAAAAAACAATATACAGGGTGTAGTTTTTTTGAAAAACGAATTTTATAATGTTTTGTTAAGTAGGGCCTGTATATTATTTTTGGTAATACTTTGGTATCTTTTCCAGGTAATGGTTATTATGCATACCAAATATCCAAATAATATACAGAGTAATTCGGAAGTTATGAGCTCCGAAAGAAATAGGATAAATTGATATACAAGTATCTCAGTTATAAAGAGTGGAAGACCCTGTATAAGATTTCACTACTTACTGATAGCCCAGTAAAAAAGCAGGATTTTACAAGTTTTCAGACTTGTTGAAAAATTTTACAAAATTTTTAAATTTTAAATCATATCTTTAAATATATGATTACCTGCAAAAATAATTACAAATTAAGAAAGTTCCTTTTCTCTTAATTTAAATGCATATAAAATATGCTTTTCTATAGTACATACTCTCATTAAGATTTCTTTAATTATGCAATGTCATTATTATATTTAAAAAACTCAAATATATTTAATTTCATTCATAATTTATTGCAATTCCATTGTAAACTTAATCTAACAATATGAATTTGATTTATTTTTCTAATATAATTTTTTCTCTATCTTTCATTATATTTAAAAAAAATGATCATTTCGATTATTTGTTCGATTAACCTTGATATTTTCTAAATAACTTAATTACATGTTATTTTGTATTTTCTAGTTAAAATTTATTCTTATTGTTGAATTTTATTTACTGTTAATTTGTTTCAACCAATTATATAAGAATTTTCATTTGAAATAAATTTTCTTTTTAATTATTGGTAGACCAGAATTCCATTACATTGAATTCTCGATTACCATAGGAAATATTATTTCAGCATATTGAATTTTCAAATTATTTTATGACACAATCCTATTACATTAGATATGACACCCTCCAGCGACCAAAAATTGAATAACAGCAAACAGATTGTCTTCGGATGGATTTTCTTTCGTAGATGCCAGTTTTTTATTCAGCCACAACATTCAGAAATAAGTAAACTGCAAATAATTTTAATAGTTTCGTCAGTACTACTTATACAAACAATATATAACGTGGACGTGGAATCTCCTCAGGGACGGCTATTTTACTTATGTTGTTACTTAGTAAAACAACCTTTCTGATAAGTTGGAGGTATCGTTTATTGATTTTAAAAGGAGGTCAATACAACAAAGTAGTATTACAAAAATTTAAGTTTAATTTCTTATAAATAATATAATGCAGTTACTTACAGAGCAACTCACTCCACTCGAGAGCACAAAACATTTTTTTTATCTAAATCAAAGTGTGGAAACGAGTATTTTATTATTTGTCAAAAAAAGTAGTGACAGGAACAATTATAACGGAAACTTAGGGAAGATCGATCGATGAAGTGATTCGAAATAGTGACGTATCCCTTATTTTGTGGGTCTAATTGGCAGAATAGGTAATCTAATATGGGTCAGTATTAATTGTTGCCTACCATCGAAATATGGCATTATGATTCTGCGAAAAATGTTCGTATTTTATTCAACCTTCAAGCAAATCAAGCCTTCGCCCATCAAACGTGTTTTTATTGAAGGATCCTCGTGTATTCTTTTGCTGGTTCAATTAAAATCCATGTATACAGATTTCGGCCTGAATATTTGTATCCATACACGAATCCATGCTAGTGATAAATAACGCGTTATGAAAGAGAGAGAACGTATTACTAATATCTTAAAGTAGGGATACATCGAGGTGGGAACATCGTTACAGTCAATTCGATAATAACGTACCGGCAGTCGTGGTGGTATAGTTCATTTCAAGATATTTCGTTGACTCACCATCTGCTTGGAGAGTACTATGAGTTAATCTTGTAAATTCTTCATTTTAAAGTAAAGAACAACAGGGTCGTACTCGAGTGTCAGCCAGGAATTTAGTGACTAGTGATGCTCAAGCGCTTCGAGCAATACAATTATTAAGGGTTTAAATACCATCCTGTACTAATTTGCTTGGATTAACGACCACCTACCGAGGGAATTACTAATAGTTCTCTGAATGGAAGTGACAGGTCAACGAAATATCTTGAAATTAACTTTACCTTTAGTTCGGTCAAGATGGGACACGTCGCTGCCCGCTGCAGTACTAAACCTTTATCTAAAATCATTCAAAGACATATAATTTCTATTTCGGTACACACAATGATTACATTACCCATTAAACTATGCAATCTTTACCTTAATTGAGCTTGTAACTCTTTCCTAGTTAGTACCCATAGTGCGCAATTAGATTTCTACACTTTGTATTTTTGATTTTAGGGCAACCAGACACGCCCGATGATTTAGAGAAAGTCGTACTTTTCCAACAGATAATTGAGTCCCATCGGAAGCATCATCATTAAATCAGTTATTAATCTTAATTTAGCATATTCAGTTTTCAAAACAAATGACAATCAAATAGAATTTTATGCTCGAGTGCGTTGACGATGAGCATCCGCGGAGTTTCATGTTCGATACGTCGTTACAGTCAAACGCACAAGGAATGTGGTGTTCTGGTCTTGCTACAATTTGCTTATCCGCTGCGTCTCCTTGCTCTTTCGAATAATAATTTCATTAATCAAAGCCATTTTGCGGTCTAAGCTTGCATGTGATCATAAACATCGATGGTTGGTAAATTGTCGTTGCCCGTAAATGGACGTAAATAATTTAATGTAAAAGACATTAAAGTTGGCCAAGAAGTTAATAAGCTCGGTTTGTAATTATTCATTTAATCAGTTATTGATAGACTATTAATAAAATAAGTGCGGTATAGGTGGCCTAATGACTTTATTTCGCCAGGTCCCCCCAATTATTTGTTTGTACTCTCACAGTTTTACGATTCTCAAATAGGTATGGTATTTCTATTCTAATTTGCACAGTCTCAAAAAAAAGGTCATGAAAGAAACTAAGAAGATCCACGGGCGCTGGTGCTTCAGTATCTACGTAAATTTGATGTTCATGTAAATAATAAAAGAATTTTAGTTTTTATTAACGATTGAAATGTTTTATTTTTTAGATTGAAAAAGTTGGAAAAGTTTCAACATTTTTCATAATTAAGTTACCACATTATTACTCAATGAAAATGGCTCAGTCTAGTTTGTACAAGAAAATTAAATAATTTTAAACACAGTTTTTCTTGAATGTATATAAAACAATTAATCACTGTCCAAGAACAATTTTTAGAAAACTAAACTATGCAAAAAGTGCTTCGTACTCATTTAGTCTAATAATTATGGGTTGGTTGTAAGAAGGGTAACATATACTCATCTAGTATTTTATGACATGCTTATTTATTTTTATTAGTTCTGAAATTCTATTAATTATTTATTGTTCGATTTGACACTTTTAAATTTAGGAAAAAAATCACTAGACGCGCTACTGTCTGAGAACTTAGAAGGGAAATGATTTACGACTACAGAAACTCAGTCAAATAGTTATAAATTCATGTGCGGTTGATTGAGACTTGATTTGACCAACTGAACTTCACTATCTCAGTTATCAAGCGATTATACGTGGTATATACAATATTTAAATGCCCATTTCTTACGAAGTTCTTAAAATTCAATAGTACTTATATTGAGTGAACCAAGTAAATGGAGTTAAAATTTAGAATAGAAATACTATAGATACCAGTTTGTTCTTGGAACGGAAATATTTTTATTACCGATTATTATCAACGACAATAAGAACCAAGAAAAATGTAATAAATTCTTGTGATTAATTCAAAATAATCATGTATGCTTCATGAATATGTATACTCGGTTTTGCATATTAATTATTGGAACTATTTCTCCTCCAAATTATTCCGAATATTCTTAATCCAATGAGAATAATACAAAAATAATATACTAATTTATTGCGAAGAAAATATCTATAGCAACTTTACTGTGGAATGTTCTTCCGCTCCTCCTTTATTTTCGTTTCGTTATCGTTACTCAGGCTGCGTTATGCATTCTCTATTTGTGCCTTTTTTGATGCAAATCAATTAATTATCTGGTGCTTCTGTTCATCTGAACACGTATTCTAAATGGTAGTGCATATTTTGCTTGGAAACTATCTGCAATTATGTCTACTAATATTAATCGAACCAGAAGTATGAATTATCATTATCATTAACTTTATCTTAGATCGCAATAATTTAAGAGGGTATCTTACCTCTATTATTACATCATCTTTACGGAATTAGGAAGTTGTAATAAAAAATGTTCGTTATGATGTTATTTTCTTATTAAGTTATATCATAATTTCTGTACGTCGTGGAATAATTTGTTCAAGTACCATGTAAATGAATTTTAAAAGACAATATTGGGATATTGGCGAAAGCTATAAATTTCTACTTTCTCATTTATTCACCCCTTGCTTTTTTTGTCTTCTCTCAGTGTTGCTGTTACCTTCTTTCTTTCTTTTAAAGTCATGAATAAATTTGAAAGTTATACAGAAAAGTTAAATGAAGAAGTTGATGAGAAATTGGAAGAGCAAAATACAAAATGAAAAAAGTTGGAGGAAAATTTGAAATCGAAATAATAAAAACGATTGAAAAAATTAAGAAGAAAACTGGATTTAGATAAATGTGAAAAAATTATACAATAAATAGAAGAGAAGAATGAAATGACAAGGAGCCTTCAGAAGGTATTCATGATAAAAGAAAACTAAAGGAAAAGACGGACCAAATACAACAACAAAGATATGAATGAATCTAAAAAACAATTTTAAAATGGAAATTAAGCAATTAAACTTACCGTGTAAACAGGTGAATATAGAGAGCTGAAAAAGTTTTGGAAAATGAAAAAAAAATTGAGATGATGATGATAAATTGGAAGAAGAAAATACAAAATTAAAAAAGTTGGAAGAAAATTCAGAGAAATTTGAAATTGAAATGATAAATAAGATTCGAAGAAATGAAGAAGAAAATGAGATAACGTACATTGTGAATATGTACAAGAATTAGAAGGAAAGAATGAATTAGAATTTTAAATAAGGGGCCTTTAGAAGATATAAATGAAAATGACATTTTAAAGGCAAAACGGACCAAAAATATAACAAAGGAATTAATGAATCTAAAAAACGTGTTGACAATTTTAAAGGCAAATTAAGAAATAAGCTTATAGTTAAATCAGGTAAAAATATAGAAAAATCATGTAAGAGAGCTGAAAAAGTTTTGGAAAATGAAAAAAAAATTAGAAAAAGAATGAATTAAAAAAAAATTTGGTGATAGTGAAATCATTAAGAGTAGAAAATATCTTTTAATTTACTTTTAGCTTTATTATTATGATTATGTATTCCTTTTTCAACAATTAATGTTAATCATCTTTGTTAGCTTTATCGACTGAATATGTTTCGTAAAATTCCTTTTTGAGTAAAAAAATCGTATCTAAATATTTCACTGAATTTACTCTATTTAATACAGCATTATCTAAACTTACTTAATTTTAAATCGTATTTGTTTTATATTCGTCTGCTGCAATTAATAATTCATGTATTTAAAGCTATGAGCTAATTCTGTCAAGAGTTATACCTATTTATGCACTGAATCAATATCCTCTTCTACAGATTTTTTTAATAACTGTGTTACATCCAATTTTTTTGATGCAACGTACTACAATACACTTTCCCATTTCGGTAACGAAATGAATGTTTTGTTGTTCTTTAAATGTGAAGCGAGATGGATATTACAATGAAGCTTATGCATAACTTAACTAGAAAAGAAAGACCATAGCAAATTGCATAGGGTCTAGCAATTGAAGAACTACATAACAAAAGAATGAATCTCCATCTATTCACGTGGGTTGGACGACGTGGCCATGGGAGGAGCTGTTCAAATATTTAATATTAATGAGTTCTATGGAATATATTTTGTAGTTACATCAAGTGACGTTATTTCCTTACAGATTCCCAGATCGAAATGAAAATGTACATATTAATTAAATACCTGCGTACTGACGTAATAATTGAGTTGTTTATCTTCAATGAACTATTCATTATTTAATTATTTTAATATTGTACTTGCAATGAAAACATCTACTGTTAGAACGAACTAATAAAAGTGCGGATCATGGAATATTATTCAATTTCGAGCAATTACAGCATGGACGAGGTAATTTTAAAGAAAAAATCTGATAAATATACTGTGTCATTATAAATAAAAAACGAAAAAAATTTCAACTTTAATGTCCTATATCTTATTTCACCGCCATATTTTATTAATGTATATTTGGTCCTATCGCCATATTTTGGTCCAAATAACCTACGCTTAGCCTATGTTCCAATAGTTATGAATCACCCTGTAGAAAGTGATTAAAGTGAAGCCACCCTTACATCGGATAAAATAAATAAAATACTATCAGAGCAAACAAATTAAAAAACTTTTGAGTAGTAATGATAATACTAAGGCATGAAGGTACACTAATGATTAAAATGATCGAATATTTAAAATCTGTCATAACTTTTTTATAAAAGTTAATTCTAATGAATTAAGTATGAAATCAGAAAAAAAGTTTATTTTATAAATGTTTAATGAGCAATAAGTTTTTATAAGAAAAAGAATATTGCTGAATTTCAGCAAAATTGAACACCATTAAGATGAGAAGTACTAAGCTTTTCATGAAAATAAGGGTATAGTTAGTAAAAAGTACTTTCTTTTCAAGCTCTAATTACTGCTTTTATTTTCATAGGTCTACTAAAATGTAAACAACTTAAAATTTGGTATATCACTGAAACCTATTACATAATGTTGAAATAATTATGGAATTTAAAGATTTCTAATGATGTCACAATGGATTATGATAATTCGAGTAATATTCTCAAATAAGAACAAAGAATGTTTTAAAAAATCAATTTAATCAATAAAAGTCTAGATGAGTCGATATGTTGTAAGTTTTTTGTAATTATTTATACCAAATTATTGTAAAGATAAAAAAAATTGTGACATAATGAAATAAATATATATATATGTATATTTTATCATTCAATTTCATATTATTAAAGTCAGGCATTTTAGAGAAAAAATTTCATAAATATTCTGTCGGTTCATAAAATTATGCATAAAGCTGCGATTAATAAATAAATTATCAACAACAACGTCACTTTGTGATTATAAACTAATATTGTTCCAAAATATAAACATTAAAATTTGAAGTGTTTTCCCCTCACTTGGACCGATAAGCAAATTTCTTCACATTGAAACCCAATTGGGTTCAAATTTTTTGAAATTAAAAATACAACTCCAGTACCTTTGAGAACATCAAAACTTGTAATTTTCCTAAATACCAGAAGTTATTTTTGAGAGATTTTTTACTGGAAAATTGGGAAAAAGACACTTTTTAGTAAAGATAATTTGGTGTTCATCAAGGAATTAAGTCTTTTTATAGTAATAACATTTATTATGTGAGCATCGACGGCTAAAATTAAATTATTTAATGATGAAAAAGTAATTTGAGCTTGTTATTGCTGCTAAAATGAGCAAAAAACAAATTAATTGTATAATAAAATAATTCTTTATTATTTCTAAATAAAATATAAAATTTCAACTCCCATAATTTATGGGATATTTTCGTTTTTATTATTTGAAAATATTTTATTTTAATAGTTTAATTGAAATTTGTTTATCTTAAGATTACATAGTTTTATTTACCTATTGTATTATGTATTCATTTTATTTGTTTAAGTATTTATTTTAATGTATATTCTCAATTTATTATTTTCGCCCAATTAAGTTATCATATAATTTAATAAATCCAGTTAAAATTTAATTTAGAATTACCAATCAAATTTTCCTAAAATTACTTTCAATATCAATTTATGATGTATATATTTTTATTTTATAATATTTTTTATTCTTCTAAATTAAAAGGATTGCATCTTGCGTTGTCTTCAGCTTCACATAAAACTTTCTGATAATTTGAACCCACTAGACAACGACCTCATGTCAGGATCTTAACTTTTCGTTGACTTCGGATTATTTATTAGGCATTTCACTGTTTCGTTAAATATAATCTTGCGAGATTTGGTAGCTAATAATTTCTGAAATAAGCATATCTCCGCATCTAGCTTGTCTGACTAAAATTAGAAATTGAATATATAATTGGGTTTTTAATTAATTGAAATCTCTAATAAAAGAATATTTTTACCAAAAAATAAACCCATCTTTATTCATAAGTTTTCATAAATGCAGAGGTTAAATAAGTACTTTATAATTTGTTTACAAGAATTATTAATTTTCTTGTCCCGAATGGGATTCTTAATTTAATTTTAATACAATATTTTTTTAGTTTTTTAAGTAAACATTTAAAATCGTTTTAGCTTGCACACATAATTAACCTACTTTAAAGTTTGTCAATATATTTAGACATTAAAAAATCTGACATATGTCACATGTAGGATTTAATTCCCCCCCTTAATGTAATTACCGATAAATATTAGTGAGTCTTTTTTGTAAAACACTTAATTCTAGCCATCTAAAAAATAAATGGTAAACTGAGCAGTTTTAATAGTTTTTTAAACTGCAAAATATGAAAAAATACTATCTATTTTGCTTCATATAATAGTTTTGTGTCAAAGAAATCACAAAATAGAAGCAATTGGACGGGAAAACAATCATTTGTACCGCATATTAAATTTGTTAAGGTAATAATAACTAAAAAAATAATTTTAGCTCCTCAAAATGCAGAGAAAATGCATTGAATATTAAATAAAAGTAGGCAAACACTGAAAGAATATGAAAGTCAACAATTTGAAATTTTAATTGTTAAATTCACAGTTATTGAAAATCTATGAATAGGTAAATAAAAATTTCAACCTACAGACTGTTAAAAATCTATGAATAAGTGTTGTTTGTTGATTCCTAAAAATTGTTTGGTTTATTTTTCATTTAATTGTAACGAAATATTTCAGTTCAGACAATAATTACATTACCAACAGTAAATGATTTAAAATATATTCTTCAAGAATGTATATTAAGGAACTAGTTCTGTTAACTTTGGGTTATATATCCAGAATATTAAAAAATATACACACGTTTAGGTTTATTGCTTGTTTTCCAAAAAGTAAGTGTCTAATAATGTTTCATATTTTCAAATTGAAAAGTACCTACTACATTATTGGGATTGAAACCGATTTCTTAATAAAAAATAAAGATGCATTATAATTAGCATTTAACAAAACAGAAATTATTAGAAAATAAAGATTGAATCAGCAAATTTATATTACAATAAAGAAAATGTCAAGAATCTGTAACTATTCAGAATTAATAGGCACATACCAAATTACATTTATTTTTCTACGATCGAACAAAAAGTTTCCAACTTTTGCATTATTGACTGTGCTAATGCAATAATGCAAAAAATACTTAACTACGGTAAATTGTCTTAATTGATATTAAAATTGAAATTAACCCAAAAAAAATTAAATAATGTTAGTTTGAAAGTGTTATTATTAGAGATATTACTATTATTAGTTAAATTTCTTATATTATAAAATACTCCATTAACATTTTAAATAAAAACAAATTTAATTCGATCATAGAAATAATGTGCAAAAGTGCAAAAAGCATATTTAATAATTTAATAATTATTTCAATTTATTTGAAAAAAAATTATCATAACATTGAATTAAACTATGGAAAAAGCAAATAAAATCAAATCAGTCAATCAAATAAACTAGATTGATTTGATGAATGCTTATAATTAATTATATTTATCTCTTTCAAGATTCAATTCACAAAATTATGAAATGAAAAAAAGGTTTTCAAAAATAATTTTCTAGGTTAAAAAAAATACCATGTTTTTTAATTGTCTGAAATGAACTTAAATTCGATAGTCGAAAATGTTTTTGAGAAAAAAAAATCGAAAAACAGATTTTTCTATTTGCTCTATTAAATAATAATATGACTGTCTAAACTGTTTTTATTTGCTAAGTGATATGAGTATTTCTATAATTATAATTATAAAAAAACGCATTCAGAAAAAGCGAGAATGCATTACAGTTTCTCCTGTAATATCTTGAAATCGCCCCAAAGAAGAATTCATTCAAACTCACAGAAATTCTATATAAAGAGTGCCCGCGAAAATAATGTATATTTTTAAATAGCTTATAGATCGTATCGTTAGCAACAAAATATTGTAATACTTTTTTTTCTAATTTCATTAGTTTACAAAAAAAATTCCCTTTAAACATTTACTCGAAAATTTATACGTGCTAACACCTCACGCTTTAATAAAAATTTGTGTCATATAAGAAAGGAATATCTACCTGATGAATCATAAAATTGTGTTAGTTTGCAGAAAATTCGGATCGTTTAATCGATTTAAGTTTATCGTTTGGTAAAATAGTTTCAATAATTCAGGGAAAATGTCATTATTCAAATCAAGAATATCACGACATGTTTATTAATCTAATCCGCGATGTTTTGTATCAGTGTCTCAAAGATTTTTGGAAACTTGTAGTGTTTACCTAAAAAAAGTAGTGGTAGAAATCTGTCAAATGTGTAATAATTTACGAGAATACATTTTTCACTTTTTTACATCCCCTGTAATCGACCATTCTAAATAACCAGGGGTACTAAAATAATAACTTATTTTTAAAACGTTTAAAAAAACTATTGTTTATACTTGACTGAGTTATCGGTGTTGCCAGCTTTAGTTGCTTTTCGGTAAATAATATTTGGATGAACCCAAAATACTAACACGTGCGAGAAAAATTTTTGTATTTAATGAAATATTTTCGACGTTGTACACTTTGTGGATCGTCCTGTATTTGAATACATTTAGCGTCTTTTTATGTCGAGGTATCAAGATAATAATTTGTAGCAGGTAGGCAGGACTAATAACTAGACTTTGTTGTTCATATTGCTGCAAGCTGTAAATAGCAGAAGACCTAACTCACCTAACCACAAATAATGCTAATCATAGCTGAAGAGATTATTACAGACGTAGGTTGTAAATAGAGACCAGACGAATTGCATTCTATCAGGAAATTTTGCATAACGTTATGATTGATGTAGGAAAGCAAAAAAATTAGCTGCCGTATAGGTATACAGTATATTAATTGTATTTTATGTATCAGTAATGGAAGTTTGGTGTACTTAAAAACATAAGTTAATTAAAAGAATGACGTCTAACTGACTTGCATAATTGTGTAGTATGTCGATCTCTTAAAATTTTAAATTGTTTTCAATAAATGTGTCATATCTGAATTAATGGACTTGTTTGTTATTAAATCTAATTCTAGTATCATTACAGTACATTATATATCTTATACAGGGTACGGCATTAGTGCGACGAATTTTAGTTATATAAAAAAAGATCATATTTCAAACAATATATATATATATATATATATATATATATATATAAATAAATACAATCCAGGATCAATTCAAAGTAATTTTTTACCAATGCGTATTTCTAATTATAAATGGTTCATATGTGAAACCATAAGTTTTTAAACACTTTCACTTATTGAAGAAAATTGAGGTTATGTTAGATAAACGATTGTAATAATAAATTTTTTATTTTTAAAACAATGTATGGAGACCGGGATTTAAATTTTGAAAAAGTTGACGTTATTTAAAACGTTCATTTATTTTTTTAAAATTTTGATATTTGATTATATCAAAGTAAACCAATGCTTTTTTACAACTTTTCAAGATGAACTTTACAACGTCTAAAATGCATTAATAGAAACACCAGCTTGTAAAAAATATAGAAGCTTCGGTATATATGACTAAAATTGTGAAAAAACGAAATATTTCTTATAAATTTTCTTATTGACGAAGCTCCAACCGTATCACTTAAAACTTGTGTTGGCCCCACACATAGAATTTTCGGTATTTGGTCATCAATTGTAAAAGTAACCGACAAACGGATAGGACATGGTTTGACACATATTTCTAAACAATGGTATTGGAATACTAAATCGATTACAGAAAAAGTGTGAACCTTGATTAATAGTATTGTCATTCGGGTCATGTATTGTACCGTTTAAGTACTGTTTAAGACGTACCATTCATAATACCAATAGATTAGATATGTTGTAAGGTTTGTTAAATCTCGAATAGAGATGTTAGTTTGTTATTTTTCAATAGGATTTGATGGGTTCCAAAGATATTTATTAACAGTTTTGATGTCAGTTTTTATGAGAATCAATGTGAATTGTCAATGGTAATGGATGGTTTCAGACATATTTTCAAGTTATTTTTATTGATTATGTTCATGGATTTCAAAACGAAAAGATTTATTGTGAAGATCGAAGTGAACATTGTGTATTTCATGTAAATAATGAAGGAAAACTAGAAATACGCTTGAATAAATATTTTAAATTTTAATTTTGGCAAATCTATGATTGCATTCACATAGTGAAAGATCAAAAAAATAATTTAAAAGGGTTGTTGTTGCCATATCTGAGTGTACATTCACAAAAGGAAAATGGGGGAAATAAGTCCTTTAGTGTCACAGTCTATAAGATTTTATTTTTCATAGAAAAAAGGAAAATTATCGGTTTCGTGGCAAAATGGCCTACATCTTCTGGTTCAAATTATAAAAAAATTCTGTAATTAAAAACAACAAAGATTTTTAAGTAAGGTTTATTTTTTTATGTAGAATGTAATTTTTATAGAATTACTTTATTAGAATTTTTATAGAATTACTTTCTACATAAAAAATAAAATTCTCTTCATCCTATATTAAAATAGCCGTTACCTACAAATCTTATATATAAACTATCTCCTTTACACCAAACTATTTGTTGTTTTTAATACAGAATTTTTTTATGATTTGAACCTGAAGATGTCCCATTTTGCCACGAAACCGGTAGTTCTCCTTTTTAATGACAAATAAAATTTTATAGACTATGACAATAAAGGACTTATTTCCCCCATTTTCATTTTGTTAAATAATTATTTATTTACAAAAGGTTCTACATACTGCTCGAATGTAGTAACACGGAATGTCCAAGAAAACTCAAAAACAGGTCTGTAAAATTTAAGCTACGTTACAACTTTTTACAAAAGGAAACTTTATGTATGTTAACATTTTAAAAAGTTTCAAAAATTTTCGAAAATTAGAACGACTGAAAGCCTTTTTTTATATGTTTCGACCTCCTACAAACAAATTAGACTTTTTTATTTTGAAACAGCTTGAAATTCTGAGTTTTGTATAATTTTTAAAAGATTTTTAAGCATTTTTTTAAAACGTATTTTTCGTTGAACCAAAAAGTCTCTCTTTAGCCATTTGAAAATGTTCGTAGATTTTCGTCCAAAGAGGGGAGGAAGTTTTGAATATAAATTATTTCCAATTTGAGTTTTGATCGACCACCATTTTAATAGTTTTCAAATTATATTCATTCGGTTTTTTTAGTAGCTACAAATTTTAAGGATTCACCCCCCCACTTGTTTAATTTCAATGGCTTTTTAAATAATTGTGTATTTTTAATTTGATAGATCATCAAAATCCGAATTTGTATAATTTCTAAGGAATTTTTAAGGGTTTTCCAGTTTCTCCGTATTTTCAGAGGCGTACAATCAATTTTTCAGGAATTTTGTTTAGCTCGTACCTACTTTTCTTTGATTTCTTCTATGCAGAATTTCAGTCAATCAAAAAGTGAAACACTTTCATCGATTATTCGTTCCGTGTCAAAAAAAATTATTTTGATCAATCGTTATTTTAAAAGTTTTCGAGTTACATCCAAGCCCAATGGTTTGAAAGAATTTTTAAAATAGAGTGAGTTCGAAAAAAATCTATTTTTTTTAAATTCAAATGCCTAAAAAATATGCGGAAAAGAGAATTTTTCGAAAACAAATATTTTACGTCCAGCTACAAAAAATAGTTGTCAAAAGTGAAGATGACATACATATAAATTAAAATAATTGTAAATTTTAAAATTTTCTCTACACTTTTAGTTATTTCATAATATAACATCAAAAATAACTGTTTCGTATGTATTTCAACCTCCTAAAACTAAATTTGTTGATAGATTAAGAATCTCCGAATTTTATATCATTTTAAGGCTATTCCAGTTTTGTTTAACTCCTACTTTTTTTAACCCCGAAGGTGACTCTATGCAACAATTTAAATGACCAAAAGAAAAATTTTTCAATTAAAACAGATACCCGGAAAATGGCATATTCGTATCTAATTTCCATTAATGAATTCTTGCATTTTAAGACTTCTGGTATAATTCAAACGTATAAATTATTTAAATAATATAAATATTCTTAGTCACACTTGGTCATAAATGCGGATCTAATACCATTTGAATTTTGCAATTATTTCTCAAGCACCACGCCTCCTTTCAACTCGTATATTTTACTTTTACGTAAATTCTAGTATACACTGCAACGTATAAAAAAAATCTATAATAGATATAAGCTGTTGAATATTTATTTCAGTGTTTGCTGCATTCTACGTAAAATTGAGGTTACGTAATCGTAGGCAAAATGCATTTTTCATGTCGATGTGTACTACTTAACTTGTTTTTTAATAATGAATCGATAAATTTATGGTACCAAGGTAAAACTTATTTGCTTACGTAAATGTCATTAACTCACCGTCGGATCCGTTAGTATAAGATATTTATTTATTTATTTATTTTTACATCCACCTTTTACCGTTTTGGTTTCATCACAATGGGGAGATGTAACTAGTGAGTAAATGACACTTTCTTAACTAGGTCAACAAAACATTTTGTAACAGGAGGGTTGCTCAAATTTCTAAGTGTGATTCTTGGTCATCTATTTTTGTAATTATTGGGTTTGATTTTTACAAAGCTCCTTATATAAAACTAAGTGAAGAATTTGAAAGAAAGTGTAAAAAGGAATATTTCATTGTATAAACCATTAACTGCACATCATACACGATATTTTTAATACATCACACACGAGAAAATATAAACGTGATTATTTATATATATTTGAATAGTTTATGTTGTTAACGATGAACCGACTCTTTATCTTTTATGGGAGGGTTCATATAATAAAGATAATTTATAAATAAATATAAAATTAGTTAATGTTATAAGCGCCAAGTTCAATTTGAAATGTTAATTTCTGTTTTGTAATCTCTATCACTCTTTAATTGATTTGATCAGAAAAATGGAATAAAAGAAATATACAAACATAAAATACATAAATTTATTAAATAAAAATATTCTCAATGAAATCCATAGACGAAAACAAAAACCATGAGAAAATTATCCAAAAAAAAAATGTTTAAATATTAAAATGTTTCTCAAATAAATCAATGCAATAATGTACATGTATTAGCTATTTCAATAATAAAAACCTTGAACACAATCTGTGTCAATTGGGGAGTTGTTGTTCATTCCAGCGGGAAATCCAGAATGTTCCTCCTCGATGTTAGCAGTTCCAAGTTCAATACAATTCTTGATAAACTTATTATTAACTCGTTGCGCTTAAAAGTGTCATTATAAACGCGCCCTTTTTTGTTTCTTTTATATACAATAAATCTTATTACAATAATGTATTATCCATTTTTACTTCTTCCACTTTTATACAATTATTATGAAAAATATTACTAAATTCTTTTGATACATACAATTTAATTGAATTCTAATAAATATTATTATATTAACATGTAGCACTGCATTTTTTAAACATTTACTTCAATTAAATTAACACCTATTATATGATATATGTCACCTTTCCCAAATAGCTAAAATTTCCTATAAATCTATCAAATGATATGATTAGAATACTATATGCTAAAAATAAGATAATTCCAGATTATTTTTACATATTTTATTTTACCAGATGTATTATTAATTTCTGAGAAGACCTGAAATTTTTCATACATACTTGTTCGGTTATGTTTCTTATATATTAAAAATGTTATTATTGTATTGTTTCAGTTACATACATTTTTCTTTTTAAACGAAATGAAGCTTTACATGTTATTATTGGATTGTTCATCTGTTGTCAAATTTAAAGAAAAAAACTTTAACTTTACTTTAGGAAATATTAGCATTCAAATAGTGTCAACGGATTAAAGTTTTGCTAATACATTAATAAAATAAATAGAATAAAATTATCAATGAATTTTGGAATAAGATGGGTTGGGAGAAGACAAAATATTCATTGGTTTATAAAACCGAAAGAAAACACTATAAAAAATAGTGCAGGCAAAAAAGAAAGGCGTATAACTTGTTTTTATCGGATGAAGGTAGGACTGCTAATTTACCAAAAAATGATTCTCAATACTCTTGGTTTAAATAACTTAATAGTACGCCATTGGTTGAAATCCTACTAAGATATTGCTTCTCCCAAAACTATGGGAAATTAAACTACTTAAACCGATGATAATGGAACCGCCCAAATAATTTCTGAAAGACTTAACAACAAGCAAAAAAAAGATTAAGACGAAAGAATAAGGAGCACCTAAAAAAAGAATGATTCAGAATTTTTTGTTCGTTAAGTTTTATCTTGCTTAAGTTTATATATTTTAACGTATTTTTATTAAATAATAATATATTACTTTTTACTTATATTATATTATATTAAATACACAAGAAGGTACAGTTAAAAAATTTCATTGAGTCATAAATTTTTAGTGATGTTTAATTTGAATTTTTCACGTTTGCAACCGGTAGAAACAATAAAAAATATTATCGCTAAATTTATTCATTATTTTTTAACTCGTTTATTTCATTTCAATTTAGACAATAATTTTTTAAATCTTTGGAGTAGTTTAATTATGGTATATAAGACCGAAATATTTTGTGATTGTTTACTGTGTTCGTTATTTCATTACATATTTTTTTATGGTTTTTTAGGTATTTGATTTTTTTAAATTTTTAAAAAACTAGATATAATATTGTTATTCAATATTTTATAAGTTTTGTGTTCATTTCAATCAACATGACGTACCTTAATTTTTTAGAAATACTAGAATTTACAAAAAAATTATTACAACCATTTTTGTATTATTAAAATAATTTTATTCAATTGAAAAATATGTAGTTAACTAGAGAATATCATATTTTTCCCTTTATTGAAAAGTTAGTGAAAGTCAGATATATCATGTGTGATGTAAAAAGTCACCTAATGCCACGATTTTTCTCTGGTTTTCATAATCTAATTCCAGTTTTTAAAGTTAAATAAAACGTCTGTTAATTTGAAACAAACGAATTTTTTAAAAATAATAAATTCCTAGATAATTAAAGATCGAAATATTTGAATTGTACGCCTATGATTATCGAAATTATTTGAGTTATTATCTTAATTATAGTTTTTGAACAGATTAGCTTCAAGATGTTAATACGCATTCCAAGACGTTCATTCAATTTGAATTATGTAGATACGAGTATATTATAAATGCTTACTACATAATATAACCTTGAAACAGCTTTGGTATGATAGATACTCAATGAATATTTTTATTTAGTCGAGTCGCAAAAATCAAACTCATTTGAGCACTTCACTCTTAAGATTTCAGTCCCATTATGAGTTACTAAAACATTCTTCTCAATAATGTATAACTACCTCATTAAAACTATATACGCCGATACGTACGAATAAATTACCGTACCACACCTACAATTAACAATTACGAAACCTACGTTCATTGATTATAAAAGTGAATTGAAATATTCAAAATATCTTTAGAACGAGATAAACGGCATGTAACGAATAATGGTTTTCTTTTGTGTTCAAGTGAATGTGTCAGATTCAAGAAATAGCTGTTTCTACATTCTTGGGATCCGTATCCGAAAATAATTACTTTAGTAATGGAGAGGAATAAACAATTGAAATACTTCAAAATATGATGCAAACTAATTATCGGCAGATAATAATAAAGGTACACTATACTGTATCAAAGTTTTAAACCATCTAAAAATGTAGTTTTTATGGCCCTTCAGTTATTCCAAAATTTTCAGATTTTTTCTTCACTCGTTAGAAACTTGGGAAACCCTGAATAGTGTGTAGCATTTTATTCAACTTTGTATCCATATCTTTTTAGTTTGTTAAATTTCTTTCTAGTCCATGTTGTTTTATGTAAATAACTTTTTATGTTGTCTGAACACATATTTGATGATTATGCTCGTTTATAACAAGAGAAAATAAATAAATTAGATAGTATTTTGAACATTAAAAAAGCATTATCTCCTTAAGAATATCATAACGTATACAATGGACGGCAATAATTCAAACTGTGATTTCATCGTCAAAGTACATTTTAACTATTAGTCATTTGTCAGCGAAAAAGAATTTTCTACTAGCCAAAACGGAAGGTGAGTCAAGAGACAAATGTCTTGTATGTTTAAAAAATTCTAAAATATATTGGGGCTTTTAAATACGATTTTTATGCTTTCGTCTACATCATTTATTAACCGCAATTTGAATATTCCCGGATCGAAGATTTATAATTATCACATTCTTCTAGCATGATAGCAAAGTTTTTACGATACTACATATTATAATCAGAATAGAATATGCAGTGTTCTTGGAAATTTTAATTCTAGAAACGACTCTCCACAAAAGCCCTACTATTCATCAGAAATATTTGTATTCTGCTTCTTGTTTCCGGAAAAGCCCAGAAGAATCAGAGATATCATCGTCATTTGCAACAAAATATTCTAATAAATTTTTTTATAACATTATTGGTTTATACAAAAATTCAAGTTGAACATTTGCTCGAAAATTTATTTAATATAAATGTGTCCCATGTAACCAAGGAACATCTACTTGACGACAGATGAATCTGATCGTTTAATCGTTTTGTAAAATAGTTTCAATAATTCAGTGAAAAATGATATTTCATTCATATCAAGAATATCACGTCATGTTAATTATTCTGATCCGCGATGTTTTGTATCGGTGTTCCAAAGATTGTTGGAAAACAACTAGTGGTAGAAATCGTTCGGATGTGTAATAATTGTCGAAAATACATTTTTACATTTCTACATCTCCTGTAATCGACCATACTAAATATCTTGGTGTACTAAAACGTTTAAAAAACCATGGTTTATACTTGACTGAGGTGTCAGTATTGCCTTCTTTAGAACAAACTTTAGAAAAAAATATTATAATACATTTTTATTTTCCATACGTTTTTATACTAATACTAAATTTTGCCATGCAAAAAGAAATACACTGTGACAAAAAATCGTGCCAAATTAAAAAATGTCCGTTAGTTTACTAACAAAAAGTAATACTTCAACGGTCCTGATTCTTGGAAAAGACTCCTTTGAGTCACTAAACTAGACTGAATTTTTTCATTAATGTTTTTTTCTACTCTCTTAATGGTCTCCTCTTCTGCTTCATTTTTGATTTTTTGCAAATTGCAAAAGTTTTGGCACACAATGGCTCGACTTAATTTTGTACCCGCGTTCTCTAAACAATTGTTTGAAACCTGACCTTTAAAACTAAGAAGTTTTTTTGTTTTTTAGTTTTTAACATAAACAATTTATTTATGTTCTACATTCTTATTTTACGATATTGCTTTATAATTTAATTTCCATTTTAGAACATTTTACTTTTCTTATAAAGGGCATTTTCTCTTAACTCCGATAAGCCTTGACTACTACAAACCCAACAAAAAGAGCTGAGATGAGACAATTTTACAAGCTCCAGAAACAGGATCAGAAAATACATTTAAGAACTAATTAGGAATGGATTCTTAAGAAAAAAACACGGCTTGGGTAATTAGGTCATATACGAGGTGTGGTATAAGAGAAAAAAAAAAGGGTTTGACATAGCACCGAATTATGAAATTTGATATGAGACTTGAAAAACACGTTTGTGAAACTTTTGGTTTATTAAAAGAAGAAAATCACAATGTATTTTTATTACATACCAGGGTTTTTAAGTGGTTTAAGCATTTCCAAGATGGTTGAGATGACGTTAAAGCTGAAGCAGACCCAGATCGCCCTTTCACGACAAAACTGGATAAAAATATTGTACAAATCGGTAATTTGATCCAATCTAATCATCGATTAACTATTTATGCGATTACTGAAACCTTAGGAATTGATAAAGTATGCGTAAGGCAAATTTTACATAAGAACTTTACATGCAAAAAATATGTATAAAATTCTCTCAGTCGAACAAAAAGAAGCTCGTGATAAAATATGTATTTACTCCTTAAATGTAAGTGAAGATGATCCAAAATTCTTGGTAAAATTGATAACATGTGATGAATCTTGTTTTTTCACTTATGATCCAGAAACTAGGCATCAACCCATGCATTTTTAGGGTCCAACTACACCAATAGCATAAAATCTCAAATGAGCAAATTTAAATTCAAATTGATGATGATTGTTTATTTCGATATTCATCAGGTGATGTACCTTTAGTGATTTTCTAAAGATCAGACTATTATCAACATTACTACTGTGAGGTTGTTGCTTAACTCCATTAAAAAATACGCAAAAAACCACCCAAATTATGGAAGAAGTCATGGGCCCTTCATCATGACAACTCACAGACTAAGTTTAACATTCCAATCATAGATCATCTGCCTTATTTACCTGACCTGGCACCATGTGACTTTTATCTATTACCCAAGGTGAAATCTGCATTAATAAAGGAGCTTACAAAAGAATACTTCCAACTGTGTATTCAACAATGGAAATTTCGCATGATGCATTGTATTGATAGAGGAGGAGTGTTCATTAAAGAAGATGATAAAAAAACATGCATGAATTTAAAATCATATATTTTACAGCATTATTCTCGTTATTTTATAGCCACATCTCGTATATAGAATGAAAGAAAAACTTCTTGCAGAAGGAGATGGAATCAATCCACGAATGAGTTAAGAAGAAAGAAGATTAGGAAACTAAGAAGATGCAATAAAAGCACCATAAAAAAGAGAAAAGAAGGATACTAATAATTTACAACGATTAGAAAAATTGAAGATACAATGACTTAAAAATCAATTTATTTTCAGGAGAATAATCAATAAATTGGTAATATATTATTCGACATCAATTTTATTCTTTTTTCTACGTTGATATCTGCGGGAATTTATTTCTGGCTTATTTGTAACATTTCGTCTTGTTTATGTAGGTAAACAACACTTAGTGCTTAATTCCAAACTTGGAAATTAAGAATTAATTTCGTATTGATACCTGCCGATGCAAACAAAGAACAAACACAATCTTTCCGCAATGTTCTGGACTCGCTAAAAATAATTTATATCATTTTACATTCTTCGCTTATTTACCTGATCGGAGCAAAACAAACCAACTCGATACTTAACATATTTTCAAGCCTCGATCATTTTTTCACTTAACTGTGCATGACTCCACGCTTATAATTGTTTAAATAAATAGCCAGGCACCATTTGTTGATAATTG
Organism: Hermaeophaga mercurialis; assembly: GCA_951812935.1. NCBI lineage: Eukaryota > Metazoa > Arthropoda > Insecta > Coleoptera > Chrysomelidae > Hermaeophaga > Hermaeophaga mercurialis. Next base: position 36,224,916 of record OX638358.1, read on the forward strand.
CGATTCCAATTTAATGGTTCTCTGGAATTTTAATTGGCTAAAAATATTTGTGGAGAATCATTTATTCGAACCTTGGTCGCGAAGGTTAATCTCCACACAATTAAAAAAAGCAGATTAAATAAACAATGCGTTACAAATATTTTGACGCGTTAAATTAAACCACCATAAGAATTGTTAAAAGGACGTGACGTTAAACAAAAAACAGATTTTCGTCCGTTTATGTATTAATGGTACAATAATATTTTTTATTACAAAATTACAACTGTTCGTATAGTTTGTAAGTCATAGACCAATATTGGTAAAGAGGTAATTTGATCCTAATTTTTATGAGTTTATTTCTTATTTAAATAATAAACTTAATAGCGAAAATCATGGTGAACCCAACTAATGGGTTTCCAAACGTGTTTGGTAAAATGGAACCATTCAGGTCGTGTTTCGTATAAATTTCAGCTACTTAAGAAGAAAATAAAAACTTAGATTACCATTTTCATACAGTAGTGTTACACTAATGAAGTTTTTACATAGATTTTAATTTTTCTTTCATCTATTATTCTTACGATGTATAACTCACATTTGTTGGTATTTTACTTTGTTGCCACTTTAATGGTTTTTATCAACAAACCAGTTATTTTTAGTAGAAAATCTTGCTTCGCTGAAAAATTTGCGACTGTAGTTGTTGAAAATAAAAAAATGCTGTTTATGTAGCTTAGCTACGGCTTATTTATGTTCACCACTGAAATAGCATAACCGAAGTTATATAGAATGAATTCGGTGTAGTTTTCGTGTTCTAATGACATCTGTAAACTTCAAACTAATGCTTTTAGCTGTTTATTACATGAGTGAAATAATGAAACTCCGAAGTCAGAAATTTGCTATGTTGTCAATAAATTGGAACAGATAGGAAATTTTATTGAATAATAATTTTTCTGTTATTCAAGATGGTTTGAATACAGCAAAGAAAAACGGTGGAAAAGTGAACTAGAAATTTTACTCTGATGGAATTGAGCAAAAAGATTAAAGAAGAAGAAAATTGTACAACAATCAATCATGTTGATATGTTAATTAATGTTCAAGAAACACACTAATACTAATAGTCTGCCTTAATACAGATTTTTTTCAGTTATTTTTGATAAAAAATTAACGAGATGTTGATTCATTGAAAACTGCTGTCACTTGTTGAAAATAAAAAACTAATGGTTATGTAGCGTAGATACGGGGTGTTTATGTTCGTTAATTAGTATAAGAGAGATAGATGGATGGTATGTTTAGTGTTCGTGTTCTAATAAAATCTGTAAGCTTCACTTTTCTATCAGGAATTTTCAATGTTGTCAATAGGTTATTGAATAGTGAAAATTCTTCTGCTGAAAAATATGGTTTGATTATAGCGGGAAAAAAAGCACAATGACCAAAGATTGACTATAAGAATGAATTGGAAACTTTATGCTGATCAAAACGAGTAAGAAGGTAAAAAAAGCAAGGAAATGGTACAATGGTAACCAAACCATGATGTTGGTATGTTAATTAATTTTCAAGAACCACACACACAATTTTATTTGGTAAAAGTGAAACAGGTGTGTTTGAAAAGAAACCAGACAAGAATAATCGAATTTTTTGTAAAATTTATAAATGACCACTATTATAATTTAATGTATTCGCATAAAAATTAACCCATAAATTCAAATTCTATCTTTGAAGCGGCTAAAAACAGTATATTTCCTGTCGACTGGTATAGCGGCTCGGCGAATCAAGATAAAATTAGAAATTCCATTTGGAAGGCAAATTCAACTTTTATCAGTTGTTTTTAAGTTATAACCTAACCAGTATCCGTATATGGATGCAGCCTGGCAAGCTTCTTAACGTGGGTTGTTGTTGCCATAGTTGTTTGCAAACTTGTTTTCTCTTATTTCAACTTTTTTTGCCATTTTTGAGACAATGGTGAACCAAACTGATCAATGAAATGCTGTTACAAACATACCGATTCAATGGAATATGTTTAATTCAATGGGCAAGGGTGATGTTTCTTTTAAAAATCGCGGTTACTCGCAAAGTATCGATTGGATTTTGAAGAGAAGCGGCAAGTCGTCTGCCGAATCAAATAAGCCCAACAAAAAGTTACTTTATTCAATTTTTTTGAAATTAATAATGTAGATCTGCGGCAAGTATTAGGATGATTTTTTTGGCTGCGCAAATAGGAAGAAAAAGTAATGAAATTTCAAATGGCAACTGGCCAATAAATAACCGGCAACTAGGAATTGTCGGGAACAAGCGGGCTTTATTACTATTGCGAAAATTTAGATTTAAATATTATTTACGATTTTGATTAATATCATTGGTAGACATTTTTATTTTGGACATTTTGGATAGGTTTAAATTTAAATTTCACATTTATTGTTAACATGAGATTTAAATACCACACAGAAATACATTCCATCATCAAATACGGCAAAACAACGAACTAGAATAAAAAATGCGCCAAATTGTAGATATCATAATTAAAAATACTGTCTTTTAAAACAAAAAAAAATATAATTTGGAAAATACAAAATTATTTTCAGTAAAACCTTTATTAAATTATTTTTTTTCCTTTAACAAAGGTGGGGAGCCATAAATTTTAAAAAATGGGGCTACAATTTATTTTTAAATCAAAAACTTAATTTTTGTTCATTTTTTTTTTATTATTAATTTTGCAAAGAAATATTATTCGTAAAATTTCTACATCACATAGATATCAACAATCAACAACCAAATTTGAAAAAGATCAACAATATTTTTTATGTATAAACTTAATTACAGAACAAAATATTATTTAATTTTAATTTGATTATTTAATTCAAGAAATGCCAAAGTATTTAGTATTTTTTGTTGCTTTAAATGTAATAATTATTTATTGCAAAGCTATTATTCTAAACTTCGACATAATGATTATAAACATTTTTTTCATCAGTTAAATTTAAAAGTACCTTAGTCTTAGGAATAAATCAATATTTTTGATTTTCCCTGCATTTTACCAAATATTTTATAAAGTTGATTCTTGATTCTAGATTTATACAATACTTTCATTTCAAAACAAGCCAGCCAAAATTACTTACATTACAAAAAATACGACAAATTTTAATTTAAGGGGGACATTTTTCCTTTTTTTATTTTAGCGCCCTCTTGCGGGAACAAAAAGTATTACGTATTCCATCCTGTGATACTTCATTTGAAAGCAAATTTCACGAATAATTTGCTACGTAACATATAATTTTTAATTTAGTTGATTGCGATCAAAATTAAATTGATTTAGTTTTAACTGCAATGCCAGCAATTTTATGCTACGCCTATGCTTATTTATTTTATTATTTTATGCATTGAATTATTAATGAAATTAGGTTTCAAATTAAGTATCACTCGTTGGAATACGTAATAGGTTTTGTTCCCGCTAGAGAGCGCTAAAATCAAAAGTAAAGCGAAGAACAAACGTTGCTGAATTATACTTAATAGTTTTTCTATTTAAATTGTATTGGTTAACGTGATTGAGGGGATATGACATTTGGGGCTATGTCCCCTTTTACATAAGATCAAAAGTTATTTTGACTGGCTGGTTTTGAAATGAAACCACGGTTTATGGTACACAAACAGATATAAGGTACATGGAAAAGAAGAACCAGTAGAGAATTACAGGAAATGTATAGGGAGCCAAATATTGTAAAAAAGAAAAATGCGGACCTAAGTCTAGATGAAAAGATGAGGATGTTAATGATCTAGGAAAGATTGGTATCATAGAGTGGGAGGAAATATAGAGATGCCTGGAGGGAAATTGCCACCAAACCAACAAGCTTTGGAGTGCTAATGTATATATACTAAATTGACTTTATTTCTTAGAAGAATTATACATCTACAAACACTCTATATAAAATATAAATAAAAAGCAGTATACTCTAATTAGATAATAAATGCATCTTAAATAAATTTTGGAGTGTTGTGAAACAAACAGTGATTTACGCCTTTATTTGATAAGCTAGATTACAAATTCTTTTTCTACAAAAACAGGAAACCGATGAAATAACAGAAATATTTTTGAACTTACAACATCGAAAATCCGAATTATGTTAAGCAATTATTTCACAAGAAATATTTAAACTATGACAGATAATACTACTACATGAGGTCAAAGCCTGAAACGAATTCGACTCTTCTGTAATATGTGTCCAAGAATTTTAATGTTTAGTGAGTGTTACAAAACCATTTTAATCCACTGAAGATGGAAAACTACTAAATACGTTTAAGAAGAAGAATTTAACAGAGATTAATTCCTTTTAATGTTACATAACACTTCGGAATTACGGTAATAAATATGGATTATTTCGGATACACCTTCTTTTACAATCGACTATTAGGAAATTTAAACAAATGTGTCTGCCATATTTGAGCCCACTTTAATAATGTGTATTATTTACGATTTTAACCTTAACATAAAAAATTGTATAATCACAAATTTTGGCAAAAATAAAGAAGTCCACAGTAAATTACTGACATAAGAAAAAGTAGAAAATAAAAAAAAATTATAAGAAGAAAAATAAGGAAACAGTAATAATTACCTATTTAATATTTTGCATATGATCAATATAGGATATACAGGGTTTACAACTATTCATTGTTGCCAATTTTCTGATTTTCAGATAAGAACTTGGGGCCTAAAATCAAAAATTGGGATTCTGCAGTTGTACTGTTTAAACAACTTTATTTATAATAAACAATTATAGTCTAGATGTACTCTTTTCATATTTTAGCTAAAATTCACACATATTAGAATAAGTCGATAAAAATGACGTGGTGACATACAGGTGTCTCTCAAAATGAGTAGTTATTGAGTTCACACCCAAAAAATGTGCATTCGTAAACATTTAGGTGTTAGTTTACAAACAACATTTATTGAACTAATTGTTCACAAAGTATTGTTTCTGTAAATAGATTACATTGTTGAAATAAGCAAATAAAACGTAAGCATGAATAGTAAGTAAAAGAATGTTTTTGATCTACTAAGTATTACTGGAAGATGATGCATGTACAACAGTCTTTTATCAGGGAAGTTGTTTTATCAAAATAATGTTATTTTATAAAGTTATTTTATTTTATTTTACAACACCTCGAAATGACAAAAATATTCATTAATTGAACCTTTCTGATCTTATTTCATCTGAGTAACATTAATATTTATCAGGAAGGAGTGCCGAGAAGACCACATGGAGATATTTTTGAAGTAGAATTAATTAGCAAATTGATATTAATAAGATTACGTGAATTCAAAAATGATGCTACTGGCTCTAGTTGCATTATTCAGAAGTATTTTTTCTAAAATGGCACTAATGGTTCAAGAGGCAGAATTCAAACGTATTTTTTTTTCTAAAATGGTAGTATATTCAAAATCCGAACGAGTCTTTTTTCCAAAATGGTACTATTGGTTCAAAACGCAGAATTCAAACGTATTTTTTTTTTTATAAAATGCTAGTAATGGTTCCAGACGCAAAATCCAAACGAGTCTTTTTTCCAAAATGAAGCTACTGGTTCAAGATGCAGAGTTCAATTGAGTCTTTTTTCCAAAATGGTACTAATGGTTCAAGACGCAGAATTTAAACTAGTCTTTTTTCGAAAATGATACTATTGGTATAAAACCCATAGTTTAAAATAGTTTATTTTTCAATTTCACTCAATTGCACTTACTGATTGTTCTTGGTACGAATTTTTTCTACCTTTTTTTATAATTAGTTTCCTTTAACAAACTAAAAATTACTCTTCTGTGATCAATCAATCTATCAACCACTTCCACCAAAAAAAACTACCCTTCGAATCCAGGAAGTGACGCCCTCATCGAAAATTCTTTATATCGTTTCGTTATTATATATGTTTAAAAAAATCCAAATCTTAATAATCATTCCTTTAGTTTGACATTTAATTCGTAGCTCCCCTTTTGCATTTAATAATTAATATTTTTATTTTTCATTTAAAACTATTGACAAAATCTTGACCCTTGATTTGTATATGGTTCAAGCTGTGGCGCCAATATCACAGTATAATTTTCCTCCTTTCTTTTAAAAATTTCTAAAATTTATCGTCCTAACACGTTAGTTATTGGATTTACTATTCTTTTACCAATATTACACTTCGTTTATTAACAAATAGCCTTTTGAAACATTAAGTGAATCAGATTAAAATATAAAATAACGAAATAATAATTATTATTTTTGAAATATGATCATATTTTTGAAAATTCATATTTCTATAGAATAAGCTGCTTTATCATTCTGATAATCCCAGAGGATGAAATGAAAATAGAAGGAACGAACATCGGATGATCCGAAAGAGTCAAGTACCTGGAAATAACATTGGACCAAAGTTAATTTAAAGGTAATTCAAATAGAGTGTTTCAAGATAAGCTTCACTTGAAGTGTCATAACTGGAGAATGTTGTAAGCGCAGATCGGTTATAGAATCTTGAGTAAGATAATTTCCAGATGAGGAAATTTGGTACACTGTAGTTATCCTCTGTTTGACGTTTACAAACCAAAGAGATACTATGGTAGCTTAAGTGAAGCAAACATGGATGAACTGCCTCATAAGGAGAAGAAGCAACCTGAGCCTAAAGACCAAAACACTTCTGATCCATAATAATATCGATCATGATATACGCATCACTGACACATCTTGTTAAGAATTGCAGTCGAAACACTCTGGTATGTAGAAAACAACCAAACATAGAGAGAACTAGAAGCCATGGCAGTGTTAGAGATAATAAACGAAAAAGAGAGCAAGATTTTTGAAGAATTAAGGAATGATCCCAATCAGGAACTAAAAAAACTAAGGGACTTCACCAGAAAGGAGTACCGATGACATACAAGACTAAGGGAGCAACTAGAAGAAGACATGGTTCGGAATGTAGAACACTAAGAAATTAATACAGAAACACAAGAAATAAGGGGACCAACACATAATAAGCAAAAGCACAAGTAAATTCAAGTAAGCTCTTATTAGGAAAAACCAGGGTGAAAGATAAATTTCTGAATAAGGACTCAATGGATGTGATCAGGAATCAATTGTGCCTCATTGAAAATAATCAATAAAATTAGATTACTTAAGAAAAATCTCAAAACAGCCCGAGAAACAGGTGCCCGGATAACTTTTCCTTATTCGTATTCTCATTTTTCTTTTTAATCTCTATATGTTACATATAAATAATAATGTATTTCTTGCATATTGTTGTAATTAGTTCAAAGCTTTTAACTATTATGCTAACTATAATATGTGAGAATAATTAAATACATATTTATTTCGCTTAGTCAGTTAGGTAAGCAGACGTTAAGTGTCACTGGGAGTTATTTAATCTTTTCATGAACAAATGTGTGAGAAAGGCGTGTGAAAGTGTTACGAAAGATAAATAATCATTCGTCTGTACGCATTAAATACTTCACTTGTCATGGAACTAAACGAGCAATGGCATATTAATGAGAATTTTCACAGTCTTAATTGGATCGATAAATTAGTAAAACTTACCTATGTTTAGTACAAATATTTAATAAATGCAAAAGAAAATTTCTTATCGAAATCAAAATATTTTACTATAGCAACATTTGAAGATGATATTGCTGCATATAGAACAACATTTACCTACTTATGACTGAAATATGACAATTATTGGAAAAAAGAGACAAAAGAATGAGATCGAATAGAAAATGTTTCAAGATTTATTGAAGTTAAATATCTTCATCGCAATCAGAGATTCCATATGTCAGAAAATAGTATTTAATGAAAGTGATAAGGAACTGGTTTTCAATGCTAATTAATTACAATTTTATTTTTCTCTAATTAATTGCTCTCAATTTTAGAAAAGGAAACATTAGTCTTAGATGGTGAGAAGTTTATAGTAATTGCACCGGATATTTCAAGCATTTGCAAAACTGGTTCAATAAGTCGCGTCTATCATGGTATCTCGTGAACAGTGGTAAAAACTAGTTCTTTAATACTTAGTAGTCAATAAAGATTTCATATCAAATAATATACATATTATGATTTAGTATTGAAATATTTATTATATGTCTGTATATCTCAAAGACAATTGGGCAGATTTTTAAATTTTCACATCAACAGAGACTCTGAAATAATATAGAGTTGTTTGGTTCAGTTTAAAAAAATAGTTAATAATACTTAAAAAAGTAAATTGTAATGAGTGAGGAATAGAAATTTGAATGGTAGGACATTTTGTAAATGGACCTAAAATATCTAGTTGCTAAATGGTCCCAAAGAAAAAAGAATCTTCTTTTGGACCATTACTACATTCACTACTTAGAATTCCGAAAACTAAGGTACCATTTAAAAACCAACGTGTTTACGCGACCCTTTGATTGTGATGAAGCGCACATTGGACAAACAAAGAGAAAGGTTAATATCAGAAGAGACGAACATGAAACTGTTTGAAAAATCGACAAAACTCTAATATTGAACATAAAAAATAGGATTTATTAAAGAAGCTAGTGAAATCCAGGAACGTCCAGAAAATAAAAACACAGTGATAATACCCAAAGGTTGTCTGCAACATGGAAATCAATTCTTAGCAAGAAATAAGTTACCAAAAGAAAGGCAATGACCAACTCAGTAGCTCAAACCAACCAAAACACACCAACAACTGGTCCAATATGTGAAGATATTATTTGTACAGTTCATTTCAAGATATTTCGTGGACCTGTCACTTGCATTCAGAGATCTATTAGTAAATCCCTCGGTAGGTGGTCGTTAATCCAAGCAAATTAGTACAGGATGATATTTAATCCCTTAATAATTGTATTGCTCGAATAGAAAGTTGCAAGATTAACTGATGGTACTCTCCAAGCAGATGGTAAGTCAACGAAATATCTTGAAATTAACTTTACCCAAGTATTCGCAAACAAACTTTTGTACTGTGTATATTTTATAATTTTAATAATAATAGTAATAATTTTAATTTTTAATGTTTATTATATATGTTTTATGTTGTTTCGATCATTTATTATTAAAAATAAAAAAATATTGAATCAGCAGTACTTTGTATAATAAAGAAAGGAAAAACCCCATGAAGGACATAATTATAAAGTATACAAATGAAATAATAATTAATGGAATTTTAAGAGAAAAGAGAAGAATATAAGATGATGTAATAAATTTAATAACAGAAAGAAAATGAGTTAAGTAAAAATATAGTATTACGAAATATCAAGAGAATGATGTCTGAAAATACTCATGAGTTATGATAAATATAAAATGATATTATGAAATGATATATATATTATGAATTATTTTAATTATTATAAAAATAAAAGTGATGGATACCTATATGAAAATGGATAGAAAGTAATTAGTTAAGGAATAGAATGAAAAAGATATATATATATATATATATATATATGTATAATAAATAAAATCTACATAATTGATTAAATGGTTAAATAAAAATGAATAAATAAATTGTACAAAAATTTAAATTTTAAATTATATTAGATATATTATTTAGAAAATTACATTTTGGTGGTTTGTAATAACATTTTTCTAACAATTATTAATTTTATGTAAACGTGAAAATTATTTGCCTTATTAACTATAAAATCTATTATAAATATTACTTTTCCTTTTATTCTTAAGACGATTAAAATGTTGCATTTCCCAAGTGCGGTATTCTTAAGTATTACCAGATAAAAAGTAATATAAAAAAAATTATAAAACTTAATAAAATTACACAAAGTGCCGAAAATAATGCATATTTTTAAATGGTATGTAAAACGTGTCATTTGTAACAAAACATTCTAATAAAATCCCCTTTAAAAATTCATACTATTAATAAAGATATGTGTCATGTATCCACGGAATATATACTTAATGAATCATAAAATTGTGTTAGTTTGCAGATGATTCGGATCGTTTAATCGTTTCAAATTTATCGTTTGATAAAGTAGTTTCAATAATTCAGTGAAAAATGGCATTTTATTCAAATCAAGAATATCACGTCCTATTAATTAATCTAATCCCAAAGATTTTTGGAAAGTGTAGTGTATTAACTAAAAAAGGTAGTGGTAGAAATCGTTCGAATCGTGTCACAATTGCCGAGAATACATTTTTTACTCTTCGACGTCCCCTGCACGTTTAAAAATCAATTGTTTATCTGTGTTGCCGGCTTTAGTTGCTTTTATAAATCTAAAGTACTGATATTTATTTATAGAAAAAAATTATAAAAACTTTTTATTCTCCATACATTTTTATATCCCATCCACAAAAATGTACATTATTTTCGCTGCCACCCGGTATTACTTTATAACAATAAATTTAAACAAGTGTAAAATAAATACTGCGTATTTCAATATTGTTGGTATTTAATGGAAATATTTCCGTTTGGAATGCGCAATTTAGCCAGGCGCCCTGCAGTGTTAATCCCTTAAACAAAGGTTTTCCCGTCAGGTGTACATAAAAAAGAGCAAAAGAACAAATAGCACCGGTAGCAAAATTCCAACATGTGTAAATACACATATAACACACATTTATATTTGTACACAAACACACGCTCAAATTGACGATTGAAGGTCATCAGGTGGCATTCCTCTACCTCAAGACAACGCAAGGCGCCCGTTCCTTCGTTCTTCGTTCAAGAAATAATAATCTTTTTCTTTATAATTAGACTTACTTCCTCCGGCTCCGGCTCGATGTTGATGGCCATGGTTCGTGAGTATAGTTACACTTCTTATAATAGCTGATGCTTCAAATATTTTTTATACATTCCTCACAAACTACTAGGAATTGAACTACAGCCTTAACTAGCTAGAATACCAATATTAAAATTCTTTACAGACTTCTTCTATAATTCCAAAAGAAAATTTATTATATTTCATATCGGGCCTCATTTCTTTTACAAAGTGGAAAATGTGCAACATTTTGTTTCATCCACTGATATTTTTAAATACAGGAAATATATTTAATACACTGAAATTCTGATTTCTGGGACAAAAGGAAATAAATAAAGAAATAAAAACGAATTGTGAGACCATCCCTATTATTCACCGAAAGCAGGATATTAACAGAAAAACACAAAACAAGGATAAATAAAATAATACTAATGAGATTCCTACGTAAAATACAAGGTAAAACAAGGAAAGACATCATAAGAAATGAGATTTGTAAAAAACAGTAGCATAAAAAATTTGGAGAAAGAATGAATGGTAACTTTGAAGAAAATAAAAAACTATTCTATGGTACTCTGAGTAAAAAAAACATAAATGATCAATATTAAAGGCAAAAGAAGATAAAACAATGGAAAAATGGAAGAAATATTTCCAAGAAATGAAGTATAGCAATATACAGACGAAACAAAGTTGGAAGGAAGATGTAGGAGTGAAAGGACAATTAACGATAGAACAAGAATTATTGGAAACAATAAAACAACAATTTAGAAAACATTAGGAATAGATGAAATACCGGCAAAAACAAGGAGAGACAAATGAAACTTTTGGGTGACAGTTAAATATTTCAAATATTTTTTATACATTCCTCACAAACTACAACTAGGAATTGAATTACAACCTTAACTAGCTAGAATACCAATATTAAAATTCTTTACAGACTTCTTCTATAATTCCAAAAGAAAATTTATTATATTTCATATCGGGCCTCATTTCTTTTACAAAGTGGAAAATGTGCGACATTTTATTTCATCCACTGATATTTTTAAAGATATCGTTACAAATGTAGCAAGAAATGATTTTCCCTTGCTCAGAAAACCATCATGGATATTAAATGCGTGTCCACTACACATCCACCAACTTGACCGGATTATATCCAATTGTGGACGTCTAATAGATGTCTTTATATTTGTGGATATTCGCTGAATATCTTCGACTATGTTACGTGAGACGTTTCAATTACCGGTGCGATTACCTAAGTAAAATTATATATATGCGAATTCTTCATGCAGAAAAACCTACTTTCGTTGAAAGAAATGTTCCCATAAACGCGCAAAATTTTATAAAATTTTTTTCGGAATGAAAATGGCCAACGTGAATCGTCTCATGGCCGTTCGAGCATGAATGGAATGTTGAATAATATTACATCGGCCAATCCAGCCATAGTCGGAGATCGGTGAAATTTATACATTTGTTACATTTGCATATCTGCGTATCTTCCAATCAGATTTTTTTCCTGCAGCTGCTGATCTTATCAGGACAGTTCTGGTGTTTGGAATTTGTAATAATAGACATCAGAAAAGTATTTATGCTGACTGTGAGTTTATAAATTGTCATCGAAGGTGATCAACCGGTTTTCTTTAAGAAATAAATTGTGAATAGTTTAAAATTAATATGATGGATATTTAAAAAATGACACCAACATTTATGCATTTCATTAATTAAATCTCTATTAAATTGAATATTTAAAAAATGACACCAACGTTTATGCATTTCATTAATTAAATCTCTATTAAATTGAATATTGCAAACATATTTCAAATTGTCCTCACTAGAAACTAGAAACATTAGAATTTTGGAAACCTAGTTTTAATTCCGTTGAAATTTTCTAGATTTTTTTACTACAAATATGAAAGTATTAAACACACTATTTTTCGCAGACGTTTATCTTTTTTAAAAGTTAATTTAATGTTTTGGGACCAATTGATGGTCGATATCAAAGACAAAAGTGGGACGATGCTCAATCAAGCAAATAAAACAATGGAAAGATTGAAGGAATATTTACAAGAAAATAAGTAAACTAGAGTAATATACAGAAGAAACAAAGGAGGAAGGAAGGGAGGGGGAAAGGTCAACTAATGACAGAATAAGAATTATTAAAAGCAATGAAATAAGTAAAAATTGGAAAACCATCAGAAATAGATGAAACACTGACAAAAACGATAAAATACATAGGATTAGAAAGAATGGATTAAAGATAAAAAAAGATAAAAAGTATAATAGGAAAAAGGATAAGAGAACAAATTTATAAAATAACAGAGGATACTCAGTGTGGTTTAAGGAAATGGAAAAGTACGCAAAATGTGATTTTTGTAATAAGGGATATGAGTGAAAAACTGGTAAATAAAAACAAAAATAAAAAAGCCTTTGGCAGAATTAAAAAAGAGGATATTTTAAATTATTGAAAAAGAGAAGTAAATAAAGGTACATTTGATATAATAAAAGCAATGTGCACAGGAAATGTGAATATTGTGAGATAAAGATAAAAAAAAGAAATTATATGAAAAAACCAAACTAAACAAAACAAAACCCAACTAAGTCATATAACAATATAATATATATAACAATAGTTTATAATCAAAGGAGAGAATAGGGAATTAAAACAGATTTCAAAAAAGGTGTTGGATAAACCCTTTCCATTGATGATTTGAAGCGCTACTAATTTTCAAACTATTATTATATATCAGCGGGTACTTAATATAAGTAATCCCATTTAAGCCAGCTTTAATCCTAAGCCCTTATTTTTTTTCCTTCAGAAATTAGCAGGAAGAGGAAGCACACTATTTACAGAGTGAAACATAAAGAATGAGCCGAATATAAAATATTTTTATTCCAGATACAATTTTGCCTATTCTTTATGACTCTTCCTGTAGGGATATTCAGAAATCTTATTTTAACCAAAAAACTAACATGCCCGAGTCAAAAATCCATCCAGCTCTCTTAAATAAAAAGAAAAGAGAGATGTGCGTCAACTTTTAAATGAAACCTAATATGTATTCAAATGAAACAAATTCTTTTCTATATGTATTCGACGACTTGTGGCAGCTGTAGTCTGTTCCAGCCAAAGATATGGACATAAGTTTTAATACAATGGCAGTTTCATTTCATTGGTATGTAACCTCGACCTGAAATTCTTTCGAGGAATCTGTCAGAATATACGTGGGCAATGTGTTAAATTCCAAAAACTCAAAAAAAAAATGTTTGTTTATATGAAGGTGAGTAATAGATCATTGCTTTTGTAACTGTGCTAATTTGTTGTTGCATTTTTAAGCGAGACTATTCTAAACTTAAACAAACAAAAGTCTATTATGTATAGAAGTTATCGCAGCGTGGTATCAGTTTTTTTTAATATCTCTCGTATGCCCACGTACTCTTCCTCGCGGTTTTAATCATTCTATTTTCAAAGTTTCAATTACGTTTCTGCCGCATTCCAATTGTAACGGTTCGGAGATTAATAAATTTATGAATGAATTTCACAGTATTTATTGTTTTTATTTCGATTGCGAATAACTACAGTTTATTTTTTCTTTAAATTTCATCAATAATAAACAATATTTTTGTTTATAATTTTCAACAATAGTTTGTTAATTCTTTTAGTTATTAATTATATGTACATTTAGTGGTCCCTAATTTTCTCAATAATTTTTAGAACCAAAAACATGGCTTAAGAAGGCTCGAATATGGATAGGTTTAACTAATCTAATCAAATACCAATTATAACTAATTAATTGTATGAAGTGTAGCCTAATTACGTCAATATTAATACTTATAATTAAGAGTAACAAATTTGCTGAGAATTTTCCAATATTTCCTTTATTGATTTCAATAAAAGAGTTATTGTTCTACCTACTCTCATTTCTGTTTGCTTGTTACTCTTTCTGATCAGCCAGAAGTGTGGAAATCTAACTAAGATGAAGAATAACCAATCATAGCTAAGTTAGTCGTTTGATGTGTTGCCTAATTACGTCCATGTTTTATTATTTCGGTGAATTTTACAAATTTGACTAATATTACCAACACCGCTTTAGATTATTATTATAATGTAACTAAGCAACTAGGTAATAGTCTTTATAATTTGGTAATGACATCGGTACATTCATAATAGCATTTTTTTTGTAAAAATAAATCTATTGATTCATTTATTTACATATAATTAATTCGATAATAGGTTTATTTGCACCAGCTTCCCTTTGAGAAAATTTCAGGTCAGAGTTTATAATTTCACGAGTTTGAGCACACAAAATTTTATTTTTAACTACACTTTTGTCGTCCATTTTTAATATTAAATGCGTTCGTTCTGCAAAGTATACACAATTTCCAATACAAGATGAAAAGTATCCAAATGAACCCATCGAAAGACAAGTGAAAATAATTGTCTCCCTATCGCGCAATTGACCATGAACTCTTCAGCTATTTTGGTTGGACAGTACTGATTAGGAAACTTTGATGAGAACAATTTGTCTGAAACAAATATTTTTGTTTTAGGTGAGAGCGGGACTCCTCCCTGAAGAGATGAGCGTGTCATGCGCGCCGGTCTGTGCACGGTGAGCGCCCCCTTGGCCGCGTGCAGCCCGGCAGCAGCGCTCCCGCCATCGGCTCGTTTCTTGGCGCTCCATCTGCTGCATCAACAGACCCTCTATTTCATTGTGCAGGCCAAGTCCAGGGTAAAAGAACTCTACCAGCAAACATGCCGACACTTCGCCCTTCAGGGCATGCTCGACACCGATCTCTTCGGATTAGCGCTCATTTGTGGTAAGATACCAAACATTTTTTAACATAGTTAGTTAGTTTTGTATGTCATTCTTTGGTCCTTCTAATCATAGGTATTGCTTTAGCTGAATTCCGGTAGCTAGGTTTGGTACAAAACAAATACAAATACATGTCATTGATGACTTTTAAATTTACTCGATAGGATTGCCATATAGTGAAAATATTAGAAGGAAGTAGAAAATATGTTTTAGAAATGTCATTATGTATAGATGAGATAGAAAAATATATTTCTGGTTAATCCTTGCGTATAAGGTGTACGTGGCATTTCGAATTGTATTTCCATGAAGTATTTCTGCATTTGTAACTTTGTTCGCATAAGAACGCTTTTTGGTAGGGATTTTAAAAGTTCATTTACCAGCAATATCCAAATTTGATTGCTCAAATTTTAAGTACTCTCTAAAAATTTTGAAAATCATAAGGGGTCGAATTAAGCGTATAATTATAAATCTGGGTTATTGGACTTTGCAGGAAAATGATAGATATTGGTGTGATGAAAATTCGTGATAATAATATGAAACTCATGTCCATATATCATAGGTCCAGTATTTGCTTACCAAAATCTAGAATTATTAGAAACAATAGACCCAGTAATAACTAAAATCACCCAGAAAAGTTTAATCAATGGAATGACCTCCAAAATGACCAGATCTTACTCCTTACACTTTTTGTGGGGTTACAACAATTAACAACAAAGGATAAATATATTCTTCAATTAGCAAATTATCACTCCAAAATATAAAGGAAGCATCAGAAAACAGACATATTTTGAGTATTTGCTAAATTAAAAATTACATTAAAATAATGTAATTTAATTATTAAACCAGTGCCATGTTGTTTTGTCTGCCTGCCTAGTATTTTAGACAAAAAACATTAAAGCAGGTTTATGATTCCATTAAAAGGATAATTAAAAGTCCTTTCAAATGAGGGGCAACTAGGGGCTGATAATCAAAATTTGCATTGGAAATAAAAAACGAACTGTGCAAAAATTTCCCGAAATATTTTGTCATAAATTTATGTTTGCACTTTTATCAACCTTGTCACTAGTGATAATTAAATTACTATAACCGTTGTAAATAAAGAAGTAAAAAATAAATGTATGGTATAATTTTTTATATAATGTCTGAATTAATAAATTATAGAAAAATAAAAGAAAAAGGAACGTGTATTTTTGCATGATTTATTATATGTTGTTTATGTGAAATTAGAATGTCATAATAAATAATAAATTAAAATTTCGTAATAAATCTGAATATTTATTTTAAATTTGCTAAAATTTCCACTATATTTCATACGGTTTTTAAGTTTGACTAAATCAAAACTAAAAAACGTTAAAACCTATATACATTTTTAAATAAAAAAAATATGTATTAATCTATAGTTACACTATAATCATGTTTATTATGTTGTGCTCAAATGGAATGATAAATGTAAACATTCCAAATTTAAATAAACAATGCTCTTTAATTTACTAATATTTAAACTATGACAATTAGACATAACTTAACATTTTTCTAATATTTTCTCTATTTTTTATAGTAAAATACACAGAATATAAAATTAAAAATCCCCAAATATTATTTGCCAACAAAGATAAAAGAGTTATAAATAAATAAGAAAAGACTAAGTGAACTAGAATAAGAAATCAAACCATAAGAGACTGAATAACCATCATTGAAAATAAACACTTCAACTGATTGGAACGTAATTTGAATGAATCAAATAAATAAAGTCATTGATTCTGTAAAAATTTGTAAAAGAAGAAAGGGTAGACCGAGAAAGTACTAAGAAAACAGAACTTGGAACGACAAAATGCACCCAATAAAGATGGAAGAATAAGAAGATTCTAGCAGCGCCGAAAGGAATAAATAATAAAGGGACCTTAACAGAAGAAGAAATTATCTAAATATCAAACCAATAAGAAAATATATTGAGTAGTCATGATGGAAAAGAAACATTTCAACTCATTTTGGTACGTAATGTGAGTGAATCAAATAAAGTAATTGATTCACTAAAAATTTATAAAAGAAAAAAGAGTAGACTAAGAAAAAACTAACAAGACAGAAACTGGAACGATAAAGTGCAAATACCCAATGAAGATGGAAAAATAAGAAGATTGTAGCACTGATGGAAAAAAAGAGATTTTAAAAGAAGAAGAAATTACCTAAAAATATATATCAAACCAAAAAGAAAATATATTGAATAACTATCATTGAAAAGAAACAGGCGGGTATTGGAATGTGATCTGAGATAATGGAATAAAGTTATTGAAGCAGTAGTAATTAATAAAAGAAGAAAGGGTAGACCGAGGAAGTATTAGGAAGACGGAAACTGGAAAAATAAAAAGTAAATACCCAATGAAGATGGTAGAAAAAGAATACTTCAGCAGTAAAGGAAAAAGAATAAAAATTAAAGGAGTGTTAGAAGAATAAATTGTATAAAAATATATATGAAACCAAAAGGAAAATATTTCGAGTAACAATAATTGAATATAAACACTTTAAAAGGTATTGGAACGTGATAAAAGCGATTCAAATAAGTAAAAACATTGAATCAGTAATAATAGGTAAGCGAAAAAATAGTAGATCGAGGAAGAATCAGGGAGACAGAAACTGGAAAGATAAAGGGTAATGGAAGATTAAGAAACTTATAGCAATGATGAAAATATAAAGAGATATTAGAAGATGAAGAAGAAATGGCCTAAAAATTATCAAACACAAATCATATACGATATTCTCCACAACAAAAATTCAGAATCTCTATATAATAAATATTGTTATTATTACTACTGCAAACAAAAAATGTAGCATTGATTGTTGATCTTCTTATTTGGAACGATTTCGACACGGAAAATTGAGCCTATTTTTTCTTTGCTTTATCGTATTTCTTGTGCCTCGAGACGAACCACAATGGTTAAATTTAAAAACCATAATATTACGGTGTTCCACTGGTGTTACACTTATTGTTTGGTTCGACCATCTGGCTGGTCATAGTAAGGTCGCTGTAAAGGCTGAATGTTTGTTGAGATGAAGAGAAATGGGTCCAGTCTGCTTCATCGCACTTTTGGCAGTGTTGCCACCTCCAAAAATTCTTCAATTTTTAAATTTTAACGGGCGCATTTAGTGGATTGTCTATTTTTTTATTTTTTTTCCCAATGGTTTACAGTATCATAGATCATGGAAATGATTAAAGTTGTTGACGAAACTATAAAAATAAAATATTTCATTTATTAGTAGGAATATTTTAATTTATGTTTTAGTGTGATTTTTATTAGATTCAGATTAAAAAATCTCTTCAGTAACAAATACTAATTTAAAATTATCTATGCTTATAAATATGTACGTCCAAAAATAAATTAGTGTAAAAAAATTTATGATTAAAATAATTCTGGAAATAAATGTAAAGTTATTCTAATTAATACTAAAGCTACAACGTGACGAAACAATACGTAAACTATTTCAAATTTTCACAAAATCAATAATAATTAGGAAATTCCAAAAATTGGTCATGTAACTGTTTTCTTATTTTCAAAATGTTAGCTATTTTTATGATTAAATATTTAATCAATGGAGAACCATATCTGGTCGTGTTAGGAGAGGAATTTATTTAAATGTCTGGCTAAACTAAAATTGATTCATTACATACTTAAAATATTTTATGCGAGATAACATAACTAAGGAATAAAAATGTTCAATAAATTATCTTATAAAAAAATATTTTGTTATTTATTGTGATTTGTGAATTAAATTCAACAATATATATTTTAAATCTGTGAAATATCATTGTTTGCTATTTGACTAATCGAAAAAAGACACTTCCATTAAGATTTTAATAAAATATTTGTTTGCATAAAACATTGTCAACAAAGTAAGTAACTTGCCGACAAAAACATGTATATAATATCAATATTTTCCATTTCGATAAAATGGAAAATTTACTTTACCTTGAATTTTGGTTTTCAATACAATATGAACGTCAACCAACACATAATTTTTCTAAAATTATACAAGATGCTCAGTTAAACGAGACATATAGCGAATATCTTACCTCCTTGTAGAACATATTTTAAATTAATTGCTCTAAATATTTATCTGTGTTCATTTTGGATTTTTCCATGCCTTAAGTATATTTATTGTTTTTCTTTTTTGATTCAAGTTCTTGAATTAGATTGGTACATTATTAGGTCACTCGAATATCTTTGCAATTCGGGGGTGGAAAAGTTCTTCTTTTTGTTCTTTTTTCTTTTCAATGAACTTAGCCTCTTGGGACTATTTACCCAGTAGAATATTTTTTTTACTTTTAAAACAGCAGCATTTGAACTAAGAAAGTTTCGTTTCCCATACTTTAATTGTTGTATTTTTCTTGAATATCAAATTAATAATCACTAAGTTTATGGTAAAATGGTAGATAATTTTAAAAAGCTTTGATATAATTAACATTAAAACAAAGTCATTAAAGTTCGAAGCAACATGAAACGGGTAAGTTCTTGCTACTATGTAATTTTATGAAGCACTGATGTTATGTGAATTATTAGAATACTTATAAATTTTTGTTTTAGTTTGTCTCATTATCCATATTTTTTGTCTTAACTTTCCTACTTTGTTCAAGTAATCCTTCCTATGAATTTATAACCTTTTTTTTTATTCTTCGTCCCAATTGTTTCTTGTTTTTTCTTTTTTTGTAATTTGTAACTGTTTTTTGTTATTTCGTCTTTTATTTTCATATTTAAAATGTCTATTAAAAAACAAAATGTGGTTTGTTTGTCGATTGAGACTTTTAGAGTGATCACTTCTGATTGGTCAATTGTGAGCTTAATTAGGGCAGTTTTTATTGGTCAAGTATATCAGCAGGTTGTTGGTTAGTTAAAGTTAACATGCAGCTGCGTTTTCCCTACTTTGATAGAATTCGTTGATTGGTTTTCAGAATAGTTGGCACAAATTTCACTAATTACAACTTAAACTAACTTAATTTTAGAGGGATTTTATCTTAAGAATTGTTAAAACTCCAAATTTGGGTGACAATTCATATTTTAACTTGTGTGATGGGGCTATAAACCACTTAAAAACGTGTGTTTCGGTTTGTTTGAGAATCTCTATTTGAGCGGAGTATGTGGTTTGTTTGTCGACTGAGACTTTTAGAGTAATCACTTCTGATTGGTCAATTGTGAGCTCAATTAGGGCAGTTTTTATTGGTCAAGTATATCAGCAGGTTGTTGATTGGTTAAAGTTAACATGCAGCTGCGTTTTCCCTACGTGAGTGAATCTTCGTTTTGTAAGTGAAATCGTTGGAGAATGTACAGTGTGTACGATGTGAGTTGAATATTATTTTAACTTGTTTAAAATTAGTGAATTATAAAAAGGGGTATTTCTGTTGCAGTACAGTGTCCTTTACAATAAAAATGATTCGCAGTTATTTAGTAAAAACTGCACTTTTCACAAATGTGTGTGGTCAGTGAAAAAATGTGTATTCTGTAAGTACCGAATAAAATTGTTGAGTTCGGCAACGTCGCCGCGTGGTGATCATAAGAGGCATTTGGTAGTACTAGCAAGAGTTGAGGACTCTCGGGCCAGGTCAATAAAAAATGAAGGTGGCCTCAAGCTAAAAAACGCGATCAAAAAAACAATGCTCTGCTGCGGTTAAAGACAGGTAGCTGAGCTCGCGGGGGACCCAGAGGAAAGGGGCATCAGGATCATTTGTATAACAGGGGAATGCGCCCGACTCGGTACAATCCAAACCAAAACGTGGGGGTCGTATTTTTCGAATGCCAGGCTCGCAGTGGTGCACGCACGTTTAATGGGTTGGTACTGCCCGATAAATGCATTTATTTTTTTTTTCCTCTAATAAACTAGTTATTGAAATAATTAGAGACAAATTTGAAAATAATTCGTAGTTTGGAAGGACAAAAAACTGGTTCCATTGCGGCTCAAAAATTCGACAAATTTAGATTGATGCTCAATGGTTATGAAAATGTATTTTTATTTTATTTCAAATACAGTGTGTGCAAGAAGTGTATTCACAAGAGGACAACAGAACATTCCAGTTTTTGTCAATTTTTTTCTTAAAGATCTTGTGGTTTGTTTGTGACTTCATTATTATGTTTTTAAAAATATTAATTTTTCCAATTTTGTTGAAATAAAAATCGGAAAATTATAAAATCTTAATGTCGCAATCCTTTTATTTAAATGTGACTGGTTTCGGAGTTTCAAATTTATCGTATAATTTTTCTTTATAAAGATATTTAATATTATTTGGTCAAAAAAATCAAATTTCGTTATACAGGGTGATCAACTTATACTCCGAAGTTGGATATTTCCGTTATCTTGAGAAATAGGAAAGAATGTTGTACCCTGTATCTTGAATCTTATTTAAATAAAAGGATTGTGGGATTAAGATTTAAAATTTTCCCATTTTTCTTTTTTAGATATAATTTAGAAAATTAATATTTTTGAATTTTTTTTTCGTTTTATTCAATATTATATATGCAATATGGAGACTTTTGTGAACAAATGTAACTTTCTCTAATTAGGAAAATGGCTGAAATTAAAATACCGATCTAGGTTTGTTTTTAATTAACAAACTTGTTTTTAGTTAACCGTACATAGGGACAAACATTGATCATAATATTCTAAATAATCTTAATATTTGTTTATTAGTATCCCTGTATCTCAAAAACTAATTTTATTGTTCCTACATCACTTCTCATTATTTTTTTAAAATCATTTCCCCAATTAATATACAGGGTGTTTCCGATTAATCCTATAAACGCAGAATACCTCAATTTAACTAACTTACATTATTTCAGTTGATTAATCCTGTATGTATGAATTATCTGAGTTTGTTTCTGTCTGATAAGCAGAGCATAATATTACATGTAATTTAATGCAAAAACTACTTAAAACTGTCGCGAAATGTCACGTATACTAGAATTAGTATAGGCATCTCTAGTATTTTGAAAAAACACCTATAAAATAATTTATATTTTGATTTGGAAACAATGAGCGTATTCCAAAACAGTTCATAAGTTAAAAAAAATGAAAAGTACAGGGCAAACAGCCTTTGTAGCTGAGGCCTTGAAATAGATAAAGAAGAAAAAGAAGAAGAAGACACAGTAAACTTGGTGGCTTAATTCATTTTTGCTTCTTACTTTTTTTTATATCTTCTTTTTTAATCTTCCTTTTTAATCTTTTATATACCAAAATCCGTAGACATTGTATGGTGGAATTTCGTTACATATTGCAAGCCCAATAGGAATTATTCGTGAGATTTAAAATGTATTTTTTTGTTTCTTAATTATTTTTTACTTGTTGATCATTACTTGAAATTAGGGTAAAGCTTAAGCATATTAAGCAGTTGTTTAGGGTTTCAGCTAAATTAACGAAAATAAAAATAAATTTGAAGAGTTACAAAGAAGGAGTATTTGGGTATTTTATATAAATTATATTCTTCGAGGTACCATAATGAAAGCTCCAATAATATTAATTTCATGAGTCAGTTCAGGGGGTTAATCCGGCCCCATTTGAAATAATACAAAAAATATATCTAGAAAAAGTTTATTTCTATTACAAATACTAAAAAACATAAAACATTAATTATTAACTAAATAATTTGAAAAGGTGTGGTATTTCTCTTTATTTACATATGCTAAGTCTTTCAAATTTAATTTGAATGTGAAATTATGTTTGACTAATTAGTTAGCGAATTTCATTTCAAACTAATGGTGACAGTATATTTTTCTATTATTATCTTTTGTTGCGTTATTTCTGTTAATTGTATTATTTACTAGAATATGGTACACATTTTAGTTTTAAAATAGGCATTTACTTCCAAATTACTGCAAATATAACAGATCGATTAAAATGTTTTTTCTATGCCCATTATTGTAAATTAACAGTTACATGTATATATAAGTGTAAAGTAAAAATAACGTGTTATGTAATATGCCAATATCTGCAGGTTGTCGATATTTAATGAAAATACTTAACTACGATGAAAAATGTTTACAGTTACAATTCTAATATATTTTAGACAAATGGAAAATATTTAAACGAAAAAAGAAACAACTTCTGATAGGTGTATGTTGGTTTATTATTTTTTCCAACATTTTTATTAAAAATGATTGACAGTGAGAGAATGTTATTTATTCTCTTACTTGATTTATATGCTTAGTATGTAAATTTTTATACATATGTAATTATATTTTTTTATCCTACGCAATACTTGTCAAATATTTACACACACATTTAAAAAAGCTGATAGCAGCCCAAATCTATTATTTCAAAATTTTGGGAAAGAGCTAAACAATTTAAACAGAAAAATAATAAAAATAGAGAATATCTAAGCTTTACCTAAAATTAATATGTGACAATATTAATTTTTATGAAAATAAGCAACTGGGAAGACAAAATAGACATCAATGATAGATTTAAAAGGGTAAAACTTCGCCAGTAATAGCGAAATTACAGATGAAGTAAACATTTATAATGAATCTGAGTAAAAAGTGAAATACATGCGAGAAAGAAAATTTATGACAATCGGTAAACGATTATGTTAGTTTAGAAACTAACATTATTGAAGATGGAGAAATTAATAAAATAAATTATGGGATACCAGATCCAAAAAGTTAAATAAGTAATATTCTTTGTGGCGCATGGGGAGCTTTTCTTTATTTTAAGGATACAGGATATATTCCCTAAGAAATTTTTAAAAATTGTAAAAAAACTTAGACCAGAAGCGATAATATGTCAAAGATATTTTTTTCTAAAGGAACATAACATTGCACTTCAGGTTCAGGTGTCTGCTGACTAATATCCTAAAATATTCAAAGCAGGAAAGCTTTAGTGGTGCTTAATGTTGATCTAATAGATTTTCCCTGTTCAATATGGCCAGGAATTGCAGATATTCTGGTTTCCAAAACTCCTATATTTGTAATTGGCAACAAAGCTTCGAAAAGATTCTGTAAATCAGATGTTAAACACAAATTATTTAAAAATGTCTGGTTTTGAAAATATAATAAATATAACTTTTTCTCTAAAATCTTCCACCAGATTTCTAATATTCGAGAAAAATTTGTTTATTGGGTCTTTTTTTCAAGAATTTTTTTAACGAGTAAGATAAAAATTAAAGTGTTGCTTCTCCACATCCGAGCAGTTTTGTTGGGATTGATCCATAGAATTTAATTTTTAATGAAAAATTTTGCCACCATTAATTCCTGTTAATCCGAGCTGGATCCTGAGTTTCCACCACACCGTATTTTTTATCTGAATTAACGTGGTTAACCAAAAAAAAATTCTTGAAATTTCACTGTTGCAATAAACCTTTGTTGGACTTTTTCTACAGATTTGATAATGTATGTTGAAATGATTACCCAAGAAATGCTTGAAATTTCACTGATATTCATTTGCCTGTTGTGGAAACTTATTTAGATGCGTTAATAATTCGTTCTGTGATTGTAATGAAAATGGAAAGGGAGCGGCAACTGCGTAAAGTACTGGAGCCGATGGAGGCTGGTAAAAGTGGAGGAATGCAGCAGCGCCAGACCGCATTCCGAGCAGCCGCCACGTAAGTACGGGCCCCAACGGTCCCTCAGCCAATGTAATGCAAACTCTATAGTGAACCGTTGCCTTGGTTGGCGCACTTACAAACAAATTATTTTATTTCGTTTTCTCCTCTAACATTTATTTCATCCACACCCTTTTACCGTTAGGCGCCTGCCTAATAATTATAATTGCAATCTATTTAACAAAATCAAGTATATTTTGTTCTTGCAGTAAATAACGTCGTTGTTCTTGTTTTCTAAATTTTCCTCTTCTGTGCTGTTTCTTTTATGCCATTCCATTGAATTGTTTTGTTTGGGGCAGCTTTTTGTATTTGCTGGTTTCACATCAGACGTGGAAGACTTAATTTGTTTTCTCTTGCATTCGTGCTTCATATATTTTTCTTGTTAGTTTTTCTTCTTCCATACTGTTAAGATGTCCTAGTCATATATAATTTATTTTGATAGTAACGCCTTTATTCTTGTTTTCCACATTTTCCTCTTCTCTGGTGTTTCTTTTGTACCATTCTATTGGATTCGTCTCTTTACAGCAGCTTTTTGTATTTGCTGGTTTGCTGGTTTCACGTCAGACGTGGAAGACTTTATTTGTTTTCTCTTGCATTCGTGCTTCATATATTTTTCTTGTTAGTTTTTCTTCTTCCATACTGTTAAGATGTCCTAGTCATATATAATTTATTTTGATAGTAACGCATTTATTCTTGTTTTCCAAATTTTGCTCTTCTGTGGTGTTTCTTTTGTACCATTCTATTGGATTCTTCTCTTTACAGCAGCTTTTTGTATTTGCTGGTTTGCTGGTTTCACGTCAGACGTGGAAGACTTACTTTGTTTTCCCTTGCATTTGTACTTCATATATTTTTCTTGTTAGTTTTTCTTCTTCCATACTGTTAAGATGTCCTAGTCATATATAATTTATTCTAATAGTAACGCCTTTATTTTTGTTTTCCAAATTTTCCTCTTCTGTGCTATTTCTTTTACTTCATTCCAATGAATTCTTCTCTTTACAACAGCTTTTTGTATTTGCTGGTTTCACGTCAGACACGTGGAAGACTTACTTTATTTTCCCTTGAATTCGTACTTCATATATTTTTCTTGTCAGTCTTTCTTCTCCCATTCTGTTAAGATGGCCTAACCATCCTAGTTCTCTTTTCTACGACTCTTCAAACCAGTTTCATTTCTAATCATTTAATCATTATATCGTTATTTACTTTTCCTATTTTTGTAACTCTATCGATTTTCTTCAGAAATCTCATTTCCATAGCAGTGATCCTACTTTTATTTCCAGGCTCAAAACTCAATTTCACATATAAGATCTGACCAGTTTCTTGGGTTTTTATCTTTTTTTGGAACTTATTTCTTAATGAAGAAATAAGATTTATCTATGATTATGTAACGACGAATGTTGCTTTAAATGCAAAATAATTTTGTGGTCAAAACCGAAACCATTCATTAATAAAGTTTATATTAACTTAGAGATTGACCAAAGAATTTAAGAAAGTATATAATTTTTTTCCAATATGTGGTCACAATTATCTACATTGTGATAGACACTTTCGAGTCATCAAAAAGGTGCTTGAAAAGATTGGATCGTATTAATTTTCTACAAGAGGATTCAAAACTTATCGCTGAAGAAGGCAAGGGGAAATTTATTATAAATTTATTAGACAATATTATATTAGATTTTAAAAAGTGGCGAATACAATCTTACAAGTAAAATGTATTTTCAATTGAACCTAAGGGAAAGCTATTTCTAATAGATGAAATTGTACATTATACAAATTATTGATGGTATTATTTCACATATTTTTCGAACTGGCAATGGAGGTGTCAATTTAAAAGAAATAAATCTTCCTGTGTACAAATTTCTTTATAAATTATTTAGTCAATTTCGGTTAATGAAAAACAAAATCAAAGAAGTTGCTAATTTTAAACAGTATAAAATTAACGAACAGGGCAACTTCTAATCCTATTTTATCTTGGCATACAACACAGAATGAAGACGAAGAAGAAGGTAATTAGTAAAACAAAATTTTATTTCTTTTGTAACTAAATTTTTCCTTTTCATTGTTTTATTTTGTTCGTTTTTCTAAAAAAAATTGTATTAAACATAAAAATATAAATTGTATTTAACAAACTTATTTAATACGAATTTATGAAGATAAAAAATAAGAATAAAAAAAAGAAGCCAAAAAATAGGAGACAAAAAAGGGTCAAATAAAAAGTAATCAAAAAAATAATAATCAAAGAAAAAATGAATTTAATTACCGGTAATAATATGAATAAAATTCTATAGAATTCGTTCAAATGCATTAAATGAAGTTCATCTAATAATATTCGTTCCTAGTTATTTTTTTTTTAGTATCACTGCTTTTTATATTTCTTAACAAGAGTTCACAGGC
Source organism: Hermaeophaga mercurialis (assembly GCA_951812935.1). Lineage (NCBI taxonomy): Eukaryota > Metazoa > Arthropoda > Insecta > Coleoptera > Chrysomelidae > Hermaeophaga > Hermaeophaga mercurialis. Next base: position 36,252,364 of record OX638358.1, read on the forward strand.
TGCAACTCGATTAAACTAACCAAGTCTAACCTAAAATAAATTTATTGATATAATATTGGATAGTATTTATGTCTTTTAAGTATAGTTACATTTTAATATAAAAAAAATTACTGTCGGTTTTTCGAAATTTTATGGTAATTCCATAAATGCCGATTTTCATTTATTTTTGTATTTTTAGTTTCTATTTCTTTGGTCTTTTTTATAGTTGATTCCTTTTTTCTTTGCTGCTATTGTTTAGTTACTATTTTTTGGCTATTTTTTTTCAACTTGTGTTGGCTCCTCCAACTAAATACTATGTTCGTTATTTTTGTTATTCATGAAATCTGTATTTTTTAATAGCTATTTACTGAAAAACAAGACTTCAAATTTGAAACAACACATTTCCACCGACTTTTAAGACAGAATTATCTTTATTAAGACCATTAATGAGCATGTTGATATTTGTATAATATTTCTTGAGCTAATGTGTAATATTAGGAAAAAAATAGTGGACACAGTTATGAACAGTTTTTATTTTGTGCTGTAAAATATGGGACTTTGTAGATGAGTGGTTTCAATTCCAGTCAATTCAATTTGTTTATTTTTTAAGTTTGACTGACAACCATATCGTTGTCCACATAAAAAAATCTCATAAATACAACTTTTGGTACCTTCTATTGGTAGGAACTGGACTGACAACTCACGATAACCACAGACTCAGAATCATTCAATTTTTATTAAAAAATAGCTAATCGGAATAAAAGTAAAATGAAATGAAGCACTTTTTTCCAAAACGCTGAAAGTATAGTTACAATGTTTTGTGATTTAGTTGATGATGTTGGAAGTTTTTCTACGAGGAGTTCATAAACTGATTATTTAAGGAACAAAACACCTTAATTAAACCCAAAAATATTTCAAAATATTTATATACTGTATAAATATGTTTTGGCGAGGCGGCAACGTTGCTAAAACACATTTCCGATAGTAGAGGCTTAAGAATCGAGTCGCCATGAAAGAGGCAGAAGACTCATTTAGTAGATTCACGCTTACCGGAGTCTGCCAGCTTGGAGCCAAAATTGCGGGAAACGGAATTTTAATGTATTTTTTAATTTAAATTTTACACAGGTGTGGGGCTAAAATCCGCAGGAATGCGGGCCCTCGAGGCCATTTAAAAAATTCGAATGAAATACAGAGCCGGTACATTTAAATATATTTACCTGCCTTAGGAAGGCACCATTTGAGATTTAGTTTTTATTTATTTGACCAATAACCTGTTACATGATTATAAGTGGGTCATATATTTTTGAGCCAGCATAAACAACTACATTATGGGTAATTTACTAGTCGAAGGAAAAAGATGGTTAGACACTCACAGAAAGGTTGTGTATTTTTTTTTAGTACCTAATTTCTGTTCAAATATACAGGCAGATCATTTTATTGGTGATTCGAATAAAATTCAATTACACACGTTATTTACTAATTCGAAAAAAATATGATAAAATACAAAGATATATACGGGGGGTGTCCACAAAAATAATGCACATATTTATGGATGAGGTATGCAGAAAAAAATATTGTAGTTGTTTTCAAAGAAATAAATATTAGTATTTTAGATTTATCCAAATATTATTTACCGAAAAGCAACTAAAGCCGGCAACACCGATAACTCAGTCAAGTATAAACAATGTTTTTTTTAAACGTTCTACAAATAAGTCTCTATTTTAGTACATTTAGATATTTACAATGGACCATTACAGATATAGAAGAGTGAAAAATGTGTTTCCGGTCTGCCACCTCAATTTGTTATCCAAAGAAACTCCTAGAAGATTATCCTGTTCATTTTTATTGTTAACATTAGGAGTAGTTCTGTAGATAATTTTATTAGAATTCAAAGCATTTTTTCAATATCTTTCCCTAACCAGGTTTCGCTAAATCGCATTTTCACAAATTGGATACTGGACTCTCCATCGACATTTTACCCCCTTACGATTAATGTTAATCCAAAATGTGTGACGATCTTGATCAATAAGAACTGGTCTTTCATTTCCAGATGGAGAATACCTCTTCGCCGAACCAGAAAGCAAGCTGTCCAAATATGCTCCAAAGAGTTGGCGCTCCTCCCACAGCCACGGCCTCGACGCCAACGGACGCCCGGCCTTGGCGTTCTACTTCCGGGTGCAGTTTTACGTCGACAGTCCGTTGTTGCTGCGCGACGAGACCACGAGACACCACTACTACCTTCAGTTGCGCCTCAACTCATCGTCGGGAGCTGCTGGCGATCATGCCACCCATTTGGCGGGGCTCTCGCTCCAGGCTGATCTGGGTGACTTCACCGAACACACAACGTTTCGACCCGAAGACTACGTTCCTCCGAATATGCGGGGTCCTGCGGCGGTACGGATCATCGAAGCCGTACACAGGACCCACCGGGGTCTGTCCAAGAACGAGGCTAGGACGAGGTTCATAGCAGATGCTTGTCAATTGCAGGAACCTGTTAATGCTCACGTATTTAGGTAAGTAAAAAACATACAGACGTATTTTGATATAGCGTCTAATTTGTTATCTTTTTTTAGGTTAAGGGCTTCCAAAACGGAACCAGCTCCAGGCTCACTGCTTCTAGCAGTGTGCCCGCGAGGCTTAAAAGTGTGTCCCGAAAACAATCCACCTTCCATATTTCTATGGAGTAGCATTGGAAAACTTAGCTTTGAACGGAAAAAGTTTGAGATACGTACCGGACACGAAAAGCTTACCCTATACACCAGCAGCGATGAAAAAAGTCGACTACTTCTAGCGCTCTGCAAAGCTGCACACCAATTCAGCATGGCTGTGGCTCCACGATTGAACGAAGTTAGACGCGAGGAAGAAGAAAGACAACGATGGGATTGCGATCAACGCGTGTCTGTTATCAGCTCCACATCCTCGAATACCACGTCTGGTATTGTTAGTGACCGAGTTCATTCTGAAGACGAATTAGAAATTATGATTACTAGTCCTCCGGCACCATCGACTGAGAGTTTGGCCCTAGCACACCTGCTGGACAGTGCGCCTGCTAGTAGCCGAACTTCTGCGGCGTCAGCTACTGCTGCTTTAGCTACACTTACTCTCAAAGAAGAAGAAGAAGAAACGAAACCTACTTTAAGTGAGAGCTCGACAAAAACCGCTAGCGGCAAATGTGCTGGATCACAATGCAGTTCTTCATGCAGTACTGTCGTCGTAACGCCCGTTCAAATAAGTACGATTCTTCTTTAATAATTATTTCCATTATCCTAAACCTTTTTTAACTTATTTCTTAAATAACTGTGGATTTTGTCTTTTCCAGAAGCTAAAGGACGAAGGTCTTCAACCACTAGCAGTCTTGAACTTGGATATTCCCATACTGCACAAAATTCAGCACTAAGCGATGCAACTTGTATAGAATTAGATACAACTGAAGCTGTTTATACATCTGGTCCAGCGCCTAGCAGCCATACGAGTGGAGTATACACCTTAACTTCGAGTGAGCAGTACACTCTTAGTTCCAGCGACCACTATACGGCGCCTAGTGAACAGTACAGTGCACCTAGTGAACAATTTTCCACTCAAGAAGATCACGTGGATGGCCATTTTAGAGATAGAACCAACTCCAATGTTAGTAACTCCGGATCTTTTCACGGGGATGGAAGCGATCCCACCGATACCAAGCAAACTTTATTATCTGCTGAAGAGTTGTCTGATTTGATAGTTGGAAGATACCCGTCATGTAAGAGCGTCAGTCATACATTAGATTCGGATTCGGATTATGTTACTTTACCGTCATCTTATCAAGGATTCGCTCCTGTTCCACCGAAACGTATTGACAGCGTGGAACAAAGATTTAGACCTCCACCTCCTCCCTACGGAGCGCAAATACCTAAGTTGTCGGTGACTGAAACCGCTGGTCTAGAGTTTGATGATGGTACCTGTATTTCTGAACGGATTTTGAGAAGTCCACCGCCTTATCCTGAGAATACAACGCCTGTTCCACCACCAGTGTACCCGTTTGAAGAAGCTGGTGCTCGGTTCATTACTACCCGATCGCCTAGTATTTTGACCGCCCATGCTAGTGCTGTGAGTGTAAGTTCTTCACCAAGTTACTCCATTCCAAGTTCCGTTCCGCCTATTCCACCGAAGATTCCGAGACCGTCACCTCCAATTAAAAATGCCGTGGTTTCACCTAATAATTATTTGGACGTGGCGGCGAGTAAAGCAAGTGTTTTGGTTCCTTGTACCTTTCTACCTCCTCCTCCACCGCCAGCGCCAAGACAGCCACCTCCACCTCCTCCTACAGGCTTAACGACGGTTTATAGCAGCCAATTATCAAGATCGCAGATAGAACAATACCAGCAACAGATGTATAGTGATGTTGACTTCGTAGTGTTTCCATTAAAAGAACCCGCAATTAGCAAGCAGGAATACCTTGAGGCTAAGCAAGGATCTCTCCTAGCTGCATTGGCACAACAACCGATATTCTATAGAAGTACACCTTACATAAATCGATATGCTTCGAGTCAAAATCTCTCCGATACTTACGTACAGTTACCGGTTTATGGTGCACCAAGTATTTCTTCCACCGGGAGCTTGGATCCCCCACCGCCACCTTTACCTCCAAATCGACCAGGAAAATTTACAAGAACCAGATCAGACGATAATATTTTAAATTCTTTAGATGTTAAGCAACCTCCGAAATTCAGAAGGTTACCTCCACCTCCTCCGCCGTTGATTCCCGAAAAACCTCCGGACGTTCCGAATTGTTCTCAGATTGTAACTGAGGAGAAGAAGAGTGTACACAAATTTGTTAACGGGACAAGTCCGGACAAAACGTCAGCTTTGGATATCCGTACTCTCAGAGAAAAAAGCAAGAAAATGGACTTGCCGCTGATATCAGCATTGTGCAATGATAGATCGCTTATAAAGCAGACAAAAGCTTTTGTTATGCCGAAGCACCCAAGTGAAGTAATTTCGCGGCAATCTCTAACTCCGACATCTCGATCGAAATATCCTATTTCAGGGGTAAACAATACGAAAACGAAACAGCAAACTAGAAAAACGCCTTCTGTTCATCACAGGAATCCCGGGGATAAGTTGCCCGATATTCCTAGGGCTACGCCTAATAATTACGTTTTAACCGATTTACGTGTCAAACACAAGACTATGCAATCTCATTCGTGAGAGTGTGAGAACATTCCAGTGGTAGACAGCTCCGTCAACAAGGACTTATGTGATATTTTCCATGCGAAAGGCAAACCAAAAACACTTGACAGTATCTTACCTACTTATTTCTGAATATTATACTTACTTCATCGATAAATCGTCGGTGAAATCTGTGAAAATGGTTTTTAAACTTTTTATGAAAACGGACCACTATCATTAGTATTAAAATTGTAAAATGTGTTATTGTTTAAGATCAGAAATATGAGAAATATTCAAGATATCCAATAAATATATAAGTTAGTTTAATTTAATGCAATTAAATTTTGTTTCTTTAATTTTTTAAAATTGTAAAATAAATAGTCCTTTCTTTGCAATCTTCTTTTTTATTTCAATTTTATTTACCATTTTCTGTCTAAGAAGTATAAACTTCAGAAGCGTATGATACTGGCAAAATTGAACAATACCTTTTGTATGGAAAATAAAGCTATTGACTGAGCTAAGAGTAGATTAGAAATCATTTTGTTTTACTCAGGGTGCCATCATTGCAATATTTTAGGGGAGGAACCGATGTTCTGGCTTATATCTATTCATTTTGACAGTAATGTCGGAACCTTGACTGCCCCTGTATGTACATAAAGGTTAATATTGTATTTTGCACGAAAGTATCAATTTTTATTAACAATGTGTACACTTGCTCAAATTTTATATTATTTTGAATAATGATATTTAAATATTGTTCAATATCTTTGTTTATTTATTGTCCCGAATCCAAATTACGAAAAGCTTCAAGTGTATGGTGCTGCCATCTTTTACAAATAAAGTAAGAAATAAATAAGAGGTGTGTGTTTTATTTCCTATATTTTACCATAAAAAAATAACAATATTGCAACATTCCTACTTTGAGTTACGAGACTCAATCTTCGGTTCAGAGGTGACTATAATATCTCAATTAGCAACGAAACGCAAAACGCTGCCGAATTTTGCATCAATTTTATTAGTAGGTGAATCTTATGCACGGGATAAAATAACATAGTTTGTATAAAAAACTGGTGACGAAAACGTAAAATTTTAAAGATAAATCTACACAGATGATTTTGCATAAATTAATAATAAATTTACATTTTACTTCCTTCTTGAAACAACAGGTGTATTCAACCAAACATTGCCAGTTTCATTTATGAGAGGACTTTTTGCAACATGAAAATACTAAATATTTTAATTTTCTTGAGATTCCTGCTTCTTCCTGTGAGCTTTTTGAGTACGTATCCTTTGGCCTTCCTACCTTCCTTATATCTTGTGGTTTCCAATTTATTTACCTTCTTGGTATTACATTTTGGACTTTCCTTAAAGTGTGATCTATCCATCCAAATTTTATTCTTCTTATTTGTCTTCTTATATACTGTCTTATCTTGTTTTTTCCTATAGGTCTTTATTTTGTATTTGTATGGCTTAGCAAATTTGTAAAATATTACTGAGACATCGGTATATAAATGCTTGTAATTTCTTTTTTATTATCGGGTCATTGTTCAAGATTCAAATCAATAGAGTAGGATTGATTTGACTATGCTATTAAAGATCTTTATTTTTGTCTACGATTTTATATTTCTTGTTTGTCACACCATTTTTAATGTTACAAACTCACTCTTTTCTTTTGGTATTACCATTTTCTACTGTAATTACAATGCCGAGGTAGGTAGAAGTTTCTATTTTTTCAATTTCTTCTCCATCCACTTTTATATCTTCCTCTGTTCTTTTATTGAGATACATAACTCTAGTTTTCTTTTTATTTATACTCAATATAATTTTATTTCCTTCGCTATTCAACGAATTTATTTTTATTAATTCCACTGAATTAATGTTTTTCCGTTATATAATATTGTAATAAATAACGTCGAAAGGACACATCCTTGACTCCTGCTTTGGTTTTAAATTTTTGCGATTTTTTTTCACTTGTCCTCTATTTCTAAGTATTATCAATATATTTTTTTTATCTATAGAGCAAAAGGCTCTAAAACCGCTGAATTAATGGGATCCTCTCGTATTTATATTAAATATTATTCTGGTGTTCTTGAATATAACTTTATATATTTTATGCAGATGGTAAAGCAAATTCAGATGAATGCAATACAATATTTACACACAAAAAGATGATGAAATATGAATAAATTTATGAAATATTTAACGGATTAATCTGGAAAAATATATATACTGTCTTTTTGTATGTGACAGTAGTACTAAAATCCTTCGTAAAGAAGGAATTTGTACTTTATACAAACCCTCAAGAAAAATAGGACAGTATTAGATGCTATTCTCCAAAAAAGCAAAATAAAACCTAATCATTTGTAGTACTTTTAACTAGATCGGTTAGAGAGCGAAAGTTAATATTTAAGTCACTAGAAGAATAAGCAAGAAAGTTTGAGATAAGTGTTTACGAACTAAAAACAAAATATCTTTTAGCAATGATCAAGAAAGTGAACCGAAACAGAAGATGAATTTCAAAGTAGGAGGGAAAATCGAAAACACTTTCGAAAGTGTAAAAAGTATTTGAGAGTATTTGAGACTATACTATCATGGCAGGATGATGGAGAGATGGAAGAAATTGAAAAAATATTAGCAAAAGAAAATAATCTTTTCGAGATTACTTAATGTTGGGAACTCTTCCATAGCTCCAAAAGTTAGAAAGGAAAAATAAAGGCGAACATGATAGTGAAACTAAAAGAAAGAAGTTGGATTAAAGCAATTATTGTTCAAGGAGAAGGAGGTAAAAGAGGAAGAAGAATTGAATGTAACACTGAGAAATGGTTCGATTGGTGTAAGAGTCATAGGACTGTCTATATGTCCAGCAATACTTACAATTATTGTATTAATTAAATTTTATTATGGCAACTAAAACAATTAAAAAGTATTTCATCTATTGATAAAGTGGTAAAAAATAATAACAACAACTTCCGTTGACGCAACCAAAATATATTTTAACTACATCACTATAAGATTTTGTATTTACAATAATGCTAAATAGTCATTTCTAAAAAAATACATTATGAATCCTTATTTAATTAAGAACAATAATAACAGATTCTCCGGGCCATAAAGAAATATCTTTAAACAAAATTGCTCCTGCTTTTGAATCAGGCTGAGGACCTACAATAACTTCTCCACTGTAAAGCAGTTTAGATAAATCGATGTTTACCTGTCCGGTACCCAAATTTGAAACTAATACATAAGCTTTTCTTCTCGGATACCATCTTTGTACGACTAACATTTGTTTTTCAGCGTATTTTATTTCAATATTAGCTTTATTTACACCTTCTTTATAAACCGAGTTCATGTAAATAGAAGGCGATTCCATTCTTAAATTGATCATCTTACTTAGGAGATTGACTTGGTCATAGCGGCCGGTGACTTTGGAATCACCGTGTATCCAAGGGAGTATTGTTATTTTTTCGTTTTGCCAGGGCATCATTGTCAATTGATGTAAGTGCTTGATATCTTCCCTCTCTCCTTTTGGATCTGAAATTTCTTGGAGACCTATTTCATCTCCGTAGAAAATTGAAGGTGTACCAGGAAGCATCAGTTGCAATAAAGTTGCGCCTATGGTGCCATTTCCAAAAGGTAAAATATTTGCCACGCGTTTCGAATTTACGTTACCAAGGGACCAATGGATCCAAGGCATTCCCGGTTTGGAAAATAAAGTGCTGTTTTGTAAATCTTTAAGTTGTTTGGTTAGAGAATAAACACCATCCGACAGATCTATTTTAACATCCACCAAATCTACGTTGTTTAAAACGAAATTCATATTGGGGGATTTTGTAGATGATATGAACTTTTCATTTACTATTAATATCCGATTTTCTCCTAGTATTTTCTTCCATCTTATTAAAGATTCTACTAAATTAGGGTCATCTTGTAATTTCTCCAATCCTTTTAGGTAAAACCCCTCGACTCCATTAGATATCCAGTGGAGAATGGCTTCTTCAATAATATCTAACTCTTGACTTCTCTCGCTTCTTAAAAATTCAATTGTTAAACCAAAAGACGTTTCGTTTCTTGTATTAACTTTCTTATGGACCAACCTCTTTACGTAAGGATAAAGCGGCAAATCGAGTATTACAGAAATATTTCTGGCTTTCAACTGGCGAACCATCATATTAAATTCATTCAAAGAACCAAGCACTGGTGCAATCTCAGTTAGACTCGTTACATTATCGAAATCGTAAGGATAATTAGGATTTTCAAAGATGGAATTTAGTCTGACCCCTTTAACGCCCAATTTTTCGATATAGTCTGCTTTCAAAGCTATTCCTCTAAAATCTCCTTCCATGTTTTGTTTGGCACTGTAGAAACTAGCTGGAAAAATTTCGTAAAGCAAATTTCCTTGATACCAAAACGTGGGTGGATTGCAGGTTTTTGGTAACGTTGAAATCATGGCTATAACCAGAGCTACCATGGCTACAAAACCTGATAGGAAAATCCAAGAACATACTTTTCTTATTATGGGCCAGTTCCATGACATAAAAAAGTAGTTGTCTGGTGGATTTCGAAATGTTAGTTGTAGAGTTTGGCTTTGTCCAAGATTTTCCTAAAACATTAAATTATGTAAATATGTAGATACAAACGATATGTAGGTGCATTAATATACACTTGGTATAAATTCGAAACATTTCTCTAATTCTTGTTTACGGTTTATTGAATAAAGTTTTTCATTCAGGATTATTAAAGTTCAATGGATATAAAAGAATCTAATGAATAACAAAACAAAGTTTCCTAAAACACGAGCATTGGTAACAAATGAAAGAATCAGGTAAGTAGCTTAACAATTTGTAAAAGTTTATAAGAGAGTTGAAAGTGTGTTCCAACAGGTAAAATCGATCGACAGATTCAACTTTATTTTATTTTTATATGGAAACGGTTTAACGCAAACATGTCATACCAATTTTCATTCCATGCCTGTAACGATTTTTAGCCAAGTGAAGTCTTATCTGATAGGATTTATTTTCATAGGGTAGAAAAATTATATACGGGGTGTTTCAGTCTGAAAAATTTATACTTAAACTATATGTGTTTAATTTAATAAATTTATTATATATTATGCCGGGTTCTCGAGATACAGGTTATTTTGTAGATTTTGCCAAAATTTTATTTGGTCAAAACTTAATAAATTTGGTACAAAAATTTCAAATTCAAAAGGCACCTTATTTGTTATAGTAAATAACGAACTGATAATTAGTGTAATTAAAATCTAAGCCCAGCTAAATAAAATTTTACTATTTATTTTCAACTCAAAAACAATATTCTGATAAAAAATTTCAAATCTAAAGGGATGTTTTCAAAGAGTGGAAAAGTTTATTTCGAATAAAATTTTTTCAAATTTGGAAGTGACGTTTTCAAGGGATTAATTTTTTGTTGAAAATATTTTTTATAGATCAACTAAAATTTTGTTTTTTAATATATAAAAATTTCAATATAAGATTATTTCTAATAAAAATTGAATATTTTATACAGTTAAATTTGACGAAAGATCTATGCCGATATCCATAAATTTTTATAATTTTAATTTAAAACAACTTTTTCTTTCTTTTGAAATATTCTATTAGATTTCTAAAACATTTTTCAAAATTTAAAAATTATAATAAAAAAATATTTTTAAATAGCTACTAGAATAGTTTATTGTTGTAATATAATATTTATAATATAAAATATAGGGTTTTCCTCTGTAAAGACCTACCTGCCCGAAATTGTAACTCAACGGAGAGGGATATTGTTAGAATTGTAAAAAGCCGAAGTTTCGTATATAATCAATGAATTTATACAAAGGGGGACTAACTCAAACCAATAACCAATGGGGCCCGACAAGTAAAGAATTAGCGTTAAAGTTGATATTGAAGCAAAGCACATTTTTGAAATCAGTTGAAGTTGAACCTTTTTTTCTTAAATTATTAAAATTTTCGACCAAATAAATAGTTCAGAAAAGTACGGCGTGTTCTTTATAATAATTGGGTAACCTACTCCTGATAAATGTATTCTTATACTGGGTGCTCTTCCAAATCAGTACTCAAATTCTGAAAGTACACGATATCTGTCAAGTGCCAATCCATCTTATTTCATATCACAACCTGTATAAAAGCGGTTAAATACAATAAATTAATAATTGGGGCGTCGTGGCGACAAACCAAATATAATGAGCAGTTTTCAATTTCTGAATGTTCTACACTTACACATCACTCTACAACAACATTAAGTTTATGAAAATTATTATCTATTATTATCTAGCAGAAAAATAAATTAAGAAACAGTACTCAGAAATTTACTAGAGAAAAAGGGTCAGGTTAAATCTGGATGAATATAATTGAAAGAATTGAAACAATCTGATTAAATAATTTAAATTGGATGTTAGGTCTAATTTTAAATCCTAGAGATTTCCTATGTGCACCAAAACTAAAATATTTTATAGTAGGTAATTTACCTGTGCCTCTTTTTCTTCATCTTTCACCATGTGTTGGTAAACATTTCTGTGGTTCAGTAATTGTGCGCACGCGGGTTCTGCCAAAGCTGATGAACTTGAAGAAGCAGATTCCGCTTTTTCTTCGTCTGAAGTGCCTTCAGCTAACAAAAAATATGTTTGATGAAAATTTAAACATTTATTGAGGTCTACCTAGGTCAGATACCAAAATCTAGGTAGACCTTAATACATATTAAAAAAAAAACGCTTTTGAACACTGTGGAAATTCTAGATAAGTGTTATTTATTTTTCGATATTTATTATGAATGATTTCCATAAAGTAAGAGTTGAAGCAATTATTTTAAATTTGTTCACTTATTCTGTTTTCAAATATTAGAGGGTGATGTAGACTCCGCGCTCTCCCACTCTTCAGTTGTTGTAGGGGAAAGAATTGCAATAGAATTAAGTTGGCAATTTAAAAGTACCTAGTTTTTTATTGGTATCAATGTTGTTCCAGTTCTTGTTAGTACTTTTGACATATTGTCACTTTTATATGTTACTAAAATGAGGAGAAATTTTAGGGTAGTGGGAGGTGCGCCTGAGCATAGTTGACCTGGCGTTTTCTTTTCAGGAAAAGTCTATTGAGACGTTTCTATTAATTGATTTATTTTCAAAAATTAAAAAGTTGATTTTATTTATGAACAATCGAGAAAATACCAATAAGGAAAACTTTGAACTTTTTTAAAGAGCAAAATTTTGAGGGATTAATTTCTGAGATTACGACACTAATAAATGTATGAGCTTTGCTTCTAGATTATGATAAATTTGTGGTCAATGTTCTTCAAGTAATTTTTGTAGCTTCAAGAAAATTTCTGAACCGTTATTTCGAGCCAATTGGCCCATCATCTAGATACTAATTTTATTGTAACCTTCACTTTCGCGGCGAATATGAATTTATTTCGACGTATACTTGATACAAGGCACATAAATTAATTTCGAATAAGAAATCAGAAATTTCTGAGTTATCATTTTGGCGGGAGCTCAGACATCTCTTGTCCTCTCTGAACTCAGTATTTAGAAGTTAGGCCAAATAGCCCTTTTAGCTGAGAAAATGAAGAAGAAGAAGAAAAAGAAAAGAAGAAAATTTACAAATTTGTTCGCAGCATCATACCGTATACAATTTTTGATAAAACTATTTATGATTTTAATGATCTCTTGATAATAAAAATGTTAATCGAAATGAAACAAATTGCGTAAGAAAATTATGAAAAAAACAAACTATGGAAATTAGAATTTTGTATTTGGGTTCAAACTATATTTCTCTATAACTGTACATCACGCATTTGATAACGGGACGATTGGAAAATATTTTTAATGCGAGATGAAATAAACAAATACTTTTTAAATGTTTATTACTCTTTATCTTCTGTAGTCACATTGAATAATGGGAATGTGGAATATTTTCCACAGGGATTTTATAGTAAATAATAAATTATTAAGAGGACAAGTATCTTATCAAGGAATTCTAGAGAGAAGAAAAAGAAATTCAAATTAGATTCAAGATTAACATTTACTTATCGTTTTAATGTAAATAAAAGAGTTTGTAAAAAAAAAAACAAATATTATTGTATCCCAAAAGTCTTTGGTCATCAATATTTTATTCGTGTGATGTAATAGCAGAAATTTAAAGTTTTTATGTAAAACACTATTATTGATATTAGTTTTGGTTAATTTTAATATAAAATCGATGTCCTTAGGAAAATAAAATCATTATCAAAGTCAGTACGTGATCAAGGATCATGTTCGTGATAAAGAAATGCCAATATATCGAATTGCAAAATAAATTTGAAAATATATAGTTCAGATAACCAAATCCTTTTTCAAAATAATGTTTGCTTCATTTTCTTTTAGTTGGTACTATTTTATATAAAACATTCACAAGAAATGTTTTGCCAGTTTTAGTTGGACCTTGTACATGTACACGTTATTATTTTGTAGAATACAAACTCCTAATTGAGCTTTAGCTTCTTTGTATTATTATTGTTATGATATAGACAAACAAATACTATGACTTTTTATTACGAAATCATGTTGTTCACCTTTGACTTGGTTGAGTTTGTTCGCCAATTCTAAGCCAATGGAATAGATCGGTTCCGGTTCTGGCAATGAGTTGATCAATGCATTTGTTGGCGGCGATGGAGTGATCAAAGGGCATGTCGATGCAACCTCGTCCGCTAAAAATGAGTTCGTAGGAGAATCCGGTAAATTAGCGTTGTCTACTCTTAAAAATCCCGCCATTTGCTATCTGGAAAACATATAAAGTTTTATGAATAGTTTGTGATACAGGGTGCTTCAAAATGAGTTGTGCAAAGGGATCCTGATGTTAAATGAAGACAATTTGCCAAATATGAAGCAAAATAGTTAACAAGCTGTAGGGTTTTTTTCTCGAATTTTGGAATAAATTAACACTGTTGATGAAATTTTTGATCTTCCAAAGGTCACTAATTTAATTATAACTTTTTCAGAAAAAAAAATAAGCGCACCATTCAGTTACCTTTTACTATAATATTTCGATTTTTTTTAAAACAATTAAGGAGTATATTTATTTAAAAAAGTTAAGAGTAACAGAATATTGAAGAAAAAACATTTGAATTTGTCACATAATATTTTACTAGCTTAATCATGAATATTAAGGGTGATCCAATTGCAAATCGTGACTAAATTTAATTTAGTTTTATGTCCCTGTCAGTTGAAAGATCATCAAATTATATAGGGTGTCCGCGAAAATGATGCACATATTTGTGGATGAGGTATAAAATCTATCCAAATATTATTTACTGAAAAGTAACTAGAGCTGGCATCATCGATAATTCAGGCAAGTATAAAGAATGGTTTTTTAAACGTTCCGAGAAATAAGTTTTTATTTTAATACACCTGGATATTTAGAATAGTCGGATGTAGGAAAGTAAAAAATGTATCCTTGGCAATTACGAGAATTACACGATCCGAACGATTTTTACCACTACTTTTTTAGGTAATACACTACACATTTCTAACAATCTTTGGGACACTGATATAAAACATCGCGGATTAGATTAATTAACATGTCGTGGTATGATTTGAATAAAATGCCATTTTTCACCGCATTATTGAAACTAGTTTACCACACGACAAACTTAAAACGATTAAACGATCTGAATCTTCTGCAAACTAACACAATTTTATGATTCATCAGCTAGAAATTTTATTAAAAATGTGAGGTGTTGCTACGTATAAATTTTCGAGCAAATGTTTAAAGTAAATTTTTATGTAAATTAATGACGTTAGAAAAAATTATTAGAATATTTTGTTGCAAATGATACGTTCTACATGCATTATTTTCTCGGACACCCTGTATATAGTACTACTACAATTCTTTATGAAACACCTATATATATATATATAATTTTTATCTTTATACAGGGTGTCCCACGACGATTAAGACAAGTAATATATCAGAATTGGGCAGTAGTAGAGAATTATAATTTTGGGGGTGTAAATTAGAGCCAATGTTGCATCTTTTCTTGTTATTGTGTTACCCAATGAGGTATTTGTTTTTGGTCACGTGACGTCGCATTCAAAATTATTAATGGGACAACCTGTATATTTGTGCCTTTCTGTATTCCTCCCGATAAAACAATTCCAACAAACTAGCACACATGGGGTCTAAAGTGATTACTTGCCTGATATTCGAAATGGATTAAAATTCCAAAACTAATATTACAAAGATTCAAAACAGCATTCGGTGTTAGACAAGGAAGAACATTAAGTCCTTTTTTATCATTGTAATGAATGAAGCAATTAAAGAATGTAACAAAACAGTAAAGAAAACAATAAGGGGATGATATTTTAACATAGAAAAGTAATACTAGAAATGAATTAAAATAAAACAAAAATAATGATAGTACCGAAAAAACAGGAAAACGTGAGTATTAAAATAGACAACATGGATGTTGAAAATTTAAATTTAAATACCTAGGAATAATTGCAACATACGATGTAAAAACAGATATAAAAGTGGAAGAAAGATTAAAAGCCATCACTGGAGTATATTATTCCATAACTAAGCAAGTATTTGATAAAAAATAATTGAAAACAGATACTAAGATCATGGTAGATAATGCAAAACATTTATATATGGCTCGAAAATATAGGAATTAAACAAACAACAAAGAAGAAGAATAGAGGCTAGTGAGATGAAACCTTTAATAAGAACAAGGTACCAAATGAAGAAGTCCAAAGAAAATTAGAAGTTAAATGAGTAGAAAAATATATGCAGAATACCTATAACAAGACTAATAAAGATAGTACGGAAAATTAGGAAAACTAGAAAGACCATAAAGGTTACACCACGAATGAATTGAAGTAACCAGATTGATTCATACTTAAATGAAAGAGAATTAAAGTGGAAAGAGGCTGAAGATCTCCTCTAAGACAGAAGCAAATAGAGAAATAAAACAAGTAAAAATTGAAAAACTTCAACTCAACATTGGCATCTGCCGGTAAATCAGTATCGATCATGATGATGATATTGATGGTGATGATGATGATAATGATGATTAGGACTGTACAACATAATTTTAATATTAAGAAACGCGAGAATGTAATAATTTTATAATAATTGGAAGTTAGTTTAAAAATAACTGACTTATTTTAAAAGGATACACAAATTGAATTTCCATTTTTGCAGTTTAAAATGAGAAATTTAACCTCACCTATTGCAAACAATATACTATACCCACTACTTTTTTTTAACATCGCTATATATCTTACTATTTATAAATCCAAGAAAGTCTTAACAAATACCTGTTCTAATAATAAATATCCACAAATAAACAAACACTTTGATTTATATAAGTACGTGAGAAACCAAATTGTGTCTACATGAAATAGATTATATTTTGGTTAATCATTTTTTTAACGACATAACAGACATTTAACAATATAACACACCAATCTATTTTAATAAGATAATATTTGTTTGCGAACACACTTCATGGCGAACAGCTGACTGCAATTATTACGATCGAAGGACGGCTGCGTCGCGACACCGACGCTACCATAAGCGGCACAAGACTTGGGCCGAAAGGCTCTAACTATATCGGCGTATTTCGGTTATTTCCCTACATGTAAGGAGGGTGTTTACAAACTTTATAAGCAGAAGTCATATTAGCATAAATTACGGTATTTTTGTGCTCAATTTATGGAAAATAGTTTCAAATTTAAATTTCTTATTGTTTAGCAGTGTAGAAAAACATTTAATTTATTTAAAATTTCAATGAAAGTAATCAGTAAAAAGAAACTAAAAATAATGAAGTAAGCAAATTAATATGTTATGTCGTATTTATTTTATTAATTTTTGACTAAACTCTTATAGTTTTTAAGATAAAATTTGAAAATCGGGGTATCCTTACTTTTGCAACGAAAAATAAGAATATTTTATTAGTTTTTACTAAAGTTGTAGAACTGCCACAGGCGCCATATTTAACAGAAAAAATTTGGCAAATATTTTATCATTTTTTTTACTACTTTTTTAATTAAATCTTGAACATGAAACGTATAAAAAATTTATATTTGATTGGTTATTTCATTTTCAAAATTTTGCATAATTTCTACCACTGCTTTTTTTAGGTAACACACTACACTTTCCAACAATCTTTAAGACACTTATACAAAACATCGCGGATTAGATTAATTAACATGTCGTGATATTGTTGATTTGAATAAAATATCATTTTTCACTGAATTGTTAATATCATTTTACCAAACGATTAAACAATGCGAATCTTCTGCACCCTGTATAAAATAGAGCACAACATAACAAAATTATATTTTACTCTTCCTTAGTATTAAAACAATCTTTTTAACTATTTAAAATCTTTACGCAACTAGTCTTTAAATTGAGTTGAGTTTCTGTGTGGATATAGATAAATATATATATCCTATAAAATAATTTGAGTGTACTTCAAATCAAAGTTTTTAGAGCAGCTATCGTAATTTTTACCATTAATATAACTTTTTGGTAGCAGATATAAATTGTAATATGGTCTAAATTTAGTATGATAGAAAAGTGTAAAGAGGTCATTGTTGAATAAAAAACTGTGAGCAGAAATAGATCTTTTTTGCGGATTCTTAAATATAGAAGAATATTAATAATAATATAATATTACTAAAAATAATATCAATTCATATGTCATTATTATCGCTCGAAAAATCGCTCGAATAGTCAAAACTTTGGCTATAATCGATTCTTAAAAATACTGAAAATGATTTACTTAAACTTATTCATACAACACAAGGGACACCCCTATTATCCAAAGAATTTATATGGTATGTCCAATAAAAATAAGTGATTGCGGCAAAAAGGCACAATATTAACAAATTGCCACCTTTTTGATTCTTCATTCTATCAAATAAAGATAATTCGATAAAAAACTATTTTATCAATAAAAACGTATACTAAATCTCTCCGGGATCATTAAAATGCGGAATAAAGTTAAGTAACACATAGAAAATATTTGAAATAAAAATAACTTTCAAATGAACATTCAATTTATCAATATACTTTGTATACTTTATTTTAGAGTTTTATTAAGTCTTCTTCACTGCTCTATGCTAAGATTTTGATTTTTCCCGTAACTTAGGATAAGAGTGAGATTTTAAAATCATATTAAAGATATTCGTTAGGGGCTTAGTCAGTAGAATACAATTTTTGTCAGAGGTATACTTTCCCTGTAACACTTCCTCGGGGAACCCCGGCTGAACTATATTTAAAAATTTTATCTGCCTGTCGTTAAGAACACACAGTATAGTTTTAGTAATCATGTGTTTTAATAGTCGTTTTTGTGTTAATAAAATTAAGATCTGAGAGTATTAAAACAACAAACGAAATAGGTTGTCATAGTAACCTGTAAAATACATATTTTGTTATGAAATTATTTTAGTATAAATAATCGAACCACGCAAAATAATGGATATTTGTGCGTTAAATGAAATATCCTTAATGTCAGTTTTTATCTTTTGACCTTTTGATTAGTTAAATATATACGATGTGTAAGTATCATTTAGTTGTTGTCTGTAGTTTGATATGCAAGTTAACATTCTGTTTATTTAGTATTAACGAAATCTTCTTATCGAGTGCTCTTTGGAATATGTAAGATTCTGGAGTCAAGTTTTTGTGTCGCTGAGGTAAGATTTTAATTAGTTTATAGTAGTAAATATGGTAACATGGCAAAATTGTCATCATCAATGCGTATTTCATTGTTGTTAGCTTTAACAGAGAACTTATTTTCCCTCGAAGCAAAAGAGTTATGTAAAGAAGTTAAAACATACAAATACAAATCTTTCTAAGAGATAATTTAATTTAAGAACCAAAATTCAGTCCCCGAGGTTCCGAGTTCGAATCCTGGCGTGGATGTGTAAGTGAATATCTCATTTTGTAATTTATAAAAAATATACCCACATTTGAAAACATACATATCGATTTAAGTTTTGGGATGCTTCTATAGATAAGTTAAGTACATTTTATTTCAACCGAAAAATTAACAAAAATCTCTACGATACCATATCGTAACCCACAAAAACGCTCATAAATTATACTTTGAAGGTAAAATTTTGTTAGTACAATTGTCTGCGGAAAAAAGTAGATGAGTAGATTCAGTTTTTTCTGCTGTTTCGAATTATAAAAACAATTTAAAAATACAAGGTGTTGTTTGTTGGAATGAGGATTTTTTATTTTTTTTGTAAAATCGGTCCTGCATATTCTTTTCGGTAATATTTTGATATATTTTCCAGATAGTGGTTATTACGCGTACCAAAGATCAAAATAATATTCAGAGTAATTCGAAAGTTATGAGCTCCGAAAGAAATAGACCAAATTGATAAAACACCCTAAGTCTCAGATATAAAGGGTAGAAAACCCATTAAAAATAGGTTATTTGGAACTACCAAAATGCCGCCCATCTATAGTTAAAGTTAGGCCCTTTCCCAATAAAACATCCTGTATCAGCGAATTGTTTTTTGGTTGAAGTAAATTTTTGCGCACGTGACTAATGTCTTGTAAATGAAAACATTAAGAGAAAATACAGGGTGTGAGTTGAATATTATTTTAAGTTGTTTGTAAATAAATTGTTTAACGGTTACGTTCAAGTTAAAGTTTACGTATTTGTTTTGTAGGTTGCTTGGGGTATTCCACAAAATTTCCGTAATTAGGGCAGAGAAGGGCGTGTTGAACGGCTTAATGTTTCACAAATTATACCTTGCCAAAATGTACTACATACTATGTATTTTTATCTAAATCTAAATATAAATTTAAAATTTTTCGTCGATTAAAAAAAATAAAAATGTTGAAAATGGTAATTGGTCTCCTTTGCTCCATACTGTGGGCTATAGAAGACCAATGTAGGTCCTACGTGTCCCTTATATATTATAAATGTTTTTTATTCGGAAATTAAAGATTTTGAAATAGTTCAAAGATTTAGTTTGTGAAATATATACATTAAAATCAAATTTATTTGCAAATAGTACAAACCATGGACTCATCTACTTTATTTGCATCAAAACAATCCTTTGTACATTCAGCACTGAATCCAGTTCTTTCCCTATTTAGATTGGAGAAATCTTTCACAACAAAAGATCCATATTAATAATAATACTAACAATAAGAATAATAATAAGTTTATTCGCAAATATCAATTTACAATACCATGTTACATATAAATTTTGTAATAAAGTAGTAAATATAAATACAATACTGAAGTTTTTGCTTTCGAACAAACTAGCATTCCCATTTAATCTTTGTAGTTGTGTAATCGTTAATTGAAAACAGATGAATTAAACATTATTAATTTATTTATTTATTTATTGTTATCGTTTTCGGTTTCAGAATCAGTATATTGTTTTTTGTTCATATCATTTTATCCCTTTTTAATCTTCAGTTTGCTCATTTGTGATGAATTTAATGCAGCTTTACTTTTTTTCTCGTGTTTTGCAGCTGTTTTTATATTCTTCAATTATATTCCTAGATATTTTTAGAGCAGTTGGTTTGGGAGAAATCTATTGCAAAACTTTTGTAAAAGCAGTCATGAAAAAGTTATTGATGCTATAGCAATTGGTGTACAAATCATAGGATTTTTATAGATTATTGGGTGTCTGTAAATTGTATTTAACTTTACTTCACTTCTTCCACAGACATTTAGGCTGGCTGGGCTATGCTTCATCTTCTGTTACTTGTGATGGAAGAAAGTCTTCATCTGTAAAATTATGTCTATCAAAAGGTATAATTCCTGTCACTTGAAATTTTTTTATTTATTTATTTAGTGTGTGTCTAATGACTGTAAACTATGATTTGTGTGTGGTGGTAGAAAAATCATTGTTAAATTATTTTCTTGAACAAACGTGATGCCTTACAAAGTTCTGTTACTTGCGATTTGGCAAACACAACAAAATGTTCTGAATATTTAATGATCGGAGTCTATGCAACCATTTCCATTGGTAGATCCTCTCATGAAATTGTGACATGCGCAGGTGAGGAAAAAATAAGAATAGAAGAATGTATTAATTGCTCGATGATATAGTCACAGTGAATCCATGTTCCCTGCTTACAATTCGTCCAACTTTTTTACGACCTGTTTTGGAAACACTCTTCTTCTCTTTTCTAAGTTTCGTGTCCTCCAAGAACATTGTATGATCTTTACTTTGTCCGCAGCGGACCTAAACAGTGTCTTCGTGCTTACTCCATACTCCATTTCCGAGCCATGATATTCTTCGGCGACCAGGACCACGCTTTCCCACTATTTTTCCTTGAATAACTGTATGGAGCAATTCAAATTACTGGTTTCTCATAACGTGGGCAAAGTACTCCAGCTTTCTCCTTTTTATGGTATTATTCTCCTTCTATGTTCATACGCTGTAGAACGTTGTTTCAGTGAGGGTCCAAGCTTCTACCCCACAGAATAATATGCTGAAGACATAGCAACGTAATAAACTTATTCTTAAACGAATTAATAGATCTCTAACAACTTTTTCATATTCTTAAATGATGTTCTTGCTTGGTATATTCTGCTTGTGATTTCTTGAGTTAAGTCCAATTTCCCAGATATTTGTACGTTTGTATTCTCTCCGTTATCTCTCCATTTATACCTGTATCTGTTAAGTTGTTAGCTACATTTTTGTTTTTGCTGACGACTATCTATTTAGTTTTCTTTATATTTATATTTATTTTGGAACTGTATTTATCCCCTCTCATGAACATTGAACACTTGGCTTGGCTGAAAATTGTGTTTCTCTTAAACAGATTGCAATTTTTGAGCTTGCACCTTATTAAACCCATCAGCTCTAGCTCTAGTGGACTTTGGTGCTCTAATAGTAATTTCGAAAACTTTCAAGCCAATGTTTCCCAGAACTCATTTTTCTTTGTTATTCCGTATTTTCAAATTTTCAAGATAAAATGCTAATTTTTTTTTCTCCCTTGGTAATTTAAATATTTTTGTATGCAATATCAAAATACAATTGGCGTCTTTGAAGATATCTAAACGTAAATAACAATTTCTATTATTTAAGTCTCTTATTACGGCAAACTTAACAAATACTTAACAGACTTAACGTAATAGTAGCGGGATTTATAATATTTGTTCGCAGTTACTTATTTTTGTTTTAAATTTTACATTTTTGGTTCTTTATTTTGATCATTTTGTGAAAATAATACGTCGATTTTTACGTCACAGAATTGTTACGAAAAATTTAAACTAGAAATAGCCCAACGTTGAAAACCATTTATACGTATATCGATCAGTTATTAATAGGGAATAATAAAAAATATTTATCAAAAGAATTTAAAAACATTGATAATAGGATGCTATGAGTGCTGGTTATTGCAATAATAATTTCTTATTGTCAGCTTGATACATTTTTCAACGATTTAGCGGGTGGCTCCAAAACTTTTTTAAAATTTTTATTGTAAACATAAGCTATCATTAAATTAATTGTTTCAACTCTTACTTTGTGAAAACTGTCCATAATGAATATAAAAACCTAAAATTAATAAATGTTCAAAATCGGGTATTTACATACTAAATTGTCCAGATTGTAACTTCATCAATCTTAGCCAGACATTAAGAATTAATAACACAATGGAAACAACAGTGGAAGTACTTCATATATGTGACAAGAAAGAAGAAATTTATTTTTTGGAGGAATATGAAATAAAAAACACCTAAAATATCCTCAATATACAGTATTGAATGAACAACTAAACCTGAGAAGTTCAATTATCTTAGATCACCATTTGAACTAAATAATGCTAACCAATTATATTTTTAGAAAAAAAGAAGAATATTATTTCTAAAAAGGTCTGTTAAACTTCTTTCTGTGTTGTAAAATGGTATGTCAAATACCGGAACCTAGATAGAATTTAATATGTATTAAAACGCTTTGAAAGACTGTCAAAATTCAAGATAAGTACTATTTATTTTTTCATATTTATTATGAATAATTTCCACAAAGTAAGAGTTGAAACAATTAATTTCAAGTATAATTTATCTTTTTATATTTATAACCACATTACTTTACTACATTCTAAAAGAAAAAACTTTTTCAAAATAAAAGAAATTATTGTATATGAAAAAGGTAGACCAATTTTATAAGAAATAATATACTTTAAATGTTTGAAGGAAAAGGCCAGAAACTGGAAAATGTTACCAGCAAAACAGCAAAATTACTTAAAAGAAATCAGGTTAAATATAATATTAAAGTTGTTTGTAATATAAAACAAAAACATAAAGTAAAGAAGAGTAATCTGGGGTAAAAATATATAGGAAATTTTTGTGATATTTTTAGCATTTATTCTTAAAATATTCTTTCCTTATCTTTTTAAAATTCTGTAATAACATTTTGAAATGCTTCTTTTTTCAACTTCTGACATATTCTTAACAAGCGATAACCGTAGATAAAACATTTTAATAAATAAATAAATTTAAAAAAAAAATATGAACTTATCGTTGCACATATTTATTATTAAGCAACAACAAAATACCTTTTCGTCATCACATTTTCAAATTAGCTTCTGGATAGCGACTATGCAGTATTCACAATTACAAATTCTTTAAAAACAACTCACAAAAACAAAGATAAATTACATAAATTTCGTTTAGTCACTTACTGCTGCTAAACAATTTTCTGCACAGAAATAACAAACCAAATAGTAAAAAAGAACTGGAATAGAAATAATCCAAAAAACTTAAAAAAAAAAAAACAATAAATGGGATGGAACAAGTGGAAGTTTAATTAAGATTGGCCAATTAGAGTTTCAATGAAAAGCAAATAAAAAACAAAAGTCTTATCGGTACAGTTATATTTTCAGTTTTTATTTTTTAATTTCATAAAATTGCGAATATTCCCTTAGGTTTAATCAATATCGAGAAGAGATATATTACGAAATTGAATTGATTAATGATGATCTTCTTTAAAGGTCAAACAATTTTATCAAAAATTTATTAAATGGTAATGTGATAATCTGAACAAATATTGTACCTCCGAATTAAGTCAGTTCTTTTACGGACCTAACAGAATTATCTTCGGTTCTCTCCGTCGTATCCTCTTATCTTTTTCATGGACACCAGGGGGACATCTAAGGATCCGAAGATGGTGTAATATCTTTTATTATTACAAACATTTTAAATATTAACGCTATTTTAGTAAATTAGTACTGTTTTATTGCTTGTGTTTATTAAAGTGAATCTAAATATGGGTAAGATCGTTTCAGTTTTTATTACGAAAGTGTACATTTTTTAAATTAGTGTAAGTAATACGAAAAATTTTTGAATAGGGACTATACTAATATAGGTTTTTAAAATAATAACCCTGCTAATAAATAATTTGTTTGAAATTGTTTTTTCTAATAAAATTATTTGCAATGTTCACAACTAGAGTAACATACAGAGTGAGTTTTAAGTATGGAATGCCTCAATTATCTCGGAAACGGCTTGCACGATTTTTATAAATTTTGGTTTGTAATACGGTTGATCTTATTGTAATATTTACATTGTTGTCAGATCTTCCGTTTTTCTGCAAATATAATGAACTTTGTTATTTCAAATGGATCACCCTATATTTTTTTCTTTTTGAAGTCCTTATACTTAAATGCCATAATTTGGGAGTTATGGCTAAATTTACATTATATCCACCCAAGTTAAAATAATACATTAAGATGGGCTATGATTGCAATAATAACAACTTTGACGATTCAATAAACTAATATTGTTGGTGTTTATTGATAGTCACAACGGATTGTTTATCTGAAAAAGAACGAATTGAGATTTTAATGATATTAGGATATGGTGTAATATCTTTAATTTATATCCTAATCGAAATCCCATAACAAGATCTGCTGTGAGTAAGTTGGTATAAAAGTTTAAAGTTAATTAAGTTTATTGATTGTGACGCTAAATTTTTTTAATATATTTCATATTAGTTTTGTAGACCTGAAGATGACCCTGTGTGTCGTCTCTAATTGTACATTAAATTATTATGTAGCAATTATTTTGAGTTTAATTATTTAATCCTCTATACCATATTTGAGCCCAATGGAGAACCTTCTATATTTCAATATTAAATATTTTTTATGAGCTAGTTACTATTCTACTGTTGTTATATTTTCCATTTTTTAATATTAAAGACTTTGAACTGTTTAATGGGACACCCTCTATTTTATTTCAATTTTAAATTTTCTTGATTAAGTTGAAGGATAATGTGGGCATTGCAGATAATGAAATGTTTTGGATTTTAGCCTGCTGTGGATATTCTACGTAACGTCGAAAAATTAATATTTTTAAACAACAAGCAATAGTAAGTTAAAACTATAGATAATAAATAGTAAAAGAAGTAATTGTTGAGTATAATTAAAAACATTTAAACGTGTTTTATATCCAATTACACCATGAATTATTATCTCAACAGAAAATACTATAAATGGTTAATCAATAAACTAAATACAGGACGTAATTTTCTTAAAAATGTTTAGTCTGACTTTTCATAAAGAAAGTTTTAAAAATAGACAAAAATTTTATTATTACTCCGCAACAAACATTTTTTAGAATAAATGTCTCAATTCGTTTGGACGGGCGTATCAACTAAATAATTACTTAATTGGTCTCTTGATTACATCCCTAGAGATTTTTTCTTGTCCGGATATAATCAAGGATAAATTGTACCGTAATCACCAATAGAAAATATGAAAGATCACATTTTTCAGGAGTTTTACAATAGGCACCCCTGATATATTTTCAAAAATATCGCAATTTATTGCAAAGAAGATTAAAAAAATGATTATTAAATTATTATTAAAGAAAATGGATGATATTTAACGTGTCTTTAAAAGAAAAATTAATATTTTTTCTCCATAATTCCGAAACGGTTAAATTTATTAAATAAGCTGTAGTATTTACAGAGGGATTTAGATTTATAATTAAAACTTGGTTATAAGACGATAACTCTATAATTAAAAGCTTATTCTAAAATTTTTAGTAGATTTGTTGACTCTCAAAGCTCATTATGCAAAATTTCTATGTAATAGAAAGATATTTTTTATTTTCGAAAAATATGAGATGGTCTTTAGGTACCTTTGAATTTTTGGGTAAATTTGACAAATCAAAATTTTTTCCAAACTCAAAGATAACGAATCCCTAGGAACGCCCTTTCTGGTTCCACATAGTCCTTTTTTTAACACGTCATATTTTTATTTTAGGGTTCATTTTGTAAAAATTGTTTTTCTAAAATATTCGTTAACTGAATAATTAAAAGATTTTTTGTAAAACTGATAGTTTTCATAAATTTGTTGACTCTTCAAGCCCTTGTATTTCTCAATTTCAGTCAAATAAAAATATATTTTGTATTTTCGAAAAATTTGAGATTGTCTTTAGATACATTGGAATTTTTGGTTAATTTGAGGAAATCAAAGTTTTTCAAAATCCAAGAAAATTAATCGCTAGTAACGTCCTTTTTCGATCCAGATATTCCATTTTTATTTAATGAGACATACTTTTATTTTACTACACATTTTCTAAAAAAGTGGTTTTTAAAAATATTCGTTAACTGAACAATTAAAATCTTTTTTGTAAAAATTTTTTATATTTTCTAAAACGGTCTTTAGATACCTTTGAATTTTTGGTAAATTTGACGAATCAAAATTTTTTCCGAAATCAAAGAAAATGAATACCTTTTTCTTTCCAGATGTTCCATTTTTCCATACATATAATTTTCCCATATAATTTTCCCATATTATTTACAGTAACCTTATAGAATCCATTTTAGAAATATTTATTACTAATCAGTACGTTCTATTAAAAAAATTAAAATATTTTTATATACAGTTATTTTTGAATAAATTTAAAATATAAGCATCTTTTCAAAATCACAGCATTGGGGTAAAGCCTCAAATGGCCATAAAAATTATATAAAAACATAAAATATATTTAATTTTAAAATGTCACAAACATTATGATGATTATCCTAAAGCACTCTCTATAATTCACCCTGTACAGATATTTGGTAGAAGCCTGGAAAACGAAAAACGGCACTAACGCAGAGTAGAATCAGACCCTAAACGCTCTAAATACCAAAATTTCTAGAATTTTGATTTTTAGCAACTCTCTATATACATTTATAATTCTATATTTCACACAATTAGCATTTTATATTACAGAATCGTTTAAAACAAAGTGTTTCTTCCTTCTGATCCAATTTGACTTTACCAGACTTTTCAATTAATCCTTCATTTTTCCTTCGTTTTATCATTAATTTTTGCTCTCGGCTGTTATTTCAAGTATAATAATTAAAATAAAATCCCTTGATCTACGTCTTTCGATCAAAACTCCCCTTTTTGTGTTTGAATAGAAGTTATGATGATAAAGCAACATTTAACCGTAATAAAACGTAATTTAAAAAATGTACAATATATATGTCTGAATAAATTATGAAATTAAATGAACATTATTACCCTCCAGACATTTTGGATTTTCTTTAAAATGTCACAAATTATATTTCTACTTAAACTTTATTTTTTGACTCATTTTTCATTTTAGAAAACATAATTATGAGTCAATTACAAATGCTTATATTACATGGACTCATGTGATACTTCGTTTGAAAGATATTTTTACAGAACTTTATATTTTTTAGTTAATTTAATTTATTTTCAGATTTTATCGAGATAGTACATGGAGTCATCATTCCGCGTTGTCAAATTTAAGAAAATTTACGATTGCCAGTTGAAAAAAAGATTTTCGTCTGTTCCTTGGAAACTTACCGTTTTTCTAGACGTTTACCATATTGAAAGTCCGGGTCATGTCTCTTGATTTTGTTGCCGGATGTGTCGGAGGTAAGATTCTCAAAATACATATCAAAATACAGTATTTCAGGGTCCGGCAGTGAAACGGAAAGATTTCGAAAATAATTTTATTGTTTAAGAATATTTTTTTAAATAATTTTTAATACATTAATGGAAGAAGAAAAAGTAGCCATTTGGTTTACAATATAAAAAAAATTATTTTTTGAACACTACATCCGCCAAATATCCTCCGTTACAATTTATGCATTCTTGGAGTCGTTCCTGAAAGTTTTGCATAACTCTGCGCAGCATATCAACAGGTATTGCTGCAATCTCGTCTCGAATCCGTTGTTTAAGAGCTGGGATTGTCCTGGGTGGATCATTTGCAAACACCTTTGTCTTTAGGTATCCCCAAAGAAAGCAGTCGCAGGCGGTTAGGTCTGGAGACCGAGGGGGCCAACTGATATCCCCGTTTCGAGAAACGATACGCCCTGGAAACAAAGCATTTACAGCATTCATTGAAATTCTTGCAGTGTGACTTGTTGCCCCGTCTTGTTGAAAAAGTGTGTGTTCATCCACTGGAAAGCCTTCAAGTTGAGGTATAAGAAAATTCTGAATCATTGCAACGTATCGTACAGAATTAACGGTAACGGCATTTTCAGCCTCATTCTCAAAAAAATATGGACCGATGATTCCATTTGCCGAAATCGCACACCATACTGTCACTTTCTGAGCATGAAGAGGTGTTTCATGAAGTAAACGAGGGTTTTCCTCCGCCCAGTATCTAAAATTTTGTTTATTAACAAAACCAGAGAGATGAAAGTGTGCCTCATCACTCATCCAGAAATTGTTAATTTGGTTGTCATTTTCTTCCAGTCTGGCAAGCATAATTTCACAAAAACGGATACGCTGTAAATAATCACCCGGGTTAAGTGATTGCACAACCTGTATTTTGTAAGGGTGATATCCAAGATCCTTATTGAGAATCCTTCTTATCGATCTGTCACTTATTCCAAGACGTGTGGCGTGACGGATCGCCGATCGGCGTGGACTTCTTAACATTGCTTGTCGAACACGTTCGATATTTTCAGGGGTTCGAACTGTTTTGTCACTACCACCCCTTTTTTTAGACGTCGATCCTGTTTGTTCCAAGTTGTTTACCCATGTTTTTATCGCTTTATCTGATGGAACAGGTTGGTTGCGCGGTATGTTAAAATGCCGTCGAAAGTCACGACGCGTTTGCACTAAACTCTCACCATTTTGAAAATAAGCTTTAACTGTGTAACCGCGATGCTCACCCGTACAACGCTCCATTGTAAACTAAATGGTAAATCATGCAGGTCTTGGCAAGTCAGCTACTTTCTTCCCCTCTACCTCGCGGCGCGCTGCAAACCATACCTCAAATCTTTCCGTTTCACTGCCGGACCCTGTAGTATGAGGTATAAAAAAGTATGTAGGATAAAAATGTCCTATAAATTTTTTTTTCTAAAGTCAACCGTTTACAAAAAAATTAATAGTAGTATTTTAGATCTATACAAATATTATTTACCGAAATGCAACTAAAGCCGGCAACACCGATAACTCAGTCAAGTATAAACAAAATAAGCTTTTATTTTAGTACACCAAGATAATTAGAATGGTCGATTATAGGGGATGTAGAGGAGTGAAAAA
Source organism: Hermaeophaga mercurialis (assembly GCA_951812935.1). NCBI lineage: Eukaryota > Metazoa > Arthropoda > Insecta > Coleoptera > Chrysomelidae > Hermaeophaga > Hermaeophaga mercurialis. The sequence continues at coordinate 36,281,982 of OX638358.1, forward strand.
TGTATTCTCAGGAATTATTACACGATCCGAACTCTTCCACTATTTTTTTAGATAACTTAGTACAATTTCCAACAATCTTTGGGACACCGATACAAAACATCGAGGATTAGATTATTTAACGCATCGAGATATTTTTGATTTGAATAAAATGTTATTTTTCATTGAATTATTAAAACTACTTTGCCAAGCAATAAACTTAAAGCGATTAAACGATCTGAATCTCCTGCAAACTAACACAATTTTATGATTCATCAGGTAGATATTCCTGGGTTACATGACTCACATTTTTATTAAAACCGTGAGGTGTTGCCACGTATAAATTTTCGAGTAAATGTTTAAAGGGAATTTTTGTGTAAACTAATGATGTTAGAAAAAAAAATTATAAAATACTTTGCATTATGCATTATTTTCTAAATCTTCATAATATGTCATTTTCAAAAAAATTTCAGGAGTGGCCGGAGTACTGGTAGGCCATCCTCTGGATACAGTCAGGATAAACTTGCAAACACAAAGTGTGACAAGTCCAAAGTATACAGGGACGCTCCATTGTCTAAAATCCCTCGTGGCAAAAGAGGGCATAAGAGGACTTTATCGAGGGGTGTCAAGTCCGGTGACAGGTGTGGCTGGAATAAACGCCATTATGTTTGGCGTCTACGCTAATGTGGAAAGAAATATGGCAGATCCTCAATCTGTGAAGTCCCAAATTGTCGCAGCCACAGCTGCTGGGGTTTTCAGTAGTATCGTTTCAAGTCCGATGGAATTAGCAAAATCAAGGATTCAGGTAAATTTATTTAACACATTTTGTCACTAGGAGGCTATAAAGGTGGTTATTATTCAATTTTTACTCGTTGAAGGGTGTTATCCAATTTAAATTCGTAAGGGAATTAAAGCTGTGGTAGTAGTTAAATGATGCAAATTATTTCGATAAATGTGAATTTTTACAATTTTCGAAATTGGTACTGTACAGATAGTAACTCAACTTCTACCGAGAAAGTGTGCTAGGCCGCAGTGAACGTCAGGCGGGAAAGAGATGAACAGAGAGCGTTAAAATTAAACGCACCAAACGAGAGAAAAATTATAATGGTTGAATGGAAAACCGAAACCCTAACCTGTAAAATTGTATCAACACTGTTGCCAGATTATAGATTTGTATATTTCTAGTGTATAGGCGGAATCTATTGTCTAATTTTTCTTTATATTTAAAATGTAGTTTTACTCTTAAGCGATTGAAATTTAAAAAAGTTGCATTAAAACTTTAAACGTAAAAGATAAAACGTATTTCTATTTAGTTCTTTTCTCCGACATTTAAAATCATTTAAAAAAAGAAAATTACGTCAGCCTTTTTGGAGACATATCTGCATTTCTAAGTTTTGAATAATTTTGAATAACTTATAAACTAAAATAGGGAAACAATTTATACTTTAGCTTCACAGCGGAGTCTGTGTGTCTTTCTGTGGTTATTGAGGTCATCTTTGTTTTTTTGTGTGTGTCGACTAAGATGCATTTAATGGTGATCACGTCTTATTGGTCAATTATGTGCTCAGTTAAGGCAGTTTTTATTAGTCAATTTTTGTAGCGTATGTTAACGAATTGTTGATTGGTTGAAGTTAAAATGAATGGTGCTTTTGCTTACGTGAATAAAATCTCGTTTGTATTTATTTGCAATCGTTTGTGGAATGTTCAGGGTTGTATTAAAGTGAGTTGGATATTATTTCAACTTGTTTAAAATAAGTGAATTTTAGGGCAGCAAATAATTTTCATAACTTAAACTTATAAACTAAAAACAGAGAAACAATTTATACTTTAGCTTCACGGCGGAGTCTGTGTATCTTTCTGTGGTTATTGAGGTCATCTTTTTTTTTGTTTGTGTCGACTAAGATACTTTTAATGGTGATCACATCTTATTAGTCAATTATGTCCTCAGTTAAGCAGTTTTTATTAGTCTATTTTTGTAGCATATATTAGCGAATTGTTGATTGGTTGATTGGTTGAAGTTAAAATAAATGTGCTTTTGCTTACGTGAATAAAAGCTCGTTTGTATTTATATGAAATCGTTTGGACTATATACAGAGTTGTATTAAAGTGAATTGGATATTATTTCAACTTGTTTAAAATAAGTGTAACTAATACAAACAATATAAATAAATGAACGTCTTTGTCATAGCTACTAAATTATAGCTAAGCTAATTAAACTATTGAAATTTATTCGCATTTTTATTCCTCAAGAGTGTCCAATTTGGAAAGAACGTCCTGTATTTGTCACTGGCAGGTTTCTATTGAGCGTAAAATCAAGTAATATCAGTAATATCATTTGATTTAATAGATATTTTCCGCAACCACTAATTTTGCCCCATTGCTTATATTCGTCAAAAAATAAGAAAGGAGCGGAGATATAACTAATTAATAAATACTCGCATTGAATTCTTGGAATTAATATCTTTCGAAGTTGTACCAGGACTTGTATAGAAAGCTCACGACGGCTATCGAAATATGAGTTCTTTAATCACTTTTGGTAGAAAATTTTAGGGGAGGAATAAAAGTGTGCAAAAGTAACAGATGTCTTTGTACAGTTTTGCAATTAAATCAAACCACTATTAAAGTTTAAAAAGTTGGTTTTATACAAACGGCAAAAATAATAAAGATAATAAAAGCAAATACTTATAAAGACGAGCCGTAGTCAAGTGCAGTAATGAGACGAGTGAAAACAATATATTTTCATTAAAGCAATTAGAAATACATGTCATTTAATTAAAAGTAAACAAACAAACTACTTTAGGATAAATACTTATTTACAAACAAACATTACATTGCTTTATTTGCCCTATAGAACTATTTAATATTTTATAAACACCACGTTCGTTTCATTTTAAAATGTATACATAAAATGTATTTTGGTTTTAAAGGTTGGGGGTGCTGCGGCTGGCAAAAATCCAATTGATTGTTTGGTTAGAATGTACAAACGAGATAAAATCAGAGGCGTTTTTAGGGGATTTGGATCAACAGTTGCAAGAGATGTTCCAGGGTTAATTACTTATTTTGTTACATACCAAATGCTAACCAAAACGCCAGAAGGACAAGTTGCATCAACACCTCAAATACTTTTTGCTGGCGGAATGGCAGGTAAATAAACCGAAAGTTTAGTAGGATGTACAAAAAATATCTTGAAGTTAAATTAGGGGTATTTGTTTATAAGGGGTTGTTGAAAAGTGTTGAAATGCCATAAAGTTGATTCCATTCGAGAATTCAAATTAACACTGCTCCTAAAGTGTAGGGATGTTCGATTCAATCAAAAGTATCGATACCGTGAATCGATACGAATAGAAAGGTTTTGTATCGATCCTACAGGGTAACGTTACTAAAATTATCGATACAGAAAGTATCAATACTAAATATCAAGTTTCCGATCGAAACAATGGAATCAAAAATTAATTTGACACTGTTTTGAAAAAAAACATTGAAAAATTATTTTTTTATCAATGAAAGAATAAAACTTTCATGTAATTGTAAGAAATACAAATAAAGTAATACATGAAAAACAACTAAAGAACAACTTATCCCAAAATATCTATTTTTTTTAATGTTGTAATATTTTTTCAATTAGCTCTTTATTTGCGACTAAATTAAGATATACCTAAATATATTTTTAATGATTTTTCCATTTTTTTATTGGAAAAAATCAATTTTTGAGGTTTTTATATTTTGTATAAAAATCATAGATGATTCAATATTTTAGTTTTTTCGGATCTCCGATTTTGAGAAAAAATTTAAAAACAAAATCTGTAACCATGACATCACACATGTGTTTTAGTTTTTATTTTATTTTTTTTTTGAAAACGGATCAAGGTACGAAAAAATTGAATTTTTAGTTGTTTTATCTAAAAATGTATTGGAAATTGATGTATTGATATACAATTTATTACTTTTTAAAATGAAAATTAAAAAGAAATGTCACATTTGAAAAACTTTTTTTTTTAAATTTAGGTATGAAACATTCAACTTATCATTTTTGTAAAAAAATAAATGTGTTAAATAGTTTTTTTAATGAAAATACTGGAGTTTTGAAAATTGGTACTTTTTATATTTATTTAAATTTTTTATAAGAAATTTTTTTAAGAAATATCGCTGTATTAAATGTTCTTCAATACTATCCAGGAAATTAATTTGTTTTCTTTATTATTTTCTGAAAAATTAAAAATTTCTGAAGCTTTTTTCGTAATTTTCCATAAAAAATATTAAATATTTTCCACATTTCTCCGAATGAAACTTTTTTAACTATTTTTCAAAAATTTCTCAAATAATCCGAATATTTTCCTAGGAATCAAATTTTTAAAAATTTTTGCATAATTTCCTAGGAATCAAAAAATCTAAAAAATTTGCAAAAATGAACAAATTTTGAATAACGTTTCCAGAAGTTTCCTGGAAAATAAAAAATATTTTTCCCAATGGAATTTTAAAATAGTTATCTTTTATATTTTACATTTACATAATTTTTGAACCAACCTAAATCAACATTCCTATTTATTTTTTCCAGGTGTAATTTCGTGGTTGATTCCATATCCCATTGATGTAATTAAATCCAAAATCCAAGTGGACGGTATAACTTCCCATAAATACAACGGTTATTACGATTGCCTCAAGAAAACCATACAGGGTGAAGGAGCTGGTAGCCTTTATAGGGGTTTAACACCCACTTTAATTCGGGCGTTTCCAGTTAACGCAGTTACATTCTGCATCGTAACATGGACGATAAGGATTTTCGACCAAGGTTTTGTAGCCTTCGGGATATCTGAAGATCTGTTCAAGCAATACGCGAATGCTGTTAATTTACAGAAAGAAGAACCTGCTGTGTGTTAAAGACGGGATACTTAAAATTATTTTCGAGAGAGAAAATGTAATTATACGACAAATAAAGTTTTTTTTTAAATTGTATTTATTAATGTTGCATTCATATTTAAAATTTTCATTTATTATGAATTGAATTATGCCAGATTGTTTTTCTGGACACTCAGATTGGTAAGTTGTAAGTCTTGATGTACCAATTCCATTTTAACTATATTTGTCAAACTTCGAAAGGTTAATGGTATTATATGGTTTATATGCCTTTAAGATGGTGGGTCTCCAATGGGCGGTCAGAGCAGAGATGTTTGGATTGCAGCATATTTGACCAACTACTCAATAATACTTTGATGTGAAGATGGATCTCGCATAGGCAACTAGTAATACAAATAGTAAACAATAGTTATTATAAAAAATACATATTTAGCTGCTCCACAATTCTACATGTGGAGAAAGAAATTTGGTGCTTTCTTTCCAGAGGTAGATGTCTGGAAAAGAAGATCTTAAAACATTACCATATAGTGGCACCATGCAGCTATATTAAAATTAAATTCAGGAGGCCATTCAATTAAAGAAATACACGCATTGTGCACGTGGCTTTCTAATATAGACACCCATGCAGGGTCGCACTAAGCATTTGCACTAAATTTTGATTCACTGTAAACAATTTAAGAAATTCATCAAATACATTTAAATACGCACCTGTTATAAATTCTCACTATGGCTATCGCTTGACCAATAGGAAACAGAGAACCTTTAGATCATGTGTAGGTCTAGCAGGAATATTTGTATTGACGGCTGACCGTTTGAATTTGATTTTAGTGTACTTAACGTCCTCATGGAAAAAAACCAAACCGCTTAAAACAACATCTCAAATTGAAACATCAGCAAACCTTGACTCTTTGGCACCAGAATCCAGGACATCAAACCATCATCAACCTTATTAACGAAAAGGTACTTATACAAAAATTTTATCATCCAACCAATCGGATTTGATTCAAAGCTGGTTTGGAATTTTGTAACAAATTGGTAATAGAACCATCTAATTATCTTTAATTGTATTGGATAATCATTTTTAATTGAGTAGTCTGGTAACTTGGTTTGAAGGATTAGAAATTTTGATCGTTGTCACCGTTACGATTTTTATTTTAAAGGTGATAAAGTTTAAAGAGCTGTAAAGTTAGATAAGGTTTTCTTCATTTGTTGTACTTAACGTAAAGTTAGCCCGTTGGTACTGTGGTCTACAAATACTAAAAAAATAAGACTTAATGAAGTTAACACCTAACATTTGGAAGATAATTGTCAAATGACAAAGATATGATTAACTAATGATTGTTATTTCTTAATTGTAGAGAAAAATACCTGATGAACAAAACTTAAATAAAAGAAAAATGTAATTTAAAAAACAAACAAAACAACTTAGGCTACCTTTGAAAACAGATTTGGAAGGACGGTATTTCGAATTTTAGTTCGATAAATTTCTCAATTGTTAGTTATAAATTCAATTAATCGAAACTCATCCGTCGGAACTCAATAAACAACAGAAAACGCTTATTCTCACTTAGAATTGTGTAACAAATTAGTAATTGAACCATGTAATGATCTATAAATGTGTAATAGAATAATGAATTATAATTAAATGGTAAAATACACAATACCTAAAATTTGTTATCACCGTTAAAATACGAGATACTTACGTTTTTAGGTCTAAAGGTACCAAATATTACAGATCTATATAAGGTTTTTATCACTTATTTTCCTTAAGGAAAGTAAATCTTCGACAAAGATTAGAAATCAAAAACCTACTGGTACTGTTGTCTACAAACTTAAAGCAGGGATATCAAATTAAGGATTTCCAAACCTTTTGGAATACAAAAATCATAACAAACAAAAACTAAATCGTATAATAGATAGACAACTAAAGTTCTAAAACAAAATAACATAATATTTAGACGATACATTTCAATTGTTAATTTTAACTGTGTAAGTAATAAAAAATATTAATTCTCGCAAGATTAATCCGGTACTGTCCTTTCCTTGATGATCCCTCTGATCCATCTTTACTGCTATTTATTGCTACGTACTGCAACTCTAGTTCAAAACAATAATGATTAAATGGCGAAATATTGAATGCTTCAAAACAAACAGATCAATTATTTAAAAAAATACAAAGAAACCATTAGTTTGATCCTAAAGCTTTACTTATTTACTTATTCAACAGCCTTTAATTCCAAAATTCTTTTGTGGAATTGTGTCAACGACGCGCATCTTTAAAACTAAATTTGAATTAAATTGGCTGATACAAGATAAAAAAAATTGGTTATCGAGTATTCGTCCCGAGTATTCGTCCCGAGTTTTTGCTCCAAAGCTGTTTTTTTTTTCAATTTTTTGCTTCGATTCCCCTACGAAATTGATTGGTTCTTATTCTTTTTCTTTTTCAATTTTAAGGCCTCAGCTATCAGGGATATTCGGTCTTAGTTTGGGTTTTTTCACCCCGTTAGTTTGATTTTAACTAGGTTGACCAATGACAGTTTTTTACCGTCATTTTTGGTCAAGCCTTTTTCAACATGGCCTTACGGCTTATTCTGTAAATTCGCAATTTTTTTGTCGGCAGCTCGACATTTGATGGCACCTACCAACATTCTCTAAACAACTTCTTAAAACCTGACCTCAATTTCCTTTCAACTCTTTGGATTTCAACGCAATGTCTCTGTAATGAAAATATATTTTTTTGTTTATTCAATAATTTAATTCCATTTTTAAATCTTTTATTTTAACGCAACCAAAAGAATTTATGAACAGGAATTCAAACAATGAAATCAGGGAGTAAAAAAATGCGAATGAAGAAAAAGGAATATAATGGAATGGTATAAAACAAGAAACTGAAGAATAATGAAAGAAATTACACAAAAAAAATAAACTAAACTAAACCCGGCCTTATACCGAAAGGTAGAAATTCTTTAGAATGAAAAGAAAAGAAGAAGATTTTATACAATCTATTAACTCTTATGCTAAATCTCGCCTCTTCAAGAAGTGTATTCATAACTATGCAATAAAGATGTTTTATTATTATTATTATTATTATTATTATTATTATTATTATTATTATTATTATTATTATTATTATTATTATTATTATTATTATTATTATTATTATTATTATTATTATTATTATTATTATTATTATTATTATTATTATTATTATTATTATTATTATTATATAATTGATTATTACAATTGTTATGAGGCTTTAGACGATCTCTTCAGTTCTCGTAATAAAGTGAAGTTTGTAGGACTAGAATTGTTTTTTGATAACCCTATGAGATACAGCCAATAAAATCCTTTTAAAACAAACAGAGATCACTGGACTACTCAGTGACGTTTAATGTAGGGATGATCCACAATATCGAAATCGAAATAGCGACATTTAGACTTATGATACAAAATTAGGTTCACTCATTAATTTTGTCGATGTTAAAAAATGACATTTTGTTAAATTATGACATTGGTATTATATGTACAACTAATACAACATTGTGTAGATTAGTAAGAGCAAAAGATGAAGAGTAATGTTACGATAAAATAATTTCACAACTCTTTTGCTTAGTAAAGATGGCGTTATAAATAAAACTTCCATTATGATACTAGATTTTATTGCAGGGTTATTAGGAGGTAAGTAAGTACATAATTTATTTATTTATTTAAATAGTATGTTCATACCTTTTACCAATTACAACTTTCATTAAATAGAGAATCACCACGATACACACCACTCACCACTCAATTTCAATATGCACCACAGGTATGGTAGGCGTGGTCATAGGACATCCTCTAGATACCATCAAAGTACATCTTCAAGTAACCGATCCTGATAATCCTCATTACCAAACTATTGGGACTACTGTGACACGCCTTTTAGAAAAAGAAGGCGTGAGAACTCTCTTTCGTGGCATGACTAGTCCCCTTATCGGTCTTGGTTTAATGAATGCAATAATGTTTGGAATATACAATAGCGTGCTAAGAATGATGCCAGATCCGGAGTCTATTACAGCTGAATCCGTAGCTGGAGCTGCCTCTGCTCTCGGTACAAGCATTGTCACTAGTCCCATGGAACTGGCCAAAAGTAGAGTGCAGGTAATCAACCATTTGGTCTCTAGTTATCCATATTTATTACATAATACATTTGAATGTATATGTTAAGATAATTGGTACCGCAGCTGGTAGGAATCCATTTCATGCTTTACATATATTATATAAGCAAGAAGGAATGATGAATGGAGTTTTTAAAGGACTTGGAGTAACTGTGGCGCGAGAAATTCCATCTAATGTTACTTATTTTATTGTATTTGAGTATTTAGCGCACGCTGGACCTCCAGGAGAAAAACCTTCTTTGACTCGTTTGTTTCATGCTGGTGGTTTTGCTGGTAAGTTCCGATATTAGCTCCAATTGGATTTATTCTTCAGTTTTGTTTCTACTAAAAAATTATTTTCATTCCAGGTGTTGCTTCTTGGGTAGTACCTTATCCAGCAGACGTTATTAAATCAAAAATCCAAGTGGACGGTGCCAAAGGTCCTAAACATTATAAAAATTGGCACGATTGTCTAATGAAGACGATAAAAACTGAGGGTTATAAAGGCCTTTATGCCGGTTTACTTCCGACTGTAATTAGAGCCTATCCAGTAAACGGCGTCACTTTTGTTGTAGTCACTTTAATTCTCAGATATTTCGATACTGACACAACATCAGAAAAACACCCACATAAAAAGCCAATTAAAGAAGCTAGTTATGTTAAAGATGTGGAACGTATTAACTGTTGGAAAATTTAGATAACTATCATTATTTTACTTATAAAGAGCATTTACCAGAAAATTTTCTGCCAAATGAATATTTTATTTACGAGGCCTGATTTTATGTTGATTTGAGTTAAATTACTATGCACCTTGTGGAATCGCCATGTCGAAAGGTCTCTAGTTTTCTAATAAAATATTTTTGGATTGATTTAAATAAAACTTTTACTATTGGTTTGAAAATTTCTGGAAGTGCTTCATAGTTAGTGGTAATCTTAATATTGTGCACCGGTTTTGTGAGCCTTTAATTTAATGTATTTGATGTGTCATATTTTAAAGTTGTACATAAAATACCAAGACAATAATTTAAATAAAATTTATGTCTTAAAAATATATTTTTTATTTGAATTCCTAAATAGTTGATTCCAATGTATTTGGTTAACTCCATTTTGGTCTTCGTCTATTCTTGATTTTCTTAGTGATCTTCTATGGATAACTTTTTAAAATTGGAATAATTGTTCCATTTACAGGCAAGATCTATTCTGCAACTTTTGGTACTTCTGAAGTAACCATCACATGTTGAATTGGTTCTTCTAAACAATATTCTTTAAACTTTTTCTCTATTTCATAACAATTCTGATAGGATTTTCTGAAGTTTGTTACAGCTTAACTAGGAACCGCAAATCTAATATTCAAAATTGTAGTTTCGACTCAAGCAGACGTTTTTATAAAGAATGACTTTTTCTTCTAAATCTACAAATAAAAAAGTTTTCTTTTTCCAAACTCCATCCGTGGATACATTGTATAGCTGCGTTTTACCCCATAGCACTTACTGCAAAATTTCATAAATATCGTCCGTTTCGTTTTAAAGATATTTACATGGTTCCATACTTTATCCCAACCCCGTATATTAATTCCAAATAATCTCTCATTTCCATCTTCTAATGTTTTACTGACAACAATGAAATCATCCATATAATAAACTTCAATTTCTTACATAATTAATTCACTAAAAGCGTAAGATATAAGTTTTTGAAACAATGTTAGACTATTAAAGAATCTCAAAGGATATCTTAAAAATGTATATTGTCCATTAGGGATTACAGAAAGAGCGTCTTTTATATTCATGTACACCTCTAGATAAACAATATTTTCTTACGTATATTTTGTTTCTTGTCAGTTTCTATAAAAGGAAGTGAAATTTGTTTGTTTAGTTTTCTAAAATCAACAGAAATTCTTATTTGACCATTTTTTTATATAACTAAAACTATTGGACTTAAAAAATGCACGTATTTTACTGTCATCTAACCCACTCTAAATGTGTTCAACCACTGTGACTAAAATTTAAACATGATGTTTTTTATTAAAGCACTAGACAGTAGGACTACGAAAATTTTTATCTAGTTAAAAAAAATCATTTATGCGCCTACAAAAATAACCATTATCTTGAAGATCTGTGAAGCGCTCAGCTTAATGTTCCATATTTTGATGCAGATGTGTAGGCAGTTCATTTCAGTTGAATAAGTTTTGCTGTTACCGTTTAATGCATGGTAATATGTTATTTTCATAACATGAATATGCAAAACTGAGAGCGTTTTTGTATTTCATGGAAACGATGCTTAATGTAAATAACTTAAGTTTTCATATCGGCGCCGTGTTCTGTAATAGTGTCTGATGGAGTACATGGCGGTTTCATTATTTTACATAAATTTTCAAACATATGACAAGTTTTGCTCTGTATTTTTATATTTTTTATAAAATACAGTGTGGAAATCATATATGAAATAAAATTATTTTGTCATGATTCATGAAAACCTCCGACACATCAATTTTTTAACTCAATTATTAGTTCTCCAAATGTAAATCGAAATACATTGATTCAAGTATCCTGTTTTTTTTCAATAGAACCATTATATATTTTTAACACTTTAACTGCGAGTGTCGAAAATAAACGATTCGTAAAAAGTTTAATATCTCTTAAAAATTAAACGCAACGCATATGTTTGGCTAATGTGTCACATTTTTTTCATCACGTCAAAAATAACGAACTTTGCGACGATTTAATAAGTAGATGCTAAGACATTTGGTAGAGTTTAACAGTGGTGCTAGTTAATCTAATAAGTATTTGATTACATCCAAAATGGTCTATTATATTGAGAATGAGTTGAAATTATTACCACGTTAGCCAAACATAGGCGTTGCGTTTAATTTTTAAAAGATATTAGACTTTTTATGAATCGTTTATTTACGACACCTGCTGTGGCCCATAATACTTATGGTCTAAACAAAATACATGGTAAAATTTTAAAACTGTATAGAATGTTAATACTACGCATATATATTTTTAAATATTTTATTGAACCCAACATGGTCTAAACCCCTAAAAGAGTAACAGTAAATAATGTGTTGTGATCTTGATATTTTATACTGAAATATTAAATTATTACTTTAAAAATGATTTCATGCTAAATTAACAATGAAATATTTAATATTAAAAAAACGTGTGCTTGTACAATTTTTGATAAAAATTCTTCAACATAGCCTGATAATCTGTTTAAAATTAATTAATGTTATTTTATTTATCCATGAAGGTATCAGATTTTATATGTATCGGAACTTGACTCGGAACAGATTCTTAGTTAAGTAAAATATTTAAAAATATTTAAGTGTAGTAATAACATTCTAAAGAATTTTAAAATTAATTCATTTTAAAGAAGTTCATATACCTACTATTTGACCTACTTTTCTTTGACCCAAAAGTAATTGATTCCACCACATGACCAACATTCTAGACTCTGACGGTCATTTATTGCAAACTAATTAAAAAAAAACATTGCTTAATAAGTAAAGAATAAATACTGACTAATCTTACAACCCTTTATGCAAGCTAGATCTCGAAAACTCGAAACTTTGTTAGAGGACTTAAATCATTTGATGCATTGGTAAAACTGATTAAGGAAACTTGAACTAAAATCTAGTTTAAGAGCTAAACTCTTTGACTCTAGGCATAGTTTCTAAAACGCAATTTACCCACACACACATACAGAAAATTTCAAACGCTACAAGCTAATACAGCGTATTTTTCAACAATCACAGATTACGCCCTATAACCAAATTGAGCCGAACTGACAAACGAACTTTCTAGTGAAATTTATAATCACTCACAGATGATACAACGTATGAAATGGTTCATGGTACGATTCGAGCCGGATACATGTTCAAATAGTGCCGAATTGAAAAAAGGAACCTTCCAATGAATTTTGTAAATTTCCATCCAAGCCCATTAGAGATTACACCAAGTATTAAATGGTTCATGGTCCGATTCGAGCCGGACATGAAACAATTTTAGAATATTTAGAGGAGTTAAGTCCAATAGATATAGTAAACTATTATCTGCTAATCAGAAAACTAGAAAACATATGGGCAATAACAAATATAGAAAAAGCTGAAACATTTTTACAACTATCTGCAATCTTCCAGTATTTCTAGATAAATATTTCAGTGACAGACGAAAATAAATTATTGGTTCATAATTTGATACACAATTCCAAATGGCCCTTCCAATATGCTATAAAAAGTCTAAAATTAAAAATGTGAATCAGCCAAATCTTGTTTCAAAACGAAACAGGATTAGATCTCAGAAGAAGCTTTAAGCTTTAACTATTCTCAAACTCAAATATATACTCCAAATAGGGCACTATCTAACCCAAAAGGAAGTTCATATTCTTCTTCTTCTTAATTCCCTTTAATTTGTCCCTTCATCGAGTTTTTAGTATCTTCTTATATAGAGAAGGTTCTCCATTGGGCTCTAATTCAAATGTGGTATAGAGGATACCAAAAGACTCCAAATCATTACCACATAATAATGTAATGCATCAAGAGAAGGACGACTAGTTTCGACTACAGTAAGTCATCATCAGGTCTAGTTAGAATTAATATTAAATAATTAAAGAAAATTTGACATGTGATATGGAAAAGTAAAAGGTGAAAATAATAATTAACAAAACTATGTCGTACACTAAATATCAAAAATTAAACAATTAATATTTTAATAGTTAATACATATGCTTTAATAGGAAAGAACAAAAAGGGTGGGACAACACTTTTAGTGCACGTATGCATCTTAAAAATAATCGCATAATGTTGAAAAATGTAAAAATATCTGTGATGAAACAATCATGGCTAAAGGAAGAGGAAATAAAGAGCAAAAGACTCAAATATAAAACAAGCTTAGGTAAGTGAAATAAGAAGGACACCAAAAACAGGTTAGATAATAAAAACAAAAGAATTTGGGTTGCCACACAAGTCTGACAACCAATAAGAAAGGATAAGACTTATATAACCAAAACAAATTCCCACATAGGAACGTGAAAAGAATCGGGAAAAAGGAAACTCATAGTGGCAAATGGCAACCAGTTAGTTGCCAAATAAGTTTGGCACCCAATACCAAAGGAAGAGACGTGCACAATGATCAAGCCCTTACATAGGTCCATTTAATATATTAAATTATTGTCTGGTAATGACTTGCGAGTTTTTTAATTAAACTTCTTAAATGTTTTTCCGTTTGCTGAAGGTGGTAAAAATTAATAAGGTAGACACTTTTCAATAGAAAATTGGATTAATCATTTTAATCCTTAATAATCCAGCAGTTAATCCCTGCTAATATTCAAATTATTGAAAGGGTAGTTACCATCCACGGGTTTTTATTAAAAAAAAGTGATTTCCTAGAAATAACCTTTTTACGTTAATAGGGGGGTAAAACTGTACCTCTTTATTGGGCGATACGAAAAAGTAAATTTTTCAATTTTTAGTTCATTGTATTTTACGGTTTTAAATATTATAACAGAGTTCTAGTAAAATATATGATGTATATAAAATTATTGAAAATAAAAGGAACTTGATGTACATATGTCGTGAATGTGTAAAATTAATTAAATAAAAGTCTTTTTGTTTTTTAAAACTAGTATTAATTTCATTTAAAATCCCGAATATTTTTTATTACTTTAAAGGGCAGATCTTGTTTCAGTCAGTCGAATGGTAGTTTCATTTTTTTAAAAACAAGGTATATGAAGATTCAATATTCCTTTTAAGTTGACATGGATGGCGTTGTTACATAATGAGCTAATTTTTGTAAAGCGCATCTCAAGCTTCTTACCTCATTGACTTTAAACATTTCAAGTTTTTAATAACTCCTTAATAATTTATTTATTTATTTAAAAAGCATCAACTTAAGATTAAGAGTACAAATTTATTAAGACTACTATTAGGGAAGATTTTATTTTAGTATTAATAATAATTACATAGTAGCCTTTTAATTATTTTCCTTTTGTATAAACAATGTTCAAAAGTAATAGAGATATTGAAACTCAAAAATCGCAATAACTGCATTTACCATAAAATTTATACAATAAATAATGTGCCAATTAATTGTTACGTGGTATATCCTAACGTAGGTCCTGCGTTTCGTTTTTTTATTACAAATTATGTATTTTTTTAATTCGGGTATTTTTTCAAAAATAGGGACAAAGTTACAAGATACTTTAACTAAAAATTAAAAATAAAAATAAAACAAACTAAAAGACCTACATTAAATTTTGTCTGTAAATTAGACACAGTAAATAAAATAAAATAACGAATAAAATAAATAATTGTTAAAATACAATACGGTTGCAACATAAAAACAACGACAATTTTGTAAATTTTTCGAAAAAATAGCGCCGTTTGCCTCGTAAAGGCTTCTCAAGAATGTATAACGATAAGAAACTATTTCCCTTGACTAATTAATTGTTAACTTACTTACAATTTCTGTATAAATTTTCGTGCTTATTTATCTAATCTAAACCTTAAATAAATAATATTTGGACATTCGTTACTTCATTTTATTTTCTGTTTCTCTTAAAAATCCATGTAAAAGTATGAATCGTGTTACTATCTGTATAAACCAAGTAATCTAGTTAAATTAAAACCCCACCCATTTATAATAAAATTTTAAAGTTTTTCCTAGAGTAGAAATCTATAATTGCTTAACGGAAGTAGTTACCTTCAAACCACCAACTCATGTATTGGTAATTTTAATTTATAGATCAATACCAACTTTTTGATAGCTTTTTCTGTTTTAATCTTTTCATTCTTTTTTTTTAATCTCTTTTTTATTTATTATGTAAAACTAAAAATTACTCGTTTCGAGCTTAGTTAAACTTAGAGATTCAATAATTTAAAACTGATTATTATGTCTATAAATTCTAATAATACTTTTCTGTCTTTTAGCTTTTTGCTCTAAAAATTAGCTCATTTCAGGTAAAACACCATCCACTTTATTAAACTTGTTCGTCTAGATCGTTCCCATCAACATCCATTGGAGCAGGAGGAGGATGTGGATTTGGTACAGGAGCTGGAGGCAGTGCTGGGTTTGGGTTATTCAAATTCGCGTTAAGTTGTTGTAAAATATTGAGTTGTTGCATGTTGACGTTAACAGCGGCCGCTATATTTTCTTGATGATTGTTATTGTTGTTCGCTATACCACCGAGATTTCTTTGGTTTTCCAACGCGATCATCTTCTGTCGTTTCTCTTCCATTAGTCTATCTCTGAAAAAGATAATGCAAACGTAATTTTTGTAACTAGTTTTTACAAATTTCAAGTGCAAATTTGCTCTCGGCCAAATCTTATGGCGCAGCCATTTTGATCTATTGTATTTGGTGTTGCATACATGTTGGGGGATTGGTTGTTTTTTCGAATAATAACTTAATAAAAGAATCTAAATATTAACTTTTAAGCGGGTTTTTACCCATTACGTAACTTGGTTAATGGAAATTAAAGAGGCCGAGTAAGAACAATAACAATTTATTTATCTAATGAAAACAACTAAACTATAAGGGCAACTTACGCATTAAATAACTAATACACCTAATAGCAGGGCTAGGCACCATCAACTTCTCGATCATACGAGAACCCAAACTTGACTCCTGATTTTATTGTATTTTACCAACCAAGAAGACCCTATTGTTTATAAATTTTAAATCTATATTCTTGTAAACATTCTGAATTTTATTAAGGATATAATACGTGGATTGAAATATACTGAGAATTACTATTTTCCTTCCTAAATAAAGTAGATTTACTAAAGATTTCAATTCAATAATTATTAAAATTTTTATTTATTCAACATAGACAACAACGCAACTTTTAGGGAAATTTTAACGTACAGCTAAAAATAAAAAAAAATCTCTGTCACTATTCTACTAATTATATCTTTCTTAAAATGAACAGATGCATCATATCCCAAAATACAATAACTGAAAGTGATTCATAAAATCATCGAATTCAAAAAATTAACACTATCTAATATTTTAAACCCTTGTGACATTTTAACAGAGAAACTCTCACTCGCTCAGCAACCCTTGGCCGAAAAACATCTAGTAAAAACATTACAATCGGTTTTCAAAGCGAAACGATCCATATATAAATATATTCTCTTCTAGTCTTTTTAAGATAGCAACAAAATCAACAAATAACCTGTTAATTAGAAATAAAAGTGAACTTCTAAAAATAACGGAATTTGTGAACATTGAGTAATTTCAATGTATTAATTATGTAATAAATTATTAGTGTGTGAATTTTATTTACTAATTTTGATTTATTAAAAACTACATAACCATTTGCCAATAAAAGGTCATATGTATCACCTTGGAAAACCTACAATATTTCTGGTATTGAAACAGGTTTTTATAATTTGGTCCATCCTTTATAAATCTTCGTGTATATTTAGTTTTCTAATATTAGATTTTGTTTAGTAAGATTTTATCATTTAATAACTATTTTAACTTACCTATGTTTGTGAATATAATCTTGTACATTGGGCAGACCATCTATAACACAAGCTGACAAGGCAGATCGATAAATGTTCATATCTGTTGCTTCGTACCATTCGTTAGTTTTTTCATCATAGCATTCGACGTGGTAAATAGTAGTCACTCCTATAACAAACAAATCTTATAAAAAGGAATATAATAAGCGACAAAAAATGAATGTATTTATTAGAGTATTTCTATTCTAAATTGCAAAACCTTAAAGGAAAAGCTCATAAAAATCCAAGAAACAAAAAAGATCCATGGACGGAGGTGCTTAAGTATCTACATAAATTTGATTTTCAAGGAAATAATAAAAGAATTATTTTTTGTCGTAATGTTACCACCCATATTATTACTCAATGAAATTTTCTCGGTCTAGTTTGTACAAGAAAATTAAATAATTTTGAACATACCTTTTCGTACACATAAAAAATACATGGTTATTTAAATAAAAATATACTTTATAAACCTTCGTATTCAAATTTGAAGAAGAATCGTCATTTATAGTTGAATACCCATCCTTGTCAGAAGAGGGGGTAACACAATATACTAATCTTCTTTTTTAACGCAAATGCTCATTTCTTTTGGTTAGTTCTAAAATACTTTTAATTATTTAATTATCCGATTTTACACTATCTACTTTTTTATACACTCGAACATATTTAAAACAACTTGTTACGTTTGTATATGTAATTCTTTATTTTTAAGTACATAATTATCATTATTTGTTTGTGGACTTTCATGATCTTGTGATAGTTCATTATTTAGCTTCGGACTCGCTATATTTTTAAAGAAAACAAAAATGTAAATTTTAAAGAAACAATCACTCACACGCGCTACTGCCTGAGAACTTGGCAGGGGAATGATTTACGACCACAGAAATTTAGTCAAATATTTATAAAAGCATGTGCGGTTATTTGAGAAGACTTTATTTGACCAACTCAACTTCACTATCTCTGATATCAAGTGATTGTACGTGGTATACACAATATTTAAATGCCTATTTCTTATGAAGTTCTTAATATTTACAAATAGAACCTCGTAAATGGAGTTAAAATTTAAATTTCGTAATTTAGAATAGAAATACCATACATCTTAGTTAGTTTTACCAACAAACGAACAAATAAAAAAATTAATTTGAATTAATTTTTTACCATTAAATCCACCAATCGCAAAAATCATATCGTCAATAACTTCGATTGCAAAATTACTCCTGGGGTTGTACATGTCCGGTATGGGTGCCCATGTATTTGATTGTGGATTAAACTTTTCTCCACTACACATCCTAGATATACCATTAAACCCTCCAATTACGTATACTTGACCATGGTAAGAGATACAAGAAACACCCGATCTGCGGGACCTCATAGGACTAATCAAAGACCACTGGTTGATTTCTGGATCGTAAACTTCTGCAGAATGCATACACTCTTGACCGTTGAATCCACCAGTAATATATATTTTACCTTAAATAATTACACGATAAGCAAAAAATGTAAAACAAAAAAAATTTCATACCGTTTAAATTACATGCGCTCGCATCAGATCTCTGCATATTCATCGGAGCGATCAAGGACCATTGATTCGTTTTGTGATCGTATTTTTCAGCCGTGTTCTGTCTGTGGTGCCCATCGTAACCCCCCATTGCGTAAATTAAGTCATCCAAGACCGCTGTACTAACATAGCACCTTCTGGCGTGCATCGGAGCTATTTCCTTCCAAGTCTTAGTGACCGCATCGAAGCATCTACACGAATTAAAATAATCCATTCCATCGAAACCACCAATAACGTAAATCTTGAATCCCACCACAGCTGTTCCGTGGTAGGCCCTCGGTCCAGTCGGATCCACCTCTTCTACCTTCACCCATCTATCGGCCCTAGTATCGTACGTTTCTATGAAGTTGGTGGGCGAACCTCCGCTCCAGCCTCCGATCGCAAAAAGGATTTCGTGAGGTACTCTCGGTCGGGCTATTTCTGGAGTCACGACTTCTCCATCTCTAGGAGACCAAATTATTAGGAACTGACTACCGTCTCGGATATTATTGGGACTGAAAGTCGAAGCGGTAATCGATACGCAGCAGTTTAATTGCAACTTTTCAATCGCCATAATTAAAATAATCGTGAAAATAATCCGAAAAGGAGTCAAACAATAACACGGTTCTATTCAAACAGTAATTCAATGGGAGCTGTTATTGTCCACCTGGATATAGACCTGGATATAGTGGCAAACGTGGTGAGTGTTATGGATGGGTGACCGACAAAAGAATTAGGATTCGGACTGGTCGTTGATATCTAACAATGGTGTTTTAAGAGTTATTTTTCGTCTACATTGGAAATGAATAGTTTTGTATATTGAATTTTGATACAAAGCACTCTGAGTTAGTTGCTTTTAATGATCCGTTAAAATAAAAAATAACGCATAAGAGTTAAGATAATTTCTGGAAATAAAGGTATGAGGTCGCGAATATTCTGCTAAATCACGGTGTTTCTTTATAGGGAAGAGTGCCAATACAAGTATATATTTTTCATGATTACCTTTACAAAAACTAGAAACTACAGATACACAATAAACTAAAACTTATTTACATATATCGACACCTGAGTTCGATGGTTTAACAGCTCAAAATTTTACATTTTTTAGTTTTAAGCTAGAAATAAAAGTGAATCAACTCCATCTTGAAAATATTACCCCTAAATGGCAATAGTTACATTATATCTAAAAATAAAAAGGCGTGTCAGTTCTATCAAGTAGAGTTGGCTACATTGTTAGTTATTTATACATTGTTTATGCCAACCGTGTACTGATTGAGTGATTTTTGTTCTAATAAACCAGCTTCTACAGAACGCAGCGCTCAAGATGAATGAAACTTAACAAGAATCTTCATTGCCAATTAAAACAGCCGAAGTTGAAGCGAAAAAAGATAAGAATCTCGGCAAATTAGGAAAAAAACATTAATAAAATGAAAAGGAATTTGGCCGAAGAATACGTTATCTATAGCAATAAAAATATTGAACCTAATAACGGAAAAAAATGGTGGCTCAAATGTGTTTCAAAATTCACAGAGGAGTAAAACAAACAATTTTTGACAGTTACTGGAAACTGGTTTCATAAGGATATTTTATTAATACACATTTATCTCCAATTTCTCCTCGCTACAGAAATACCAAACCTAGAAGTAATCGACCCTAAAACTTTAAATGTACATTTTAAATCGGACAGAGTTATCCAAGTATGCAAGACATTTTTGAAGAACATTTTGGATATTAACAACAGAACTATTTTTACACTAACCAAGAAAAAAACAAGCTTGGCTTTGTAGAGCGAGACAAACGCGGAAAACATGGAAAACAGAAGGATGAGATTATTGAAACCATTAAAACACACATTGACTGTTTTCATTATTGTCGAGTGGTTGCAAGAAACGAACACTTAAAACAGTATTCTCAATAGTACTACCATTATCCCATGTACCTTGAAAAATGCATCGAAAATAACGAAGAGTATACAAAAATGAATATGTACAAAATAAGTTAACAAGTATAGATATCTGGGAGCCATAATAAACTGAAGCAGGATGAGGAAATTAAAATCAGAATAGAGATCGCTAGAGCAGGTTTCATGAAATATACTCCACTACTTTCTAATAAAAACCTAAACCTGAGGATTAGATTGAGATTCCTAGAATCAAAAATACACCTTACTACATACAATCATACAAAATAGAAGGAAAGCAAGACATTGGAAGAAAAAAAGTTGTGGTTAAGGAATATTAGACAGTGAACAAACAAGAAGTTGAGCAATTGTTCCACGTAGCAAGAGATAGACAACATTCAGAAATTTGGTCGCCAACCTTCTTTAGAAGATGACGTGCAAAGAAGAACAATTATTTAAATGCGTCAATTAGAAGAACAGTAGTGAAGAAGATAAAGCAAACAATAGAAATAATTATGAGAAACATAATAAAATAATTTAAGCAGACAAGAGAAACTTTTTTATTTAGAAAGAATTGACAATATTATTAAATGTTGCTTTGATTTACAGACTACTTACTACCCTATCTGGGGGGGAGGAGGGGGATTAAGTAGCTTTTATTACAAAAGGGGGTTGGCAATATACAATTTTACAATTTTTAATTTAAAATAGAAGTTAGAAGTTGTTTCTACTGGCATGAGGAGATTGCTAAAAGTGAGACTAATGAAATAGGCTGTTGGTGTGTCATTATTTAATCGAAAGTCATAGTGAAAACGTAATTTTTTATTCTGATAATTGTATTGCAACACTCAAAACTAAGATATACAAGTTTCGAATAAAAGACCACATCCAGATGAAGGAGATAGTATGCACGCAATAATTAGAAAAAAAAATGCATGCTCAAAAGTAGATCTGTATATACACTAACTCATTGAGTAAGTTGCAATAAGTGGCAAAATAAGTGGTACTCCAAACTTGCAGAAATTTGTACAAAGATGTGTTTGATTGGAAGACATTATTTTCTCTCTAAAAATACTAATAATGAATAAGTTGTTTGGAAAAATATTAAGATTATGCAGGTAGAAAAAACTCAGCCTGACAGATAATTTTATAACACATCTTATGCACAAAGAGATTTTACATCAATTAAGAAAAAAACAAATTGGCAAGAATCAAGAGCAGAGAACATTAATTGAGCTTCTAGCTGCTTATAAAAAAGATACCCCCATAGATTCAAAAAAAGATACTAGTTTACTAGATTTATGAAAAGATCATTTTATTTGTTTTTTTATGAAGGTTTATCACACAATTTCGAGTGATTGCGAATCAGAATAAATCACAATTAGCAATGTTTAAATCTCATTAATCAAATTTGACAGTTTTTATTTAAAAACCTACAGATTCAGCTATTTGTTAGATTAGCAAAAACTAAGTTCAGTAGTGCAACAACTCAATTCAAAGTTAAAAATCTGAAACTGACAAAAAAGATGAATTGTTCATTGTTAATACTTATTTCAAACTTCTTCATTTATTAAATACAATCAATCAAGGGTCAGAATTATAATTTAAAAATTAACAACACTATTTTTTATTTTATTTCCGAATAATTAGATTTTCGGATTTACATTATTGAAGTGACATATCAATATATAGTGTGTGTAACAAGAGAGTTTCTAAGGGCAAAAATAAGTCGATATTTCTAATTTATAGTAAGTATGTTAAACTATAAAACTATTAATTAAAAAAATTGTAGTAATTGTCCCTATAAAAGATAAAACAAATTTGTCCTAACTAATTATTTTGCCCAGAATATTGATATAAGTTGAACAGCTGGTCAAACTGATTATGATTTTAATGCAACGTTTGTTAGTAGAATGTAATATTTAAATCATGCTTATGTTTCTTTATAGATGTAGCTTTTTCGATTATTTTCATTCTTTCGAAATTATTTTTTTTCCAACTAAATTTTGTTTGATTCCAATTTTTACAAATTTTAAGTTATAGTCATTCTGTTTTTTTTTATAGTGGTAGATGTACTTTCCTTTTTCTGAAAGAAAATGTTTTAACGATTTCGGTATCAATCATTGGATGTCAAAATGTAAATGAAGTTTAAATAAGGAAAATTCCTGTCTACTTTTAATTTACTAAAAGAATTTACACCATCACTAGTCTATTGACAAAAAGTATTTGACAATAGTACAACTTTTAATAGAAATTTCTACACCAAAAATAAAACTGATATCTATTTGTACATTTTCTTAAAAAAGGCTGATCTTTATAATATCGTTAGAACGCACTCAAACCCTAAAGAGGTATTAGGCATTTCTAAACTTTTAATTGAAAAAAAACAAGAAAAAACCTAAAAATATTCGAACTCTCGAAATAGTAACATAGAGACACTCACTCAATCATCAACTCTTGACCGAAAAACATTTGGTAAAAATATTGCATTCATTCTTCAATAGTAAATCGAAACATATATAAATATATTCTGTTCTGAGCTCTTTAAAATAGCAACAAAATCAACAAATAACTTGTTAATTAGAATAATTAGTGTAACTGTTAAAACTGTAACATAAACAAACGTTGCTTATTAAATTCAAGGAAATTTTCAATATATTATTTATGTAATAAATTATTAGTGATTTGGAATCCTGGAATTTTATTTACTAACTTTCAATTGCTAAAAATTATTTTAACAAATAGAGACCAATAAGCGCACCTGTATCAAAGTAAATTTGGAAAACTCTACATTTTTTCAGTGTTTATAACTTTGTCTATTACAAACAAAAATCATTAAGGGATAAAAAATTTAAATAATAATTCTCTCTAAAGTGGTGTCCTGTTTTTAAGAAGAATTTTGTAGTGTGAACGAGTATCGGGGATCATGGACGTATTTATAGACTCTGAATACCTATAAAAATTAAACAATTTTTAATACCACTACCACTAATTCGTTGGTCAATGTACAATTGCTAACATCTCCTGTAAATTTTCTTAAAATATATTGAACTCTTTTAAAATTCCAAAATTTCAACTTTAACTCCCTATAACATTTTAATATCCATTTTTGTACATAACCCACTTAACTTACATCAACTTTTTTTCATCTCAAGTAACAAGGATGAAATTTGCTGCAAAGTGTTTAGTTTTTATTTAAATTCTTTTACCTATGAGTGATCATCTCTAAATCGTAAAGGAACTTCAACGTTTCGATAATCATGGGTCTGCTCTCTTCAGAACTAGCAACGTAAGGATGTTCTTTAACCCTTTCCAAAAAAAATTGTGTGTCCAAAAGTCCTAATCTGATGCATTTCATAAGCGATACAATATGTTTCTTCCTTGCTTCAGTGTCGTTATCGATCCATCTTAAAATCAATTCCCAAACCGTTTCTTCGCTTTTAACATTAAGATCGTCGGCATTTATAATTTCTTGGATTTCAGCTAAAGATAATGTTAGAATTTCGTCGCTATCGTACGCGATCAAGGAAAAGTTTCTCATTATAAATTTCCAAGTGTTGGTGGCGAGTTCCCGACAGAAATGATTCCTGGCGAAGTTTAATATCCCGATACAATTTTTGGGAGTCAAGTTGGTTTCCAAAAATTTACAGCACATATCGAGAACTCCCAAAATACTTAAATAATCTGCCGTTATTAACAGCGAGTACACATTGTCGTGGTTTATATCTAATTTTCTTAAGTATATGTAGACGAGAAGTTTTTGTAACATCTCCGAAGTAACTCCCGGTAAGTGCACTCGGTGTTTTTCTCTATTGTGGAGAGTTGTGGTAAATAAAGCCCTGCAAAATACAAACTTTAATCCCACTTATTACATAATTTTCAAAAATTAAGGAAAATAGCAATGATTACAATATAATTATGTTAATTATCTGGCTTATATATAAAGATTTCCCAATGCTAAACAATGTCTCTAAAAAATGCAAGATTATTGAAAATGATAATCAAATAACACAAAAGAAAAATTTAATGCTTATCAATACTTCAGTTGTTGCCTTTGGGTTACAAACATACCAAGTAAAATTGTTTTTCTTTTTTCCTTTTCCTCTTCTTTTTTACTGTTTGTATTCATATTTTTTCATTGTTCATAATTTATAAAAATGAAATAATGTGTAGTTTTAAAAATTAACTAAGAGTACAGGTAGTATTGTTACTTTAAGTATAAAAAGAAAACGTTTGTTTTTCTGATTACACAGGTCTGCAACCAAAAAATTGAATAGAACTTTTAGAGTGCTTAGATTTTTACTCAGTGTAGCCGAAAAAATACTCTAAAAAAATTCAGATATTTAGAGAAACTAGTGTTTATAGTTTCATGTTGAGTGTAGTTTCATTTTGAGTGAAATTTCCTTTAAACTCAAATTCTGGTATCTGGTTCTTCATTCTAAAAAGGTCATTCATTCATTCAAGACATTATTGCATAGGGCATTAATATTATTTTTCCAAGTAAACCCGTTCATTAGTTCACAGACTTATTAATATTTAGTAATCGTTTCATATAGTAAACATTATTTTACATTCTTGAAAGAGCGTACCTACGCGTTATCTACAAGAGGTTACTTTTCAAGTTCTATAAGCGTCAAGGGTCCCCTCAAGAGCATCCCTGTGTAAGAATTATTTGTTACACCATTTTTTAATGTTTGTTCAATACTTTTTGTCTATCTAACCGCACCCTGATTCAGAAAAGAGCCCGCTTAATCTGCGACACGTTTGATGAATAATTTAATAATTTTTATTAACCCTTTTTTTTATGGCACAATCCAGGGCCGTGAGTGACAATATATTAGAGTGAGACTCAAAGAAAATATGAGCAACATGGAGGGAGAGGAGGCAATGAAAACATCACATAGACGATATAGATTGCAAAAGTACAGCTCCAAGAGGTTGTTACTTCTTCTATAAACTTTTGTTTTATTTGTGGTGAATACATTATTAAAAGTCAAGAACGAAACATAAGAGATTTCATAAAGAGTATTTTGGTTACTGGAAATTGAAATTGAGATCAATAAAAAGCCTGATCTCCGTATAAAGCATGAAGTAGATTTTCATTTGTGGTAGGAATCACTCATTCTATTTTGGCATTTATAAGATGTAGCGTGTTTGGTAGATGTGGAAGGTTTCAATAGAAAAAAAAACGAAATATCTTACCCAAACATTAATTCAGGTATTCATAAATCTGAGAATGGAAACATATTACCCCCAGAATCTAGTACAAAATTTTCTATTGATGAGGAACCCCAATCTTTTTTCAGAGCAAGCTCCTGCTTACAGTTGTTGCTGAATTGCTACGGTCAAAACTAAAAAATAACTACCTTCTACCACCCGGAAACTCTTTTTTGTGGCACAGGCAATGAGAGAGATAATTCGCAAAATTTTCTCCAAAAAGTAAATCTCGTTTTTGTACTGATGTTCAAAGCTAAAGAATCGTGTCAGGAGGTGAACGGAGAGCATTTTAAATATTTGAATCAATTTTGTTTAAATTATTATTGTCATTGTCTAAATTAAATAATTTTACTTATTCTATAAATAAAAGTGAGTTATTTCTCGTTTTTACAAATTATTTTCACTAAACCAAGTATGTACAAATTCGAGAAATAACAGCTCTTTCAAAATCTGCAAAAATAACAAGGTGTCCTATTTAAATTAAAAAAGTTAAGGGTATTTCCGGTTAAACCGGAAGTATATTATTAATAAAATAATATACATCACATGTATTTTGCCCCATTGCACTTACCTACAAAATTTCATAAATATAGCCCGTTTCGTTTTAAAGATATTTACTTGGTTCCATACTTTATCCCAACCCTGTATGTGTGGAGTCATACATACATGCACATCCATATATATTACGAGGAAAATGGAAGTTATATTTGGATTCAGCACAATACATAACATTTATCAAAAACATCCCATTCAGTTAAAAAAATATTTTTAGCAGACCTGTGTTATTATTAAATCAAACTCTTAATACCGTTAATATGTTCTATGAATGGATTCTACATTTTAATTATTTATTTGATAATTATATTGCAATAAATTTAAAAATGAATAATCTTGCATTCTACCGAGCGTTAACAATTTAACATTTTGATTTATTATAATCTTATTAAATTGAACAAAATTGAATTAGTGGTCTCCACTCTTTTTGCTTTTCCAAAATAGTCTGAAGTATTTACCTGAAATATGAACTACAAGCGCAAAGTATCGCTCTGTGAACTGGAATTTCGGCTCCATCATCTAATACTATAGTTGCGTCACAAAGTTGATTATTTTCCTTTAGCTCGAACAGAGCTTGCATAGCTTGAATACTCATACATCTTCCCGATCCAACTTCCACGGGCTTTCCGATGATGGTATTCGATTCGCCCATTTCATTGTTCTGAGCCAGATTGAACTACTGCTGTTAAAAAAGATTTAATCACGGATAATTTAGTATTTTTATGAATGATCTATTGAATGAGAATGGAATGAAAAGTCAATTTTGAAAGTTCGGAATAATGATGGCAACACCATTTTCGTTCCTAGGTTACCCGAATTTGTTAGTTGGTGGAAATTCATTTGGCATTTAGAATGTGGAAATTAAACGAAAGGGGGCGTCGGTCATATTCCAGGATTTAGTAATTTGGGTTTCCCCATTTTCAATTTACTTATCAAAATTCCAGAAAATATTTTTTTGCTTGGGATACAAAACAGTTACTGATGATGACAGTCTAGATGAGAGTAGGAGTCCATCTCACCATGGATTAAAATGAAAAACTCGAACCATAAACATGTGTCTTAAATACAAGATCTATGAGGGTAATTCCAGAAGTACCTGACTCAACAAAAAAAAAAACATTTGAAAAAATAACTTTTCTAGCAAATTTTCAAAAAATTTCATTCTAAAAGCAGTATTGTTACCAAAATATTAGAAGAACATATGATACTATGAGTTTATGCTTAAATATATCGAATTGGTTCATAGAAAAAAATCAGCTTAAATGCACTGTTTAGAAGATATGCTACATTTGAAAGTTATTCCCATCGAATAAAAAAATCTTGAGCCCAGCGCAATCAACCTATTGCCGAGGTTGGATAATATCCGGATACTTCGGTATTCTGGATACTTTATATGTTCTCGAAAGGTGTATCCGGGTATTTTTTTAATTTTTTATCCAGTATCTGTATCCCTGATCAAATTTGTAAATGTAAGGATACTGGTGTTCCGGATACTTTTTATCCATTCCATGTTATTTCTAATAAAAACCTTGATGAAACTAAAGTATTTTATGATTAATTATAACCGAAATAATTTTTGCATCCAGCTTTAGAATAACTGTATAATTTGGTTTAACAGAAAATAAAGTTGTGAGAACAATAACAGATAACGATAGTAATTTCATTAAAGTTTACGAAGCAACCGGTGAAAAAGAAGAAGAACAAAATGATGAAGAAATTGACTAAGAATTTCAATATTACATTTAGACAATTATGAATGTAAAAACCAATAAAATCACTAAAAACACTGAAGAAGATGATAGAAAAATCTATCGAATACAAAAGATACTACTTGTTGATTTTCAATAGGCATTCGTTTCAATACAGATGCAGCAACTGTTAAAATCATTAAAATATCAATCAATTACATTAGAAAAAATATTAAAAATTGAAATTAACAAAAGCTTTAAGAAAAGAGATTTTTATAGATGATGCTATTTAATATGGTATCAGAATATGTACCAATAAATATGAGCCATGTAAGGAAATAGAAGAAGGATGGAGAAAAAACAAAATAAAATTCAAGAAACATTGGGAACATCAATATTTTATTTGAAGAAGATAAAATAAAATATCTAGGAAAATATAACGAAAGAAACAATCAAACTGAAAGTAAATAAAGAATACCAGGAACAAACCCAACGTTCCAAGGTAATAAAATAATAAAATATTGTAAAAGTAATTAAACCAAATGGCAAAATAGAAGACAAAAACTTTAACAATGATCAAGAAATAACAAGAAGATCTGAGAGGACCGAATAGAAAAATCTAGAAAAGGAAGCTGTGAATATATAAGTAGTACAAATTTCGAATTAGAACAAGAAATAGCAAAAAATGATGAAATAAGAAATATTAAAAAATAAAGAACAAAATATCTGAACATGGAAAAATTCAAAAAGAAATGAAATTTTGATTAAAACTACTATTTTACTAATAGTTTAAATTTAGAAGGGGAGTATTCAATTATAGCAGCAGTTCTTCTTCCTAAATTTAATCTAAAGTGGTAAAAATTAATAAAAATTTTGCTAAATTAAATACCTAGTTAATAAATCTATTACAGATTCTTTCTAATGATTCCAAAAATTACACCCAATATTTAGTCTTAATATAAAAAACTATAAAATTAACTAAATTCTACTGCCAATTTACATTTTTCACTACGTTTGAAATTCGCTTAAACTTATACCAATTTATTATAAGCACGTATCTCATTCTGTATCTTCATAATTTGGCTCAAATAAAAGGATGAAGATCCTTTGAAACCCTTATTTTAAATAATAAAAATTTAATTCTTACATTTGTCTGGGTTTAACTTAATTCATTACCGAATAACTTTCAGTGTTTCTGGAACTTATCGGTACGAGTTTTCCGATCACAGCACTCGATTTACCCATTTCTTATTTTTCAACCAGATTAAATTAGATGTTGGTGGTTGAACAAAATTACACTAATAATTTACCAAAAATAAATTATTTTCTGTCGGATTTGATGTAAAAGTCAATCAAAATTGATTGATAATAAAAGTTGGTAAAAATGATTTAGGCCATGGTGTAATAATAGATTTTCACTTAAAAAATGCATAATTGCAAGCCATAGTGGAAAAATACTGTTAATTAAGAATAACTTAAAATTATATTATATTCTCAAATGATAACGATGTTAAAATATGATAGAATAACATCAAAGAAACAATTATTAAAATACAGTACATCAGTCAATATATTTTCTTGAAATAGTTTATAACAAAGGATTGGTTAATGTAATTAAAACAAATATATTTTGAGATAATAATTCAATTAACACAGGAATCTATTTTAGTCTTTTGCACAAAAATATTTTCTTTTCGTAAATGGTTCCATAAAATTATTACTTAATATGTATTTTAACATTTTCAAATAGTTCACAAATGTTTGTATCATAGAGACGAATTTATTTGCAGTTCAAAAAAATTGTAACTTAGTTGCATGAATTGAATATTAAATATTTCTGTCACGTCTTTGGGTAAAGTCCAAATACTATCTGAAAGTATTATATACGTGGGTTTTCGGACGGCTATCAATAATAATCCAACAAGCAAACCGGTCAAATAGATTTATTCTTCAGGATAAAGGTGTGTATACTTAGATTTCATATAAGAAGTATCATTATGTTAGATTGATTCATCGAAAAATATTTTTTTTTTGACACAGAATCTCGGTCTCGATTCATCGAGCTTAGCATTTTGAGTAGCATATGCGAGTCATACTAATATTATAAATTTTTTATAGAATTACATTTTCACTGTTATTAAACTGAACTTAAAATTTTTTGGTATCAACAAATAACAAGGAGATGGTTTAGAACAAAATGCAAATATACAGAGTGTTTTATTAAAATGTTTTCCTAACATCATTAGTTTATACAAAAAT
The DNA here is from genome assembly GCA_951812935.1 of Hermaeophaga mercurialis. Classification (NCBI taxonomy): domain Eukaryota; kingdom Metazoa; phylum Arthropoda; class Insecta; order Coleoptera; family Chrysomelidae; genus Hermaeophaga; species Hermaeophaga mercurialis. The sequence continues at coordinate 36,312,606 of OX638358.1, forward strand.
TCACTTTAAACATTTACTCGAAAATTTATACGTGGCAACACCTCACACTTTTAATAAAAATATGAGTCATGTAACCCAGGAATATCCACCTGATGAATCATAAAATTGTGTTAGGTTACAGATGAATCAGACCGTTTAATCGTTTTAAGTTTATCGTTTGGGAAATTAGTTTCAATAATTCAGTTAAAAAAATACATTTTATTCAAATCATTAACATCACGACATGATAATGAATATAATCCACGATGTTTTGTATCAATTTTCCAAAGATTATTGAAAACGTGTAGTATATTAGCTAAAAAAAGTAGCGGTAGAAATCGTTCGGATCCTGGAATAATTGCCGAGAATATATTTTTCACTCTTCTACATCCCCTGTAATCGACCATTCTAAATATCCCGGTTTGCTAAAATAAAAACTCATTTTTAGAACGTTTAAAAACCATTGTTTATATATGAGTTATCGGTGTTGCCAGCTTTAGTTGCTTTTCGGTAAATAATATTTGGATAGATGTAAAATACTAACATTGATTTCTTTGAAAATAACTTACTTTAGAAAAAAAAATATTTTTCATACATTTTTATACCTCACCCATAAATACTCGTTTTGAAGAGAAGATTTCAAAAATGACTGAATGTACAAGGTGATGTATTTAAAAAACCAAAGTGACTAATAATATCAGAGAAACGGCAAATCTTTCAACATTTCAAATATCAAATCTGGAATCTCCGTATCCCAAAACAGGCTTATCCCAAATTTTGTAGAATTCGGACAAGCAATTTACGAGATAATTGGCCGTTTCCAGACTGTTGGTCCACTCTGTACAATGGATCACCCACTGTACCTAATAAACACAACATTTTTATAATATGTATCTACATAATTTAGAATCTTAAAAAAATTGTCGATCCAAAAATCGAATCAACTTTTTTGTAAAACAATAAAAAACAAAGCAGGAACTCAAAATTCAAACGGTTGAGAGGCGGAAATTAAAAGTGGGATTTTTGGAAAACTTGTCGAACGCCGGCGCATTTTGTGGGAAAAACGCTCCGCCTTCCCCCCTCGCGCCTCTCTAATAAGCGACGCAACTTTTATTAATAACGAAGTTGTGTCACAACCACCTCTGTTATCCCGCATGTTGCTGGAGTTCTAGTGAAGACATCGTTTCGAAAACTCCACATCCCTCGAAATCCGTTCAGCCTGCGCCACCAACAGGTAGGTGAACCGTTCTATTTATTTTCCCCTCGATTTAAGTGTTTCTCACAAAAAACTTCTTTCCATTATACGGAGTGTCACTTTATTTCATCAACATAAAAGCGAATCACATTAAGTGCAAGTTTAAGTCGTTCAAATTAATGTTGGTAACAGTGTCGTTACGTCATTATCATTTTTGACAGTTAGTGGGTGACATTTTATTAAAATGGATGATATCACTATTTGACCATTCAAATTAGGTGTTGGATGGCAAACATTTTTCATTTTTTTCGAAACTCGAAAAATAAACATCCATATTTTGAATTTATATATATATATATATATATAAATATATATGTATACATATATTCATCTACTTGCCAACAGATGGCGGCACATTTGGAAAATTTAAATTGCTACAGGAAAATGATTGACATTTTCCTCGGGTAACTGTTTAACATGCAAGAAGAGGCAGCAGCAAATCCAGAAAAATAAATTAAAATTTCTCTAGTCTTATTGCATCATCTGCAGTTTGCTTAATGAAATAACAAGGTCTTACTTTTATTTTCCAATGAAATTTATGTCTTTATTTACCGAGTCATATTTTTAATAAACTGTTTGATTAGAATACTCCTACTCACCTCTTCATATTTGAAGTTATTTAAAGTTTTCATTTTTTTTTGTAAGAAATCGTTAATTTGGAACACCATAAGGTATTAAACTATATTTTTTAATTATTATTTTTAATTTTTACTATTAGCTTTTTATGCAAATATTAACGATACTCTAAACATATTATCCTCTTGATACTAGGATTTAATTATTCGAAAAGTTAAAAGTCCATTTCTGCCTTATTTTCAGTTGAGTTACGGCATTAGCAATGCGAGTAATAAATATTTTACTAGTTTAATTTGTACTGTACTTTAAGCAGCAATTTTCAACTTTATTTAATATGCATACGCTGCTTGCCGTAAATATTAAACATCTCAGAAAATTGGACCGATTAAAACTTAATCGTGATCTTTAGTACTTAAAAATGTTCAACAGTGCGTTATTATACTTTCTTTTTTAATAATAGAATGTAAACATTCTCACTCTTGAGAGAGAATGTTTAAACCGAACCACTTACTTCTTATGTGTTTTGCATGTATTTTCATTCCATAACAAGTGACGGAATGGATATTGCGTAATTGTCCTAACAATATGGACAGCCATGGATGTCAAAACTGTCAATGTCAGATGCTCAAATGCAAATGGCGGCATCGTAATAATTTATTTTGAAACAAATTTTTATTTATTTAAAATAATGAGTGAAAAGTCGACTTAATTTTTGGTCGTGGAGCAAATTCGATACTCGTGGCTACACACGCTCGCTTGGATTTTTTTTTATTAATCTAATAAAAGTAAAAAATAGTTATCACTTTTTTTTAAACAAGAATCCACCCTTTTCTGGCCCTTCTTATAGCAAGAACAAAATTGTCTAGAATATTATTAACGAAGGTCTGTTTTGACCTTATGAAGTAATTATTCTATAGTTTTGTGGTTGTAGGTCAATTTTTAAAAGAAAACTGCCGTAATATAGATTATTTGATTCTCCAATTTTCATTGAAATAATAGTTTTTCCTGCAATCTTATTTAATTTTCTGTTCATAAATAGTTCATATATAGTTTAAAAATATTGAGCTTAAAAATAAAGTCGTATAATGCAAAAAAAAATATTAGTAATTACTGAAAAAATCGAAGTCAAAGGAATCGTTAACAAAAAAAAGCTGGCGATTAGAAAATTGCCGTTTCTTGAATATTTTAGTTTAAATGAAACAACTATAAAAAATTTAAAAGTAGTTCCTAACAAAGTTTATAAAAAAATTAAAACCATATTTAGAAAGAAAAAATCCTGAATATTGATATTGTTAATATCCTCAAAAAACAAGCTGGCAAAATGTATGAACATTTCAGTTATCCTCAAATTACAAGTTATGATATACAGGGTGTCCCCGAAAATAATGCACGTATTTATGGATGTTGCATAAAAACGTATGCAAAATATTTTTTTTTCTAAAATACGCGTACTTCATAAAAATAAATATTAGTATTTTACATCAAAACAAATATGGTTTACCAAAAAAAAATTGCAGCCGGCAACATCGCGACACTTGAATAACTGTATCACGTTCAATGATGATAATATATAATAGTTTTTTAAACGTTTTAAAAATATGTGTTTAATTTAGTACACATGGATATTTAGAATGGTCGATTACAGGGAATGTAGAAGAGTGAAAAATGTATTCTTGGCAAGTATTACAGGAACAATTTTTACCACTAGTTTTTTTAAGTAATACACTACACATTTATAACAATTTTTGGGACACGTATACAAAACAACGAAGATTAGCTTAATTAACATGTCCTGATATTATTGATATGAATAAGGCGCTACTTTTGAATAAATTATTGAAACTACTTTACCAAACGATAAACTTCAAACGATTAAATAATCCTAAAAATAAAGGTATAACAATATTTGAAGTGAAAAACACTTACCGAATATTTATGGAATTTCTAATATAGAAAAGATTAATCGACAAAATTTTTGAAAGAATAAAACAAAAACATTTCTTATTTTGGAGTGGAATATCAAGAAGATAATCATGATTTGAAAAGAAATTTATGCATTTTGGACCCGTAAGACTTTTACTTCGTTTAATTTTAGACAATTAAATTTAGTCATTTATTTTCGTTTTCAACACAAAAAGGCAGTGTTGTTTAATTATATATACAGTGTGTAAAGTATGGAATAAATTCATTTTAAGCTAAACAAATAATTTTGAGGAAAAATCCTGAGACAAGTCGGTTTTTGAATTTAATTTAATTAATTTCTAAATAACAATTAAATATACAGGGTAAACCATTTGTGAGTAACGATGTCATCGACAATTTGTTTAAATAGCATACCCTGTATATTTAAATTTTTTTTTAGATTGCGATTCCAAAGATATATCATACTTGTGTTCAGTAATGAATAGTTTTAGAGAACAATAGAACAATAAATTACAGTAAGTATTCGAATTGTCTTCCTTCTTGTGCTTGACAATGTCCTAAGCGATCAATAAATTCCTGCTGAACTTTATTAATGGTTTCCTGAGAAATGTTATTTATTTCTTCCCTTATTCTATCTTTTAAATCATTTATGTCGTCGGGTTTACTTTTATACATAACAAAAATAAATCTACTGGCTATTGGTTAATTAATTTTTCAAACAAGCATAAATCTTCAGAGTGGACCAAAAGTCTAAAAACAGCCAATTATCTCGTAAATTGCTAGTACGAATTCTACAAAATTTTAGATAAGTCTATTTTGGGATACGGAGATTTCAGATTTGACATTTGCAATGTTGCTAGATTTGCCGTTTCTCTGATATTATTAGTCATTTTGGTTTTTTTAAATATATCACCATGTATATTCAGTCACACAATTAGTCGTTGCTAGACTTGTGTTTTATTTATTTAAGGCCTTCTAGACTACATAAAATCATAAGTGTTACATATGGATGAACTCGTATTGAAGAGAAGATTTCAAAAATGACTGAATGTATAAGGTGATGTATTTAAAAAACCAAAGTGACTAATAATATCAGAGAAACGGCAAATCTGACAACATTACAAATATCAAATCTGGAATCTCCGTATCCCAAAATAGGCTTATCCCAAATTTCGTAGAATTCGGAAATTACGAAATAATTGGCCGTTTCCAGACTTTTGGTCCACTTTGTATGTAGGGACCCATACAAGATGGAAAAATTAATCATATTTGCAAAAGTGATTACATACCATCCTCCTGATAAATAAATCTATTGACCACCACTCAGTTAATAAATGTTTACTACGTTGTAGTTTACTCCCACATATCCGATTAACAACATTCTCCAGAGAAGCGCCCTGGATTCTCCAGGGTTTTCATTTTTAAAAAAGAATTCTGAGTTTAATTTTCAACTTCGATAAGAGATGAATGGGTCCAATACATTTTCCATAAAATAATGTCCATTCAATTTTCCAATGTTTGTATATAAAATCATTACTTCAGCAAAAATGGTTCACAACAAATTTTCGCTAAATTTTCAGTTTTGTAAATATTTCATACTATACACTATTGGCTAGCAAAGAGAGAAAGAACGTATCCAAAAGTCCATAAACTAGGCAAATTTTTTAAATTGTAATAAATAATTTTCAAAATGCATAAATACATAATGAAAACTGTGTATGTGACATTTGTGTCAAATTTTTATTGAATTTATTATAAACGAACAATTTTAGCTAAAACTAAAAAGCCAAGTACAAGATAAGTGAAGTGGATTGTTTGCTACGTAACAAATTTAATCTCTCAAACTACCCTTATTAAATTTACCGTGTGGCATATGTGTCCTATTGTCTTAGGACAATTGGGGAATTCACCATTACTCGAAGCCGGAGATGGCTGTGGTCCGGAATTTCAAAGATCTTTTACTATACATATAAAAAATGAGCGCCAGTAAGCTTAAGTAAATTCCCAACCTAGAAGTCTACCAGACACCAACTTACAAGTGCCTGTCCAAAAACTTTTCACCAACCACAACAAATAAATTTAAGTCAAACACAAGTCTCTTAATATTTCATACTTTTAATTAACAATAAACAACAAAAAATTACGTAATTATAACAAACATCAACCAGAGAAAATGAAAAAAATTACAATGTTACATTAAGACTAAGACAAGAATACAAGAATCGCTCTTCGTATTTTGTGTTTTACGAAGACACTGTTGACAAATAATTCATAATGTATATAATGTTACCAAACAGGGAAATAAAAAGATTCAAATAGTTATATAAATACAGGTTTAGCAGGACTCGTATGAGCCTTCGAACCACCAGTTTGCACTCTTCAATTACCCGAGTAAGTTCACCAAAATTTACAAAATATAGTGCCTTGGAGAAGAATAAGAAATGCTGCGAAGTTATTACTGCTCTAGTGTTTGATTAATATGTCCTCAAAGACAAATGGAGGTTGATTGTAGAACAGTCGCAGGTTTCGCTGGTCTCTAGGGAAAAAAACATTCAATCAGCAACAGTAGTCGACAAAACGCCAATTATAAAAAAAACCCTAAAAGGAGAGAGATAGAACGATTATTTCGTTGAACAACAGCTATAAACTTATTTTAAATACCTATCCAGATTTTCCTGAGGTTTTCTCTTATTTTCCTACTGGCAATCGGCAATCCTTCGGGGAGAAGTGACGGGATGCCCGATGTAAAGTTTTCAAAGAAAAAAGCGAAAATTATAGAAGTACGATAACCGTTGACGAAATTACTCCAGAGACGCCAGGCTTGATTTTGAAATGCAAATATTATTCCCATATTATTTAAGCACTTTAACAAAAGGGATGTAGTTCATTTAGCGTAAAATTCACACATTACATGTTGTTGCCATAGTGACTGAATATTAACAAAACAAAATGGGGGAAGTAAGTTCTTTAGTCGCATAGTCTATAAGATTTCAATTTTATGACAAAAAAAAACAAATAAAGTCCTACAGACTGTGAGATTAAAAGACTTATTTCCCCCATTTTCATTTTGTACAAGATAAGTGTTTATTGCTATAAATTGACCATTACTGTCACTTTGTTTAATATCCAGGACTGTATTAAATATTTTGTACACTGGGAGTAGTGGGGGGCGACCCTAGTGCCTCTCTTACTACTTTAATTAAACAACTAGAGTTAATTAATGATAAATCCATGTGTCAGAAATATAATCATTACGTTTGAATTTCATGTCAATTAATAATTTTTTGAAACGAATAATAAGTAACAATAAGTATTCTAAAACAAGTTTCAAAGTTTCAAGAAAAATGAATGAATGAATGAACCGTTTTGAATGATTTTTTGTGAAAAATTGTCTTCCCAAACACGGTGGTTATGAACATTTTACATTGATTTATTTCTCCATCTATTGAATAGATTAACTACGATTAATAAATAATCTTTCTTATAAGTTTGTTGTTGAATTGAAATTTAAAAAAAAAAACAAAGAATAAAGCATAGAAATCTCGGGGGTAGTATCCGATGCAACTATGAAAAATATGAAGCTTTATTAAACCTGTAGAACGTTATCCAAATCAAGGCTCTAGGGATTCCGCTGATAAATTATTTTTCAAAGTTGAATCAACAGATAATTTATTATTTATTAGGAATTCTCCCAAAAGGGTTACTGTCAATTAGTGAAACTTTCAATAAGGCATAATGAATTCCTGAGCAATCAACTTCATTAGTTTTTCAAGTACACTTTTTCAAAACAAAAACTTCTGAACAAACACAACAGGAAATCTGTTAGTTATTGACTATTTATTGTAGGCAGGGCCGGGTTTGCCATATATACCGTATATAGGAATAGAGTATAGCCCTAATACCCAAAAATTATTTTTTAAACAAATTGTATTCTTTTGCTCTTTATATCGTCAATGTATCATTCTATTAAATTGAAATTTTTTGAAGGTACGTTTTAAAAATAAAAATGAAGATTCTAAATTACCCTTAAAAAAGTATCACTAATTAATCGGATAATTACATTATATTTTTTTCGGTAAGCTTTAAACCGTAAAATTGTATAGAATTTAAAAGCAATGTTTCGCGAAACGGTTCCCTAGGGTATCATAAAATCCTGAAAATTCTGCAGTCGAACAAGATCGGCGTGTGCTTCTATAAAAAGGACAAAAATCAGTTTTTTGCCGATCTGCTAAAGCTTATTAAATTAAAATTAATACAAAGAAATGCTTTGAGCGAAGATTATTATTGTTATTGCTTAAAATAATGACAGATCTGAAGTTGAACAAAATAGTAGACCAGGCCGAAATTGATTCAAATTTCACAAATTGTGTTCGTATAAAGAATTACAATGTTGAATATTTAAAAGCTGGTAAATTGGTAAATTTTTGTCTATTTAGGGATCACAAAATTGGAAATGAGAGTACCAAAATTCATGCAAGATTTTAATTTTACGCCATTTGTATGGTAATAGCGTGTGTTCAAAATTAAAATAAATTTGCAACAGATTAATTTCATAAGTTCATAAAATTTCATTAAATCTCTAAATTATCAAAACACTGTCAACTTCTGGACCTCTAGCGGCCAAATCACGAATTTATGGTTTTTGGCAACTACGCACTCATCCAAATCATCAGATTAACGACCTGCTATTCGTTTAGCCACAAAAAAAACAATAATTGAGGAGTATCGCAATTCGTTTTCTTAAGCAGCATTCAGACCAGACAGACAAACTTTGATTAATTATGCAACAAAACTGAAACAATTCAGTGACTTTTTTGTCTCGGTTCTGTTTTCCTGATACACTTTGTTTAATTTTTGTTTTTTTTTAGCTTTTTTTATCTGAAACAAATACATCAGATGGATTATAAGCTTTATTTTTTATTCTCATTAATATTTTTAAATATTTTATGATATAACAGAGACATGAAATTGGAAAATTTTATCTATATTTATATTTTTACAATTTTATACCAGCATCAATTATATATTGATATAGTATAGTGAAACGATCCTGATTGGTTAATATGCCGTTATGATCCAATTATAACTTAAAAATTAAGAAAGCGAATAAGTAAAATTCCTAATGATGTATAGAAAAATAATTTTTGGTAACTAGGAAAAAGTTATTATTAAGGAACTGGGCTTTTACAAAACTAGTCAATTCCTCAGTTCGGAGAATTATTTGATGAAAAACAATTCAATTACTGCATGAGTTATTTCCGGGTCTAATTTCTAGTTTTATTGGTGATCTTGCTTTTTAACACCGGTGGGCCTTTCTTGGAATTTTTTAAAACCGAAAATTTGTCCCAACAAACCCACAACCACTCTCGCCCTGAGGGGGGAAAACGAGCGCTGTATCAACAGAATTCAGCCACTTTTATAGAAATTTCAACAGAAGGATGGAAAGTGGTAGAGGGCATTTACCCTCATATCAAACATACTTTTTACGTGAATTTTTTGGGAAACTCGTTATATTTTATAAAATGCATAGATTTCTATTTCTTTGGGTGTAAATAATTCCAAAAATAACTTTGCCAGATGATATTAAAAATCTAATACTGAGTAATAAATTTTTAATTCTATATAAAATATCGAAATTATTTAATAACATCTATAAAGTCATTACTGATTTTACAAGCAAAGTAATAAATCACTTAATTACTTTGTTTAACGTTAGTTTAATTTCAGATATTAAACAGTTTAAATAATAATATTCTTTGATTATCTGCTTCTATTTTGTATATTAAAAGTTTCTACATTTCGTTCATAAAATGAACCCCTTCCTTTTATCTTTTGCTTTTTTGATAATCATTTTATACATTTTAATCGTTTTTATTAAAATATACTTTATTGAATGTGATTGTTCTCACGAAATAAATACCAGCTAAAAATTTGAAATTTTGAGCGTCTCAAATTTTTCTCACCCTCTCTCTGCCCTTTATGGATATTAATTCATTTCATCCACTCATCAAGTTGTATTCAACCCTTCAATTACTTGAATTATAACTGAATGTGCAATTTCAATATTACACTTTTCTTTTTATTTCTTGAAATATATCTTTCGGGCTAATCGCATTAATAAAACACAAAAAAGATTTTGTTCTCTATATAAGTGTAAAGGAAAAGAGTTGAATTAATTTTGATTGATTTTAATTGTTAATCTGCATTAGTTAATTGGGAAAGTAAATAGAATGCTCTAAAATAAATTTTATGTACAAAAAAGTCAATATTTTTAATAAACAGCGTGTTTCTAATCTCAGATAAAGGTTTAGGTAATTATGGAACTACAGGTCTTTCACGATAAACTTGAAATTACGTCATTTTTAGTTATTTTTATAGTCAACAGAATAGCAAAAAAAAACTAAGAATAAAATCAATTTACACTTAACGGACATGGGAAATTAAATTTTTAAAGTTGACAATACTTTATAAAGTTGCCAAATGGTAATAGACTTAACAAACTATTTTGAACGCGAACGCCAAAATGGAGGTCCATTATTTCTACTTACTGTTATAAGAGTATAGAGTTTCGATTCAAAATTAATTACTTATCTTGAAATTGAAAATTTCAAAAGTAATTTTACATTTCAAACATAAAATAAACTAACACAAAGTACAATACAATATTCATTAAAAGGAAGCATTGTCACAGTATTATCTTTAAGTGAAGGAAAAAGCTGAGATATGACAACGCCCCAAATTTTTTACCTTGTAACGTCATTTCAACTTTATCGTGAAAAGCCTTTATATTATTTCTCGCAAATATTAATTTTTCTGTATGATTATATTGTAACGTATTGTACTGGGATTTTAGAGAGCCAATGTTGGGCGCCAGTTGTAACTTATAATTTGGGGGTTTTAGTGTAGAGAAGTATTTATTTTATAATTTTAGAGAAAATGGAATTCAAGATAATATTAAATTATCAACAAAACCAATAAACAATAAATCGTTTTCAGGCAGAAATAATGACAGTAAAATATTAAATTTATTCTTCTAAAATTCTTAAGATTAATTGTAAACTAAAACCAACAGGAAAACACAGAAGTTTTTTATCTTTTACTTTTGTTGACAAAAACTTTGTGGTCAGTTCTTATTATGAATATCATAAAAATGTGTAATTTATTCTAGAATAAGATTTTGAATTTCATTTGGTATTTCCCAAATCAATATTTAATACAAAATTAAGATTTTAAAAGTCTTGGTTCTATTTAAAAAATATGTTCCCGTTATATATAATTATTAATAAGAAATTCTCTAGAATTTCTTTTTTCAACTAAATATGCAATTTTAAATTATAGTTTAAATTTTGTAAAATATTTTTATTATGAAATTATACTTTCTTAAAATTAAATATTTATGTCACATTATTTACAATACAAAATTATTTCAAATCTTTTATAAATTCTAGATTTAATTGAACGTTAATGCTTCAAATTAGTCAGTATGTCAAGTACTAACATAATATTAATTATAATTTACTGAAATATAATTTTTATTTCTTGTAAATAGTCTTGCAGCTAAATTTGATATGAAACTCGAATTATAATGAAATTGATCTGTTGGTCTAACTGACTATGATATTGCCACTGGTATATCAAAATTTATATTGCCATTAATTATATTAGGTTAGAACATCGATTATGTTGTTAGTAACAAATTTTTCATATTATTAACATTTATGAATAAGTGAGTGTTGATATTTAGTTTTCTCAATAATTTTTTAGTACTAAATAATATAAATACTAATATGCAGAAAAGGGATTCTATATTAAAAGAGGCCAAAGTGTTTATTTAATTTACATTTTCGACGTTTTTTACATTAATAAACTGAATAATACAATAAAATATATGTTTACCTTACATCTTTCTACGATTTTCTGCATTTTTTTATTAAATACGGTTGTTTTACTAAAAGTTCATAGATATTTTTTAATTTTAATAGTTTAGTTGTAAAAATAGTTTTAAGTACTTTCATAATTTTATATTTTGTGAAATAATGCTACCTTTTCTTGGATACTTCTCTCAACAAAGAAAAAACAGAAACATTTTTCACCCTTTATTCTTTCTCTTAACGCTATCTTTTTCCCAACTCAACCCCTCCCACTCCGTACCATGTCTAGAATGAATAAACATCATGGAGTAGTATTTTCAGTAAAGAATTTTTAATTAGGTTGCAAATGAAAAGACATCAAATAAGCTTTCAGGACAAGTCAAAGTTGTCTAAGCTTACTACATCATTCATGTTTTTCGTAAAAGAGAAAATTACGAGGAATAATATTTACTTCTAATATTAAATTATTAAATTTAAAGTTAGAGGAGAACCGAACTTGTACAAAGCAATTAGTTACGTATTTTCCATGGCAAAGTTTTTTTAAACACTAAAAACTCCGGAGATGTAACAAAGTTTGTAGAATTTATTTTTAACAAAGTAGCCATTTTGAAAAAGTCCCTTTCTGAAATTTTCTTATTTTTCGTATGGAACTCTTTTATAATTGTACTTTTTTGCCGTAGATTCTCTGACGATGCTGCGCATCTTGATGTGGTTGGCCCTGATTTGGAGCTACACCAGAGCTGTTATCATCAATGCTGCTGTAGAACCAGATGGCCCCATTGGGGACGACGCGTTTACCTTAAAATGTCACAAAAAAGCTTATACGTACATGGTAACCCAATCTGACGAAAATGGAAAACAATGCTGGGACAAAATATCCGTCAATGCCTGTTGGGGTCGGTGCGATTCAAATGAGGTAAATCAACAAAATAATTATATAGTTTATCAAAATTTAGACAATACACGCATAAAAAAATAGTGATATTTCACCAAAAAGATATTACATTGGTAGTCAATAAGAAATCAATCCAAATTTGACCGATTTTGTGCGAAAAACTCCTCTGTTTGTGACTTTAGAAAATCATTGGTCATGTTGAAATTTAAATTTCTATTTAAATTTAAACATTTACCGGCAGACAACCTACAATACAGCAATTCTACTGTTTATTATCTTTTTCGCGTATAATAGCCGTGTGGCTGAGTTATTGCTCTTATGAAAAGTGCTAAATATTAATTATTAGACTGTTTATTCAATATTGCAGTTTTGGCCAAAATCTCCAGAGATATCGTATACACCCCATAGCTCTATGATAGAAATAAATCTTTTAGTTTCTCTATATTACCTCAGTTGCCATAGGTATATCATTGGAGCGCTTGGAAAAATCTTCTCATTAATCTAGATAATTTGTTGCCGATAGAGTAATTTTTCATCAAGGATGACACTCAAATACTTTAGATGAGCTGATCTCTGCATGAATCAATCTTCTACTCGAACTACTGGATTTCTATTGAGTAGCAGAGCCGAAAACGCTACATATTTTTTTTGACCTTGGAAATTTTAAGATTGTTTTAAATTGCTGAGTAAGTGAGTATCTCTATAGATGAATTTGTTTTTCTTTCTAGTGCTATTCTACTATAGTCGTGTACGGATACCACATCATATGCAATGTAATATTATCCTACCGATCTTTCTTTAAAAGGTTGTTCAAAATAAATTCCAAAGGAATGGTCCTAACTCTGACCCCTGGGGACAACTTTTGTTCATCGTCTCTCTGTTTCAATATACGTTGCTTAATACTGTGTAAGTAGCTTTTCGAGAGAACTATCAACGAACTTGGTACTTGCTTGTTTTCCAGTTGAACCATAAGACTTGGCCACTACAGGTCTTCGAAGGCTCCCGCTATGTCGACAAATAGGACAAGAGAATGTTTTGATGCTTGTCTAATATAGAAAATAAGATTAGAGATTGCCTACATAACATGTTTCACGAAAACCATGTTGTGAATTGCTAAAAAAAACATACTCACTATGTACTGAGAAAATTTTGTTGAGGATGAGTCATTTTAGAATTTTTGCCAGTCGAGAGAGAAGTGTTATAAACTGAACTGCTTTAGGATTACTCGGATCCCAATCGAGTAATTTAAGAATAGGTACTGAGTTGCCAATTTTCCAGAGCCAAATAAGCAGAGGAAATAAGGTTTGATGAGTTCAAAATTGAAAATAATATTTTTTTTTATAGATTTTGTCGATACCGTGAACATTATAGTGAAACTGTTTCATCCAAGTTTCTCCGTTAAAAGTGACGATTTATTCTACCTCTCTTACATCTCCATGGTAACTTGCTTTATATTCATTTAATCCAGTTTTGTATAAAGTGGATAATTTTTGGTTCTTTAATTAATTTATTTTTTACTTTTTCAAATAATTTAAAAATTACTGTTAAAAGTGAAGATTTAACTTTGGTAACATGATGACCTGTACTAGTTTCCAGCTTGAAGGTATTTATTTTATTCTAAAGACTGCATTGAACAAATATGTCATCATTACAATACCTCTTCCTCGAAGTTTTTTCAATATTTCATCGGTTATTAAATCAAAACTTTGTACTTTTTTCGAGCTTAGATAAGACTTTATTTCTTCTGCAACTACTTTTGGAATTCTGTCCGAAATCAAATTTTCAATATATTCCAGGTTATCATTATTATGTATTAAAATAGTCGTGAAGACTTCCACCAGATATATTGTAAGTAAATCAGCTTTTTGTTTGTTTCTCTTGCTCATTTACCTTGCCTTTCTTTAATAGGACCAATTGACATACACGGCCTTTTAATATGTTTTGTAGCTTTCCATAATGAGTAATTAGCTTCTTAATCAGCTGTTAAATTAATTTAGAATGACTTCATAGATTCAACATTTAATTCGCTCATTTTCTTGTTTGTTTTTGTTTGTTTGTTGCCATCGTCGTCGCGCTGCGCTTTTATCCTTCACCATGTTTCTTATTTCAACTGAATAATTTTTTCTAAACTAATCACTAGTCACTCTTAAGTTGCTGGTTAAAGGCAAAATATTTATTACTCAAACAATTGGAAAAAAACAGAATATATTCGAAAAAAAAATGTTTGGTAAAAGAATATTATCACGCTAACGAAGCAGAGGAAATCACTTGCTGGATCTCATAACCGTAACATTTGTATTACAAAATATGTAAAGTAATAGAATTGTAACATTTGGGGTGTTTATTAATGTATTAAAGTCGGAAAATCAAATTGGGACAAGCTTTATGTCGGTACCAAATTGTAAATTCATCGATTCGTAAATAATCGAGGTGCACACGTTTTGTTAATGCCGTAAATACTTTGTGAGCGGAAGAAGATTATGGTATTATGAATTTTTTGTAAATTAACAATTGACCGGTTTATGATTATTTCTATTAAATTGATCCTCTTTAAACAGGGAAATAATACTTTTAAATATTAATGGTTAAAACGGATAAATTATAATCACAAATTCAGTTCAATTCAATTAATAAACCTATCGATTTTCAAAGTTGAAGTGGATTTTTTGCTAAACCCGACAAATTATATTATTTGTAGATGGCGAACGCTCAGGCAGCACTAAAAATAGATTTTTTAGATTCTTATTCCAAATGATTTCGATTACGTCCAGATACACATCTCTAGGAATTAAAGTTTCGCCCACATGTTAAAACTTGAAATGATTGCGTCTTTTATCATCGGTGTTCAAGAATTTCTAGCTTCATCTATTGGAACAGATCGTTTTCAGAAGAGTTTCCTAAAAATAATTCTACTTTATAGTTATTCAAATAGGAAAAATTCACGAATATGTGATAAGCCTTTTTCAAAAAACTTAAGCATTTGCTTATAGTGGTAACCAAATTTGAAAAAAATTGCAAAATACCTTTTAAAGTAAACTAAAAAAATGTCTCTTAATTTGGCTACATTATCAATTCTGTTAAAATAATTATTAATAAAAATATTGTTGGATAATATTTTGACAAAAGCTTAACAGATTTTGAAACAGCGCATTGTGAAAACTGTCCCAGTTTCGACTATCATATTTTTTTAAATCAATCCTTTGTCTTTATAAATATCATAAAATACATTATTCACTTCGTCAATATTTTTTTAGCAGTTGAAAAACTCATTAGCTGTCATGAACTTAGAAAACTGTTTTATTTCTCATCAATTTTAGTAACTATTGACAATATTTCTAATGTACAATTGAGTTTCAGAGTTTGTATTTGTTTAGTAAAATTAACATTTGCATTAACTAACTCTTTTTTTGTTACAATATCCACATTTGTCTTCAATGTATTCATTTCATCTTCGATATTTTTAATCTTGCTGCAATTAAAAGTAAAAGCTTTGACTAGAAGCAATTACTTTTGATTGTAGTTTATACTGTAATATAATATAACATAAATTATTATCTATATATTAACAAAAAGTGATGGAAACTTATACCAAAGGAAATCTATTGTTACCTTAACCCAGATTTTAATATTAGTTTAGATATTATATTAATGGAAAAAGTGTGTTAGCTTATTTGTGTTCACCCACTCAATAGCTTTAAATATAATTGATTAGTTGTGCAGTATTGCAATAAATCGTAAAAGATATATTACTTTTAAGCGATAGGAACTCCAACCAATAAAATATTTTAATAGCGTTGAAACAAACGTGGGATGCAAGAATCTATCTTATTTATTTTTCTCCAAAGTAGACATAGTCTATATATTTATGCAAAAAACGATATACGATATTGCTATTACATCATAGTACTATGAAAGGATCGAATTATTTTGGAATCGAACTTAGCCGAAACCTACACGAACGCTCACGAACATTCATGCGCGTGCACAAACTGCAATGACAGAAAAATATAAACATAATTATTTGTATAAGTATTTCTTTTAAACTAAAATTGTACTGTTGGACAAACTACTTACGATGTTGCCACTATCACATCCAAATTTATATTGTCATTAATTTAGCAGGTTAGATATAAAATTTCACCTGCAAGTGATATGGACGTCAGAATAAAGTGTTGTCAGAATAAATAATATAAATTAAAAAAAAAATATTGTCAGAATAGATTAAAAAAGTTTAATATATTCTTCAAAAAAATACCCTCCAATATAATTATATTTCTATGAATTAAATACTTTTTGACCCAAGTCGCAAACTAAATTTGATGGTAATAAAAAAGAGGTTAGATCTAGACCCATAAGATCAATAAAAATGGATTCGAAGAATGTTAAGATCCAAGTTAAAAGGGGTTTAGAAAACAATATGACCCAGATTGAAAGTATCAATAGTTTAGCCGAGATAATCCAAGAATTTGAAAAATAGACGAACCTAACCGAACCCAAAGTTAAAATATAAGAACTGTATAAGGTTAGAGAACTAATTTTTGTCAATTATAAAATCGTTTATAAATAACAAATTGACGCACACAACTGGGAGCGATTGGGGATTGGAATATTTTCCATAATGAATGAAAAAAAATGACATCGAGAAATGGAAAAACTAGGTGAAAGACAAGATAGAGAAATTGAAAAGGAGAATTTGTGATAGATGATGGACAAGTATCAGTAGAAGAAGAATTAGAGGTTGGAGTAAGTAATTTTAGAGATATTTAGAGCAAGATGGATAGGTTAGGGAAGAAGGAGTAATAAATAGGCCTGCCACAGAATTGTTTGTTAAGCACTAATCTCTTGGGTCCGCTTTATCCTGCAACTCTGATTAGACAAGGATACAACAAGTTTTTATTACATGGAAAAGAGAATTCCGAACTCTCAGAGTTAATCAAGTAGTATTCAACGAACACAGGAACTTTTATTTTTATTTTGTTTCACAACCTCATGAGTAAAAATAAAGAATTAATTTCAAAGATTTGATTTTGAAGAGTAATAAATATTGAGATAGATGATAATTCATAAAGAAGTGTGGAGTCACATGAAAGGGATGTAAATGAGTTGGGAGGAGAAGGAAAAACAAGTGAGAAGAAGATAGTGATGTGAATTTCCGCGAGAGAGTATGATGAATTTTTATACAGTAATGTTCGATTTAAAGAAGGAATTGAAAAATAATAGTAAGGAAATTAAAGAAATCAAAAAGGAGATGATTGATGAAACCACCAAGAGTAGAAGATTGAAGAATAAATTTGTAACCAAAGAAGATATTATAGGGACTAGACAAACAAATGAGACAATTGAGAAATAGTTTGATGAAAATTGAAAATCGTGTAGAAGGGAAAATTGAAAATTGAAAATAGGAGCAAGACATCTCAAAACAGAGAGTAGAAGGGAAATTATAAAATATATTATATAAAATTTTAAGAGAAACAGAAAAAAATGGAAGAAGCAGACCTAGAATTAAGAATAGAAACTTAAAATGTCAACAATGAAAACAAGCGAAGTGAAGAAGAAAATAATATATTAGTAAAAAGAAGAAGTTAAAGAAATAGTCAAAAATATATTGACTATGATAAATAAGAAGAATAGTAAAAAGAATGGATATCATATTAACGAAGAATGAAGAAATAGAAACAATGAAAATTACAAAGAGTAAATCTGAATATAAAATTAAATTAAAAAAAATCCATTTTTATTGAAATTTAACGAAAAATTGTTGGTTTTAAATGAAATTTGACTGAAAAATACTGTTTTTACTAAAAGAAAGTTTAATTTTTACCAATATTTAAGTAGAAAACATGAATTTTCATTAAAGTTTGATAAAACTATTACAATTTACATTAAAAAAGACCAATTTTTATTGAAATTTAAGGAAAAATTGTTGGTTTTAATTGAAATTTGACTGAAAAATACTGTTTTTACTAAAAAAAGTTTAATTTTTACTAATATTTAAGTAAAAAACATCCATTTTTATTAAAATTTGATAAAACTATTACAATTTACATTAAAAAAGACCCATTTTTATTGAAATTTAACGAAAAATTGTTGGTTTTAATTGAAATTTGAATGAAAAATACTCTTTTTACTAAAAGAAAGATTAATTTCTACCAATATTTAAGTAAAAAACATCCATTTTTATTAAAGTTTGATAAAACTATTACAATTTACATTAAAAAAAGACCAATTTTTTTTTAAATTTAACAAATAATTGTTGGTTTTAATTGAAATTTGAGTGAAAAATAGTGATTTTACTTAAAGAAAGTTTAATAGTTTAATTTCTACCAATATTTAAGTAGAAAACATGAATTTTTATTAAAGTTTCATAAAACTATTACAATTTACATTAAAAAAGACCAATTTTTATTGAAATTTAAGGAAAAATTGTTGATTTTAATTGAAATTTGACTGAAAAATACTGTTTTTACTAAAAGAAAGTTTAATTTCTACCAATATTTAAGTAAAAAACATCCATTTTTATTAAAATTTACATTAAAAAAGACCAAATTTAAAATTTGTTGACAAACGTAGGTATGAGTAATTGGGTTAAGAAAAACAAATTTTTGATTGTAAAAACTTTTATATATAACAAATCTATATCATAACAATACATAAATATTTACTTGTTGGAAAGTATCTTTACAATAAGTATTAAACGAAAATCAATTATTCAAGAGCTGTATTACTTCATTGTGAAAATTATTAAAAAAAATAGATTTCCGATGGAAAAAATACGAACATTTAAACATTGACAATGAAACATAACCTTACATTTTTCTACTATTCTCTCGATATTCTCTACTTTCGTACAGATTAGACAACGTCGTACAGTAGTAAACTAAAAAAATTAATCACGCACTTTAAGGCGTACATCGGTTTTCATGTTAAAAAATCTATACAGGAAAATCGATGTTCTATGTGATCTCTATTGTTACAGATCTCCGATTGGAGATTTCCTTTCAAGAAATCGAACCACCCCGTTTGCATCCACTTCGGCCGTACCAAGATGTTCGTCACTCTAAGATATTGTGAAGAAGGCGTCAAAGAAGGTACTAACTATTACGAATATTTAGATGCGAGCGATTGCAAATGTCAAGTTTGTTCTTCTACTGACACTAGTTGTGAAGGCTTAAGATATCGCCCGCAAAGATCTCATCCCTATAGTTTGGGATTTGTTTAATGAAAAATATTTTAGTAAATATGATTTGTGGTTGGTTTACAATTAGGGTTTTTTGTTTTGGAATCAAATGAAGGACAATTATAAAGATTATAAACAATAATACGGTTCGATGTTCAAATCTTGCTCGTTAAATATTGCTCTTTAAATCTTGCTTTTAATATCATGTTCTGTAAATCTTATTCTTTTAATCTTGTTTTTAAAATCTTAATCCTAAAATCTTGTTCTTTAAAGTTTGTTCTTAAAATCATGCTCTTTAAATCTTGCTCTTCAAATCTTGCTTTTTAAATCTTACTCTTTAAATCTTACTCTTTAAATCTTACTTCTTAAATCTTTCTCTTTAAATTTGTTCTGAAAATCTTGATCTTTGTGTTTTGCTTTTTAAATCTCGCTTTAAAAATCTTGATCTTTATGTCCTGCTCTTTAAACTTTGTGTTTTTAAATTTTATTTTTTAATTCTTACTCTATAAATCTTGCTCTTCGAATTTGGCTATTTAACTCTTGATTTTTAAAACGTGCTTTTTAAATCCTAATTCTAAAATATTGTTCTTTAAATTTTGTTCTTAAAATCATGCTCTTTAAATATTGTGTTTTAAAGTAATTTTTAATTCTTACTCTATAAATCTTGCGTCTTCAAATCTTGCTTTTTAATTTTGCTCCTTAAATATTGCTCTTTAAATCTTGCTCTTTAAATCATGCTTTTTAAAACTTACTCTTTAAATCCTGCTTTCAAAATCTTATTCCTAAAATATTATTCTTTAATGTTTGTTCTTAAAATCATGCTCTTTAAATCTTGTGTTTTTAAATCTTACCTATTAATTCTTACTCTATAAATCTTGGTCTTTAAATCTTGCTTTTTAAATTTTGCTCGTTAAATATTGCTCTTTAATCTTGCTTATTATATAATGCTTTTTTCAACTTACTCTTTAAATCATGCTTTTAAAATCTTACTCCTAAAATATTGTTCTATAAATTTTATTCTTAAAATCATGCTCTTTAAATCTTGTGTTTTTAAATCTTACCTTTTAATTCTTACTCTATAAATATTGCTCTTTAAATATTGCTTTTTAAATTTTGCTCGTTAAATCTTGCTTTTAATAGCATGTTCTTTAAACCTTGCTTATTATATAATGATTTTTAAAACTTACTCTTTAAATCGTGCTTTTAAAATCTTAATCCTAAAATATTGTACTATAAATTTTGTTCTTAAAATCATACTCTTTAAATCAAGTCTTTTTAAATCTTGCTTTTTAATTCTTACCCTTAAATCTTGCCTTTTAAATCTTGCTCGTTAAATATTGCTCTTTAAATCTTGCTTTTAATATCATGTTCTTTAAATATTGCTCTTTAAATCATGCTTTTTAAAATGTACTGCTCTTCAGTTCATGCTTGTTACATCTTTAAAGTTTGATTTTTAAATCTTACTATGTATTTATTGCTTTTAAAATCTAAATCCTAAAATCTTGCTTTTTTTTCTTTAAGGCCCAGAACTCATCATCTTATTTGAATGTCTTTGAAAAATATAATTGATTTTGGTTTTGGTTTATTCTAATTCCGAAATAAAAAGTTTTACTGGCGTTAAAAATTTCAAAAATTTTGGATGGTGATTTTTGTTCACAGTATATTTGGAGCTGTAAAATAAATAAGTACAATTGTATTGAGCCAATTAAAAAACTTATTTTTAAAGATTTCTATCAGTTTGAAATATGCCTTAAAAATTTAAATTAAATAAAAAAATCTTGAACGTATTTAAAACAAAAAAACTGTGGGAAAATGAACCACTGGGTACATTGTTTGGTTTACTTTTATGCTGTTTCAAAACGTGTTAAGAAATCTGAAATATGTTATTTAAAGGGTGGTTAACTTATTAGACACTTTAATTTTTTTTTATTTTAAACGAAAAATGATCAAACTTCAAAAAAGGGAAGACGTGATTTGCTCTAATTATTTAAAAAATTTTTAAATTATCCTGTAGACAAAGATAAAGAAATAAACAAAATGTTTTGCTTTTAAATACCTCTCAGTATTCCATTCTTATCTATAGCTAATAACAAATTTTAAATTAAATTACGAACCGTATTTTGTCTGTGCCTGTTTGTCAAGTTATTTAAATTCATTAACAATTTAATTTAAGATATTTTGTCTGCTCTTTAACTGAATTATAAATAATTAACATAATTAAATTAGTCCTTAAAATGTATCTTTCTTTTTATAATTTAATTATTATTTTCGTGGCTGGTGTATCTTAAGTCTAGTTTAAGTTATTTAGCTTGTATGTGTTAATATTTTACTAAAATAATTAATGTTGTAGTATCTACTGTAAATGGCACTAAAATAGTAAGTTACAAATCCTTAGTATAAATTCACTATTAGAAATTGTAAAAAATGTTCTACAAATTAGATAATAAAGTGTTAAGAATGCATGTAGAAATAATTTATGTACACATCTTTTCAAATAAAATATTCTGCAAACATTTTTTGCAATAAACAGTTTAATTCTTGATTTCTTAACTTATTACAATATTGGTTTTCTTTACTAATATTTATATACATACTTCTAACTAAAATGCGAATTAATTATTAAATTAAATAATCATTAATAATTTGCTTAAACTCAACTGTCAATAAGATTAATTCAGATAATTTGTTACTGTCTCGTTTAAAAAATAATCCTACTGTACGTAAATTTCAATGCTACAATATCCCAATATTCCTAAAAAATTCAGGATTATAGTCCATCTGTTTCAACCCCGTGTTTAATAATTCCCATATTAATTAAAAAATACGGTTTGTTATTTTATAAATAAGCAGTATGATTCATTGTTCGAAAAACAAAGAAGCATTCCATTTTTCAACTACCGCTATATTTTATTTGAATTAATTAACACATTTTTTTATATTTGATAATACAATTAATTTCCTTTGTATAACTTTTTACGAGTCTGAGCACCGAAGCATGAATTGTTTGAAACTCAAAAGCAACCTACTGCGCGATATGCATTGAAATGTAAGTACATCTTTTAGAAAAAGGAAATTGTTTACAAAGGACACCAAAACGATAATGGAACATCTATTTCAAGAAAAATAATACTTATTATTATTTTACGACAGTCAAATACAATTCTTGGGTTTACAAATTCAAACCAAACAATCGATAACAGAATTTAGTAAATAAATGTATATTGGTTGAAAATTGCACCAGTTATTCATCTCATGTAGATTTTCAAATACTTTCAATACTCGGTATATTTTAGTCGATCAGTCAATAAATAAGTGGGAGGCAACCAAATTTCAGAGACTAGCAGATTGAAAATTGTCGCCTTAATCTCGATTGTAACAGTGAAAATTTTATTGCGGAAACTTAATATTGATGGAAAATTTCAACTTCAGAAGCAAGCAACAGGAAAACCATGAATAAAAAGTAATCATAGCTTATTGATGAAAATATACACAATGGGAAGTTTTCGAAAGTAAGACACAATTTACATTTATATTTAATAAATAATTTTTAGTTGAGTCCCATGAGGCTGGCTCTTGTACACATCAAGAAATTTCTACGTAGTTTTAACGCTGAAATGTAAATTGGGACCATTACCATTGAGTTTATTATATTTTATTCGAAATTTTTTGTCTACGACTGCCTGGATAAAAATCTATTGTCAAAGTTATTTCAGTTAGGTATTGAACGCTATTATTTAACTAAAATTTAAACATTTATCAATAGAATTTGAACACAATCATTTACGAAAAATATGCCCAAAGGCTTGATATTTGTAACTTTTAGTTAGATTCTCAAAATAGCTACTAACACTTTCTTTTTGTTAGTATTTTTTATTCGTAATTTTTGTGGAATACGAAATTGGTTTCGTTGCACTATCTTCAAGATCTGATGCAAGACTTTCAGATTCAGACTCATTCATATTACCGCATTTTCTATAAAATAAAAGAAATGAAAAATACTCGATGTTATTTGTAACAAAGTATCAGGTTGCCATATCAACAAATAATTGCTATTACAGAATCTCTGATTTGATTTTAAATAAAATATTCTCCAATTGTCAAAAATGTGATTCATATTTATCAATATCTGTTGCTTTTGAGAGTAATATTGTTTCTTTTAAACCAACAGATATACCTTTTATATTCTTTTTTGGTATCCTGTGTTCAACTTTTTTTCTCTCGACATCATGCAGATTGTCCTAGCAGGTACTTTTGCATTTTGAAAACCTGTTTGGAAACCATTTCCGACAATCTGGATGTTGGTAGAGTCAAGGTAAATATTTTCCTCATGAGCAAACACTTCACTGGATCTATCAGTATAATCCCTCATTTGAGATAAGTTCCTATTATTTTTTTTCTTCTGTTTAACTTCTGCTTTGACGTAAGTTTCCTAAAGTTAATGTAATTTTGTTTTGAATTCGACAGGCTTTATTTTTTGAACTTGTTGTTTTTTTTTGCAGTTACTTATTTTTATTTAGTACCCAAGCAATTGGTGGTCTCCAATTAATTTTGACAAAAGGTACAAAATCCAACCATGTAGATTTTCTTTTGAGCCCCCAAACATCAAGGTAATATTAGTAGTAAATGAGTGACAAAATTTGATAGCAAGCACACCTAAAGGAATGAATCATCTTTTGACTTTTTGCAAATTTGCAAAAGCTTCGTATACAGCATGGGTCAATTTAAGTTTGTATCTGTGTTATCTAAACAATTTTTTGAAACCCGACCTCAATTCGCTTTAAAACTAGCAATATTTCCTATTTTTGCAACGATTTTTTTCACAACGTGTGTCGATAATATTCTTTATTAAATAATATATGTTTATATATTAATTTCAGTTTTAACAGTTTATTTTATAGTTTTCTCTTCACATCAATGATCTTTAATTACAATTTAATAAAAACACGAACTTTTCTAAGCGACTACATTTTTTTTATATTTGAAGGATATTTTATTTAACACCATGAAAGTAAATGTGTTTTTTTTTTGGGGGTTTTTTCTCTCTAGAAACAACTACAACAAATATACAAATATACAAATAAATAAAACACCAATATTTTCAGTTGTTGATAATTCTTAGAAAGCATAGATAAAAAATGATATTTTAATTCATATGATAAGAGCTTTTAATATAATCATTGCAACTTTACCAATTTTGCATTTTAATAATGTCCTTATCTCACTAATAAAATAAATAACTACTAGATCTACCAAAATAAAAAACCGGTTTACTCAAAATTTATTATTTTGTTTTATCTACAGGGCTTTCTTTATGAACTTCAGTAATCTTCGATTATTACACCGTCTATTAATTTTTTAGTAATTACATTTGTTTTTTTATTAAAAAAAAATCGATATCGAAAATTAGCCGTAGGAGGAATAAAGCAGACATGCAGGAAAAAGCCATTATTATATAGAAATAAATTCCTTTAAGCAATTATTTAAATATTAAGTTATTGTTTGTAGTCATGGAACACATTTATGCGTACATATTCTTGAATTTCCCTGAAGTTATAAATTTTACTTGTTGCTTAACGACATGACACTTTTATTTAATTAGAATGAATGAAATATTTTATATACTTTTCTAGGCAACTAACTGGGTCATATACAGTGAATTTTTCTTTGTTGGCAAACAAATGATATATTTCCACGAACATCCACACAAGTGAAGGTCTTACACTAAACGTTAAAGAATATCAGAATTTCAAATTCAAATAATCAATTTTACATATACAGGATACCCAGATAGTAGGGTTAAAACATGGTAAAGGCTTTTTTTTTAATTTTAATAAAACTCCATCAAAGTTACTTTATTTTATACACATGATTATTAAATTCAATTAATCAAACATTTGCTTTATATTTTGTGAAAAACTGGAACGTCACAAAAGGAAATTAATCCCAAAACACCCTCTCTGCATTTATTCTGTTTTAAGTAACGAAATGGAAAGCGAAATGTTATGTACAAAGAGTGAAAGTACACATCTGAGATTTCTTTGATAAATTTACCTTATTAACATACGCTGAAGTTGGTGTATTATTTATTTGTATGAAAATTTGTTGTAGTTGTTTCTGAAGAGAAAAAACCCAAAAAAAACATTTACTTTCATGATATAAAATAAAATATCCTTTCAAATATAAAAAAAATGTAGTTCGTGTTTTTATTAAATTGTAATTAAAGATCATTGAAGTGAAGAGAAAACTATAAAATAAACTGTTAAAACTGAAATTAATATATAAACATATTTTATATAATAAAGAATATTATCGACACACGTTGTGAAAAAAATCGATGCAAAAATCGGAAATATTGCTAGTTTTAAAGAGCATTTAGGTCGGGTTTTAAACAATTGTTTAGAGATCACAGATACAAACTTAAACTGACCCATGCTGTATACGAAACTTTTGCAAATTTGCAAAAAGTCAAAAGATGATTAATTCCTTTAAGTGTGTTTTCTATCATATTTTGTCACTCCTTTACTTCTAATATTTCCATAATGTTTGCGGACTCAAAAGAAAATCTGCATGTATGGATTTTGTACCTTTTGTCAAAATTAATTGGAGATCGCCAATTGCTTGGGTACTAAATAAAACACAATATATAAATTTTTCTTTTTCTACCCAATACCCAATAGCATTCTATAAATAAATTTACATACAACTAAGATCTATTTTATAAAACACTTCATTTCTCATTTATCAAGTATTTAAGTAAAACATACGTTTTTTTAAACGCTGTAGTATAGATTTTCACTGCCCACATAGAAAAAAAAACATTTTATAAACCAAATAGCAACTTAAAATTTTACGGAGAGTCGAAACCCTAAAATCTGATTCAAATAAAACATTCTATGTTCGCTACATTACCTTATTGTTAGAAGTACATTTTGAGATTCAAATAGGTAGTTTTTTAACGGCCTTTTTCTACTTAGAGAAAACCACGTCCAATCTCATCACTTTCATATAATAAAGTGATATTCCCACTTGAGAAGGAAATTTCCTTCCCTGTGGAGAAATTGAAAAAGGCCACGAAGAGGCGTTCGAAAATATATCGTAAAATGAAAATAAATGAAGCATTTTACAGTTCAAACACTGTGCAGAAAAGGTATTAACCCGCAAACACTAACAACACCTGTAGCTCAGAGGGCTGTAAAACCCTCGAAAATCACAAATACGTGTATCCGCATTTATTAACATCCAATTTTCGCAAATTCATACAAAACGGCGTTCTCCGAACAGATTTTAGCAGGCGCTAATTCTAACGACCGCTAAATTTTGAAAATGAGTCCCTCACTCACATTTCGATAAAGCTACGAAGTATATTTTCGAGAAAAAGGTAGTAGAAACTAATTTTTCAGTTTTTGTTTACATCTTTCGTAAAGCTTCATTTTCATCTTCATTATTATTTTTTTTTATTTATTGAACTAGAAAAAACGATATTGTTTGAGGTAAATGGTATTAAAAGAATAATAAAGAACATTTTGTGATCCTAATTAGAAATCCTCGTAACTCCATTTTAAGAGTTTTTGACAAAATTTGAGAAATTCCTCATTTCGTTTCGTTAATGTTATTCATCGTAAATTTAACTACGCTTCATCGATATTATTTTAAAATTAATTTCACATAAAATAATAAAAATTTGGATAGCTAAAATTATATATTTCCGACTATTTAACATGAACCACCTCGTCAGTGCAAATGAGGTTCTTTTAAAAAAAGATGATAATAATAATAATAAACTTATTTTCATTAAGCAGTCACAGTTTTATAGAAATTGTCATTCATGCATGAATGAAAAAAAATTTGAGGAGTAAAAGCAGTTTTCTGATATAAAATTCTTTAATCCGTTTTAGAAAATATTAATACTTTTTTGATTCTGTACGCACATTTTAAACATAAATAGTGACGGAAGAGGTGTTTTTTAAATAACTTCTCTTCGAGAAATTCTGGCTATGCATAGCAGATTTTTTTTTTCAAAGTAGTAAAAACCTGTGAGATATTTATCGAATTTCCCCATACTTGAGTCTGGAGTCGGGCAAAATAAATCATGAGAAGTTGATGATCTTCCAGAGTCGATCTTAGGTTATTTTAGAAACTAGATGCTTAGAATGAGATTTTCAGTTCACCTTTTCATCGATGAAAATTGTTAATATTTAACGTTAAGGTTTTTAGTCTCTAAATTGAGGGAAAAGCTTGGAACTGCCCCTGTAGTGAAAAATTTGTTCAACTTCGTTTTATGAGCATTAAAACATAAATTAAGATTATTATAATAATTAGAAATATTTATAATCATTGCCTAATGTCTAATCAAGACACTTTCTGAAAGTATATTTAAAGCATTCTTATTAACTAAGGCATAAAAAAAAATTGCTTATTCAGAATTTTAAATAAACGAACTATGTTAACCCTTTAAAGATAAATAAAAACCATTTAGAAAATTTCGTTGTCATTGGAAAAATGTTATATTGTGCGGTAAATTTTGGTTGTATTTTCATCTCGTTTTAGAAATATTTTAGACATATCAATTTAAATTGCTTAAAAATTGCAGACAGAGATATTTATAAGAAAATTATACCTAAGCAAAATTGCAAGTTGAACACATAAATTTTTGGTGAAAGCGCGAAAGTTCATTCGCCAAAATTTTAAATATTTAAAAACCATTAAAATTTTTGTAGAATCGGAAAAATTTTAAAAAAGCGGAAACCTTAATCCTATATACGTTGTATTGTTTCCAAACAAATCGAAAATATTTAATTAGATGACTCCTTATGTCATTTTGTAATAATAGTTTTTCAAGTATTTTCGTTTGACGATCAAACTATTTTATATTAATACGGAAATTTTGCCGTTTATTTTGATTTTTTTGTATGAATATTTTGGACGTGTTAATTGAAATTGCCTAAAATTTGAAAATAGGAATAGTTATAAGAGTATATATACGAAAAATTTGATTTATATTTAAATTTTGGCGAACGGAAACTTTTATTTGCAAAAAATTTTAAAAATCAATCAAATATTTGTGGAAGCGGAAAATTTTATCCTAAATACAATGTACTCTTTCCAGGTTAACCTTAAATAAATAATTATACTTCCATAAAATATTTCTATTTCTGAGCCAAAAATCCTTACACGTGAACTGAATCACATCAAATCAGCATTTCCCTCCGACGGATACAAAAACTCCCACATCCAAAAATCTATCTCCAAATTCCAAAAACCAACACTTAAAAATTCCTCTTCATAACCTAGACTCCAAGCTCCACAGATCGTGTTAGTAAAATTCTTAGTAAAAAAGGAATCCCTACTTCATACAAAACCTCAAGGAAAATAGGAGAATATCTATACCCCCTCCACAAAGGATCTATACTTTTCCCTGTCTTCCACGGGCACATACAAAATTCCATCCTCATTGGACAAACAGGACGATCAGTTCAAATCCGTATTAAGGAACATCGTAGATAATAAAATCTGGTCTGTTAACAATTCCGTTTAGTAGTTGAATTACTTTTTGTGCAAATTTTTAGACACTCGTTATACATGTGAGTATAATATCCTTTTATTCAATTTACTGTGTTTTGTAATTGCAAACATAGTTTTTAAAATCGAGTTGCATCCCTCTTTTGTTCGTTAGTGCAACAGAAATTAAAATGTCATATAAAGTAGAAATAAAAATTTTTAAATTGCTAATAGAAATGGCTTCCTGAACATTAGTTTAAATGTTTACTTCCGGCTCACTGTACTGATTAAATTAAATATCAATTTTAAATAAAAGAAAAAAATATACTATATTATGAGAATTAGAGAATGTTATGTTAACAAACAAATACCAATTCTAAGCTTCTTTTAAACACTAAACTAACGAATCTGAAAACTAAAATATTAATCTCTTAATAAACTGTGTATTGTTGATTAAATATGGAATTGTCATGCCATTAACGTGCCATGAAAAGGATGTTTCCTAGAAATACCGAAGAGATTTCCTGAGGGATTTTTATTGTCGCGCCTACTCATCATTATTCCATTTTTATTATTAACGTGATCACGCAAAAGACTACAAATTTTCATATTGACAAAATATATTCTTTATTGCTATTAAAACCGGAAGTATAATAAATAAGTTTTTTCGTTACATTTGCTATAAAACTGCATTTTTTTTAATTTGGTGTGAGTATCTGAAATGCTTTTTATTATTAAATAGGATGCTTAAATCGGATTATTTTTATGTACTAAATTATTTTACTACTAATTAAATATTTCAGTATTATAAAAGTCCACTATTGTCTCTAAAGTTATCTCAATATAATTGACTCATTCAAAATAAATATCAATTTTATTGCTTAATAAAATAAAGTGGTTATAAGGAAAATTGTAATATTTGATTTGTCGACTTTTATTGTAAATTTGTATGAGCCGGAAATATGTACCTAAGATTCGATATCATTTACAAGATGTTAGATTTTACTTGATGGTGATATTTACAATAAAACTGTATTTTATTGTAAATTAAAAATGTAATAATTAAAAATGACCGCTAAAAGAAAACATCCTGTATGAAATAAAAAAGTTTAAGACTTAAATTAAATTGTAAACACATTTTATAAAGAGAGAATGTAGGCATAATTTATTAACACAATTGTGTTGAAATGTGAAAAAATCGCGGTTCTAAAAGAAATTGAGGTCAGATTACGAAAAATTGTTTAGAGAATCTTGAGACAAAATAAGCAAAGCTGATTCCATAAAATTTGGCAAAATTGTTGAATAAACTGAGAAATAAAAGAGGAAGTGGGGATAAAGCTATTTTATCCCGAGGGAAACGGAGACCTAAAATTCGATATCATTTACAAGGTGTCACATTCTCAATGACATCTCCGATAAAAGTGTATTTTATTGTGAATTTAAAACGTAAAATACGCAATATAACAGTATAAAATTGAAATTAAATGATAAACACATTTTATGAAAACAAAAAGAGTTAGATGAAAAATAATAAAGAATAAAAGTAGTATTGCTGTGGATCGAGAATGTCTTTGCATGTGAATTTTGGACGAATAAGTACGAATTATTTATGTTTTGTTAACAATAACTTGCCTATCCAAAGTTTATTTGCAGTAGAGTTTTGTTTTTTAATTTTTTAAGTATTAAAATGTTTCCTTTGTTGGTTAAGTTTGGGTTATGTTAGGTTAGGTTAGGTTAGGTTGGGTTAGGTTAGATTAGGGTAGATTGGGTTAGATTAGATTATGATAGATTAGAGTAGGTTTGGTTAGGTTTCTTTTAGGTTAGGTTAGGTTAAGTTATGTTAGATTAGGTCAAGTTAGGTTAAGTCAGATCAGGTTAGGTTAGGGTATGGTAGGTTAGAATAGGTTAGGTTATATTGGGTTAGGTTAGATTAGGGTAGATTGGTTTAGATTAGATTATGACAGGTTAGAGTAGGTTTGGTTAAGTTAGGTTATGTTAGATTAGGTCATGTTAGATTAGGTCAAGTTATGTTAGGTTAGGTTAGGTTAGGTTAGGTTAGGTTAGGTTAGGTTAGGTTAGGTTAGGTTAGGTTAGGTTAGGTTAGGTTAGGTTAGGTTAGGTTAGGTTAGGTTAGGTTAGGTTAGGTTAGGTTAGGTTAGGTTAGGTTAGGTTAGGTTAGGTTAGGTTAGGTTAGGTTAGGTTAGGTTAGGTTAGGTTAGGTTAGGTTAGGTTAGGTTAGGTTAGGTTAGGTTAGGTTAGGTTAGGTTAGGTTAGGTTAGGTTAGGTTAGGTTAGGTTAGGTTAGGTTAGGTTAGGTTAGGTTAGGTTAGGTTAGGTTAGGTTAGGTTAGGTTAGGTTAGGTTAGGTTAGGTTAGGTTAGGTTAGGTTAGGTTAGGTTAGGTTAGGTTAGGTTAGGTTAGGTTAGGTTAGGTTAGGTTAGGTTAGGTTAGGTTAGGTTAGGTTAGGTTAGGTTAGGTTAGGTTAGGTTAGGTTAGGTTAGGTTAGGTTAGGTTAGGTTAGGTTAGGTTAGGTTAGGTTAGGTTAGGTTAGGTTAGGTTAGGTTAGGTTAGGTTAGGTTAGGTTAGGTTAGGTTAGGTTAGGTTAGGTTAGGTTAGGTTAGGTTATGTTAGGTCAGGTCAGGCTAGGTTAGGGTATGGTAGGTTAGGTTAGGTTGGGTTAGGTTAGATTAGGGTAGATTGGGTTAGATTAGATTATGACAGGTTAAAGTAGGTTAGATTAGATTTCTTTTGTGGGTTTTAAGAATAATAATCGCATATCGTGTGTTTTCGGCTCAATTTCAAGAAAAATAGTCCATTTTTGGGGATGCTGGTAAACTTTAGGATAAAAACTAACGGACCTTATTTAATTTGTTTGGCAATTTGCCCCAGTATATTTTTTATGACACAATATAGTGTTTTGTTAAGTAGCTAAGTTTTAAACTATTTATTATTTATTTAGGGGGTAATAACAACATAGGGTTTACACTAATTTTAGGGAAACAGTTTATTAATTTTAATTAGTTGGAACCATATGTACTAATATCTTTTTACATCACCTGGTCTGTTAATTTTGAGCCATTTAATAATTTGCCATTTTTTTAAATTTTAACAATACGTAACAGTAAGGCTAAGATTATTTATTTAGCGAATTTCCGACGGATGAGCGTCGAAATAAAGTAAAACAATTACGATCCTTCCTATGCCATTGGAAGGGGTAGTCTAAGTTTTTTTATACTAAAAGTTGTATTTTTTGTTTCTTTCTTTCTTTCTTTCTGGCCTTATTGTCCCTAAAAAAAGACTATCTTTTTTGACCAATTCTTTTTTCTGTTTACTAAATTTTTAAATTAAATTGTGTGTTTCTTTCACAAGAAAATTATCTTATCTTATCTTAATTTTACATTTTTTTAAATTATTTGAGTTACTTATTTTTTTTAATACACTTCTATTACTCAATTCAATATGTTTGCATTTAAAAAGGTTCAAAAACTCTCATTTAGCGACTAAAGTTCTTGTACAAATTGAATTACCGGATTATTTTACTATTCAATATAATTTTAGAATTATTATACAGTTTAATTACCTTCAAATGTTACAAGAGTTTAGTTAGTCCGATATATTTATTAATTCCACATGTCCTTTCCAATACACAATAAAATTTCATACAATATGACACTTAAATTATATGAGATATTTTCTCCTGATTAATTAAAATTATTAATTGTATCCAGTTTTTGTATATAATTTAATTGTTAGTGAAATCGATGTAAACAAATTTCTTTTAGGGAGAAAATAAAGTTTCAGGGGTGATACTTAATGGAATTTAAAGTTATTTAGACGCTGATGTTAAAAGTTTGATACTTGTAGCTAAATCAAGCAAACTTTCTCTAATTTAACTTATGATAAATTATTATATTGAACTTAATAAACTAATTAATGTTAAACTGTATGTGGTGTTTTAATTTGATAAACGCTATTTTCAAAAAAATTACTGTTCGAAGTATACAATTCTGAACGTGTAAAAATGTCAGCAAAATTTCTTAAGCTTTATTTAATTTGATGGGCCCCAAAATATACTGTAACAGTTTAATTACATATGCCAAGGCCATAAAAAAGAACCAAAATCCCAATCTACTAGAAAACGTCAAGAATATTCTGGTAAAAGTCTAGAATTTACTGAAACAGTAGAGGAAACAAGACGAAATAAATAGGAATGATGTTGTAGTTACTGTTATTCACGTTGTTTTATATTTTTATGCAGTTTTGTGAAGTTTTTCAATAAACTTGTAACTCATATAAATGTTACAAAAATAAAACTAGAGAAGTATGTTAGTAACAACATTTTAAAAAAACCTTTATAATTCTAGAGAGAATTTTCCTGTATCAACCTGGACATCTAAATAATTCTGAGGTTCTGTAATTAAATAATTAGCACTAGATTCACGTTTTAATTTGTGACAATTCATTCATTTTCTAGTTTCATTTCGAAAGTATTTTCTTTGATATGAAATAAATAACTTGTTTTCGCAAAATCTGATTCGATTTATTTTATGGGAGAGTATAAAATCAATAATAAGTGGATAAAGTGGATAAATTCGTTAAAAATTTTATTGTTAATTGCGCGTGTTTTCAAATAGAATTAATACATGTTGGATGAATCGCATGAGGTTGTCTTAATATCTTTTTCAGTGCGTATTAAAAAAACATTTTTTTAACTACCTTGGGAACTGGTACTAATAGTTTGTCGTAACTGCTTGATATTCTTTATTTATTTCATTATTCTATGTACTAATATTTTTATTATTAAAAACTATTTCTAGATATTTTACTTTATTAGAAGTGTACTACTTTTTTATTTTATGTCCTATTTTTCGGTGCCTAAAATTTTTGAAAAACCTCGACCTGATGTATCTCATCTTAACATTTATACATCCGCTATTTACTTTGAAGATTTTCTAGTCTATTAAGATATACTTTACTTTTTAAGTATCACGTCAAAAACTAATCTAGAGGTGTAAAATCGGGAGATTTGGTTGGTCACTCAATCCACCCCTCCTTATGTAAAAACACAGCACAAAACTGCAGATTTGCTTCTTTGACCGGTTGGAACCAGACAGTTTTATAGAAATTATTATCTGGTTTTTGGTAACATCCTGTTTGCTAAAGAAGAACAAAGTATCTAGGAAACAAAATTTAATGAACATAATTTATACATCAGTCAGTCAGTACAATATATACAATAATCATCAGTAATGTACATAACATTTACAATATACTTAATAGACTTGAAATATACACGTAACGCTATAACCATCTTCGAGTTCAAATTTTTTTCTACATTTTCAATCTTTCTTACAGTGGTAACAAGAACAAGTGACGGCAGATTTGAAGGTCAATGTCCTTAAACCGTCTACACATAAAACCTTTACCGAAACATTTTCCGTTTCCATGATATTGCAACATTGACCGATCGAGGTAACCGGCTGACTGGGGGTGATTTTCGGGAGAGACGGTACAGCCCAACTTTCGCAAAAACCTCGGCAAGCGTTCGTGTTCATGTGAAATTCTACGCAGTTCGGGATGCTTATTTTTCTTGTGTGACCTGAAACAATGAAAATATGGTCAAAATTAAGAAACTTTTCTAAAATGGTGGTAATTGTTGGTGCTGTAACAGGGAGACATCCAGTGTATAGATTCAGAGGATATATTTGATCCCACATACGAATCCATGAGTGGGTAAGAGAACGCACTATGAAGAAGCGAGAGTGCATTACAATTTCCACTCTAATATCTTTAAGTAGGCATATTGGAGGTGGGGAAATAGTTCCATCTAATTTAATAGTAACGTACCGGCAGTAATGATTGTACCTCTAGCACGACGGAATTCGAGACCGTAGAGATTACAGAAGAGATATTTTTGCGCTCTCTCGGTTATCTGGTTATTTTTTATTTATGTTATTAAGATTTCTGCCTATGAGATGTTTTAATTCTAATACATTTAGCGTCTATATATCAAAACAAAAACTGCATTTTAGGAGACCAAATTTTTAAATAGTTAAAAAATATTAAATCCAGTTGCTAAACAATTTTTAATTAAACCATTTAAAGCAGTTTTTTTAATTTTGGTGTAGGCAAAACAAACATTTTTAAATTACCATAATTTTTATTATAGTAATAATATTAAAATAATTATATATTATAATACTAATAATAATTAAATCGAATTGCAAAATAATTAAAAATAAAATGTTTAACAAAATCTTTCGAAGCAACCAAATCTTTAAATGAAAAAATAATGAAAAAATAAATTTTGTATTTTAAAGTGTGTAAAAAATTCTTTATTAGAAGATATGTGTAGGAAGAAATATATAAATTTCTTTAGTCAGGAAAATGTCAAGCGCTTTCGGCAATGCAATGCCATCATCAGGACAAAAAAAAAAAGGCCAAAAAACTAGTAGAGGGTAGTAAAGTTGGTTATAAATATCTTTAAAGGACATTTACGCCGATACAAAACATCTTGATTAACTTATTTATAAAAAACGACATCGATATAGTAAAAAGTAACATTTTAACATTTTAAGGTTTTGGTCATTGGGCCAAGCCTGTTAGTTGTCTTAATAAGACACAACAAGTGTTTTAAAAACATGAAAATACGTAGAATTAGAAAAGTTTAAAATAAAAACTTTTTTCTCAAACCATGAAGTTTTTGACAAAGTTATAAACTAGTTTATAACTTTGTCAAAAACTTCATGGTTTGAGAAAAAAGTTTTTATTTTAAACTTTTCTAATTCTACGTATTTTCATGTTTTTAAAACACTTGTTGTGTCTTATTAAGACAACTAACAGGCTTGGCCCAATGACCAAAACCTTAAAATGTTAAAATGTTACTTTTTACTATATCGATGTCGTTTTTATAAATAAGTTAATCAAGATGTTTTGTATCGGCGTAAATGTCCTTTAAAGATATTTATAACCAACTTTACTACCCTCTACTAGTTTTTTTGGCCTTTTTTTGTCCTGATGATGGCATTGCATTGCCGAAAGCGCTTGACATTTTCCTGACTAAAGAAATTTATATATTTCTTCCTACACATATCTTCTAATAAAGAATTTTTTACACACTTTAAAATACAAAATTTATTTTTTCATTCTTCACATAGTGTGTACGCACCTCCACGTAACCTTTTGTTACTTTTCTATTTCAAATCTTTAAATGATCAAGGAATTTTCAATTTATTAGCAAAAAATTAATAATAAATTTTTATTACAATAAAAGCGGCATTTTACGGCACCAACTTTTTAGATGTTAATTGAAAATTATTAAACCCAGTTACAAAACAATTCATAATAAAGTTTTTATTAAAATCTTTCAAAACAGCATTTTTACAATTTTGCCGGGTGCACTACTTAATTCTGGCCACCAAATTTTCAAATATTACATTCGTTAAAAAAATGAACTTTTTTATTAAAATAAGAGCGGTATTTTACGCCACCAAATTAAGAGATGTATTTAAAAATTATTAAATCCAATTGCAAAAATGAATGATCAAATTTTTAACAAAACCCCTCAAAGCAGAATTTTTACATTTTGGTGGAGGCATTACTCATTTTTAATTGACCAACAACTTTTCATATATTACATTTATTAACAAAAAAAAGAATAACATTTTTTTTAATAAAACCAGCAATTTATGCCAAGAAATTTTAAAATATTAATTAAAAAACATTAAATCCAGTTGAAAAAAAATTAATAACATTTTTAATAAAACCTTTCATAGCAGCATTTTAAAAATTTTGGTGAAGGTATTACTTAATTAATAAATGGACCTACCAACTTTTTAATCCCCAATTCTTTAGTAAAAAATGTATATTATTGTTTTATTAAAATAAAAGCAACATTTAACGCCATCAAATTTTTAAATAATTGAATATTATTAAATCAAACAATCAGTGATAAATTTATAAAAAACTATTTCATAGCTTTTTAAATTTTGGTGGATGAACTACTTCATTTTTAAACAACCAAGAAATTTTCAAATATTAAATCCATTAGCAAAAAATATAAATAATTTTTTTTATTAAAATAAAACGGCATTTTACGCCACTAAATTTCTAAATAATAATTAAATCCACTTGCAGAACAATTCATTATAAAATTTATAATAAAACATTTCATAGCAGCATTTTTAAATATTGGCGGAGGAACGACTTTTTTTTTAAATATTAATTCAAAATTATTAAATCCGATTGCAAAATAAATAATAAATTTTTAGTAAAACCTTTCAAAGTAGCTTTTTTTAATTTTGGTGGATGCACCACTTAATTTTTAAATTACCAATAAACTTTCAAATATTAAATTGATTAACTTATTTTTAAACTTCTGCTTACCCAAATTTGTTCTCAACAAGTGCAACCAAAAAAAATATTATTTAACAATTTTGTCAAATATAAAGATCGAGAATTCTCCCAAAGAGTTTCTAAAGTGACAAGGAGACAAAACTGATTAGTACGCTGCTGGTTTACAAATCTCATTATTCCCATTAGAGTTTGTAGAAAGGGAAATGTAAATTCAGAAATGTAAACATGTTACTTAAATTAGATTTGTGTTTACTTCGCTTTGGTTCAATTTTGTTTTATGTAAAAAAACGATAAGACTGTAAATACAGACGAAAAATATTTGTCACAATTGCTTTAAGACCAAGAAAATAAAGACAGTTTTATGGTCCAGCGTGATTTTAAACGAATATTTTTATATAAAACAATGCAAAAACTAATATTTTATGCATTTTTTCGAACTAGTGTTGAAAATTACCACTTTCTAAAGCAAAATGTGCGAGGAAAAACAAAATATTTTTGTATTTTAATTAATACTTAAATTGAGAAATTAATGTTTCACTTTCCAAAAAATAATTAACCTGATATTTTGTAACTATTTACTTTACAAAAAAAATATTGTATATTATTTAATATTTGTTTTCCAAATTAAATGTTTATCTTTAAAAAGTGATATGTTAAATAATATGCACTAAATATAATTTCTTAACATATACAAAATATTCAAGAGTTTTTTATTTAAAACCGAAATATTAAAATTTGTTTTTTAAGTCAAGATGAATTAAAATCTGCATATCACATGAAATATCTTGAAGAAAAAGAAATTTGTTGGTTTAAAATTGGCAATCATTGGAGTATTATCTTTAAAATCGAGATCTTAAAGAAAAACAAATAATTTTTAATAAGTTTGATTGAAAATTAAGAAATAAATAAGAAGATTTTTGAAATATTTACAATTTATCCAAATCTCGACTTCATATTAACGCAAAAAGTTATTTTTTAATGTTTTTGTTTTAAAAATCAAGGCTAATCAAATCTAAACTTTAAAATGAAAATTCTTTAAAATCTCGACTTTAAAAATTGAAATCTTTAACATTTAAAATAAAACAAAGAATATTGCAAATATTTGTGAAATATTTATTAAAATCTTGACTTTAATATAAAAATTTATCAAAATCTCAACTCCATAATAGAGATCTTAAAAAAAAGTTATTTTTTAATCTTTTTACGTTAAAAATCAAGATTTATTCAAATCTGAGCTTTAAAATGATGATTCTTAAAATATCAACTTTAAAAATCGAAATCTTAAAGAAAAACACGAGATTTTATGATATTTAAAGTAAAACAGAAGATTCTTCAAATATTCGTGCAAGATTCATTAAAATCTAGACTTTAAAATCAAAATTTATCAAAATCTCGATTTCATAATCGAAATCTTAAAGGAAAATGGTTATTGTTTTTATGTTTTTGCATTAAAAATCAAGGCTTATTCAAAATTGTACTTTAAAATTTTTTAAAATCTCGACTTTAAAATCAAAATTTATCAAAATCTCGATTCCAAAATGGATATCGTAAAGGAAAAAGGTTATTTTTTTACGATTTTTGAATTTGCAGTACAAATGTATTAGATTATTTTGTTGCAAATAGCACGTTCTACATATCATTAAAAAATATGCATTATTTCGCAGACACCCTGTATACATACTAATTTTAAGTTTCTCATTGGATAATTTTATTACATGAATTATAATATTACAAACTTATGTCCGTTCCTAAATGTAAGCCTAAACAGCTGGTATTTATGAAATATTAATTAAAATTGATGGAGAGCCTTTAAAAAATAATGAGTAATAGATTAGAAAGTAAACAAGCAAGGAAAAATTTTCTTCAAATGATCGATGATCAAATTAAAATCCATCAACGTTTATTTTTTGACGTTTTTCTTTTAAGCGAGCTCTAATATCATTACTTGTTTCTGATGTAAGATATTATAAAATACATGAAATAGCATACATTTTACGCTTAATATTTTTTCAGAAGATATAACTCCCTTTTTGTTTAATTTTGAATTATTTTTTATAGTTCGTTCAAAATTTGTTATACAATCAAAATAAAGCTATTTGTTGTGATATTCGATGAGTAAAAAGTAATTCTTTATTAAAATGCATGCTAGAAAATTATTTTCTAAATGCTTAAAAGAGCGTTTAATGGTCCATTAATTTTATGGTCTAGATATTTGAGAATGAACATCGTCATCGTCAATGAGAGAACATTTATTATTCCTATTAATTTGACGATTTTGAAACAAAAATTTAAAAAACCAAAAAATTAGTAAAAGTATATAGATAAAAAATACCGAGGGTCCATAAAAAAATGCACATATTTATGGATGAGGTATAAAAACGTGTGAAGAATAAAAATGTCATAAATTTTTTTTCTAAAGTCTACTTTTTTAGGTAATATACTACACTTTCAAACAATATTTGAGACACTGATACAAAACATCGCGGATTAGATTACTTAACATGTCGTGATATACTTGATTTGAATAAAATGCAATTTTTCACTGAATTATTTACCAAACGATAAACTTGAAACGATTAAACGATCCGAATCTTCTGCAAACTAACACATTTTTGTTAATCATCAGGTAGATATTCTTTGATTATATGACAAATAATTTTATTAAAAGTGTGAAGTGATGCCATGTATAAATATTTAAATGTGATCCTAAATTAATCTCGTATAGATTTAGTTTACTGAAACTCACAACTTTACTTTTATAAAGCTCAGTATTAACTATTTTTTTAAACGTATAAGTAAATAATATTAATTGGAAATATCCGAACAGAAATTTCCTATCAATTTTTCCTATTAATTAAGCTCGTTTACTGCTTTATATATTTAATATTACCGTTTATATTAAACTTACTAAAAATATACATTTTCAATCAAAAATCACCCACGAACTGTATTCTTTTAGCTTATTTCATTTTGAAAATTAAAAAATCATTTAATAAAACGATTCAAATACAAAAAAACACTGTAAATTTTTCTCGTTTTTCCAGTATGAATTATGAATTAAATTATGAAAATTGAAACAGCGTTATAATATAGGGTATCAGCGAAAATAATGCATATTTTCAAATGGTATGTAGAACGTGTCAGTTGGTACAAAATATTCTAAAAAAATTTTTTTCTAACACCATTAATTTACACAAAAAATCACTTTAAACATTTACTCCAAAATTTATACGTGGTAACACCTCACACTTTTAATAAAAATATGTGTCTTGTAACCAACGAATATATACCTGATAAATCATTCAATTGTGTTAGTTTACAGATGATTTGGATCGTTTAATCGTTTTAAGTTTATCGTTTGGTAAATTAGTTTCAACAATTCAGTGAAAAATGTGATTTTATTCTAATCAAGAGCATCAAGACATGTTAATTAATCTAACCCGCGCTGTTTTGTATCAGTGACCCAACGATTGTTGGAAAATGTAGTATATTACCTAAAAAAAGTAGCGGTAGAAATCGTTCGAATTTCTAATAATTGCGAGAACACATTTTTCACTCTTCCTCATCCCTTGTAATCGACCATTCTAAATATCCAGGTGTGCTAAAATAAAAACTTTTTAAAACGTTTAAAAAATCATTGCTTATACTTGACTGAGGCATCGGTGATTCCGGCTTTAGTTACTTTTCGATGAATAATATTTGTATAGAATCTAAAATACTAATATTAATTTCTTTGAAAACAGCTGGCTTTAGAAAAAATGTTTATTCTGCCGACGTTTCTATACCTCATTCATAAAAATGTGCATTATTTTCGCGGACACACTGTATATGTTTCTAGAGGGTTTCGTGACTAATTGGTTTAAACATATTTTAAACCGAACCATAATATTTTTTCTGTATTTGTAACTACCACATATAAAAAAAAGGTAATTTATGATTAAAACATCTCAATACATAATAAATGAATTCACACATTTTAAAAGTCCAAAAAAATCTCTTTAAAAGAATGGATTGTTTAGTATAGTTTTAAGGGCCACCCTTAAGAATGGCAACATGAAATATAAAGAGTCTATTCTCAGCAGGAAAACTCGACAACACTACACAGGAAATGGAAAGTTTAAACATTGATATTTTGGGAATTGGTGATACACAGTGGCAAGGATCGGGAAAATGTTCAACTCTTAATCAAGTGATATTCTACTACGCTGAATGGAACAACACAAAATATAAATACGGAGTAGAAACAATTATCCCAAAACAGTGAAGAGATTCTATAACTAGTTTCACTCCCTTTTCGGAACGTACAATACTGATACAAGTTAGAGATAAACACAATATAATAAATTTTATACAAGTTTACGCTCCAACAGCAGACAAATAGAACAATTCTATAACAATTTGGACGAAGTAATGAGAAAAACTAAAAAGCATCACATTAATATAGTCATGAAGACTTCAATGCCAAAGTTGGGCAGGGTGCAGTTGGAGAACACGTAGGAAATTATGGATTGGACAACAGAAATCAACGGGGTGATAGGTTAGTCCAATTTTGTCAGAACGAAGATCTAGTGATAACAAATACCTTCTTCAATCTACCTCCGCGAAGCTTGTATACACCAACATCCCCTAGACATACCAAACCAGAGAAAAAAAAAAGTGCGAAACAAGTTGGACTACATTATAGGGAGAAAGGGATATCGTAATGCCGTCAAATATACCAAGACTTACCCTCGGGCTGATATAGGTTCTGATCAGTACCCTGTGGTTTCAATGATTCAGGCGAGACCAAAGAAGATAGAAAAACCTATTAAGGAAACATTAGATCTGAACAAACTAAGAAACGATAATATAAGGCAAAATCTCAGGAAGAAATAAATTAAAATATAATTAGAGCAGAGAACCGAATTTGTGGTACAAAAAACATAAAAATAAGTTATGGATGACAGAAGACATATTGAAGGTTATGGATAAGAGACGAGACATGAAGAATAACTTTGAAAAATATAAAGAAATAGACCAAAGAGTAAAACGTAAAAAAAAATCAAAGAAGCCAAGGAAACATTGATTAAGGAACAATGCGAAGAAATAGAAAAGTACGAAAAAAACTACGATACATTCAATATGTACAAGAAAGTAAAAGAAATAAGAGGTATACTCGAATTTATCAAATACTGGATACATAGATGAGGTTCACAAAAGAATTGGGTACGAGAGAATCCCTCTTTGCTTTAAATGTGCTTACACAGAGATGTCTAGATGTAAATCAAGAAATACACGCTTGTTTCGTAGATTTTGAGAATGCCTTTGACAGGGTGAGTCACGATAAACTCAAAGATATTCTGGAAACATAGGCATTAATGGAAAAGACCTTCGAATAATTCTAAATCTGTATTAGAATCAGAGAGCATATATCAAAATAGAAGATCAACTATCACAAGAAATAGAAATTCGACGAGGAGCAAGACAAGGATATATATTATCTCCGTTATTATGTAACAATTACGGTATAAAAATAAATGTCAAGAAAACTAACTATATTGTTACTATAGTATGTACAGGGATTTAGTTAAATATCGCCCTGTACATAAAACTTATTTTTTATTTTCCAAATTTTAATATTTACTATTTATTTAACATTACGAATGTTAAATAAATATTTTTAGTAGAGTCATCAAAATTAATTAAACATTATAGTCTTCTTGGTGAATAAAATAAAAGAAGATCGGGCGTCAAGTTTGGGTTCTCGGATGATCGAGAAGATGATAGTGCCTATCCCTGCTATTAAGTGTATTAGTTATTTAATGTGTAAGTTGCTCTCATAATTTAGTTGTTTTCATTAATTAATGAATTAAATGGTTATTGTTTTTACTCAGCCTCTTTAATTTCCAATTACCAAGTTACGTGTAATGGGTAAAAACCCCCTAAGTTCGAAAAAAACAACCCAATACGTAACAATATGATATTCAATGAAACTCTCGATAACCATTCAAGTCTTAAGACGTACGGATGAAGTACCCGGGGAAAAAGTGAGAAACTACGAGTATCTAGGAACTATAATAAATGAAACAGGTGATAAAAATCATGAAATAAAAAGACGTATTGAAACTGCTAGGGCTATTTTATAAAAATAAACAAATTATTCTGTAACAGCGATATTAATATATCTCTACCCACGCGGTGCTATCGCCGAAAATTAAAAATAAAATGGGTTGGCAGGGTGACAAATGT
This sequence comes from Hermaeophaga mercurialis, assembly GCA_951812935.1. NCBI lineage: Eukaryota > Metazoa > Arthropoda > Insecta > Coleoptera > Chrysomelidae > Hermaeophaga > Hermaeophaga mercurialis. Next base: position 36,356,361 of record OX638358.1, read on the forward strand.
TGAAGTTCTTTATCAAGTAAATAAAGTACCAGAACTTGTGATTAGTGTTAAGAAGAGAAAACTACATTTTACGTAATGCAAAGCGATAAATTTGCATTTCAGCATAACATCCCACAGGGTAAAATTGAAGGACGAAGAACTCCAAGTCGCAGAAGAATATCTTGGCTGTGAAATTTGAGAGAGTGATATGACTGTAACCCAAACCAATTGTTTATATCAGCTGCCAGAAAAATTAAGATAACCTTAATGGTAGCCAATCTCCGATAGGAGGGACACGAAAAGAAAGAAGGACCACCCTGTATAGGCAAAAAGTCGTAATAAGTAAGTTTCTTTTGGGTTCTTAAACAACGTATACAGGGTGATCAACTTATACTCCGAAGTTTGATATCTCCGTTATCTTTAGAAATAGGAAAGAATGTTTTAAATAAAAGATATAGATAGAGTCAAGCTTCACATTTTAAATTTATTTCGTAATATACAGGGTGTCTCATAAGGTCATTAAAACCTGACCTAAGTTTGGCCATTTTTATTTAAAATTTTAACTAGATGAAATTTATTTAATGAATAATTAATACGATATTATGCACTAATTCGTACTTTTAAAGACATTTTCACAATAGAGATTTTTTTTCTTATAGAAAATATCACGGTAATCAATAATATTATGGGGTTTTCCATGTAATTCCCCCAAGGATTTTAATTATATTTACGTATTTCAAAATTTAATGTTCAGAATGATATATTTTAACAATATTCATTACACAAGTGATTCATTCAAAATTCTCAAAATTTGAATTAGAAAGGTAAATCGGTAAATAACCTATAATAATAATAATAATAATAATAATAATAATAATAATAATAATAATAGTAAAACGATTAAATTAAGAGTTGTTTTGAACTAATGTTCCTTACTTACACTAAAGCTTATGTTTGTTTGAAACAGGGACACCCTGTATCACACGAATTACTAATTACAAAAGTAGACAAAATTTGATTTTATTTAACAACCAACCTAATATTTGGCGCTTATATTCCCTTTTGTGTAACATTATACTTCCGAAGTTATAGCAATGTTGGTATACACCTGAATTTTCCTCTAAGTCCAGATAAGACACGAACTTTCTTAATTTCCTATATTTTCCTATATGCTTAAGTTTTACATTAACTGATTAATCAATGTAGAAGTTTAAATTAAATTCGATTCATCGTATTTTTACATCCAATTCGCTTCAAAATTAATTTAATTCGATTTCTAAAACGTCACAGTTAAGATAAAATTATATTAAACTTATAATAGAGTTATAGAAGTTGAATACTTCAATAAAATTTTCACTTGTATGACGCATGCTCGTTTAATAAAAACTGAAAGATTTTCCTTTATGAAAATATAGACGAAGAAGTACTTAATGTACAGTATTTCTATTCTAAACAGCAAAACTTAAATTTTAATTTCATTTACAAGGTTCATCCAATATAAGTAGTTGTAAATGTTAAGTACTTTATATGAAATGGGCATTTAAATATTATACAGACCACGTATAATAATTTGATATCTGATGAGAAAAAACTATTTTTAGTATGTAACCTTTACATGAAGAATGTTTTTTATTTATTTTTAATATGGCAATGGAAGCAGTATTCTTTAATTTGAATTTAAGAATATTTTTTTTCTTTTTCGATTAAAGTTAATTTTTACTTTAAACTGCTTTCAATCATTTTTAACATCATCTGAGGTTTTTGTTAAGTAAAATTGGTATTTTAGCAAAAATACCAGTGCCATTACCACGCCCGAAGAAAAAGGGATTTAATAAGACGAGCAAAAAATTAAAAATATAATAATAACACTTTATGCATAGTTTAGCTATCTAAAAATTGTTCTTGGACTAAGATTAACTTTTAGTGATGAATTTTTTACATGTATTTCATCATGCAAAAGTGTGTTTAAAATGATTTAATTTTTTTGTACAAACTAGACTGAGCCAATTTCATTGAGTAATCTGGTAACATAATTACGAAAAATGTTGACTGTAGATTTAATTTACATTAATTAATAAAAACTAAAATAGAATTATAATTATACACACGTATAAAATCTTTCTTTTATTATTTACATGAATATCAAATTTACGTAAATACTTAAGCACCAATGCCCATGGATCTTCTTTGTTTCTCGGTTTTTGTGATATTTTTTTGATGTTTTGCAATTTAGAATATAAATACTATACTTAAAGAAACTTAATTTTGACATACTACGGAAAGATTTTAAATTATTTTTATAATTCTTAAATTTATTTTATCCACTTACCAACTTTGTGACAACCTGGTGCTTGCCAAACTTCATTTGCTGTTACATCTACCACGAAGTCGCTCGAAGAGGATACAGCAACAAACAAGAACAAAATCGCCAGCATTCTGGAATAAAAATTAATATTAACTATGTTAAAATAAATATTTAGCTTGAGATACTTTTTTGATTCGTCTTATTTTATTTATGTTTTACCAAATTTATTTTAGAACTGATTTTTGGATGTCTACTATCGTAAAAGAAATTATTATATGCATTGATTGTAAATAAGAGTTTAATTAATTTAATTGTTGGAATAAAGGAATAAATACGTATTTTTTCAACCAATTTTTTTCATTTTGGGCGAAAATTTAATAATATCCATAATTTGGATTGCAAAGCATTTTTCTCCAAAATACATCCAAATTTAAAAAAATTAAAATATTTGCAAGTTAATGTATGAATTTTCAGATTTTTTTAAAAATAATTATTTTTCCTGAGAAAATTTTAAAATATTAAATATAAAACATATTAACATTATTTATATACATCAACTCTAGTGGAAAATCCCAATTTTTGGGCAAAAGATTAGAGAGTGGAAAATTAGAGATATCAGAAGGTGAAAATGGCGAGCCAACATGTAAATGAGAACAAAATTAAAAAAAAGAAGGCGAAGATTCAGAAGAAAAAAATACCAATAGGAAAACACCCAGATGGAAGTATATTTTATTATTTTCCGATAGAAGCAGAAAAAGAAAGAAAAGAACAAGAAAGAATAGGCCAAGAAAGAAAACTAAAAGTAAACCAAGGAAGCCTAAGGAAGAAGAGAAGCTGGGAAACATAAATGTAAATTTATGGAGCGCAGAGGTTGCAGAAGCCATAGAGATGAAAGAAAACACTACAGATGAGGGTGAATGGTGTAAACCAGGCTCAAGCAATATCGCGAAGAAGCCAAAAACACAAAAAATATTCGAAGCCGACACTAACAACAAGTATGAATCGTTGGAGGAATTCGATGAAAGGGCTAAAGAACTGGCAGAAAAAATTCAAGATAAGAGAGATGAGAAGAAAGTAAGGACACCACCAGTAGTCGTGGAAATGCAGGTCAAATACCACAGGGAATTCGCCAGTCAGGTAAGAGAAACAATTAAGAATAATAACTTTACTATACAATGTAATAAAAACAACACGAAAATATTCACAAATAGTAGTGAAGAATGAATCAATTAAAGGGGGAAGAAATTAATTATTATACATATACAGATAAGAACGATAAAATCAAAAGAATAGTTATGAAGGATGCAGGGGAGATAATGAGGGAAATTGAACAAGAGGCGAGAATCAAAATAGAAAAAGTAATACCATTAAAAGCAAATGATGACAAAATTAAAAGTAGAAGCTATTTAGTCACAATGAAAAAGGATATATATTTAAAAATACTGTATAAAATAACGGGAGTCATGAATGTAACTGTAAAATGAGAACAATATTGCAGGAAAAACAAACTAACACAATGCTACAAATGCCAAAAGTACGGCCAGGTGGAATTAAACAAATTAAAGCATAAAAGAAACCAAAACACTGCACAACAAAATTATTATAGTAGTAATATAGTAAATAGTAATCAAATAAGACAGGGAATTTCATAAAGCGATGCGGCCAAAAATAAAGTTCAAAATTATAGTCAAAACAATCAAAATTATACACAAAATAGTGAAATTATTGAAATAACTGATATTAAAAATCTTTTGACAGAAATAAACAAAATTGTTAATTTAAATAAAATGAAAACGATACTTCAGAACATGAAGAATGAACTTTTAAAAGCAAAAACCTTCAAGGAGCAAGCGGCAATATTTTTTAATTACGAAGAGATATACAATGAGACGTAGATTTATTAAAAAATTAAAATTAAAATTTCATTAAAAATAAAATGTTTCGATTGAAAAATCGAAAAAATGTGGATTCTTTTTGTTAGATTTTGTTAATAATTATGAAGACCGACATACGCCGGTAAAAATGCGGGTGAGAAAGTAATATAATTTGCCAAGTAAAATAGACTGGTATTTTTTGGAACAGTCACAAAGATAATTTAAATAAGAACATATTATTATTATACATTATTTTAAATTTTCAGCTACAACATATAAAATTTTCTGGATACATTTATTTCATTAGTACACTTAACACTCTTTATAAAAAAAATAAGTACATGCATTTAAAAACTGAAAAAACCACTAATTAACCAAATCAACAACACGATTATTTTACCCTAATTAATTCAGACCTACATTATTAAAGAGAAAAATATTTTCTAGAATAGTTTTCTCGAATTTCGAAGTCTCTAAGCAAACAAACAGAGCGAAACTCTAATCAAAAACCGCTATAAAAACACGAATCGAATTAATTGAAGTTTAACTTTACCTGGCCAGGAGTTCGAAGCTGTAACTCACAGCACAGCGCAACTTCGAATGAGGAGTTGGACAAACACTTAAAATACTTTCTATCTTTTTCTCTGATCTTTTTCCCCCACTTTTAGTTCTTTTAACACCTCCAAAGTGGTGTTTTATGCATTTACTCTTTTCCTGAAATTTACGTGGGTGATTATTATCCCGTTCGTAAAAACTAACGGTCGGCAGGCGCTTTCTAAATCAACTTAAAGAAGGAATAAATTAACGCTAAATTGGTAGTGGTTTCATGCTTATTGTAAGAAATTTCAAAATGTTATGAATAACGATTTTATGTTTCAGAAATGATAATAAGAAATAATAGTTAGATCTGCCAAACTCTTTTGTATACTGTTACATTATTAACAATTTTTAATATTCCATGTCTCAGATTAAATGATTTTTTTCAATAATAATCAATTACATATAATGTACGAAGGGTACACACAACAAATTTTTCGGAATTTAAAAACAAGTTGAAAAATAATTAATACTACTCAGGCACTAGCACGTGTGAGTGATTGTTTTCTTGAAATTTTAATTATTCTTTTCTTTAAAAATATGGGGTTTTGGAGACGAAAATGACGCAAGATCATAAAATTCCATAAACAAGTAATGACAATTATTTACACAAACAAACGTAACAAGATGTTTTAAATATATTCGAGTGTATAAAAAAGAAGATAGTCTCAAATGGGTCAATGAAATAATTAAAAGAATTTCAAAACTAACAAAAAGAAACGAACATTTCACAAAAAAGAAAATAATTAAATTACGATTCTTCTTGAGAATTTGAGTATGAAGATTTATAAGTATATTTTTATTTTAATAACTAAAAAAATAGTTTTTTGGCATGTAACCTTTACATGAAGGATGTTATTTGCAGATTTTTTTATTTATACTGTTTTGATGCTTATTGTAAGAAATTTCAAAATGTTGTGAATAACGATTTTATGTTTCAGAAATTAATAATAAAAAATTTCGGATAAAAGGAAAATCTTATTATTTGTTAACTTAATAGTTAAATCTGCCAAACTGTTTTGTATATTGGTTCCATTATTAACAATTTTATTTTTAATATTCCATGTCTCAGATTAAATTAATTTTTTCAATAATAATTAATTACATTTAATGTACGAAGGGTATATACAACAAATTTGAAGTTGGAGTTGAAAAATAATTAATACTACTCCAATTTTGTTATTTATTTATTGTTTTTTTTTCTGAAATACGATTTTTTCATTAGAAATACTATAATACAATCGTATTGTAGTATTATTGATTAGAAATATTTCAAATATATTGCAAGGAGGTTCAGTGTCAGATCTTTGACTATAATAATATAATAGAAATTATCAATAAATAAACAAATTTATTTAAAATTACACAAATCATTTTCCGTGTAGTAGAATCACACATGGAAACATATTTTTTTTATTTGACATTATGCATGTACTACATAATTTCTCTAATTAATGTTTATGAATTAGAATTTCTATTATTTCTTTATAGCATAAAAAAAGAGTTTATGTAAAATTACAAATCTAAATGTGTCAATTTAAAAAAATATTCATTCCATGTGTAATAGTTGAATTAAATTGTTTTATTTATTGAAATTACCAAAAAATACTTGTTTGCTGAATTGAATTGAATTTAGTGATTTACCCTAGATGGTGATCTTCGAATTATTTTTAAGTTGTTCCTATTTTTTGATAAAACTCTTACAGGTATTTGATTGTCAATTAATTAAATTTTTATGGAACTTTCATAACCTTAAAAAAGGACAAACAATTTTTAAGTGCATAAAGTGTTATAAAAACCAAGTTACAAATAATAGTGACATAAAATTATTTAAAATACTTAACTGTGACATGAATGGATTTTCTTGAGTGATAAGAAAATAATATCTTCAAGAATTTTCAAGTCTTCACCCTGATGCTAGTCCATAACCATCATTTTATCGAGAAGGACTTCAAAGTGAATAATTTTCCCGCCTACGATTGACATATTTCAAAAGTAAGATATATTTTTGGAATGGTCTTGAAATTTGCAATCTAAAAAAAATTAAATATACAGGGTATGCCATTTAAAAAATATTCGATGACATCGTTACTCACAAATGTTTTACCATGTATATTTCATTGTTATGTAAAAATACATTAAATTAAAATCAAAATCCGACTTGTCTCAGGATTTTTCCTCAAAATTGTTTGTTTAGCTTAAAATGAATTTATTCCATACTTTATGTACACGCTGTATACTGCCCTGGGTATAATTATTCAAATACGATTTGTGGTGCTAGTATAATCATCGCTAGTTAATTTTCCGGTTTCATCCCTAAATTGCTTTATTTGGATTAATACCATAAGCACAGTTTCAATGAACAATAACCGACATCAGTAGGGGGTTCACCTCTAAATCCTGTTCAAAACCACGCCATTTCACTCAAAGAGGTGAACTCAAACAATCTAATCATAAACATATTCGTTTTAATCAGATAGGAATTAGTAAATCACTAATCACATATTTAAAAATTGATACTGATATACAGGGCGATCAACTTATAATCGCTGGTTTGATATATGCGTTTTTTATAAAAATAAGTGCAGAGAGTCAATCTCCTCATTTGAAAATAGGTTTAAGCTATACAGAGTGTTTCATGAATTTGAATTCTACTTCCTATTTCAAAAATATAAAGTTATATTATACAGGTTGTCTCTTTCAAAGAGTTGGTTACTTACATATGAATAATTAATTGAAGTTGATGCTCCTTATATTTAAAAAAAAGCATTGAGTGTTAACCTTTAATTATTAAAATATATTCAATATTATGGCAAAAGGTTTATTTTAAACCCTTCTATTTTGGATACAGAGTGACCAAAACATGCGCACTTGATTTTCTTTGTTATTTTTAAAATGAAATACTTTGTATTTTATATCATTACGAGAAAATATTTTCAAAACACTTTTATTTTTATAAAGCAATCTCTATACCTAAATGTCGACACTTATTTCAGAACGAAATTTAAAATTTTAATAAATACCGTGGTTTTTAGAGTTAACAGTAGCCACTATAAATTGTATTATGTTTATTAGTTGTTAGAAGTTTAAGGACTATTTTAGGCATTAAAATGTTCTAGGATTTAATTTTAAAATTTTTCTTCCAATATTCTTTATTTTACCGCCCCTGGTCTAGTGGCGTACTGGTTTTTTGCATTAACTACACTTTAGACAATTTAGACAGAACGGACCTGCATCAAAACGTTTATTTAATACTCTTATCGATGTAGATTTTAAATAAGCAAAATCTCAACTAATTTTCATATTCTAAAACAATATTATCAAGTTTCACGGTGGCGTTTTCTGATGCACAACCAAAATCCATATTCCTCGAGTATTTTGTGTTGCCTAACAAAAATAATCCAATCAAAATCGATAATCCTGAGCATTACTTGTTGCCTAAATAAAATAATCAGCTGTGTTTTTGACATGGAGTTTACTAACATTTGTTGAATAAGAGATAAATAAATAAACAATAAATTAGTAAGTTAAAAAGAAGACCACGTAAACAATCTACAGTTACACCAAGGTTCACGGCTAAAATTATTTGAACATGATTGAGATGGCATTAGACGAAGATTTGCCAGAAGAATTTAAGGGTGGCACCCTTCGCATAAATCCCGAGACGAAAAATGATCCGCCCAAATCTCCAAATCCTGGCTTGGATAAAACTAATAAAAGCTCAGCAGAAATAAACAATCAGAGCAACAGTTGCCACTGGAAGAATACTTTTATTGCACCGTTGTCATCAATACCTAATAAAAGTAAGTGTTCCGACTATTTCAATTATTTTTACCTTTCTGATAAGATATAATTATTCATTTATATTTATTGACATTATTTGTGTAGTTACTTAGCCAGTATGGAAAATGTGATCCCCTCAAATATTTGGAGTGCTCATGTCTATAAATACAGGCTTCTACTGTCCACCAATATGTGATTTTTGTATGTACTACTAGATAATTTTTATAATAATGATTAATTCGTTGCTAACGCCAAGGTACAAGGTGATTTTTTTAAATATTTTTTAAAATTTTGGGTAAAATTTATTTCACATATAGGTAAAGTAATTTTACCCATTCGGCCATCTCAAATATAAACACTGCAATTGAAAAAAAAACTGTGTCAGGAAAAAAAATGTGCTAATAGATTTTCAAATTTTTCAGTGAATAAAAATTAGTATTATAGTAAATAATTGGAGCATATTGTGGCCAGTATTTACATAAAAAAATATGTAGATGCAAAAATGATTAAAACCCTATTTTGAAATAGTGGGTGACTTTTATATTATTTATATTTGTGACGGCCATTTAATGAATATTATCAATAATATATTACAATTGGATAGAGTTTCTTATCTAAAATCTATAAAAACTTAAACCTTGAAAAGTGTGTACTGATAAAACGGTAGCAGAATAAAAATAACGTTGAAGGTAATGTGTAGGAATTAAAAATAATACCATTGTTGAAAATCACCATGTACAATATTATTTTGAAACAAAATTAAAGGTAATTACATGCATTCAGGAGTTTTTTAATAATAGTGATTTAATGGATGCATAAAACCTTTTTACTGACAACAGCTTTGCTTTAGTTCTAGTTGGGCAAAATTATAATGCTAAGTTTTATGACAAAATTAGAATAGAATATATTAAAACCAGAGTTCCACAAAAACACTAGCATTAGCACTTCTAGCTATTCAATAAAAGAATAAAAGGGTGTATTTTTTAATACAAATTAATTTATATTGAATGACTTTCAGTTTAAATTTATTTGTTTCATGGTTAGTTTTTGAATTGCCGGTACATTTTTGTTCCTAGTGATAAAAATGTATAACATACAAAAAACTAGTAAAAACTTTATAACTATGGAGTTGTTTTTTTGGAATGGAATTTACATAAAAACAGTTTATTGGAATATAATTAATTAAATAAAGTTTCTTATACTTCATATCAAAATGCGAGAGTGTAATAAATCATTTTAATCTAGATTGTAATTAAATTCATTCTTACTATTATTATTATTATTATTAGAACATACTTTTTTCTTCAAAGTTTGCGCATAATTGGGTAATATATTCCAGTAGCACCATTAACAGTAAAATAAGGATATTTTCTAGTGTTTCACTTTTAGCCAAAAAACTTTAGGGTTTTTGGATATCATTTTTCATTATTTGACATTTCATGTTTCATCTGAAGAAAGTGAGGATTAAGATTAGCAGAGGGCATGTAATTATTTACATATTTAAATGCTGATAAAATAAAAACAGTAGATGAAATTCAAACTGTTTTTAACAGTTAAAACTCTAATATCCATATTGTCTTCAAATTGACTTGTCAGAACTTTTGTTTTGATTTATTTTTAGGTCAATTTTCTTAAATTCTGATACGAGAATAAATATATATCGTTTATATATTCGAGTCTCCAGTGATTCTTGTCTCGTGTTGTTGTGTGAAGCACCATATCCATTTTCAAAAAAAATGGAACTTGAGTTGCTTACAAACGGTTTAATTATCATTCAATTTTATTTCCAGCCACAAGTTTCTCTACTTCTCTATATTCCTATTTCTGTTTTTTCTACTTTAACTCTATTATTCTTTATGGGAGTCCTCTAGTTTTTATTTTTAATAGTTAAGATAATGAAAAACTAAAAATATTACAGAAAATTACGACTAACCTTATTGTTTCCACCACTGTTTACAGTTTACTATTTATAGAGTAAAATAGGAAATAATGCAAATAAATTTCAACAATAATGTACGAATTACATAAAGTGTATTGAATTTATTTGGTCCACCATATTAGTAGCGGCTCTATTTTATACTATATCATTACTCTGTCTCATTTCGAAATACACTATACTTAACTAATTCTAGGATTTTTAGTTTTACTAGATTGAAAAACTAACCATTAAATTTAGGCCCCATTAATAGCATGTTACCACTTAAGCAATAAAAATGTAGTGTGCCGTTATAAATAATGTACGGTGTAGTAGTAAGTAGTGAAAGCCAAAAGCAATTTTTTTTAAATAATGGATGGCTTCTGCCACTTAATTGGAACAATATTTGCGTTATAATAAGAAAATGAGCTCATACAAAAATGCATCATTCAAAGCAACTTTACTGAACATTTTTACAACGTAAGTCTAGAAAATGTATTGATTTCTACAAATATTTTAAAACTAGTGATCAAGGTTCCAAAGATGATAGAAGATAAGCTGATATAAAATATATCTAGTTTCATTCACAGAGAATATTTTAGAAAAAGTTATTTAATTTTTAGAAAACCAATTCTGAGCAGTCGGTAAATCATATTTTTTATATTCGATATTTTGTAAATAAAAAATTACTGCAACTATTTTTCCTACCGGTTCTTTTACTAAACTTATTTTACATGACCACTTGACGAATTTCCTTAATATTATATTCCTGTTTTTCTTAAGAAATTTCCATTAGAGTATTATATTTCATTTCCAGTGTCTTATTTAACGCTTTTCTATGAAACAAGTTTTAAATGTCCTTAATATTTATTTTTCTGTTTCCAATCCAATATATGTACAGCTTTAACATTATATAATCTATTAAAAGCTCTTCTTCGAGATTCTCTACAATTTTAAACCTAATATTTCCAATTCTTAGTTCACACTAACAAACTTCACTAGAATGTATCATTAATTACTTCATCGTTATTGTTTATATTCGTACTTAGTATCAGAAACAATATGGAGTTCAAAAGGAAGCAAAGACGAAACTCCACCGCAAACAGCGACATCAACAACCGCCCCAGTGTGCACCAACGAAAAAAGTTTGCAGCCGTCGATCAGTATTATTGAAGACCCCAATAATTTTTTTACATTCCGTGATGGTGTAATCGACAGGGCAGTAAAAGAATGCACCGCTCACCTCTTAGATGAGACTGAAGGACCAGTATATGCATCATTTTTGCTCACACAGTAAGTTCATTTTCTTTGTTTAATTAATCGAAAGTCCTAATCATATAACCAGACAAGAAATTCGCATAAGATTTACCAATGAACAATTACATTTCAAAACCTTTCACGTGTGGATTTTTTTGTAAATTAAGATAGCAAATGTTTCACTTATATTATTCCAACTGTTTTAGTAGATTTTCTTTCATGCTTTAAACTCAAAATTGTTTAGGACGCAAGAATTAAGTGGATGGCCTTTTTGGTTGTTTTTGTATTTTATTAAGTCTAACAAAGTGCGTTTATTATTATTATTATTATTTATTCAAAAGTCCATGGTACCTTTAGGTGTTGCAGTGCGTTTCAAATTTTTTCAATTCATATTTTATTGTCTCTTAAATTTTCTTTTCCATGCATTCCACCTTGCTAATGATCCTGCTTCGTTTATTATTTTTTAAAGAAAAAATGATTATTTATTAAAGCATTTTTTTTATTTTCAGAATAAATCATTGGGATACGAACAAAGAACGCTTATTGTTGTTGACTGCCAAAAATCTAATACTAGTTAAGTACGATTTTATTGCTTTGAGAAGGTTGGGATGCAGAAAGATCCAGTTCAGTGATGTGGAAGGAATCGTTATTGGTAATTTAGTTTATCCAAACGGATCACTTATTCCGTAAGTATATTGATATTTAAATTTGAAAATTGGTTTAGGTAGAGTTTAGATAATGTTAATTTAGATTTTAAATTAAATGGTTTATAGATTTTTATTTGATTATTGTAAATATTTTTATCAGGTTAAGGGAAATTATATAGAATTCAGCCGCTACTTTTTCCTTACTAGTGCCCCTTATTATAACCTTTTTTTATTTATATTTATACAGAAAATTGAATGGATTTGCTGATGGAATATCCAGCTTACTGGAAAATTGTTTATTCAAAAGAATGCCTAAAAACGACAATCAGGCAGATATAGAAAACCTTAATCAACCTAGGTATATTTATCTTGAATAAGGAATTTTGTTTCACCGCATCCTTATTTTGGCAAAATTTCTCAAAAAGTGCACTTTTGTATAAATAACATTACATAACTATAAATTTTATGTAAACATTTTAAAGTTGTGAGGCTGAACTAGACATCCTTTTTGATTAATTGAATGAGCGATTTTAGCGTTCTCCATATAAACCCTCACTAAAACAACATAGATTGCTATTTCTGTTACAACTACAATTTAAATAAGAAATGTAATATCATATCTATTAATTATATCGTTAATTAAACAAAATTATTTTATATTTCTAATTATGTACAAAATGAGTCCATAAAAAATCAATTTTTTCAATATTATTTATTACAGAGGATATACAAATATCTTAATTCCTGGTGTAGTAATCTGGGATTAGTGCTCTTAAAGTAAATGTCTATAAAAATAATAAAAATTTTGAGACACGTGGTAGACATAGATTAATGACGCGAGAGAAACACAAATATAGTATTTTCATGTTCTAGAACAAGGCAGTACCAAAGAATACACTCAAAACGCGAAAAACTTCTTCAGGTAGTACTAACGCACAGGCAAAGATTCACTGATTGAACTGTCGATATCAAAAAGATTTATTAAAATGTAATCAAATTATTTTAAAGTGGAAATTTAAACTAAACATGATTTTAAAAAAGAACTTTATAAAAAAATATTTTGTTAGAAATTGTGATTTTATAAAAAAGAGATTTTTTTTAAAGCTGAGATTTTTCTAATAATTTGTAATTTTGAAAAACTGCGTCTTTATAAAAAAAATTAAATTTTTGGACAAAATTATGATTTTAGATAAAACGTACATTTTTTCAAGAATTGGGGATTTTTGTAATAATTTACTGGGATTTTTTTAATAACCAGAGATTTTAATAAATAACTGCATGTTTATAAAAAAATAAAGAGTTTGCTGCTAAAAATTGTGATTTTATTAAACAGGTATTTTTGCAAAAAGCTGAGATTTTTTATAAAAAATAATGTAAAGTAGTAAAAATTGGAATTTTCGAAATAATTTGTTATTTCAATAAAAATCTGTTATTTTAATATAAAATTAAAGTTTTCATAAGATACTTGAAAAAACTGGATCGAGATTTATTGAAAAATTAACTTTGCAACCGAGATTTTGAAGCAAAACACGAGAATTTAATGTCGAGATTTAAAGTAAAATTGGTTATTTTTAATTTCCGGTTTAAAATTGATATTCGATAAAATTTTGACCTTAAAATTCTCTAATGATAAACATTAAAGATGGTTGAGATATAATATTAATAATATAAATCGTAAAATTTTTTAAATGCATTTTAATAATAATCAATTTTAGTGATCAGTGGAAAAGAAAAATATATATAAGAGTATATAAATGTATTAATCTAATGTTTAACCTAAATGTGTAGAAAATATTTATCGAATAATTCTGGCAATAAATATTTAACACATAATTTTTCCAATATTTATATAATATTTAAAAATTAGTATTTTACTAATATACGTATATAATATTCAATAAATATTTAAAAATCTGTCACAACAAATATTTAACAAACATTTTTTTTTAAATATTTCATTAATAGGTATTTATTGTTATCTGGGATCGATATATCTCCAATAATAAACAGTACAAATATACAAAATTGCACTTAATTTTGTGTTTTCTATTGGACTGTAAATATGCGATAAACCTTATGCATGGAACGTAACTATTTTGTGCTCCAATTATATTTTGTTTTGTGAAGTTATTGCAAGCTGTTTATGTTTCTAATTTAATTGCCTTATACAAAATGGTTATATGAATGAAGCTAAAAGTAGTAAACAAAATTTATCACGTTAATGTTCAATGACACGCTTTAAAATATACTTATTTTACTTCTAATATCACGTGTTTTGTTTATTACATACCTAGTTGTATGTTTTGTTTCATATTGTTTGGTCACATCCACCTTAAAATATTTATTATTCCATGAAAAACTTTTTCCTTACTGCACCTTTTAGCGGTTCACGTAAAAATGCATTTTGTATAAGGCGTATTTTTTTATAAATCTTTATAAAGAACTAAATTAATTTTTTAGGGACCGTAACATGAGAGGAATCCGGTTATTGCTTAAACAAGACAAACCAGATAATTTTGTTTCTAAATGGAATCCTTTCAATAGTGAGGTCCCATTTCTGACATTTACTTACCACCCTCTCTATTTTCATAAAGGTTAGTTATTTATAGATAAAACTTTCCTAAAATAAAAAAACTCACAATCTAATTCCTATTTTTTTTCATACAAAAAACTGCTAGAAGTCCTGAATATGTGATAGATATCCAGGATCATGATATTATAAATGTTTAAATCTAAACAGACCTGAGATAATAATTTGGATTTTTTTAGAGTGTACAGATGAAAAAATTCGCAACATATATAACTTGGATTTGTTTATTGAAAACATATGCTTATCTGTGCAAAAGTGGAAAGAGAACAGCGTCATTCTGCAACACAACATCCTTTTGGAGAATTATGTGGGAATTGGATCCGTAATACACAACAGAAATTCGCTGGGGTTTTTTAAAGTGAGAGGAAAATTTAGTTTTTAAACAAGTGGAATTTAAATTCGTCTTGATGTGATATGTATTATTTTAGTCAATTATTCAATGCTTATGTAAAAATAGTAGGGTGGCAAATAAGAAAGATGTGCTAAAGTACTTTTAAAAAATACGATTTAACTGATAATATAAATAATTATAAAATCTAACGAAATAAACTGCAATGAACATTCCTCAGGAAGACTGAAAGAAATATAGATTTTAAAAGTAGTTGTATTAAATTAAAACCAATAGTAATGAATTTGTATTTTCATACTAAATATTTTGACTTTAGCACAACTTTGAATTGAAATGGTTTTTCTAAATATATTAACCCTACAAAAATATTTTTGGAGAGAATCTCATTGCTATCAAAGAAAATTACAAATATATAGTTTCTAAAATTCTTGACCAATAATTATAAAAATATCATGTTCTATATATCAGTTTATTGTTTACATATCATGAAGGTTTTTAAAAGAAGTAAGATTTTTGTTATTTTATGCACTAAATGTATATGTATAAAAAGATGTATTGCACTTTATTATTATTCGTTATTTATTTAGGTTTTTAAATGTGTTTTTTTGGGCCTAAAATAAATATATCTCTGTTATTTCGCATTCACTTTCATTTATTTCCAAAGATATATCATAATAGACACGTTTAAACACGATCGCAGCTTCGCCTATAACACTCACAGTGCAATTACAACTTTAGACAATACACCAAATAAATTGTCTTCGTTTACATCATTATAAATTTCCTTCAACAAACCTGCCTCCAGGCAAGTCTAGTCTCCTCTCTAGTGTGAGAAGAATGTCACATTTTTATTGAAAATAATATAAAACCTAATCCAAATACAAAAATAGGAAAGCATAAATAAAGGAAAGTATCTTTGGAATCTTTGCATGTTGCTAGACTTCTTAAATAGGTTTGGCATTGTTAGCCATTTCAACACTGGAAAATAATGGTATAAAAAATATTTCTCTAAACTTATTTAAAACATTAAGTGGAAAATCAACCAGTTGAAAGCTTTTTTCCGTTCCATGCAGCCATGTTTTAGCACTTTCAGGCTTTCATCTTTTTCCAAAACTTAAGGACAGCTCTCACAGTTCTTTAAAGATGGTATTCAAAAGGTTTTGCTACAATTTGACAAGTGTTGATAAATAAAGTTCCTCATATATTATTGCAAAAGGTTCTTATTTAATAATAAGACACGAATATAAAAAGAGTATGTATTCACAATTAATATTAAACAATTAAGTGGCTGTTTTTAAGAATAAGTTAGTAAAATTAGTTAAGAAATGAGTTGTCAGTGATAAAAAAAATAACTAAATTTCATTCCCAAATTTTAAATTTCAACATTAATAAAAAGTTTTCTAATTTAGACAAACCAGCGTTATTATAACCAAATCAAATTTTATCTCAATAAAACAAATTGTAATGCAAATAAAATTCAACAATTAACATTAATACACTGAGTGAGACATTTAACTTGTTGTAAAACAAAAAATAGTTTACATAAAAAGAATAGAGATCAAAATGATAATAGAAAAATCAACAAAATCAATCTTCTTGGTCACTGACTTAATACACTACATATACAGAATACTGTAACGTTACTTTTTGATCTTATTCTACGATTTAACAAATAAGTAATATTGACTAGAAGTAAAATAACAATACAACGAAAATATACATAAAAATTTACAAAATAGGGCAATAAAAACCATAGGGTAAAGATCCTACATCACAATATGGTAATATTAAAAACAAAAAGGATCAAAAATATTTGGTCTGCTCCAAGAAAGTTTGCAAGCTTCGTTCTTAAGTACATGCATCAAACATAAAGTCCACTACAAAGACTCATCTCTTCTAAAACGTCATAAAATTAAACGACTATCAATGATAATTTAAAAAAAATGCAGATACTAAAAAATTACAAAATTCGATTGAATATTTTTTAGTATCTATGACTAGACGAAATTTTATAAAATAGTCGTCAGGAGTTTATTCTTGGAGAAATTAGACCTTCAGAGATAATGTGTTTTACCTAGATTACGTCTTATATATAAAAATTAAGTATCAGGAATGACAGGTCGGCTGGCCTGTGCCCCCTGCTGTGGCTGAACATTCCTTTGTCGCGGTATTCTTAAATGTATCACTCTCTTAATATTATCGGAATGGTGGATAAGATCTGTTTTACGTCTCCATTGCCATCTTTCAAATTCGTCCCTTCTTCTTTTCCTGTCGAAATAGCTGATAACGCAGCTTGCGGGTATCCACAACAACGCAGTTACTAAAACAACTGTGCCGACAATGTTATCCCGAAGGAAAAGCAGGACTTTGTTAATGTTAATGTCTTCTATTATATCCCAGAAACGTTCTACAACGTCTTGAACTGTCTTTTCGCAATGGCCCTGTTAAAAAGCGATAAAATTATATGATTAAATCCTTAAATTAGTAACTATAAAAAGACAATTAAAACTAGTAATATTAGTAAACAGAAACAGTTAAAAATAAAAAGGCTATGAAGGAATAATGTCTACTTGAACATAATGAACAAATAGACAATGTATAGGATAATTAATATAAAGTAACGTATAACACTGATGATAGACAAACTAACAAGTAGTCAAAAGAAAATAAGAGAATAATTTCAAAAAGAATGTAAGAGTGACTGGCAAAAGCACAGAGGAAAAACCACATTAAAAAAACGGTAAAGAATTAAAAGAATCCACAAAAATATAAAAGGAAATAGTTAAAATAGTAGAAACCACTATAGGAAAATAACGGCTAAAATAGAATTATACGAATGGGAACAGACTAACAAACCACTCAGAAAATTAAACGAAACCCGATAAAGAAAATAGAAAAATAGTACCATTACTGAAAAAGCAACTCCTAACAAAATATTTGTGGAAATTGAAAGAGGATTTTTTTTAAAAAAACGACGTTCTTCAAATCGAATTCAAAGTAATTATTATTATTTATATTTCAAAGTTTAGAATTCAAGAAGGAAGAGAAAGGAAAAAGGTGAAATTAAACCAGGAAATGGAAAGGCACTGGTATGATTCTCAACAAATTAGTCAACATATTACAAAATCTTTTTTGGAAAAATTTTAGTTCATAGATTACTTACATTATTACAAAATCCTTGTATACATGGCGTCCCATCAGCCAAAATGTCCACTGAATCCACTGGTGAGCAGGTTTCGTTAATACTTGACCTACAGCATCTTTTGCAAGCATTTTCAACTAAGTTAAAAAGTTTTGGTATTAATATTAGTCCTTAACTTCATCATCACTTTAAAACAATGTGTTAAATAATTTAAGAAAATCATTAGTTTTTTAACAGAAAAGGGTCTAGAATTATTATAACTGGAAATTAGACATACATTGAAACAAACTTTAGAAGTTAAATACATTGATATCTAATTTACCATAATTCAAAAATTCAATGATTCAAATGTTAACTTTTCCTCTTCTTTTACAGCATGTTCAACGCATTTATACCGTGAGTTTGCTGTTATATTTCTGATAGCAAAATCTAATAAAAGTTTCACATCATTTAAATTGAAAATGGTCTTTTTTCTTGCAACTTCATTGTTAATTTGGGTTCAATGAGTTCAATTGGATTGAGTTCACAGTGGTAGTTTGGTAGTGTAAGCAAAATAATAACTAATTCTCAGGCCATTTCACCTACCACTTACTTCACAAGCTTATTTTTATTTAGTGGTGCTAAATTTAATAATTAAATCCTTAAAAATTTGACCAGTAATTCAATCTTTTTTCAGTTCAAACTATTATTGGTAACTTCTCTATTTTTCTGCTATACTTAGTAACTTTTTAGATTAAAAAACACTTAAACTTCCATGAATAAAACCAGATTCGTTTCTTATATCAAAGTGTTGCCAGAAGTTTGGCACTGTGTTTCTCTCATGGAACCAAGTTTCATTTCCATAATAATTTTTTCTTCTATCTCTTCGATTTGTTGAATTGTTCTCAAATATTTTCTGCGCCAAAAAATGATATTATCTTTTTAAGGAATGGCACTGTTTCTGTTTAGTTTCAATTATGTGAAATTCACTGCATGTAATTTGCCTAATAAAACATGTCTAGATATTTTTGGTAGTGTTTCATTAGCTTCAAGAGAAGAAATAATTTTTTTCAGTTTGGGAAAATATTTCTTTAATTAAAATTCGTAAATTGTTTAGTGAATAACACTTTTTTTCTAACATCTAATTTCTTTTCTTCTCTTTCTTTTTAGCAAAGCAGCACTCCCTTCTTTCCGATTTTTACTTTTAATTGTCCTGTATAACATTTCTCTCAGACATGTTATTGAAAATACTGCACGATGTGATCATTTGGCTATCTTTCTTATTTTCTTAGGGTGTAATACATTATTTATCCTAATTTTTTCCTCCTCATGTCGACGTCGTTTTCTTTTTATAAAACTCAATAGATAAAAACAACAAACGGATATAAATGAATAGTACATTTGTATTTCTACCGATCTTTATAACTATAGTAATATCTTTATCCAGTTATAGATCTAGTATGGTCTCTAAAATATTCAAATATAAAAGTGCGTCAATTTTACTTATTATGTTCCTAGAATTTGGTCTTTTTAATCTCATGAAAGCCGCAATTTAAAAGATTATTAATTCAAAAAAAAAACCATGACTATAATTTCCGAACTCTAGTATAGATTATAACATTTTATGCTTTAGTACATCAGTAACTACAAAAACTTTTTGTACTTACTGACATCGCACATACAACTCTGCATTCCTTGAGTTTCACAGAACGGTATACATTTTCCACTTCTACACTTTCCTCTTTCTTGACAGTCTGTTCCGTCAGCCATAGCCGGACTCTTCGGACAATCAGCTTGTTGGCCTGTACATCTCGATTCTTGCTCACAAGTAGCGTATTGTGCGTCTCGGCATTTAACGCCGTTTCGCATGAACTGGCAGTTTTGACAACAAGGCGAATTTTTATCACTAAAAATTACGCACAAATAAATAAAAGACAACAATGAGCAAATTTACAAAAAAATAATCGCAAAACGAAAAATGATATCTATCTCACACCTGCACATAGCTTTTGGTCTCAGTTTACAATCCTTATCACAACAAGCATCGTTATCTTCAGTACCTAAAAGACCTGCGTCACACTCTTCATCTCCCTCTACTCTCAAGTTACCACAGAAACTCTCCTCTGGTTCGGAGAAACACCTTCCCGACTTAGCTTGGAGTACTTTTCTTATCGACCTTAAGCTGCATGGTGAAAACCTCTGAAAATTAAATTTCATATTAATACATTCACTATTTAATCATTTGCCAATGGCTCAGCAAAACTAACCTTGTTATTAACATCATATCCGCTAACACTATAAGTGTACATAAGATACGAACCCCCTTGACTAGCACTAGGTGAGCATTCTGGAATATCTGGATCATGTTCTGAGCCCCAGTTATGGCCAAATTCGTGGGCAGTAACAAGATCTGCTTCCCTGGTAATCACTCGTTGGCCGTAGTGGTTTCTGCTAGAGCTCAGACCCGAATTCAAGTATAAGGTGTATCCATTTTTAAAATATTCTAAAAGAATATGTTTAAGCGTTTTATTATTTTATAATTAATATTGTTAAACTCCGGATCATATTTTAAGTGCAATAGTGCCGAGCAGAATTTTAAGAGAGAGCTGTAGATAGAACTCCATTTTCCTCTCCACACCATTAAATATTTAGTAACCTCAAGCGTATTCTTGTTATTTTGACTAATCTAGATTTTAGAGGTTCTTTTTCGATTATAAATGCACGGCTCAACACTATGCGTTCTGCACTTAAAATGTGAATTCCGCTATAATCGCTTATAAAATTGAAAAGAATACTACTAGAAAACTAAATGCATGCAAAAATTACAATGACAAAAAGCAGTACTAAACTAAAAATAAAGCTGATAAAACTACAACAGAAGTGAAAAATAAATTTTATTACTATTATGCGACTCTATCTACATATTAAAAAAGAAAAAATATACAATTTTCTTTAAAATTTCATTATTGAATAGGAACATAATTACATTCAAGCAATCTGCCAAAGTAGCAATCATAAGCTGCTTACAATCGTTGGGCTTATTTAAAAACCATTTAATAAAACATCTCAGAAAGTAATGAAAAAACTCATAAAGTGCAATTTTAAAAACAATCTTGCATTTATATTTTTTTTAAATGCGAGGGGTTTTTATTTGAAATGCATGACACGTTCGTAAGCAACAAATTAATACCTGGGGTGCAAATGCCACCCACGGAGTTGCGCCTAGGCGAGCCCACATAAGCCAGACCCAAGATACCACCTTCAAACTTAAGATCAGTAAAGAGGTGGGCCAAGCAGAAGTCTTTGTGAGTGTATTCTCTGCTGAAGACCTAACCATTAAGTTGTAAACAGTAAGTAACGTTAGAACACTTTACAAATAAGGAATTCGTCTACAATTACATAGATTAGACAATACATTTTTATTGAATTTAGATACAATGCCCATGAACTACATGAATGAAATAATAATGATATTTTTGAAGCTATAATGTAAGCCAAAAATACCAGCAATTAACATTTAAAGTTTACCAATTTAATTTTCTTTAATGTCCCTAGAAGAAAACAACTTGAATTCAAAGTGTTTTTTTATGAAATATAAGATCAAATTTATTGGCTTCAATTAACCAAAAAAATGGTTTATATTTTTTACTTTTTCAAACATATTTTTCTGGGCATAAGTATTAAACAAAATAGTTTCAACAAACCACCAGAGAAGAGAAGAAAGATTATTAAGATAAGACAATAAACTAAAAGGCTATAGAGGTTTCCAAATGTATAAAACAAATTTGTATTTAACTAAACAATGTATAATTGGCTAAAGTAGTTCATTTTTATAAAACTATCAATTATTTAATTATTTTATGAAACTATGATTTTCAAAAAATAGGATATCATTCTCAGATAATACTTATTAAGCAGTTAAATTATACAAATTAATAACAGATAATTATTAATTTTTCTTATTTGAGTTTTACTGTGAATGTTAAAAAATAACAAAATGGAATAAAAATCAAATAGGTCAATTTGGAAAACTCTAGAAAAGTAAAATAAAACGTAAATGCTAATAAAAAACAAAGAGAAAAATTAAATAACAACCCTGACTACATATCCCGCCTCTGGTGTTCAATCTAGGGGATGCAATGTATGCCAAGCCGAGCACTACAGAATTGCTAGTTTTAAATGTCTGGTGAGTGAATAAATGAGCCAAACAAAAATCTCTGTTTTGGGGATTTCTGGAAAATGCCTGAAGAAAAAATAAAATAAAATGTGCTATTAGAGTCTTTATTATAAAAGGTAAATGTAAATTATTTAGGCAAAATAGGTTACAAGTTCTATAAACATACATTTTTGACAATTTACTAGAGTTATATATTTGTGTGTTATATATTATGTATAATATTCCTAACTTGGTTTATGAAACCTTGAGGAGAATCAAATTACATATAAAAAATAAGTAAGATTTTTCAATCATCAACAAATTCAAAGTGCTCCTCTAGTCTTCTAAACTTGATTCTTAATAGGAATCTATTGCCTTATGTTTCACTTCTAATAACTTGAGAATAAGAATATTGAAAACAAATATCAGCATTTAAAAAAAAACAATGTCACAAAAACTGTTATAGTAAAGAACTACAGTGACTGGATTTTTTTTGTGACACACTAAAAAAATAATTTAAAAATTCATGAGAATAAAAAATATTTTTGTTATGAATATAAATAATATACAAATAAATTAAGAAATAAACTTTTCTTGATAAAATACTTTAATAAGAAAATGTATTTTTAATAGTTGTTGTAAACATTGTTCATTAAAACTTCTTAGATTCTTATGTAAAACGAGTATTTTGTTAGTACTTTTTTTATGTCCACAATATTAATGCAACTAGTACTATTTTTAAAGCTAAATGCTATATTTACATTATCACATTATCACTATTTTATCTATTTATAGCGGGAATTACTTTAACAGCGAATGAAAGACATGTAGTCAGGTACAAATACTCCATATATAATGGCTGATATAGAGAATTGTTTATAGATTTTATTCATCTATGGCCATAAATAAGAATCAATAAGGTTATTTTTTTGGTGTTAGATATACTTAATAATTCTGTATCTGATCTGTTATTTGTACCCTTGGAAAAAAATAATAGTATCCAAAAAGCATCCTGTATGTTGGACATAAAGGCTGTAAAATCTATTAAATTCAGTATATTTGGCATCACCTTAATGGCGGCCTTCATTCACCATTAAGGTATTTGCATTTACCAGTCAAACCTTTATTTATGTAACTTATTTTTGACGACGTTCCTCTAATGTATGTGTAAATATAGTAATAGTTTTATTTATTTCTTTAATTAGTATAAAGTGTATGAGTTTGAATATTAAGGCACTTTTAAAAAAAATATTAACTGCTTACATTTATATAATAAATTACATAATTAAATGAAAACTTTTATTCCAACATATTAAATTTCAAAAATCATTCATAATGAAAATATAGTGAGGAAAAAAAGATATGTCAACTTTCTAATTATACCTTCACTGAATGAAAATCGAAATATACAGGATGATTCATATTTCCATTTTAAAATAGAGAATGTACAATTGAGTTCAAAAGGTATGTGACTCAGTGTTTTTAATAACATCCAAAAATATTTTTATTCTACAAGTGGTTTTTAAAGTGTATAAAAAGAATATATACACTAGATAGTATTAAAAAACGTTACAATGTGAACTAAACAAAATTCCATGACTTTCAAATAATAGAATAAAAATACTGAAATTCAAAGGTAAGAATTTATTCTCCATGCAGCAGCTTTCCCATTCATTTTAAAAAATAGTTATATACAACATAAATAAGCTTCATAATTTTATTTTCTCATATAGTATGTTTACACTACAATAAAATTATTTCGATATTAACGTTTTTAATAAATATAAAAATGAAATCAAAAGGACATGCTTAAATCAAAAAAAAATACATACCTCCAAAAGATTTCTTACATCCCACTTTTCTCTGACCATGTTGTAATGTGCCTCCCCAGATTTTATCCTAGTAGGATCACTGTGGACTACAATTTTTTTAATAACAAAACCCATACCTTTAAAACCATCAACTTCTTGTCTGTCTTGCCAACTTGTGTCGTTATAGATTTTGTGAACTCTGTCAATTAAGCTGATCTAAATAAGCAACCACATTTTAAAAATATATTAATAAAATGATTTATTTCACTGTATATAAAACGTACCAAATAATTAATAGTAGTTTTAGTATTACTTCCACCCATTTCCTGAAAAAATCTGTAATCTGCCACAAGCAATAGAGGACATCTAGTTTTGGTAGGAGTATACTCGTATTGATCAATCTGTCTTTTCTTCCTATCATGTTTCTGAAATTCTTCTCCTATTTCTTCATCGTCTCCCTCTAACTCAGCTCCCTCTTTAACATAATCACAAATTTTTGATCTTTGGTGATGTTGGGATCGATTTTCAGGATCCCAACTAAATTTTACATCAGACTGTTTGTAAATAATCATTGTCTTGTTATCTAATTCTGGTAAATGTCTCCAGGAAGGTTCTATATGAAATGTTTCATCTGGTAGATGAATACTGCCCGTAAGTACACCATCTTCCATATGTACACTAACATGAGAATCACTTTCTCCAAATAGTCGTCCATGGTAAAAGTCATCCCTATCTAAATGGTACGATTTTTTATTAAAATAACATCTATTGAGCTACTTACTTATGTGAACTGTAGTCTCTTTCCCGTCTCCATCGACAGCATATGCTTTAAAATTCGAATGTAATATATCTCTTTTTGGAGAAAGAAACAATCTAAAATTTTTCCCATGAGATCTTAAATTAACTTCTTTAATGTGATTAAAAGGATGTGAGCTCTCCTTTAAACCTCGTTTTACTATCCTATGATTAAGTTCATCTGCATGGATAGTCTCAAAATAGTTTATATTTTGGTAAATAGAACCTAGGACAGACATTATATTATTTATATTTACGAAATAAGTACTACATAATAACAAACCATTTATTAGATCAATTAATAAAAATATTAAACCGAAATAAATGTAAAAATAACAGCCGAGCTTCATTTTATGAAGTAATAGTTTATTTCACCTATTCATTATTTTAAAACGAAAAACTGCAAACCACTGCAAATATAAAATCTAAGATATTTCTTGTAGCAACATATGTCAATGTCATTTATCAAAATCTTCATCATTACGTTGTCCTCTATCTTTATTGACTAAACGCCACTTTCTATTATTTTCTCAACTTTACCTTAATTTTAAAACAATTATTTTTTTTATTAATTCCTAAAATATTAATGAATTATCTAAATTGTTTATTCTCTTTTAATAATAATTAATGAAGTAGATGTTGAGCTACTTTATTTGTTAAATACAATAGAAGAATAAATCATTTACGGAAAAAATAATAATAGCTGAGTCCTAGGATTTAAAGAAATAAAAAAGAAGAATAATGACAGATAGAGCGACGTGTCCCAGCTGCTAACTGCTGACATTTAATAGCATGCGTGATATGTTTTAGAACAACAAGACTGTAGCCGGTTAAAATGATTAATAATTTTTCAGGAAATAGTAACATTATGAACACATTCTTATTAATATTTGTGTTCTTTTGTGAAATACTAACATCGGAAGTTCCTAGACCTAGAGGAGTATCACTTTCGAGGGCGTCTTTATATCCACCAGATAAAGACTTCACTTGCTTTGATGGAAGTAAAACTATGCCATTCAATAGGGTCAATGATGATTATTGTGATTGTTTAGATGCTAGTGATGAGCCAGGTACGGCCGCATGCCCCCATGGCACGTTTCATTGCACAAATGCTGGTCACAAACCACTAAATATACCTTCCAGTAGAGTAAATGACGGTATATGTGATTGCTGTGATGGAGCAGACGAGTACGCTTCCGAAACTTCCTGCAAGAATAATTGTATTGAATTAGGAAGGAGTGCTAGAGATGCAGCTCAACGCAGAGCTGAGCTTATCAAAGCAGGAAAACAGCTCAGGGCTGAAATGAGCCAAAAAGGTAAACTTAAATAACTATGAATAAGAAATCTGATATAAGTGCTTAAAAGCCATTAAACATAAATTAATGAGTCCTTAAAATTAAATGTTTAAAAATAAAATATAACAATATTTAATAACTAAAAAATTATTTGTTATCTCAATTTCTTATCATTAGGAAAACACTGAAAACACTTGTAAATCTTTACAGTATTGTAGTAACACTAGGTAGGATATTAATACGACTATTATCATGTTTAATAAGTGATATCTTGTTCCATTATAAAATATTTGTTACCAGTTTTTCTAAAGATATCTTATTAAAGATATCCTTATTGAAAGAGTTTTTCCATTTTTGTTGTGTCCTAGTTTTTTTTATACAATGAGTTTCTCATTTATACAAAATAAAAAATATGGTAATGCACATTTTAAAGAATAATTATCATATTTGAGGGTAATTTTAGGGAATAATTTGATGAGAGGGTCTATCTGATCCATCATTCAAAAAACTATCAATTTGATGTAAAAACCAAATTTAAATAATTGGGAAACCCATTTTTTTAATCAATATTTGTGAATTCCTAATTTCCTACCTGAACAGTCATAAGTGAAAATTTCTCAGTTTATATTTTTAAATATAATCTATACTCATTTTTTTAACCCACTATAACCAATATTCTTTTCAATTTATCTTGCTTTCATTTGTTTATTTGAATATTCATCTTTATATATATCAGTAGTCAGTCCATTTTTAACTACATCCTCATTTCTCTTAAGGTGTTGTTTTGAAACAAGAAAAACAAGTAAAATTAACAGAACTCCAGAAAAATAAGGAAGAGGCGGAAAAACTTAGACTAGAAAAGGAAGCTTTAAAAAAAGAAGTAGAAGAGTTGGAAGCTACAGCATTGGATTATTACAATAAACTAGAAGAAGAAGCCAAACAGAAAAAAGCTGAAGAAGATGAGGCCGCCAACAAAGCTGAGGCTACAGAAGCTTTTAATCGATTCGATTCAAATCAGGATGGCTGGCTGGACATTTCAGAACTGAAAGTTAGGAAAGCTTTTGATAAGGATGGAAATGGAGAAGGTAGCAAAACATTTTTTATTCTTTCATGTGTGATGCTTTATTAAAAACTTCTATTGTTTTATATTTTTAGTATCTGATGAGGAAGCCAAATTTTTCCTAAACCTTCAAGAATCTGTACAGTTAGATACTTTCCTTAATGATTGCTGGAAAATCATCAAGCCATTTTGGATGATGGAAAGAACTGGTCAGCTGAAAGCTCCAGAAAGGAAAGCTGAAGCTGAACACACTGACGAAGCCGAGGACATGAATGAAGGTGAAGAACAAGAACATGAGGATGAAGGTAAAACAATAGTAACCTGAAAATTGCAGATCAGCTATCTTTATTTGAAAAATGTATAATTTAAATACTTTTTTAGATAATGATTATGAAGATGAAGAAGAGGTTCCAGACTCTGATGGAACTGGGGATCAAACAGAGGAACTCGAGCCTACTGAAGCTCCGTCATTCAAAATTGAATATGACGCTGATACTCAGCAACTTGTAGATAGAGCCAATCAAGTTCGTAGTGAGTACCAAGAAGTCGATAGACAAGTAAAGGACATTGAAAGAGAAATTAATAGCATCCAAGAGTATTTAGAAAAAGATTTTGGAACAGAAGAGGAGTTTGCTGCTTTAGAAGGTCAATGCTTCGAGTATGAAGATCATGAGTACATCTACAAGCTCTGTCCTTTTGACAGAACTACACAGCACCCCAAATCAGGAGCTTCTGAGACTCGCTTAGGTTCCTGGGAAAAATGGTCAGGTCCTGATACTAATAAATATGAACAAATGACCTATGACAGAGGCCAGTCTTGCTGGAATGGTCCTACAAGGTCAACAATAGTCAAAGTAGGGTGTGGTAGCGAACATAAACTACTTAGTGTATCAGAACCTAATAGGTGTGAATATTTCTTTGACTTTGTAACACCTGCTGCTTGTTATGAGGCTCCAGCAGATGTTTATGACGACTTGCATGACGAATTGTGAGGAATTGAACAGTTTGTTGAATGGGTTTCACAATATATTGTCAAAACTACACAATCATCTTATTTTGAAAAGATATGCATGATCTTTGCTGGATATGTGGTTGGCGCTATTGGCTCAAGATTATTATATCGTTTAATTTTTTTTGTTTAAATTGTATTTAAAACTATTGTGATATTTTTTTATACAATTTAAGATGGGTTGTAGGTAATAGATTCATTCTACATAAGTTGTCTGAAAGTGATGATTCTAGTGAAAGAAGGAGCTGAATGTCTGAATGTTTCTGCCATTTTTATATGATAGGATAAGAATCATTACATTATAGAGCGACCTTAAATAGTGGTCTTGCAATTTATTATTTGTTTCTTTTCTTCGTTATAGAAAAAAATACCCATAATGCAAAAAATCTATTGAAAAAGATCATGTATATTCATTTATACATTATTGTTGATTGTGAAAATTTTAGAATTTATTGTGAATTCTTTCATAATAAATTGTGGGTAATTTTTTAAATTAAGGCGTGGGGGTGTCTAACGTTATCCAATCCTGATATTTTATTGTGATGTGTTTTTAACAAGTTTATGCAGCGCTCTATAAAAATGGAATATAAAACATTTTGTGATAAACCGTTTTCGCTTAAAAGCTAATTCAATGATTCTTGTAGTTCCACAAAAATACAATACTTAATTAATAAATATATCAAAACATCCCCATGAAAGGAGGTCATATTTAAAGTTACAAAAATTTACTATTTTTGATCAAATTTAAAGCAATTTTTTACTTTTGATCCTACTACTAAAATGAATGGTACACTTAAGATATATAAATATCTCCTTTATAAAATTTTCACATAGAAAATCTCAAAGACCATCGTTAGTTACGAAAATATTCGCCGATGAAGTTCTATATGAATCATTTTTGTATTATATTTTTATACTTAAATCCCATTTTTATGAAACGCCTCATAGACATTCCTAAGGTTTATTTTTATTTGGAAATGTCAAAGTAAAGGGTAACTTATGTTTCTGGTATAAATTATAGATTCTAATGAATTTTAAGTGGATCATTTCATTGTAATTGTATTTTACATAAATTAATACACATATTATTAAAAGTGGTTGCTCACTTACTTTGGCAAAAAGTATTAATTTAGTTTCGTTGTTTTTTATTAAGTACCTATACAATAAAATACGTATCCATTTTTGCAAACATTTCTGAAAGACTTTATATTTATTATACTTTCTATCACTAGGTGAATTTTGTTAAGGTCTTAATGATCATTAAAAATAATGTTTATAAAATGTTTTGTTTATTTTACAAAATCAAATTAAATGATAGTGCTAAGCTGATAAGCCTATTGCAATTTATAAAGTTTGAACATTGGACCAAACCAGTTATCAATAACAACGTTTAGAAAACAAAAATACCTTCTAATTCAATAAATATATATATTTGCTGGTCTTATGTTTACATAGTTCTTTGGAACATGCTAATATAGAAGTATACATTAAATTTAATAAATACCGTTTATAATTGAACAATATATAAAATCTACATCAAAAATATAAGTAAAAAGAGACGGTAAATGCTACATTTTGTTAAGTTTCATAAGTTATTAGAAATGTATTCAGAATGATGTTCCATGATTATAATTTATAGCTGAAAATACTGTTTCACAGTTTTAAAAGCTGCCAACAATTCACTTGCTTCTTTGTATCTCTTACTTATAATAAAATGAATATTTGTTTATGTAGTAACTAGTTCTTTTAGATAAAATGTTTGGGTGGGTGACACTATCAAAATACAGATTGGTTTCTTCTTATAACCATGCTCGATAATTTTTTTAACCTTAGCAAAACCTCAGTATATTAGAGGTATTAAAAATGTTTAAAAAATCAAGATTAAAGTAGAAAACATTTTACATATATCCTCGAAATCAAACCAGAATTTTAATGACTAAAGCAAAAATGAGGATAAACTATTAAGTAATGACTATTGCAACTTTGGCATTGAACAGGAAGTAAATGAAGAAATTTTTCCAAAAAAAGAAATATCCATTATGTTATATTTAAATTATAAATTCTAGTAATTTTTGAATTAGGCAATAAGCATCAAATATTACCTGTCAAGGTTTGATGTTATAAGTGCAAAGGAAAAAATTGTATCAAACATTTTATTCACTATGTAATAACCAAAATAAATTAGAGATGTAACTGTGTCCAATCAATTTCTACAATACCAGATTTAGGCGGCAGTTAAGACACTATGAGAGACTTTAACAAGTAAACCGAAAGAAAATAAAAAATTGTTTCAAAAATTTCATAGACCTTCACTGAGTAATGAAAAAAACATTTTTTATTATATTTGTAAACAATGACAATGTTCTAACAAACACAATATTTATAGAAATCAATCTATATATACTTGCTGATATAAAAGTATAAATTAAATTTAATAAATGCTGTTTATAATTCACAATTGAAAAATATATAAAATATACATTAAAAATATAAACAAAAATAGTCTGTAAAGGCTATAGTTTGTTAAGTTTCATTATCACAATATCATTAGAAAAGTATTCCGCATGCTGTTGTTCAATAGGTATAATTTGTACTTCAAAATACAGTTTTATAGTTTTAAGAAAAAGCTCCCAACAATCAACTTGTTTCTCTGTGTCCCTTAATTCTTGTGACAGAAGAATTTTTGTTTCTGTAGTAACTAGTTGTTGCAGAGTTTTAATCAATGGGAGTATAGACTGAAAACAATGAATTAATAGTTTAATAATAACAAATTAAACTTTTTTTACCTCTTTGTAATAGATACAGTCAGCTAATAAAATTAGACATGGTGGAAACTTTACTGCAGTTTCTTTACTCCAATCCAATGTATTCACTTTCACAGATCCACAATCTTCAAAATGTTTTTTATTTATCTCCACATTTAATGCTAATAGTGGTACTGTCTCTTGCAAATCGGTTAAGAGTACATTGGCTCTGGAAGACAGCTGTTTAGAAAAAATATTCAGAATACATAAGATGTTTCAAATAAAACTGCTTCTGCTACTAATAATAATATCTAGCAGTTTATTCGAAAGCATCATTTTTTGTAGAAATACTTACAAATACGTGTGTGACTTGAGAGCCACTACCAAAAGTTGTTAATTTCATTAATAATGAATTTTTGGTACCCTAATTAAATTACTGATTAATCACCAGTAAATTGAATTCTAAACAAATGAAGAAATCTATAAAATAACGTACCCTAAACCTGCAGCCGTGAGTCCCACACACCCCACGCCTGCTCCTAATTCAATTACATTCAAATTTTTAAAATATTCGGGATTCTCTTGATTTAATTTTTCCAAATATTTAGCTAAAATTATAGAGGCATCCCAAACAACGCAACTTACGTCGCCTTCAATTTTTTGGTGCAATTGTAAAGTTTTGACTCCAGAATTTAGTTCAATGTCTAATTCCCGAATAAATGTGTCTTCCATTTTTATGAATTAATAGAAATGCTAAATTTAAAAAGTACATTAAGTAGTTTGTGGTTATGTACGTAAATGTACCAATTACAAAATCTTAAAAACGCTTGCGCTGTTTGAGATGAAAAAACTGTTGCAATATTGCCACTTCCAAAATTCCCTTCCGTTTTTTAAAATAATATATCATTTTTATAAATAGTGATATTTTCTTGTCTTTGTCAAGCGCGCTGCATTACACAAATTAATTATGTTTTTCAATTTGAATTTTGAATTTTTTTGTATAAAATATGAGTTATATGACGATGAATTAATTATTACTGTCCGTTACTTTCCTGCTTTTCTGTCTATACAGGCAACAGTGTATTTAAGAAATTGCATTTTTTTCAAGACGCTCAAGCACAATCATCATATCATGGGTGGTTCTATGCGAGGGAAGTAGGGTAATCCAATTTAATAAACTTTTGACTATTTTAATTCAAAAAAATTTCTATCTTACATATTTTAATGATTCATAAAATAAACAATGATTGTAATAAAGTAAAGTTATTCAAATAATTAATGGAAAATTTTTATTAGATATTAATAAAAAATCATTTATTTTTATACTTTAATACTCTGTATCTTGAGAAAAGGGTTTGATGATGAAGTTTGTTTATAAATACAGGTAAAATCAGACTTATATTTTTTTAAAGAATAAACTATATTATTATTATTTTTTAATTAATTCTAATTGAGTTGCCTTTAATGAAATCATACTTCTCTGAAAACTGTTCAATTTAATCCAATCTTAACTTATGTGTCCTATTTCTGTGGATAAAAGTATTAATATTATTTCTTTATTCTAAGTTTGATAAAACTAATATAGAAATTTAGCGCGCTAATAATAATGGGCTAGTATAATCAATATAATTTTTTTACGATATTAACCACTTTCTTCCTAACGACATCAGAAGAAGTTAACTAAAATAGAATATTTTTTCCATATGAATAAGACAAATACATTTTCCTGTTATGAATTTTAGATACGTTGGAATATAAAACAATCCACATGGTGAAATCAAAAAGTTAAAGGGGAATTTAAAAAAAGGCTATATATATATATATATATATAATAAATGTTAACAATTTTTATTTGGGTGACTAAGGCTATGCAATAAAATAATCATTACTGCTTATCACCGCAGTGTACATCAAATTTAAAATAATGTCTAATTGATAAATCATTGTATTTTAAAAGCATCAAAAAGATTGGAGAAAATGTAACAGAATATTAATTAATAGTTATTTAGAGACAACTACAGACCAGATATCTTAGCAAAGACTTTACGAGTTAATGAAGGTCAAAAGTGGTCATTAACTGTGTTTAGAAATGGTTTATCAATTTTTTTCTACTTAAAGATAAGTAAGGTAATTATATTTTAATCTTATAGTTAATGAATTCTTCAAAATAACATAGAGACAATTCATCTTCTGAAATTAACAGGGTAATAAAATTTAAGTATAATAATTTTGTTTGATATTTACTAATGATAAACAAGAAATGCAGATTATAGTTCCTTCATGCAGTATTTTGAATACGGCTCTGTTCTAGCAGCAGGGTAATTCGTTGTAAATGCATTAAGTTTTTAACTTTAGGCAAGATCAAGTCATAAGTTATGACTCATAACAAATCTAAATATTTCTTGTTCCATTTTACCAGCTAATATATTAAAAAAGATATATATGATTGTTTTCCATATTTCAAACAGCAAACCTTTTTGATACATAATAACAATGGAATTATTTCGTTTTTAGAAAAGAGAAAATGGTATCCAAACAGGGGATTTTTCTTATAAACCTTGGTTTTTAAAATTTTCCGTACCTCGATAGTCCATGTTTTATATCTTTTTAAAACTGAATATAGTGTTAATCGATTTTGTGAATGTGGTCAGACTAAGAATATTCAACAAATGTTTTATATTGATTTATATAAAGGATTGATCAAAATAAACTGTCCAATGCCCATTTCACTTCCTAGTATTTTAAAAAAAGTAAAATTAAATAATATTAAATTAATTATAGAATTTTAACAGATTTAAAATAAAAATATAAACAATTTATAACAAAAATAAGATAAGATTATTTAATTTTGGAAAAAAATTCTAATCTGTTTGCGTAATATTTAGCAGTTGCTACTGAGCAAGAAAAGTATGCAAATTTGTTGTGTTTGCCTACTGATATTAATAGTAATGGATATCCAAGAAGTGGGGGCTAGAAAACTAAAATAAGAAGAAAAATAACATTATTTTAATACTAGTGGCGCCATGTTTTGCCGATACCTTGTATTAATTCGTTTTATAACCTCAAATTCATTTTACTAACATGAAATGAGCGAATTTAATGCAGTGTTCGAAGGTAACATTTTAAAATGAGATTATGGGAATCATTTTGAAAAGGATTTTATCGATATTTTGTTATCAAATCTTTGAAAATACTAAGGTACCCGCCGCTGGTTGAGTTAAAGTCCAAGCCAGCCCTTTATTTTTATGATAACTTAACCTCTAAATATATCAGGGTCAACTTGTGGGAATTATTCATTCCAACAATATCTTTAACCACATACCGGTACCGGTTGTTTTTTATAATTAACATTGACATTACTAGTTATTACATCCTTCTATACAATAATAGTATTGCATAAATAAACTTTTCAATTCTTTCAAGGCTTTATCCATTCCGCTGAGTGAAACTGTTCAGATAAACAATAGTGATCGTTTTTGAAAATGAGTTTAATAGAAAAATTAGTTATTCCGGTCTATCTCGGCTTAGTTTTAATAGATTTTTATTCAGTTGTCGCACACGATGAAATATCTTCTAAATGGCCTAACTCAGAATTCTATCGCAACATGAAAACTTATCATCGCTACTTTTTAACTCACTGGAATTTCGTAAGTATACATTTTATCTAAATTGATTACTGATACATAATTTAATTAGCTGGTTTTTTGTGAAATATTGTGACTACTCTGCAACACTTCCCTTGAAGTAACAGCAGATCTTAAAAAAAAATAAAAGATTTTCTTCTTATTTACTTTTTTTAAATAAAGTAATATTGTGTTTAAAAAATAAGGATCGAGCTGAGAAACGGAGATGATGTGAATGTAAGTTGGTCCCATTTTTTCTCTTATTAAGCATTTATGACTATTAGCGGTTCTTTTGCGTTAATTTTGTAGGTATCTTGAATTAGAACCTAAAAGATAAGATACGGTGAAAAGCGACCATTAAAATTTTGGAGCGAATTTCAACCCTGATGATGTAATTTATTCCATTTTCTATATAAGTAAATACTCCAGCATACTAGACGATAATCAAATACATATTAAAAGGCATTATTTTACATCAGTACAGGAAGTATAATTTCCTGGGTAACAATTTCATGTTTCTAATAGCTTTTATTACAAAAGTTTTGATAGAATTTTTTTGATAAGATTAAAATAAAAACCTAGGTATTAGTATATCATGCCTACGCCTACCCATTATAATTTATCACTGATTATTAGATATTACTACATTGATTTACAAAGAGATAATTTATATAAGTACTGCCTGGTTTCTTGATTTTGGACTTATTAGTAGTATCTTAGATGTAAAAATTAAATTTAAAGCGTATGGTCAAATACAAATAATATATTTATTTTAGAAATTACTCTTGCAAAACTTATTTTAAAAATAAAGATCTTTTTCTTTTTATATTATTTATAATGAATTAATACTATTAATAATATATTGCGTTACAAGAGCAGAAAATAAGCATCTATAGACCGAGGTTATTAGCTAAAATCTAAGATCTGTTAAGGTGATTTCAAGGAGTGTGAAACAATTTTTTCGCCTAGGAATAAAC
The DNA here is from genome assembly GCA_951812935.1 of Hermaeophaga mercurialis. Classification (NCBI taxonomy): domain Eukaryota; kingdom Metazoa; phylum Arthropoda; class Insecta; order Coleoptera; family Chrysomelidae; genus Hermaeophaga; species Hermaeophaga mercurialis. Next base: position 36,392,248 of record OX638358.1, read on the forward strand.
AACAAAAAATGTCAAAGGCATAAAAACAGTCGAGCAAGTGTTGTTGTAACTTATGACGAACAGACAGTCAAAAGTGTCTAAATTGTTCAGATACTGTAACATTGTTTTACGAGTTTAACAACCAAAGGAATATAAAGAGCGCTTTTGATTTCTTATATGAATTTATTTGAAAAATTCCACCTATTTAGAATGGTTTGATGAGGTAACGTATAATTCGGTAACAAAACCAAATTTTTATTACTATAAAAATACAAATTTAGTGTAAATCTAACTTTAAAAATCTAAAAATGGTTATTATATAGTAGCAGAGACAATAAATGTGTAATGTTGGTTGCCTATACTAAGGTATACTCTGATTTCAATTTTTTTCCTGTAATATTCCAGTTAAAATCTTTAATTTCAATAAATATTTAAACATTTACAATTTTTCTTTACTGATTTCATGTTTGGTTAATTTTAATTTTATAATTAAAAACCATAAATATTAGACAACATTTGGTAATAGGAGACATTTATTTAAATAGCTTTGGATAACACCATAAGGTAAGTAATTGTTTGATAATATAATGGAATACATATGTACACCAAATCTGTATAATTTGTAATAGTATAATGTTAACTTTAAAGATCTTTTTTTTTTACTTTTTCCAGTCTGACATAATTTTACTTTTTGAGATGTATCAACAATCATATAAAATTTCCTATTTAACAAAAAAATTTATTGTTCATTATGAATTTTAATGAATACATTTTTTTTAAATAAATTAAGCGGCAGGTGGTATTTCTGAGGTAAGTATTAATGGAATTCTACAGTATGGTCCAAATGAAAGGAATACATTCATTATTTTGTAAATGATCGATTTTAGGGTAAAATCCTGAAACCCATCGATTTTTATTTTTAAATGAGCGCTTCGACAGATCACCTTTTTATTTTTGACGTCATCTCTGTGAGAGTCATCAATAACATTTTTAAATAGAAAAGTGGGTCTTGCAATACATCAATTGAAAGGTCTTTTAAATATCTATTCACCCATACCAATTATGTCTAAGTATTATTGTCAAAATTAGTATTAATGACATTCGAAGAGATTTCTTAATTTATTAAGTATTGTTATGATGTATTTATTGATACCCAAAAATAAATTTGGTAAGGCCGTCACTGACAATGAAAATATGTCTAAATAACTTTTTACCTTTTTTTTTTTAAACTGGTTACCTTATCAAAATTCCTTTATTGACATTCAACATAATTGTTGCAGGATTTTAACCTAAAATCGCCGATTTACGAAATACTGAATTTATTCCTTTCATTTGGACCATACTGTATGTATCCTTTAAAATATTTAGGCATAATGTCAAAAGTACTCTATACAATGTCAAAAATTTAAATTAGTCTGCATATTTGGAATATATTTTTGACGATATTTCAGAAAATTACGAGTATAAGGCATGTTTCGATATATGATTCATGCATTTGTATAAATAAATTGAAATAACTTCCTATTAATTATGCAACTAGATACAAAATTTAACAAACAAAGTTACCAAAAGGGATACCTACATCCATTACTAAAAATTATATTAAAATGTTTTAAAAGAGCAAACTGGAGTTCTCTAAAGATGGTCTCAGTTATATTTTAATAATATATTAATAGTTGAGATGAATAACTTACCAAAAGCATGAAAAAACAATGTTCGAAATTCCTGTAAGTATTTTTGGAGCTTTACTAAAATATTACTAAGTTTTATAAACTCATCTATTGGAGCTAGTAGTACAAAAATTATTTGATATGCCTAAAAATAAATTCATAAAATAGATATAGGATTTACTAATCCGAGGAAGGTTTTAATGTAACTCAACACTTTGGTGTGTGAAGTAAAAAAAAGAATGATATTTCTACTTTTCTATGATTCATGGATAATTTCTAATAATATGAGAAACAATAAAGTTGTACTTACAAAACTCCAAATCGTAAAATAACACAAACTAAACTTTGATACATTTTGATCATCATGTGATATAATATAATAAATAAATAAAGTGCAATATATTATTAAAGGAAAGTACTGGCTACCCATAATTTATTTTTATCTTGTTTCTAATCAGACTGAGTACTTTATGTTTAACAAAGTCAATAAAATTTGCAAACAGGTTGAAATTAAGCAAAGGTCAATTTTCCTAGTACATAATGAGACCTTCTAGCACAATAGTGCTAAAACCAATTTTGTCGATTTCACACAATACAAATAAACTGCCTCTGATAAAACTAAGTTGCAAAAAATGTGTATCTTCTTTTCCTTTCAAAACTACAATTACAAGCGACTTTTTGTATGAAAATACAGGGTGTCCGCGAAAATAATGCGTATCTTTAAATGGTATGTAGAACGTGTCATTTGCAACAAAATATTCTAATATAATTATTTTCTATCATCATAAGTTTACACAAAAATTCACTTTAAAGATTTAATCGAAAATTTGTACACACCTCACACTTTTCATGTAACCAAAGAATATCTATCTACCTGATGAATAATAAAATTGTGTTAGTTTGAAGAAGATTCAATTGTTTAATCATTTCAGGTTTTTCTTTTGGTAAAGTAGTTTCAATAATTCAGTGAATAATAACATTTTATTCGAATCAAGAATATAACGACACGTTAATTAATCTAATCCCCGATGTTTTGTATCAGTCTCTCACAGATTGTTGGAAAATGTAGTGCAGTACTTAAAAAAAGTAGTTGCGGTAGAAATAATTCGGTCCCGGTAATAATTGCTGAGAACATATTTTTCACTCTTCTACATCTCCTGTAATCAACCACTCTAAATATCCAGGGGTATTAAAATAAAAACTTATCTTTAGAACGTTTAACTTCACTGGGTGATTGGTGTTTCCGGCTTTAGTTGCTTTTCGGTAAATAATATTTGGATAGATCTACGAGTATACTACTAATATTTAACTCTTTGAAAACGGCTAATTTTAGAAAATTAATTTTTATACCTCATCCATACATAAATGCATTATGTTCGGGGACACTCTGTATAGATTTACTGATGGATTCGTGGCAAATAACAATGTGGCTCAAAGTTTTTGATAAAATGGAAATATAAGGTCGTTCAACAGCGTTGCTTTGCAAAATTTCAAAATTAAGAGTGACACATGAATCGGTCCGGAAAGTACTGAATCAAACAAGTTTTGTCCTTATTGTCGTTATGGGGATAATGAAAATTCCCGTAAAAAAATGATCAACAACTTTTGTATTTACACTTTTTTCACATAACCACAAAATTTATGTGAAAAATTCAAATAACCCAAGTTTTTGGTTTTTTATTTTTATCTTTTACAAAAAAAAATTTTTTTTCACGAAATTTGGTGAAAACTTACCTTTTTATGTCTCAAACACACTGTAATTTTTTTTGATTTAAAATATTTATTTTTTCACCTTATTTTGACTTAAAATCGAAAATTATCGCGTCAAAATATCTGATTTTTTATAAAATATTTTAAAACAAAAAAATTACAGTTTGTTTGGGATATAAAAAGGTAAGTTTTCACCAAATTTCGTGAAAAAACTTTTTTTGTAAAAGATAAAAATAAAAAACCAAAAACTTGGTTATTTGAATTTTTCACATAAATTTTGTGGTTGTGTGAAAAGAGTGTAAATACAAAAGTTGTAGATCTGTTTATTACCTACAACTTTGCCATTTAACTTTTTTCCATAGGACTTGTAGTTTTGTCGGAAATCGAGATAAACAGTTTTCTACCCTTAAAAACCCACCCCCTTCCACTTCCCGACCTCAGATCGCCCGTAAATTATTTTTCCTTTAATTTTTGTTATATTCTCTTCCTTTTCCAATGGGTTTCATCCTACTATTATTTTATTTCGTTTCAAAAATTATCGACCCTGGTCTATTACGCAAAACCATAAATCAAAAATAAATGTAATCGAAATGAATTGAATCAGTAAACAATAAAGAAGGGGAAGAACAATTAAGATGATAGAATATACGAAACTAAAGCAACAGGGAAAACCAAGATAAACCAAGAAAAAATGGAACGAGGGCACAAAAGAAAAGTAATTGAAACGTTGACCTAAGATAGAAAAAATACATGACAGGTTAATATATTCTTGCCTTATATCTCGCTGTAGAAAGGCAAATTATTAAATAATAATAATAATAATACTAATAGTAATATATTGTGACAATAATAAATAGATTAATGGGATTTCATACAATTATAATGAAATAACTTTTGTAACGTTCAATCTAAAACTAAAATCAAAGGTTTAATATGTCAAAATGTTACAGTAAATTTTACAAATGATTATAATAATACTGATAGTAGTAATACTGATAGTGATAGAAAACGTTAATAAAATCTGAATGCACATTATAAAATAGATGTAACAAACTAGTGGATAATATTGAATGGTAGTAATTATAATTATTGAGTATATTTTAAATTCAATAAAAAAATACGTTCAAATCTACACGTGTCAAATGTATGCCAATGATAACAAAATGATGAGTTTAAAAAAATATAATTAAATGAAGTTAATAAACGATATTAGAATTACAGGATCTGCTCATTCAAGATCAAGCTTGAAAAGGATTCTTTAAAATATAAAATAAAAATATGAAGTAAATATTGTCATCCTGTCATATGGTTAACTATTAAGCAAATATATCCAAATTATTTAAAGATTTTTATTTAAATTTATGTAAACTCGATGTTAATATGTAAAGTACTATTGTTGGTTATAAATAAATGAGTTTGTCATAGATAAGAATTAAAATTTGAAAAATTTGAATTTAAAAATGTAAAATATAGGATCTATTTATTAAAGATTTTTGTTCAAATATTGTCTTATACTAGGCAAATAGTATTTCTAAAGATGTAACTATGTTTATATAAACATCTATGGCTAGAAAGTTATATTTAGGTGCAAAGGTAATGTTTAGTAAAATTTTATAAAAATATTAGAAATAATGTATCAGAAGATGAAATTATCCGTGTTTAAAAAACCTATAAAGTGACTGTCAAAATTATTAGTGGGAGACTATTTTTAACCTGTGAAGAGTCCATATCGTTGGTTTAATTAAAAAAATCGTAGCACTGCACTCTATGTTGATGAGTATTAATAATTCACTTTAAATTTAACTTTTGTAGTGTAAACTTCGCCGACATAAAGTTGTGTTCATCAACGTCACATGTATGTCAAACTTAAAAAGAAAAAATTTATATGAATAGTAATTTAATTATTAAACATTTATCATACCATAAAGTGTTAACTGCGTGATAATTATCATAGTTAAAGGTATTAGATTAAGGACAGGAAGAAACATTCTAATTCTTTTGTTTCCTTACTGGAATAAACATTTTTTCCTTGTACCAAGTCTGAGATGATGAAATTGATACAAAATTTGTGATGGTTCTAAAACAAATATTGATCAAAACAATCCCTCACTGCTGATTATATCAAGGCAATTAAAGAAGAAGAGCAATCCTTTCTTGACTGAACCAAAAAATAAAACCTTGTCGTAATGTTCGTTCATATGATTGGATTAAATTTTACGGATTCGTCGTAATAAGGAAACTGTTCATTAATTGTCAAAACAAAAGTGATTACTTTTTGATTGAAGCAATCAAAATTACATTAAAACAAGGAAATATCTGTTAATCACCGATAGTGATTGATTTTTATTCCAATTTCTTTTCTGTGATACCTGAGTAATTCATTACAAGAAACATATTCTATGAAAGTTGGAACAGAAAATAGGGAGATAAAAAAAGAAAGAAATAGTTATTTTGAAAATCCATTCCAACTATTAAAAGAATAGATTAAAATTAGTAAAATGTAATACGTAATCTGAAGGAACCAGGTGAAAGTTCAACAATTGAATACCTTAAAACTGTACAATATGGCAATAAAAAATTAAACCGTAGAATAATAATTAAAAATACAAAGCAATAATGATTTATCATTATTTAACTGTATTGGCCATTAAACGAAACAGTACCAAATATCGAGTTCCATTTACAGAAATTAGTTATTACAAACAAAACTCATTCATGGCTTTCAAATACTCTCCGTTTCCATTAATACTATATAGTATTGTGTTAATAATTTACATTTATTTGTTGGAGAGCTTTACCAAATTAGAGCAACGTTTCCTTCGTTTTAGTAACAATGAGGACGTGAACAACATTTCTACATATTGGTATTATTTTTTAACAACTTGGAATTTTGTAAGTATAGACTATTAATAAAATTATTGTATGTACATATTTTATTAAACGAGACTATTCATATATTACATTTTTACAAAACACAAAAATTGATTTTACTGATATTATTAAAACATTTTTAATATTTTGCGTTGAAGTAAGTAATTTTTTTAATAATTAAGAATAATTCAAAATTTAGTAATTCGGACTATTTAAATGTGGTTTTATCACAATATCAATTAATTACAAAAAGGTAGTACATGTTCTATTCTTAGAATATCATTAGTAAAATAACATAAAACTTGCTAATGGCGTTCCAATACTTTCTACTAATACTTTACAGTATCCTGTTAGTTATTTACATTTTTTCCCTGGGATACAGCACTATAATAGAGGAACGTTTGTTTCTTTTTAGTCATGATAATGATTTGAGGAATATGTCTATTTATGTTACTATTTTTTAAAGACGTGCAAGTTTTATTAATTGGTTAACAATATCAAAAAAGTTAAGTCTCATGAAATAAAAAGAAAGTATATCTACACAGTTTTAAGATAGATTCCAAAACTTCAAATCGGCACATCGATATCATTTTTTTTATTTGCTGCTAAAATACAATTTATATTCTGTATATGTACTAAGTATAATACAGAGTGAGTAACGTCTCTTGACTAGAGTAGAAGAATGTCTTTGAAAATCCTTCGGGCATATTTTTTTCAACCTAATTGACTAAAAATAGGTCCATTGATTTATTATGTGACGTCAAAATTCGACATTTTATCCCTTTTCCTGTCCATTCGTAACAAATTGTAACTTTCTTAAGGGCCTCTTCCCATATGTGTTGCCTAAAGTTTGAAGTGCTTTACCGGCCTATATAAAATATGAATACAAAATATAATTTTTTTATTATGCTCTTTAAAATTTTGATGTAAAAAAACGCAAAAATATATCTTTTCCTGTAGGACCTCTAGCCACTCTTTAATGTTTAATCATAGTATCCTGGTGGATTAGTTCAAAATGTCTTCTTATCGATTCTAGTGTACTTTTGCTTTATTCGTTATTTCTATACTTTTCCGTTTTCTATGGGCTTTTTCCAATTTTGTACTTTCATTTTACTTATTTATATCTTATCCAACATGTTCTCTTCATTATTTTCGGTGTTTTGTATTATTACATCGTCTACGTACATTCATTTAATTTTCCACTTTTTTATATTTTGTAATAGTGTAAGATTATAAATTATATTTGTTATTACGTGTATCTCAGGGCGAGTTTGTTAAAAATAGGATCTTATTGTTGGATGCAACAAATTATTTATCGAACTTATTAACCTAATATCTCATAACAATAGTCTCAAATTCAATCCCAAATAGAAAACATCACCTTGTTGTTGAAGATGCAATCAAAAATGAAAATATAAAATGAGCACAAACACTATTTTTCTTTTAATAAAGAGCTTACTAGGTATATAAGATTAAATACACTATACTTGTTTTCATTAAAACATGTCCAAATTTTAGGTTATGAAATTAAATACAAAATAACTTCTTATGAAAATCAGGAATACAGGTAATTCATTGTTCATCTTTTGTGAGGTTAAATATGAAAAAGATAAATTATACTTATCTGAATTTTCTCAGTCTTCCAAAGCTTTTAAAAATGTATTCTAATCTGACCCAGGTTCCGGTATCTGACATATCATTTTTCAAGATTGATAAGGAGTTTGGCAGATCTTTTAAATGTACATCATTTCATGTCATAGACATACCAACCAATATTCTTCTTTTCCTAAAAATATATTTGGATAGTATTATTTAGTTCAAAAAGTTAAGATAATTGAACTTCCCAGATTTAGTTGTTCATTCAATACTGTATATTGAGGATATTTTAGGTGTTTATTTATTTCATATTCCTCCAAAAAATCAAGTTATTCTTTCTTGTCACTTATATGAAGTATAAATTATCTATAAAATAATTTGCCAAAGTGGTTGATATTGGACTACCCATTAGTAATCCTTCCTTTTGAATGTAAAATTTATCATCAAAGACAAAGTAATTTTGATTGATAATTTGGTTAATGTGTTTTCTTTCTAACAATTTCGTTATTAATGGTATACATTCACATTGAGGAATTTTTGAAAACATTACTTAAGTCAAATGAAACTAATTTTGTATTTGCATTTAATTTGTGTGTATTTAGTTTATGTATCAATTCCAAATATTTTGATATCTAACCGTAATTAATTAAAGTTTTATTAAGAAACTCTGCTAATTTTGAATTTGGAATATTGATAGAAGAAACTACAGGCATAATTGGTTTTATATCTTTATGTAATTTAATTGTACCATATAATTTTGGTGGTTGTGGATTTTTTTGAATGATATATTTTTAATCATAGTTATTAAAAAGAGAATTTGATTGATTAACTAGTCCCCTAATCTTATCTGAAAACTTTTTGGTTGGGTCTCTACGTAGAATTTTTAAGTTACTTCATTCAATAAATTCATTTACTTTAAATTTGTAATAATTTGTATTTAAAATGACGGTTGTACTACATTTATCTGATTTTGTAACTGTTAAAATATTACTTACTTTAACGAAAATGATTAGATATTGACGTACAAGAGTCGTCTGATTAACAATTAAACCTTTCCAATGCTAAAGTAGTGAGTTCATTTCGTTTTCACAGCACAAAAATTTCACATTTCACAAATCAAAACTTAAAACTAATTTTAACAGAGCTTTATCGGGGTTATTGAAGAATTGTTACTTTATAAATTTGACATTCTGAGACAATTTTACTTTGGAGTGGGCAATGAGCAACAACTTTATTTGCGAGTGGCGTATGTGTCTTAACTCTTGAGCTTATGGCAATGGACTGCGGGGAAATATTGGAAATTGACGAAGATGCACTAAGGGCGATCACGTCTTATTGGTCAATTATCTGGTACGACCTTAATTAATTTTTTGATTGGCTGAAAAAGATACAACGAATGAATTTTAAACAGTATTTTTAGTTTTAATAATTTCTATTAGGAATGTTGATTCATAAACTTTGGAACGTCAACGTCTTCTATCCATCTAACAACTTCTTGTTCCATTTTGGTTACAATTGTTGGTAGTTCCTTCTGGTGTTTTGCAGCACATCTCTAAAGTAGTTTTTTCTTTTTTTTTTTTGTATTACAGACCTTAGTCCTCGTCCTTATTCTTTTCTCTCTCTTAATTATGAATCCTGTTTGTTAAGTGATATGTGAATGACCTCTAGAAACTACACAAACAGAAACTTAATTCTAAATAAAATAGATCATTTTGGAGTGCTATTGTTGAATTCACAATAAAATGCTCTATTTTCTTATTTAAGCTGATTTCGGGAAACTTTAGTTTCGATTAGTGGAAAATATGATATCCTGTTTCATGAATCATGATTCTTTAATTACTAAAATTTCAATTTTATACTTTTAGCTGTTACAAGTAGTTTTTATGCTTGTAGCCGTTATAGATGAATTTCTGAAACTTGGTAATACTTCTCGAAAATTGAAAACGCCTTTGGCAATATTTAGAAGCCTGTTTTTTCATTCCTTAGGTAAGTAAGTTCGGAACTAAGAATTATGTGTAACATGTAAATGTTTATAAAAATAGTGATGTTAGTAGCAGTATTGGATTAATTCATAAAAAATATGTGAAGAGAGATTCTTAAGTTAATATTGAAAAATAAATTTATAACCAAAAGATCGCTTATTGGAATACTTATTGTGTCTCGTCTTGTATTAATAATTAATAATGATTAATGTTTTTATTTTTACATAATTTAAAAATAAGTACGTAATTGGATTAATTGCTCTAACGAGCCAATTGAATGAACAATGTTGCAATTGATACAAAATATTGCAAATGTCCTTTTTTTTTTTAGTTTTTCCGAATAGTTTTTTCGTGATCTTAACTTTTTGGGCACTCTGGAATATAGATAATGAATTTATTATGCCAAAAGCTGTCCAACAAGAAATTCCTACTTGGGTTAACCACATGGTGCACACTGTTATTGGTATTCCATTAATAATTGAAATCTGTGTAGTACCAAAAAATTTTATTTATATCAATTTTAAAGCAGTATTGCCTTCTGTATTGAGCTATTGTGTCTTATATAATATAGTGTAAGTTCTTTATATACTTTTTTAATACCCTAACATAGAACTTGAAAAGTTAGGATAGGGTCATTTAAACCGTTTTTATTGATTTTCAACGATTTGGTTGTTACAGATATTTAAATTAAAAAAAAATGTGATTTTCAGGTGGCTGCAAATCCTTTATTAAACACAATAGACATGTGTGATACATGGTTGAAATTAGCTCGGCAAGAGGTTTATAATATTGTAAAAATATACGGGGTATTCCATTAAAAATACATAACTTTGATATGCTTATGAGACACCCTGTATATTACTAAATCATTTTAAAATGTGAAGCTTGACTCTATCTATGACTTTTATTTAAAACATTCTTTTCATTTTTTGGAGATATCGGAGATATCAAACTTCGGATTAAAAGTTGATCACCATGTATCTGAATTTTTCAATAAAAATAGTTTTTGATTTTGTTTTCCAATAAAGTTAGCTAAAATTTTTGTACAATATAGTGATGTTCTAAATCTATCAGCAATAGCAAATCATAAAAGAAATTATTACAATTTAGTTTTACTCAAACTGTAACAAATTTTAAGGATCACCCTGTATATGTACTTGTAGAATATGATTACAAGACATAAATACTCCTTAATTTAATTTTTTAGCAGTTTACTTTTTAATAAATTCTGGTGAGCTTATGGAACAATACTTTGTTTCTTTTTTAAGCCAATATTTTTTATTTTGCGTTTATTAATTTTTGTATTTTTTGTATTTGGCAACGTTAGAATATTCATATTTTTTTTTAGGTATTATTACATTTATTTCGTAGATGGTCATTGGTTATATCCTTTTTATAAAAACATCAATGTATTTCAACGATTACTTTTTAGCGTCTACCATGTTGGTGGTACAATAGTATATGCAAAACTGGGTTTGAATTTGATTTAATGAAAATATTCGAAATAATCGAAAGTAATGTTCATTTCCAGATATTTCGTTGACCTACCACTTGCATTCAGGTGGTCTTTAATCCAAGCAATTTAGTACAGGGTGGTATTTAAACCCCTAATAATTGTATTGCTTAAGCGCTTCAGCATCACTAGTCACTAAATTCCTGACAGACATTCAAGTACGACCCTGTTGTTCTTTACTTTAAAATGAAGAATTTACAATATTAACTGATAGGACTCTCCAAGCAGATGGTTAGTCAACGAAATATCTTGAAATTACCTTTTCAATAAATAATATTTGTTTTAACTAGATTTTTTTTCTTTAAACCAGGTGTTGTGTGTGAATATTTTTGATATTAAATAATAAAAAGTTAGAAAATATATTTTGACAGCGTACACTTTTTTATAAATAATTCCTCTTGCTCTAAATGTCTATTTAACATGGATACCTGCAGAATTTGGAAATATTGTCGCACTTTGTTAAAAACTAATATATTAATTCCTAGTAATCTTTACTCCAAAGTAGTCCATAACAATCCTACTCATCTCTAACTACGAGGTAATAAATAAATTAAAGAATGATAACTAACGGAAATGATACCAAAAGTAAGATTTTCAATGTGGTATGTCACAAATTTCAAAATAAATAAAAGATTGAAACAAGGAAACGCAACCTTTCAACCCTTTTAACGTAATAATGAAAGCCATAACAAGAACTCTGCTACTCTAAAAATGCAATTTAGCGAAACCTTGGTCAGAGAAAAGATATTTAAAAATAGCTTTGACATACTGTAGAAATTCAAGATAAGTATAATTTATCGTTTTTATATTTATTATGGATAAATTCCACAAAGTAAAAGTTGAAACAATAAATTTAATCTTTTAACTACTTAGGAGCTATAATGGGATACACCGGAAAAGAGAATTAAAGACAATACAAAAAGGACTACAAACAAACGGAAGAAATACAGCACTGCTAAAGAGCAAGACGGTATCTTAAAACACAAAAATACGTTATATAAAATATTGATAAGACCGATGATAATGTACTTGATGGAAACAACTACACTCACAATTATGGAAGAGGAAGAATAGCAAACATGAACGAAGAAGGAGAGAAACGAAAGAAATCCAACAAAGAAATAGAAAACATACTAAAGGGAGAAACAATTGTGAGACGTAAAAATACTACGACTAAAATGAGAAGAAAACGAAATCAAACGGTGAGGAGGATAATAGAATGAATCCCAATATGGTCAAGAGAAAGGCCGAGAAAAAGATGGAAGGAGTAGAAGAAGATAATGGAAGTAAAGGATTGGAGGGGAAAACGCAGAGAAATCACAAACAAAAAAAAGAGTACAACAAGGAGTAATCCATCTCAAGAAATGAGTTATAAACTCTATGAATGTAAGCCAAAATCCCCAAGAATTAAAAGTCTCATTGATGATGTTGATGATGATAATTATGATTTCGGGCGAATGTTGGTTGTCTATATGGAGATTCTCTCTGATTTCAAAACAAATTCTGTCTGTAATCTAAATCTTTATTTTAATAAATATTTAACCATTTACAGTTTTTTTTTACTCATTTCATATTTGGTTGATTTGGTAATTATTAAAAAGTATAATTAAAAAGCATAAATACTACAAACACATCTAGCAAGAAATATTTATTTCAATGGTTTTGAAAATCACAATATGTTTTAAATATAAATTAATCTGTTTTTCTACAACAGGTGATATTATTAATACTAATCAGCTAAACATATCTTTTACAAACTTTAGGCCAAAAGTACTCTATACAGTGTCAAATGTGTTATGTTAGTCTGTATATTTAGAATACATTTTTGATGGTATTTCACAAAAGTATAAAACATGTTAGGACATGTCAATTTTCACTCCAAAAGGTCTAAATGTCTTTCAAATCAAAATTTCAATATACAGAATGATTCAAGCATTTGCACTAATAGATTTAAATAACTTGCTATTAATTATGCGACTACATAAAAATTTAATTAAAAAAATTCACTAATAGCATCTGTCACCTAAAATAACATATTTTTTATTTTAATTTATACGATTTTGGAGATTTCTTTAAATCAATTATAGTTAAACCTATTTTAGCAAAACATAAATTACTCCCTATAAGGTAAGCACTAAACATCATCCTCTGATTCCAGTTCATTTTTCCATAAAACGGATATAACCAGTTTCCGTTAAAAAAATAAATTGAGTAATACCTATAAAAAAAAATATATCACATTTTGGTCTCCCAATATTTCATATTCTTTTTATTTATTAACTTACATTATATTGTATAGCAAAGAATATGCCAGGACATAAGCCCCTACAGTTTTGAATTTTAAAAAATTATCTTTCTTGGGCACGAGTAAAATTTCAATTATGAGTGAAAAACAAATAGAAGTATGTAAGGCGTGGTTCAACCAAACGGGACATACTTCTATCAATTTTTTAGGCATCGTTAATTCTTTATCCATTGTCCAAATGACCCAAAAAGTCGGTATAACAAATAAAGCAGTAGGAAAAACTAAAAAAAAAGCACATTCAAAAACTTTCTATATATAGTTAGTTGTCTTATAATTATATTGCATAACCCATCAATTGTAAGCTGAAAAGTTAAAGAAATATGACTAAAATATCTTATAAGAGAAAATTGGGGTCTAGAGATAACTTCATTTATATTTTAATGGTTAAAGGTGAAAAACTTACCAAAAGAATGAAAAAATAATGTTCTAAATCTTTGTAAGTGCTTTTGGAACTTTACTAAAAAATTACCAAGTTTTATAAACTCATCTATAATAGCTACTAGTAAAAAAATTATTTGAAATACCTAAAAATACATTCATATTATAAATATAAGTTCTTAGTTCCCCGACGAAGCTTTTAAAATAAATCAAAACTTAAATCTGTGAGTTATAAAAATAATAATAACATTTATATACTTCTATAAATCATGGATAATTTCTAATAATATGAGAAACAAAGTACAATGAATAATCTTTACTTACTAAACTCCAAGTTGTAAAAAAACACAGATTAAATTTTAATATATTCTTAATATTTTGATCATCGCTACTCTCCAAAGATTTTCCCATCTTTGAAAAACCATCAATCGATACAATATATAAAATAAGTAAACCGCAATATAATATTAAAGGAAAGCGTTCACTAGCCATAATTTATTTTGAATTTATTCTAAACGGACTAAAAACCTTACGCTTTTCAAAGGCCAGCGTAATATGCAAACTGGTTAAAATAAATCAAAGGTCGAATTTTGTATTTAATTATTATCTATCGAATGTTTCATTTAATTTCAAAAATTTCATAAATAACAAATAATTACAAAAACATCAAGATGATTAATTAAATATCGTCTGTTTAATTAAAAGAAACTACAAAACTTTTATTAACATTTGTTGACTTAACAACAGCGTTTGATTCGGTAAACAGAAAACCAGGACTAGACATACCTTCAAAAATCATGAGGCAAATAAGCGTATGTAAAAAAGAACTGAACGAAGAAAGTTGAAACGATTTTGTAAAAGAAATAAGAGGGAAATAAAATTCAAAATCAAGCCACATCCAAATTTTATTAATCGACAACTAGTTTCGACCCCTTAAGGTCATCAATAGGTCAAGTAAAAACAACAATGTTAAAATTCAAAGTAAAAGAAGACTCTCATAATCTCTCCCAAAATGAACAAGAATTATACAACATAACTAAATTAACATAATGCATGTGGTACAAAATCGATATAAATTAACAATTATAATGTAAGCTTGAAAATTTTTGTAACAATAAACGAAAATACAGGTAATAATGCCAAACTAAAGGTTTTGTGAAAAAATAGAAACTCAAGTTTAGTAATGATAGTCATAAAAACTAGAAACAAGAACACGGAAAAACGAGAGTAGGGGTTCAATAAGAGCCCAACAAAAGGATAATAACCCAGTTTTGGGTAGGGAAAGAATGCAAGGATAGTTAACACAAGTCATGCAACCCCTAATAAGGGTCTACAATATGGAAGAAGAAAATAATCGAAAAGGAAGGGGAGCTTAACATCAACCACCCCACCCTCTTAGATGTCTGGCATCCGGTAAAACCAGAAGGGGACGAAACAAAACCCACGTAAACACGGGGTAACATATTTGCACCCTGGAAAAGGGTGGAAAATAAAACTCTCTTAAAAATGAGAAAGGACAAAAAACATAACGTTGAAATTATGTAAACCAGCCACGCTGGTAAACACAAATAGATCGACCAAATAAAATTAAATAATAAAATTTGTATGTGGCTTGATTTTGAATTTTATTGGATTTGAACCTTTGTACCACATTTGAGTGTTATGGATAACCTTCTGTTTCGAAATGAGAGGAGTTAAGCACGGGAATTGAAGGGATTTGAATAAATTGAAGAAAATATTGGAGGTAAAAAGAAACTAGAAAAAAGACGAGAAAGAACTAGAACAAAATGAGTCAAAAAATTGATGATACAGGAAGAAAAAGAGGTAGAGAAACTTGTAAAGACATGAAAGTTGGAACCAAAAATAGACAAATATAAAAGCAAGAAATAGTTATTTTCAAAAGCACTACAGAAGGTCCCCACTAATAATCAAAGATTAAAATTAATAAAATGTAATAAGTAATCTGAAGGAATCAGGTGAAAGTTTCAAATATTACATGAACAATAAGCTAATAAAAAAAATTAATCCGTAGAACAATAATTTAAAATTCAAAACAATGATTCATTATTATTAAATTATCATGGTTAGTTAAACGATACTGTACCAAATATCGCGTTCCATTTACAGAAATTAGTTATTACAAACAAAACTCATTGATGGCTTTCAAATACTCTCCGTTTCCATTAATACTATATAGTATTGTGTTAATAATTTACATCTTTTTGTTGGACAACTTTATCAAATTAGAGCAACGTTGCCTCCTCTTTAGTCTTAATGAAGATGTGAGGAACATTTCTACCTATAGGTATTATTTTTTAACGAGTTGGAATTTTGTAAGTATAGACTATTAATAAAATTAATAGTTACGTGCTTTATTAAACGGGTACATTCAACTATGACGTTATGCTAAAATTTGACATTTTTACTAAGCTACATTACAAATCGTAATATTTTGAAGACACCCTATGTGTAAAATAATTAATTATACTAAAAAACACAATATGAGAAGTTAAGAAGCATATTAGAAAACAATAACAAAATGGAAGAAAATTTGAATAATAAATTCCAACAATATATTAATAATAATTAATAATATTGAAAAACTAGAGACAATTAAAACAAAAAAGCAAGGAAAATATATAGAGAAAAATGAGGATAAAATTAATAACTTGAGAAGATACATCGAACAGAAAATAGAGAGAAAATTGGAAGAAGCAATAAAGAACATGGATAAAAAAATAGAAAAAAGTATAGAGAGGACGAGGATAGGTTAAATATCAATTTTACAACAATAGAGTCAAGGTTTACAGGGATAGAAAAGAAGTTAGAAGAAAATGATATCAAAGTAGAAGAAAAATTAATAGAAATGAATCATAAAATAAAATAAAACATAAAAGATATAAAAGAAAAGTATAGTCAAGTCGAAGATAGGTTAAAGATCAATTTTACAACAATAGACTCGAGGTTTATAGAGATAGAAAAGTAGTTAGAAAAAAATTATATCAATGTAGAAGAAAAATTAATAAAAAAGAATAAAAAAAATAAAATTAAAGAAACGATGATACAAAATTGTTATCTATCTACAGTTAAAGTTAGGCTCTTTCCCAGTGAAACACTCTGTATAACAATACAGATTCAGAGATTAATTTTTCTCCCTTAGGCAGAAATCTTTATTTATTTTCTATATTTGTTGACAATTCTGCATATATATATATATATATATATATATATATATATATATATATTCCGTCATTTTTTTATTCATAAGTTTCATTGAGCACCTGTATTTTTCTTCTTATTTTAATATTTCTCTTTCTCATTAGGTTCTTCTGTATTTTTTTGTTCGTCTATGATATTTCCTTCTTTATACTTTATTGCTGTTTTGGTTCTTTTCTTGTTTGTTTTATATTTTCCCGTACAATTGTTTCATCAATTCATTCTTTCTTCTTCTTGCTACATAATTTTTGTGCTTCTTTTCAAATATCCTTGTATTTATTTTCTTTTTGTGTAGCCATTCTTCTTTTGTTACTTTTTCAGAAATAGAAGTTCAAAAAAATAATAAATCATTTTGTACCGGTGCTCTTAATGATTTTGTATGTTAAATTTACAATCAAATTATAGTGTAATTATAGATAATTTTTTTATGCAATATGAAAGAGAAATTTTAGTTTCGATTTCTGGAAAATATAATTTACTTTTTCATTATTTTTATAACTTAATAAATTATCCAAAATTTCATTTTAGCTGTTACAAGTAGTTTTTGTGCTTGTAGCTCTTATAGATGAATTTCTAAAACTTGGTAATACTTCTCGAAAATTGAAAACGCCTATGGCAATATTTAGAAGTATGTTTTTTCATTCTTTAGGTAAGTAAGTTTCGAAACTAGGAATTATGTGTAACATGTAAATGTTTAAAAAATATGTGCGATAAAGCATTCTTAAATTAAAATTAAAAATAAATTAAAATTTCGAAAAATAACGTTTTGTTATGTCTCGTCTTGAATAATCTGAGAGTTATGATTCATGTTGATGATCGCATTTGTTTTTATTTGTATGTAAATTAAAATACGTTTATTAAAGCTATTTATTAAGTTTATTTTTTTTACTTACTGTTGATAGAATTTTAATAAATTTATTAAGTATATGTAATTAGATAAAACATCTAACGAGCTCATTAAATCAAAAATGTTTCCCTAAATTGCATTATTAAACAGTGCCATAACATTATAAGCGTACTTGACTCCATACCATAAACATTTCAACCAATCATTATCAAACAATATGTAGAGTAACATTTTTTGAAAATGATTGAACTTCACTTTTTGAAAATGGGATTTAACGAAACCTGGTTAGAGAAAGGTATTCAAAAAATATCTTATCTTTTTTATATTTATTGTGGATAAATTCCACAAAGTAAGGATTGAAGTAATTAATTTAATATTTAAAAAATATACAATTTTCTGTTTTTTCAGTTTTTCCGAATAGTTTTTTCGTGATCTTAACTTTTTGGACACTCTGGAATATAGATAGTGAATTTCTTATACCAAGTACTGTCCAGCAAGAAATTCCTACATGGGTTAACCATGTGGTGTACACTGTTATTGGTATTCCATTGATAATTGAAATCTGTTTAGTACCAAAAAACAATATGTTTATAAAATTTAAAGCCATATTGCCTCTTGTATTAAGCTATTGTATCTTATACAATATAGTGTAAGTTGTTTACGTAATTTTTTATATAGCTATATAATTAAAAATTATATTAAAAACTTCGGTCTATGACGAGAAACAGTTCTAACGTTATTTCGCAAATTTTGCAAAAAAAGTAGTTCATATTTGACCTTTTTTAAATTTTTTTGTAACTACAAACTACGACAAGAAGTAGTTCTAACGTATCATTTCGCAAACTTTACCAAAAAGTAGTTCAAATTTAGCATTATTTTATAATTTTCCTTTTAAAAACTACAAACTGTTACAAAAAGTAGTTCTAACGTGTCATCTCTCAAACTTTTCAAAAAAGTAGTTTAAATGTAACATTTCTTTCTAACTTTCCTTATAAAACTATATACGAGGCATAATTATTTCTTAAATTAATTTTTGAGGTGTTTACTTTTTAAATCTCTTTTAACTCGCCCTAGCCTTTTTTTGTTTATTAACTTTTGTAGTAGGTATTTAGCAACATTAGAATGTTCATATTTTTATTTGTGTTTTAGGTATTATTACATTTATTTCGTTGATGACTATTGGTTATATCCTTTTTATAAAGAAATGAATGTATTTCAACGATTACTTTTCAGTGTCTATCATGTTGGTGGTACAATAGCATATGCCAAATTCGGTTTGAGTTTGATTTAAAGATAACTCAAAAAGTGTAAATAATATTTGTTATAAAAATGATTTTGTTACATGTTTATTACATAAATAATAAAACATTAGAAAATATATTCTGACACTGAGTACACTTTCTTATGGGTGATTCTTCTTGCTTAAAGTGTCTATTCCACCTACAGGCTTGCAGAATTTGGATTGTTTTAGAATGAATAATTTCAATTTATCATTTTAACCAGCGTGTCTTACTTTATTGAAAACTATATTTAAAAGCATATATTGGTCGGTTTTCGTTACTGTTTTATAATTTATTCCTCGTGGTTTAAATCTAATGTACTGTTAAAAAGGAAATTTTGTCATTAAGCGTTTAACAATAATACTTTATAATTATTTATAATTATCTGAATTAACAGAAAGTGTTATTCTTATTGAATAATTTAACGATAATTATTGTCTAGTACCAGTAATTTTTAATCAATAAATCATATAAAATATATTTTATTCTTTTTCTTGTGTAATTTTTGCCAAATTAATAAATTAAAAAAATATTTATTTACAAACTAAATTGTTCAGATTGTAACGCCATTGATACACAAACCTACACTTAATAACACAATTGAAGCAAAGAAGAACTTGATTTTTTGGAAAAATTTGAAATCAAGAAATGTCTATAAACTGTCTTCAGTATGTTCAATTATTTTAGATTACCTTTTGGACTAAATATATAGATAATATTAACCAAATTTCTTTAGGAAAAGAATATTGTAACAAAAAATGTTGAAAAAATAGCTTTGACATATTCTAGAATTTAAGATAAGTATAATTTATCTTTTTTTATATTAATTAAGAATAAATTCCAATAAGTAAGTGTTGAAACAATTAACTTAGGTTTAGAATTATATTTTAAAGTAAAATACCGGGTAAATTTAATTCAAATAATTTTGAAAAATTATAATTAAACCCCAACATTCCCGTTCAAAATAATGCACTCAACTCCAAAAAGTGAAAACATATATAATTGAAATACCAAAAAAAAATTCGGCTCGCAAACTTAATTAACTACACTAAAAAATACAAGAAAAAATGAAACAAAAGTATTTTTCTGACAATTATTACACGTATCATGACCCCTCAAACAGAGTGGATCACTAAAGGCTACATTTTTGTTCAAATTTGCTGTTACGTAATTAGAAACCTATAGATATTCCATTTACGTGTCTCATATTCATGATTAAATCCTCAAGTTTAAGAATTCATATTCCGTTGGAAAATTGCATATTTGAGTTGAATGAACGAGAAAAATAAATTTAAGTCAGCAGTCAATATCATTGTTTTTTTCTGGTAGTAAGCCGATAAATAGTATCTTTAGTATATAAAGAACTTTTGTTTTAGGGAAATTAATCAGTGTTTACTTCAATGTAATTTGCAAAGCATTGCAAGTCTATATTATTTTTATTTAACAGTAGTTTTTGTATTTGGATGAAATGAAGCAGAATATCGGGCTGACGTTGTTTTCTTGTACTTTGTGTGCTAATTTGTTTTCACTCCGGGCTTTTAATGAGTTATCTCGCGACATAACAATAAACATAAAACAATACCCTGAAGTGGATTATCTGGTTGGATATGAATTCTGTTTTTTTACACTTTGGACTTTTGTAAGTATAATAATATATTTTTTCTGTTAATGTGAAAAATCGAAAATAAAAAATAATTACAAGTACATGTACAGGTTGGGCAACTAAGAATGGCCTTCGGCCATATCTCAGGAATGGATTATATTTAGCACAGCTTCGGGAAAAAAATGTATAACGAAAGTGATCTCGAGAAAAATCTGGAATTTATAGAATTCTAGGCCCATCGCTAGAGGGCGTAATTGATATTTTTTTTTCCCGAAACTGGAGTATAATCCATTCCTGAAATATGGCCGATGACCATTCTTAGTTACCCAATTTGTACAAGTACTTGCATCTAGGGTAAAATTTATTACTTCTTATATTTTAACTCCATAGTTCAAAAGTTAATTAAAATTTAATATTTTAAAATTTAAGAGGTCTATAGAAAGATACTGATTTAGCACTATTTAAAGTCTACCACAACACGATGTTGAACGAAGTTATATATTTTTAAACTCTTTTTAAATATTAGATACAGAAGTTCGTTAGTCATAAAATTGTGTTAATACTGATAACTTAAACTTAAGATGAAAAACTTGCGATACCTAAAATATATGTAATAAATTAATCTTGATTGGACACACGTTTATTCATGATTGTATTAAAGATTCAAATATATTTATCTATTTATCTACTGTTATACACTGTGTCCCAAAAATAGCTCGTAGTTTTAATTGTATTAAAAAAATCAAAAACAAGGCGATTAGTAACTTTAAGGTGTATTTTTTTGGTTAAATTTCAATATTTTTTAAATTGGCATCATTTATTTTATAGTAAAAACTGTTAGTCTATCAAAAAATTCAACGTTATTTAATTGGTAACATTTTAATTTTTAAGACTAGTTGTCGATGTTGTTAAAGTGTATGTGGTCACGATTTAAAATGGTTTCAGACTTAATTATGTTCCACTATCTACTTTATTTTACACTTCTTAATTAAGTTTAAAATGTTACTAATTCGTTTTTTGTTATTTTATTCTATAGAACAAAGATTTTTGACATGTTTCGGTTCAAAGCTGATGAGGGAGTGATTATTTTTACGAGATAATTTTCTGTCAAGAGTTCATGATTGAGTGTTTTCGTGTATCGAGGGTGACGTGAATTTTTGCATGCGATGATTTTTGGGGTCATTTTCAGATATTGCGTTTTAAGAAATGATTCACGTGTTCATTTTGAGAAAGTGCTAATTGAGATTGAGATATTTTTGTTTTATTTTTAGCTATGCACTGAATTTTCCATTAAATTAGTTGCACTTTTATCAAAAGCGTTAAATAAATTGTAAATTTAGTTATTAAGACTAGTGATGTTACCGATACTTTTAATAATTAAAAAATGTAATTAAAATTTACGAGCTGATAAAATTTTCCCGTTTGGAATTCGAACAGCCTAATTAAAATCCAGATCCGGTTTAACAAAAATTGATTATTGCTATTTTCCTTATTTAATATTAATTTTTTACATAAAATTGTGAAGCCTGTCCTGCTTTTAATATTATTAATTCAGTATTAAATATTGATTTCTTATCTTTTGGATACTACTAAAACAAACAGAACAAGTTTTATCGCCGACTGAAAAATGTTTAAATTTTCGTTATAGACTGTCTTAAAATTGTAATAGTGATAATATATGAAAGAAATAAGTAGCTAGTGAAGTACTTTCTATATTATATATTTAGTTTTTAATTATTTCAAAAATGGAAATTGTGTCTTTGTTATCATATGTTTGTGCCTTATTGTTTAACGTATATTCGTTATATTATTTTGTCGAATTAGGTCACACTATGAAAAATAGTGGCCGAGAAAAAGAGTTCAGTCAAGAAATTACAAATTTAAGAAATTTTGAATTTTGTTTCTTTACGTTGTGGAATTTTGTAAGTATGTACTCCCAAAATTTTTATTTTAGTCAATTTATATTTAAATATTCGAAATGATGTTCAATAGTTTATTTAAAAAATAAAAGATTTTCGATTTTTCACTAATATTTAACTGATTTTACAAAAATAAAAATCGAATTGCATTCTGCACATTTTTAATTTTCAGATTTTCCAAATGCTGTTCATGATAGTAGCAATCTTGGACGAGGCAGCAAAATTACTGAAAGTATCTCTAGAAATTCAAAAAAAAATAAGCAAAACCAGAGCTGTGATGTACAACACAATATTATTTCCTTCGTCTTTATTAGTAGCATCTTTATTTTGGTCAATATGGTTTATAGACAGAGACCTGATTTTTCCAAAAGTACTTGACGTATTCTTCCCCATGTGGTTAAATCATATGCTCCACACTTTTATTATTTTACCTGTAATTATTGAGTTGTTGTTACCGAAGAAGTACTATTTTGTAAAATTTGACAAAGCTGCACTTACACTGCTGGTCATTTTCGTTTCCTATATGTGCTTGTAAGTAATTTTTTCCTAAAATTTATTTTCTCGTGCTAACCGAAAATTCGTGGATACTAAAAATTTCCCAGAAACTTGTCACAGAATGATAAAAAAATAAGATACAATTTGATAATGAAATTGTAAAGGGTGGAAAAATAAATTAAAAATAATAATGTAGAATGTAAGAATCTACAGACACTTTAAACAACACTTAATTTAAAACGTCTATTGATGTACGAGTACTAAACACGTGTTTAATAATAATTTAATTGTTTGTAAATTATTAAAAAGATGTGCCAGTATAGATAGATAATTTAACAAAATTTAATTGATTTTTTACTGAGAAAAAATTTCAATTTCATGTAGGTATATTATATAAAAGTTATATATGTAACGTCTTATTTTTAAGTGTCGTGTTTCACTGGAGCTCATATTTGTAATTGTATAATCGCAAATTTTTGAGTTCTTAGTCAAAAATTAAAACCGATTTTTTTAAAATACAGATTCATTGGAAAGGCGGTATTTTCGACTACATAAGAATCCAAAATAACAGAACTAAATTGGCGACTATTCCAAAGATTAAAGTAATTATTTTTCTGTCTATCTTGTATACCAGCCATGGTA
This sequence comes from Hermaeophaga mercurialis, assembly GCA_951812935.1. NCBI lineage: Eukaryota > Metazoa > Arthropoda > Insecta > Coleoptera > Chrysomelidae > Hermaeophaga > Hermaeophaga mercurialis. The sequence goes on from OX638358.1 coordinate 36,416,254, forward strand.
CATTTCACCTTCTCTTCTAATTCTTAGATATTTTTTTCAATACTTTTTTTTTTTGTTAAAATGATGTGGCTTTATTATTCTTTTAGAAAAGAAGCGCCAACTTAAACAGCAAAAAAGTTTCACGCACATTTATGTCACAAGTATGGTCTATGTGGCTCAAATACAAAATACGTTGAAATATTTACAAAATTATGATTTCTCATACCCAAAAACCCCCACTACCAAATATTTATGTATACATGTCAAAAAACGTTATTATTATGAAAATCATAAACGAAAATTTCAATTTTAACACCCTGTATCTCTCTTATTATCTACATTTTATTGAAGCAAGTTAGTTCAAATTGTAATATTTAAAAGTGAGGATTGTACTGTACTTCTATGTACAATTATTTAAGACTCGACGGACCATTTCTTTGATTTCCTTATTCATTTCTATTATAATTTTATTTTATTCATCTCCTATTTTTTTAATTCATTTCTACTTTATTTTCGTCTATTTTTTTTATTACTTTATATAATAATTAATCCATTATGTTTACTTCTTCGTTATGTGTTACTTCTTCTTTTCTAGATTCTTCTTGCTAGCTTCTTATGTTATTTCGTCAATTTTACTTGTTTTATCTGTATCTTCCATCTCCTTTCTTATTACTTCTCCAATAAATGTTTTTTTCATGCCTTCTATAGCTTTTCTGGGCTCTCAAATCTTTTATATTTCTGCACGTTACAAGTGACATTTTTTGTTATAATATCTAAAAAATAGAAATATTTTTATTTAACTTTTATTAATCTCTTCAATTGATTTTTTTTAAAGTTTGACATATATACAAAGTATATATCATTAGCTCTGCAGATCTAGCAGGCTCATGGCTTGATGTGTTATCTTTCTCCATTTCTTCCAGTTGTTTGTTTTTCTCTACAGTTGTTGTATCTCTTTTAGAACCTCGTCCATGTATCTCATTTTTGGTCTGCTTCTTTTCTTCCTTCCTATGTTACATCCCATGAATCTTTTAGGTATTCTTCCATTTTCCATCCGTTCTATGTGTCCTAGCCATGTTATTCTATTGCCCCAAACTGTGCATAAAATGTTTGGTGCATTGAATAATTATTGTTATTCCTTATTGGTTCTTCTTTGCTTCTTTTTACCTTTGTATATTTTTCGTAGACTTTCGAGCATGTTTTGTTTACTTTTATTTAGTGTTCAAGTTCCAAACAATACTACGGGTCCTAATATTGTCTTGTATGCTCTTCTAGATAGCAGTTTGCTATTTAATATATTCTCGAGCTTATATTGCTTTTCAGTAGTTTACCCGGTATTTTTTTCTTTATTTTTGATATTCTGCTAAATTCTTTTCCATCTTCGGAGTATTCTCATAAGCTTCATCAAGTTTCATGAGTAATTATCCTCTTGTCTTTTATGTATTTTCCGTCATTTGCATTAGCATTAGCTCCCCAAAATATTCTTTCCATGTGTTCAATATGTCTTTTTCCTCTACTGTCAAGGTTCATTGTTTATTTTTGTATATGTGGTTTTTCCGTTGATATTTTTTTTTTCATTTTAATACTTTGGTACGGCAATTATTACACGATCGGAACTATTTCTATCACTCCTTTTTTTTGGTAATACAATACACTTTCCAACAATCTTTGGGACGCTGATACAAAACATCGCGGATTAGATTAATTAACTTGTCGTGATATTCTTGATTTGAATAAAATGCCATTTTTCACTGAATTATTGCAACTACTTTACCAAATGATAACCAAATTAACACATGACACATATTTTTATTAAAAGTGTGAGATGTTGTCACTTATAAATATTCGAGTAAACGTTTAAAGTGTTTTGTAAACTAATGATGTTAGAATAGTAGATTCTGAAACAAGTTTAGTATCGAATTTTGTTCTAACCGAGTAACAGACAGTGTTTTCTCCACGACCAAAAATTCACTCGATTTTTCATTCATTATTTTATTTAAGTAAAAATTTGTTATTACGGCGCCGCCATTCACTTCTGACATTGACAGTTTTGACATCCATGGCTGTCGATATTATTTAGAACAATTACGGAAAGGTATTCCATCACTCGTTATGGAATGAAAATACATGCAAAATACATAAGAGGCAAGTGTTTTCGGAATGAATATTCTCTCTCAAAAGTGAAAATGTTTGCATTATATTATTAAAAATGATTTTGGAATTAGCACATTCCACTATTAGTCGTGGAGAAAAAAAATTATTAGAATATTTTGTTGCAAATGACACGTTCTACATACCATTTAAAAATGTGCATTATATTCTCGGACACCCTGTATAAAAATATTCGTTACTTGTATATTTTTGTCCTCACTTAGACCATGAATGTTTAACAGTGATATTTTTTGGTATTTCCCTCTTAATACTCATCTTGTTCCATTACCAATCGATTCAATATCCAATAAAAATAATTTGCAAATCCATAATATATTAATCATAGTATGTACCCGTATGTTTAATATAAAAATAATTTCATCAACTATTCAATAATATTTGGTTCTCAATTCGTACGTTAGAACGCCATAAAAAAATAAATCTTTCTTTGTCGTGTACCTGACATAATTTTAAATGGAATAGACCCTGTATATAATTTTACGAAATAGTTGCTAATTTATTGAAATACAATTTGATTCGCATCCTGTATAAGTTAATTTGATTTAAACTTTGTATTAACGATTGAGATCAAGGGTATTCAAATTGCTATATATTGGTCATAGTATCAATCACGTGTTATCACGACGAATTAATTAAACAATTGTTATTAAAAATGTATGTCGATCAAGGAATACGCATCGAAATCTTTAGACAACAATAAAGAAATACAAATATTATTAAAAAATGATATCTGCAAGTCAAAGTTCCAGTAAGTGAAAGAAAAAAGTAAATAACTCGCTCTTATTTATTATTTTTTTCATTAATTTAGCAAGAATTTGTTAATTATACAATACTAATAAACAGGAATTTGTATGGAATTTTAAATAATAAAAGAAGAAATGAAACTTTAATTATTTAATAACAAATTATTGTAGAATGAAATATATTATCACCATCAACATTTTTTCTATACAAATAAATCTAGTTTCTGGAAGAAAAATAAAATTTTATCAAAATTATTGAAACAGCTATTTTTACTTTTTTAGGTATTTTTCTATATATTTCCGTCATGGAGTTTGGTTGTACCCAATATACAAAATTATGAGCTGGCCACAAAGAGGAATCTTCTCACTGTTACAGTTATGTTTAGCTTTGGGATATCAGAGGATTGGAATATTTTTGCAAAACGCTAAAAGGCCAGAAATTAGGCAAAAAGCGATGTAATATTATTTTATGAAACATTCCCTTAATTTTCGACGTTATTCCACCACTACCAGTTTTTTTTTTTGAAGAAATTGTTACTATAATGAATATGGATGAGAATTTTCTTTATGTGCCAAAAAAGAAGTTATTTATATTTTTTATTTTAGGTTTTAACGTTTATTTATATTCATGAAATATATTTTTATATAAAATTTACGAGTATGTGCTTTTTTCGATTATATGTTTTATGCAGAAAAATTATATTTCGACTTTTTTTATTACAAAACTTAAAAAGCCTAAATCATTATATACAGGACGGAGTTTCACACTTCATAATTTGTTATATAATTCCTAAAATTTTATTATTTTATGCCGAGCGGTAACATGTCAGTTCTTGTGATAGAATCGATTGTCTAAAATGAGCATAATGGATTATTTAGTCGACAGCATCAATAAAAAAAAGGCTCTTAGTGCTTAACCTATGATTTGGGTTAAGTTAGTTTAGGTTAGGCCAATGGCATAATGAAAATCGAACTTTTCCAACTGTTCGGGCCAGCCAAAACTTTACCAAAACAATACATTCATGGAGATACATGAATCAAAAAATTTTTGATACAACTTGTTCATAAAAATATATGTCAAAATTGGTGATATTGGACTACCGTTGAATATAAAATGTATCATCAAAAACAATGTAATTTTGACTGGTACGTAAATTAAACTAGTTTATAATTTGTATAATTAAAAGTTCGTTATTATTTTTTTCTTCTAAGAATTTAGTCACCATTGGCATACACTCGGATAGAAGGATTTTTGAAGTGTTTTATTTTATATATAAGTTTTTGAATCAATTTTAAAAGGTTTTATTGAATAATATAAAATAAGAGTATTTTTGAATTTTTCTACTAATTTATTATTCGGTGTATTGACATAAAGAACTGCAGATCTTATTGGTTTTGTATCTCTACGCAATTTTACCCCTTTAATTTTGGTGCTTGAGGATTTTTTGAATTACGTGTTCTTTGAGATTTGATTGATTAATTAGTTTACTTACGTTATCTGAAAACTTTTTAGTTGGATCTCAACTAAGAATTTTCGAGTCGCTTGATTGGATAAGTTCGTTTATTTTTGATTTGTGACCTTTACCCAATTTCGTTATGGTTAAATCATTTTTAGTGAGTTTGGTTTTAATTGTTTTTAAAGCTAAAATGTCACTATTAATTTTGACAGGTTCCATATTTTTAATTTATTTAAAAATATCTAGTTTTTCTTAATAAATAAATAATTTGATTGCGATTTCAGAGCTATTTCTGAGTTAGTTGCTAAAATTTTTTGTATATTATTGGTGAGTTTTGGGGTATATTGTATTTACCTTATTAAGAAATTCTGTTAGTGAATTTTTTCTTACAATATTATCTGATGACATTGGTGAAACAATTGTTATAAGACTATTAAAAAGTTAGGGAAAATCATGGAATTTTGGATAGAAGTTTATTTTATCTATTACATTTTTAAAATATCTTTTGCTTGGATCTCCACATTTACAACTAATTCTTTGCTTGCCGGATGCAATGTTCTCATTGGTTAGCGACGTTAGTAAAGTTGATTTCAAGATATTTCGTTGACCAGCCACTTGCATTCAGAGAACTACGAGGGTTGCTATTTATGTATTGAGAATAGAAAGAACAAACAAATGAATTTTATCAAAAATATATTTATTGCTTTTCAAAATATTCGCATTTAAGCTTTATAGACTTTTGCATGCGATTGAACCACCCTTCAAAGCACTTTGTCCAGTCAAAAAATGATGGCTCTAAAACATGGTTTTTGAAGGCCTCAACCGCTTCTTCGGGCGATGAAAATCGTTGTCCACGCACTTTATCTTTAATTTGTGGGAACAAGAAGAAGTCATTAGGTGCAAAGTCGGGGCTATAAGGCGGATGACCCATCAATTCGATCTTTTGTGTGTCCAAATACTCGCTTGTTTCACTTGATGTGTGTGAGCTCGCATTGTCGTGATGCAAAATGATTCGTCGTTTTGGATTGGTTTCTCTCAATTTACCGAAAACATCTGGCAAGCAAATGGTCGTGTACCACGCTGAATTGACGGTCTTTTAATTTTCGAGAACCACAGTTGTCACATGACCGGTTGTCGTGAAGAAACGCCACCATTTGCTTCTTAACACTTAGAGAACGAGTAACTTTTGTTGACTTTCTTCACATTGAAACACCCAAACTGCCGATTGGCCTTTTCTTTCTGGCTCATATACATATATCCACTACTCGTCACCTGTGCCGATGCTGTATACGGCTTTGGATACACCACAGTTGTATTTTTTAATCATTTTACGGCACCAATCGACACGAGCCTTTTTTTGAGTATAATAGTGCCTCCTTGATAGAGGCGGATCTTTAATTTTAATGTAATATTTGGTATTTAGGTGACTTACGCGATCTCTAGTGGATTACACACTTTGGTTAATCAAGACTACTTACCAGGTTAAGTCTTCGTCTTCTCAAGTGTCAGTGGCAGCTCGGACAAGCGCTGGAGGCACGAATTTAATTATATGGTTTACACTAACACGGCACAATCACGTTTATGTAACTAGAGAAGTGAACGACCAAATGTTGGGTTTTTTTTCCATATATTGAGAACGATTTTACAAATTAACTAAAACTTCAATCAACGACAAAACTAAACAATTTCGCATACCTATAACCTTTTTACGTTACACAAATAATCTTACTACATTTGATTGAGTGAATTTACCAGTGGGAGTTATTGTACGCGACGCAGATAGCTTCCGAACACCCAAATATTCGTGCAAAATCTTGTGTATGCTGGTCATACTAATGCTTAAACATGCCTCGATTTCACGGTATGTCACATGACGATCTTCTTCAATTTCTTTTCTCGTAGCATCGATGTCTTCCGGCAAAACGACCGATTTTGGACGACTTTCTTTAACTTCGTCCGTGAGCGAACTACGGCCACGTTTGAATTCAGTCTACCAGCGATATACGCTTTGGCTTTGGATGGTGCTTCATGGCCAAAAGTTGAATTAAGTTGATTGATACACTGTTCTTGAGTTACACCACGTCGAAAGTCATAATAAATCACAGCTCGAAAAAGTTTGCGAGTTAATTCCATTTTTTGGCCGAGATGAGATTTTCAACTTACTGTAAACAACACAAATAGTACTCGCACGTCAAAACGTTCTCGCTAGGTATACTGTCAAAAATGTCAAACTTTAAGATGGCAATGACAAATTCCACCTAGCAAAATTGGTGTTGCCAGTTCTCAATACATAAATAGCAACCCTCGTATTAGTAAATCCCTCGGTAGGTGGTCGTTAATCCAAGCAAGTTAGTACAGGATGGTATTTAAACCCCTAATAATTGTATTGCTCGAAGCGCTTGAGCTCAGTAGTCACTAAATTCCTGGCAGATATTCAAGTACGACCCTGTTGTTCTTTACTTTAAAATGAAGAATTTACAAGAGTAACTGATAGTACTCTCCAAGCAGATGGTAAGTCTACGAAATATCTTGAAATTAACTTTTAATTTAAGACCTAGCCAAATCCCTAGAAGGTATTTTGAATATGACTTCATTCATAACTATTTTGGATTATTAACGAACTTTCGGCTTTTTACAAACCTTACAATATCACTTTGTGTTTGAAGAATTTATTACGTGGTTACAATCCCAAACGAAAATATTTTTATATGAAGAAAACCCCGAAAATCCTCTGTCTCCATTCAACTTGCCCATATTTTATACAAATTACAACAATAAACTAATAGTTTGTTCGTTGTGTCGAGGGGACAATTTATAAGTTCCGGCAAAATTCCAACATGTATTTAGAACTTTAAAACTAAGTTCAAATATAATTGTTATATTTCCCAAGAAGATCTATTGAATTTAGAAAGACTTATTTCTGTCAGGACAACTATTGAATTTGTAAATTTGAAATAATCTAATTACTTTTTCTCCAATTGGTAGCGTCACTAATTAATACATTTTTAATCATAAAATAAGAATGTAAAAATATTACAATTTTGCTTTATAACGAGGGGCTGTTAAATATGATAAAATGTGTCATTTATCTATAAGCAAAAATGAATATATTCTACATTTGAGTACGCCACTGGTCTACAGGTATAGTTAAACAATATAACTGTTCTTGAAAACAGGTAACATGAAGGCTACCGTTCTTAGGAAAGATTTTTATATCTACTTTATTTTTATTTTATCTCTGCGAGTTATCGTTGTGTTACTAAAAAAAACGCAGTTGTTTTATTTAATAAAACATAGTGACATTAAATGGTTATTACTTATAGAACGTTAATTAATATGTTAAATGAGGTTTGAAAAAAATAATTTTAAATTACCTGTGATATTATTAAACAGTGCTAGTTGATATTTTCAAAAATGACTGAAAAACAATTATTTCCTTTGTTAATTTATTCGGCTGTGTTCGTATTTTATATTTATACATTAAAATGTTTTCACGACAATGATGAATATGTTAAGAAAAACTATAATCCGGCCAAAACACCAAAAAGTTTTATGATTATGGGAAAATATCAAAAATTCTATTTTACTCTCTGGACCTTTGTAAGTATTGCACACTAAGAAAAATAAACATGTTATTTACAATGTTTTTGAAAGTATGAATTTTTTTTAAATATTCGCTGCTTCTTTAGTGGCGACAATTTTTTGAATAAATTTGTTGCATATTTCTTAAAATACCCCGTTCCCTCTGATGGATACATTTATTGTAAATTTTATATACAATTTCATTATTTTATTATATACGGGGAGGCCCAACAAAAACTTGGCATATAGGTTTTGGGCAATATTATCGTAGGAAAAGAAAAACACTTTTATTTCCAGAGGGACATTTTTTTACGCTACTCGCAACATCGTCACTTCAACCCTAGATCAGTCGGGGTGAACAACCCCCAGAATTTAAATAGAGAATAGAGGTCGAGTCACATATCATTTGAAAGTCCGTTGAATTCTCTAAACAACGATATGAAGTTTTTTAAATTTGGATAAATTTGTTCTAATCGTACATGGTTAGACTCACTTTATGACGTGTTTCTGTTTTAATTCAAGTATTTTCTAATTTAATAGAAACGAAACTAATTGTCTCTAATTTGAATAAAAATCGTGGATTGATTTCGAGTTTCCTTTGGTCATTCCAAGTTAGCACATTCGAGCCCATTGGAGAACCTTCTTTACCAAAAAAATAATACTTGATGGTTTTAATAGTTTATTTAAGGCAAAAAAGTTTAGATACACACATACAAAATAGAATATTAATAATTTAAATTATGTGCTATTCATCTAAGGTAAAGTTTCTACAATACTTTGTCTTGTTTGTGCATATTTTTCTATTTCCATTTATTAACTGAAGTTATTATTTACGTTTAACCTAATTATTGTAACTAATAAAACAAAAATGTCGCGATATTTTATAGAAAAGAATATTTAGGTGTATTTTTGCTTTTAAAAAAGCATAAATTGATAAATTAATGTAAAAATGCAAACTTATTTTTATTTATTTATTATGCAATCGCCATTGTTCGCTTCTTCCGTCTAAAATTCAAAATGTTCTTAATTAATTCACGACACTGTTCAATTAACACTTTACGACCAACTTTGCATTCTATACTAATAATATCAGTTAAACAACTTACAACCCCCGTAAACACATTTTTTTTAAATTGTACAATTATATTGAATTTCACGATTACTCTAAAGAAACAAACACACAATTATGATTTCACGGGAACTCGTTTTTAAATCTTCTGGTATTTTTTAACAAGCCTGATGTTCCTTATTTTGGTCACGATAATAACATGAATAAGAATTGTACGTCGTATTTCCTCCATTTTTTACACAAATAAGAAAGTCACGCCGTTTCATGTTTTAAAAGAAAATGTGAGTGTTTGTTCACCTGTAATATTGCATGATTTATATAATATCTTAAACCATCCTTCAGGTGAATTAACGTAACTTCACAACCAACCTGTATGTTTTTTTAAATATTTTTTGATAGAGCTGTTGAAAACGATTCAAGGACAACATCTTGTATTGATTAATATGCAGAAATTTACAAAAACATTTTTATTATTATATTAGATATTCCCATACACATTATAAAACGAGAAAACCCGTATTTATTAAAATCTACAGCACTATATGTTAAGGTATTTCTAAATTAAACAATAGGTATACTGTAACCTACCTACCCCTGGGTACTAGTTAATTTGAAAAAAACAAAGAAGTCGCACCAAATTCGTAGTGTCTTTATGGTGGTACAATTTAAAGGCAAATGTTTCCTGTGTCCCATTCAACGAGCAGGACACAAGCGAAAATCCCAATGTTTTTTTAAGTTTAAAACTGAACTGCCTTGAGCTCTTTTTTTTTAACATTATTACATGAGCCCATGAACCGTGTCGCCAGACTCATTAATTATCTAATATTAAAATTCGTGTCATTTTTTTAGTTATGATTGTTATGCCTGGAATAGTATTTTGTATGAAACTAAAATTAATTTTTATAGTTATGATGTCTGGGAGTACATGTAATGTTTAAAAATCGAGATTGTTTTATAAACATCTAAAAGAATACTGAAATTCGTCGGAATAATTCTTCCTAAGAGCAATGGATTTGAATGTAAAATGATTTAATTTTTCTTTATAAAATGGAAATTTTAGAAAATTATGAAGCTACCTAGGTCAGGTTGGTCACAATACATTAAAAAAATTGATAATCTGTTTGAAGGCTCTTCTCTTGTATTACACTTGTTACGGCACTGCCTAATTTTTATAATTTACAGATTCACTAAACGTAGTTGAAGTATAGTTGTAGTCAGCACATATTATCGTAATGATTGTCAAGTACACTCACACAAGTATAGATAAGTTAACTTTTAAGTACTAATATACACTTTTTCATTACTATACATTATTTGCCAAAAACGAATATATATTTGCCAAAAACGAATATATATTTGCTAAAAAATGAGTATAAAAAATATTGTTCCATTATGTTTGTATTTGACAATTCTTACAGTATACGTTTATTCATCGATAATGAGGTCGACCATGAAAATTCAAAGTGGAAAATATACACATGTTAGCCATTTTCGAAAGTATAAAAATTATTACTTTACGCGTTGGACATTTGTAAGTATGTGAAAATATTAGTTTAATTTTATTATACACAAAATTCAGATATTTATTTCTGTTGCATAGTACACGCCGGGTTTTTCTAAAATAAATGCAATAAACTCATATATATGTAGGTTTTGTTCGGTTTGGATAATCTTTGTATGTATTAAGATTTTAATTATGTGGAATAAATTGAACTTCATTTAACATCAAGTAGAAAAATATGTCTCTTTACTTGCAACTAGCTATTAACATAATTTATTTGATTTAATATTTATTTATTGATAGTTATTGAAAACAATAATCATGTTCTAGGTACCTAATTTATGATAAGTGCGTAATGTTATATTACTATTATACATAATTGACTATATAGACACAATTCTTCACTCAACTCTACTATTATAAATATAAAATTCTTACATAAAAATAGTTCCCACTAAATAGTTAGTTCGCTTTTTTTGCTTACTAAAAATGGCCTTTAAAGAATTGGTGCCACTATTGTTCTATTTATCATTTCTAATATATTATATAAATTCTTCAAAATATTTAATAGAAAGCGGCGAATTATTTAAGAAAACGGTTTCACATATATCTCAAGAATTGAGATCTATGGCAAAATACGAAAAATATTTCTTTACACTTTGGACTTACGTAAGTATATCAACTCCAAATAATTTACAAAATTATGAAGGTAAAAGCCTTATTATATTAAATAGACCTTTATTTATTTCCTGTTAAAATCGCGAAAAAGGCGTCGCAATGCTCACAACCCATTCTCGAAAAAAGTATCTACATCTCCTTGTAACAACATTTTTGTTGTATTTATTATCGCATCCTTGATTCAGCGAAAGACAAACACCCTTATTTAACCATTTAATAACATTTTATTATTAAAAACCTAATTATTATTTTTTGTTTTCAGCTTCTGCAGATAATCTTCGTTACTGTAGCCGTATTTGATGAATTAACAAAACTCTTAGGCCTGCCATCCGCTGTGAAGAATATTTTCGGCAAGACCAGGGCTTTTATTTTCAATGCTTTGCTGTTCCCTTGCACCATCACTGTCATAGTGACCTTCTGGACAATTTGGCACATCGACAGGGAGTTGATCTTCCCCAAAGCAATCGATGAATTTTTCCCATCCTGGTTGAACCATGTGTTGCACACATTCATCGGAATTCCTATTTTCTTAGAAGTGTTGCTGCCCAAGCGTGATCATTTTATAAAATTCAAAACTGCTGCCATCGCCCTTTTATTGTATTGCGTTGTCTATCAAACCTTGTAAGTATCTTTTTCTTCACATTAAGTGTATGTATTGTAAATTAACTAAATGCAGTTTTTGTCCACAATGGAGATCTTTCTAAGTCCATATTCTTCTGGACTGCCTGAACCCTGAAGGATTTTGTACAGGTTTTCTTCTGGAGAAATAGGCTAGAAAAATGTCTTACAAGTTTTTTCGGCAAATAGTGCTGGCATGCTTGAAATTCTTCAAGTAAAAAAGCAAATTGAGGTTCTGGATCCAAGAAGAGTTAACTGGGAACAAAGTGCGGTCCTCTTTTGAGAGTATGACCCCTTGAGGTACACAGATGGCTTCTGATCTCCTGATGAGTTAAGAGCCTGAAGGTACTGCAAAAAAACTGGTATCAAAATATCAGTATACTTTGTCTCTTTTGCTACAATATTTCAGGGAGTTTAACTACTGACGCAAACTAATATATTTATACAGATTTAACCACCAAACGAGTATTAACAGGTCAGTGGTAAAAAAAATGCATAGACGCAGAAAACTCTAAACTTGGATTTAAGCTAATTTCAGATTAAAAGAAAAAAGCATGAAGGATGTAAAAGAATTGACAAGTAATAGAAATAATAAAATGGTTTGCAGTGGTCAAAGAAGGTCGAGAAACTTGTATTATTAGATTTAACGTCCTTTTGATACTACAATACGAAATCATAATATTGCTATTAATGCGATGCTAATAGTTTTTTACCTTAACATAAAGCATTTCTAACTTGAGACACATTAATTTAGAAGTAAACAAAATATAACTTTTATCTTTCATTTTTTGTTTTTTTTTTAGATACTTTTCAATCTACTTCAAAGACGGAGTATGGCTCTATCCAGTATACAAAGTTCTGGATTGGCCGCAAAGGTTCATTTTCAACGTTGTTCAAGTGGCCTTGATTTTAGCTTTCCAATACATAGGTTTAGCCATTCAAAACAGCAAAAAGACAAATCTTGGAAAGAAGAAAGTCAAGTGATTTGCCTTAAATTACAAATTAGAATTTTTAACATTAGTAAAAATAAATACCAGTGTTTTTTTCATATTTTAGTAGTTTGATTGATGCAAAACCATCAGTATTGGAGAACTCTACTTCGTTTGTTTGCATTAAATCAAACAAAATTGTACTTATTATACCACTTTGTTTTAGCCCTATTCTATTTGTGGACTTATCAGATATACCTTGTTCCTTAGTTTGAATTATAATACGGATTTTATGTACCTTATCAACTGCTAATCTACGTTTCTTTTCATAACGATTTTCATAAATCCTGTCTTTTATCTTTCATAAACCTTTCTTCAGATCGTCAAAGCATATGTATATGTACTTTTCTTCCTGTTCCTAATGCATTTTTGATTATTTTTCTCAGGATAAATATTTGATCTTGTATTCGTTGCTAATTCCAGGTTGAGACTATACCATTTTTATTTGATATTTTAGTTTTTATTGTACTATCCTTATATACACTTTTCCTACATAGCTAGTCAGTAAAGTTACAACATACTTTACTTTTTTAAATTAGATCACATCTACAACCTGTTAAGTTTACTTTTTCTTTGCTATCAGGTTTAGTATGTCTATTCATTATTATCTTTTGTTTTTTCAGAAGATATATCATTTCACCTATGATATTGTCCTTTTCTGGTACCTTTTTTATTTTCGTTTTCGATATTGCACTTTATTCTAATTATTTTATTGCTATATATGTATTTCTTCTTGCGATAAACGACATTCTGTTTGCTTTTCATTTTTATGTACATTTCTTCACCTTCTAAAAAATCTTTGATATATTCTGTCTCATCCTCGCAGAGTTTGTCTTATTACATATATTCCCTTGGTTATGTTAGATTTGTTAGGAAAGTGTCTTTTAGTTTTTTAATTTGCTTAACCTTGTTTTAGTTTTCTCCAGGGGTTTCCCTTATCATATTTCTGAAATATAATAATACTCTTCCTATAATTCATCCCACAGAAATAAGGACCTGAGTTGGAACGCCTGGGCAATTAGTATTTAAGATGGTATTTGATTTATTGAGCGAAGAAAAACCTAAAAACGTCACCTACCTTCATCGTTTTTATGATAAACGAAATATAAATTATTAGAAAAAATCAATTTAGTACTTAAATATATTAAATTAAAAATTGGACATTTTTATAGTTTAGTCCTGGTTATAATTCCTTATACAGAAAAGTATAACAATAAAAGTGATAAAAAAGTTGTAATTAATAATTTGCAGAGTTATAACCACTCCACCTCAGCTATACAAAATTCTACCCTCTTAAAATTTTCTTCTCTTAAGAATATCTGGTTTCCAATTGATAGGATGTGTCTCCTCTGTTGCGGATTCGTCCTCCTTGTATATTTTAATTGTTTTATCTGCTTCTGTGGTAATCAACCTTGATCCAGAATTATCAAAGGTCATTGAAAAAATAACAGCTTCATTGTCCATGGATCCAGGTTGAACAGGTGCTTGTAACCTTTGGAAATTATAACCAGTTCTCCAGTCCCAGAAGTGAAGAGTGCCATTGTCTCCTCCTGAAACTAGCACTCCCTCAGGATTGACAGTTAAACAATTAATTATTGCGTTATGGCCTGAGAGGTTCTGGATAAATTTCCCGTCTGGACACTTCCATTGTTTAATGTTGTCTGGGGAACCAGAAGCGAACATATTTCTGAAAAGAAATCACCAAATCAGAAGAGTATTGTCAAATATTAAATTAGTAAAAAATATATTTTAAATAATAAAAATGAATGATTTACTGTTATATCATCATACTTACAATGTTGGGTGAAATACGACGTCTCTAACGCTCTTTTTGTGGTTTGTTAAAGTACAAATTGTTTTTCCTGCTGCTAAATCCCATAATCTTATGGTAGAGTCATGGGAACCAGTAATTACCTAAAAGTATAAAAATTATCAATCTTGAAATAGAAGATTTAATAATAACAAACGAAACAGATCAATTAATGTATTTATATGTTTACCTGTGGTTCTGAAGATTGTGATATAACAGTAGACACTGTATGTGTATGTCCTGTCAAAGTATGAATATTAGCCTTGGTCCTCATATCCCAAACGCGCGCTGTAGAATCTCTACCAGCGGTAAGTAAAACATCAATGGTAGGATGAAGTGATAATGAATATACAGCAGACAAATGACCATGGTAATGCCTTACAACCTAAGAAAATAATAATCAGTTTTATGTTAAATAACACTCACATG
This sequence comes from Hermaeophaga mercurialis, assembly GCA_951812935.1. NCBI lineage: Eukaryota > Metazoa > Arthropoda > Insecta > Coleoptera > Chrysomelidae > Hermaeophaga > Hermaeophaga mercurialis. The sequence continues at coordinate 36,431,281 of OX638358.1, forward strand.
TAACATCACATTTATAAAGTACATATAAACGTTAAGCAAAATGGCATCAAAAAAGTGTTTAACAAAACAATTTTATTAAATTAACCAATTCGGTTATTACCATGCAACATCACAATACTCTTTTAAATTATAAGATTCAAACTTTATCAAAATTGCTTTCCTAATAAAGGACATCCTGCTTTTTATTTGTTTAATTTCAAATGGTAATTTATTAAAAAGGTAAGCAATTTCAAATGTGATACCATTACACATATATTTAACACAATCATTTTAAGGTAATTCAATAGACTGCTGAGATTTTTTAGTACATTACGAACAAACTTACTTTATTATATTCAAGATCCCAACATTTTACTTGCCTATCTTCTCCACAACTGAATAAATAAGGATGTCTAGGACTTATAGCTAAACCTCTAACTGTACTAACGTGCCCAGTGAGAGAAACTTTTAATTGTCCCGATGCTAAATCCCAGATCTTGATTATCCTATCTGCAGCTCCTGTAGCAAACCACTGAAAAACAAAAACAAAGAGTGAAGATTCATTTTAGAAAAATCTACCTTATTTTAAAACATATCCATTATAGCTTATAAAATCATTAAACTTGATATTGATATGATTACATTATTGAATAATATAGAAGCAAAATGAATAGTAGTAGTAAGTCTACCTCATTGCCAGGTTCAACAGCTACACATCTAACCCAACCTAAATGCCCCGCAATCACCCTGTATAATTTCCAAGGAGGGTGCCATTTGGGTTTAGGCATTGAAGGTACTTTCTTTATAATAGTGGCCAGTTGATTTGTATTAGTATTTTGCTGGTTTCTTGTCATCAAACTCGTATCTGTATAAGGAATTATAGCATTGTCACTTGAAGAGGCTGCATCAGATGTAGTGGTGCCGGGCGGAGGGGGATTTGGACCTGCCTCTGCTTCTCTGAGATGTTTCATAGCTTGCATTTTTTTGACATCATCGAAAACCATACCATAGGAGTCTCTGGCTTTTACTAGCTTCCTCATTTTTTCTCTAAAATTATAGATATTATTAAAAATAGGAAATGGCAGATATTTATTTAACAAATAAAACTTACGCTGTGTCATCTACTGGTGGTAGAATTCCTTGATTTGATAAAAACATATCATGTGATCTTTTTAGAGATCTGAACACTAATGTGTGAACTGAATGTCGTTGTACTTCTTCAATCATCTTTAAGCCGGGCGAAAAGTTTTTTAAATTAATAATTCATAAGTTATAGCTAAAACAGTTTTATAATGTTTACTATCACATAACCACACTTTTTAATGTCAATGCTACGTTTGGGACAGTATCAAAAAATGCTAAAATCGTCTTCTTATCTTTAGTTTTTGGTCTCCACCAATTAGGACGTTACCAATCCAATAAAAGGATTTTTATGTCACATGACAGATTTTAACCAATAAAAATAAAGATTATTTTAAAATAAAATAAAAGCATAATTACAAGGTGGATTTTATTCATATTTTTGTTATAACATGTTCTAAAAAAGTATAATGTATTTGAAAAACAGGGGAGCTTAGTTTAGTTTTTTATTGTTTTGTGGTTTATTAATATATTGACAAAGGCAAATAAATAAGTATTTTATTTGTGTAAATTTCTCATTGGTATAGTTTTATTTTGAACTTTTATGTATTAATCAATAAATTTTTTCATTGCGCATGTGTTCTGCGCTTAGACATAATTTTGGTTATGCATAATAAATTTCATGCGTGTATATTTGGTTGACTAATTTTGTGATTTAGAATCGATTGCTTTATTTTTGTTAATTTCTTTGGCAAATTATGGAAAAAAATAAATGTGGGATGTTACTTGGGTTTGAGGACGAACCTATCACAGAAAAACATAAAGTGCAAATCAATTTCACTGTAAATAAAATAGGTGGAAAACCTGTAAGTATGCAAAACAAAACAGTCAAGATTAGATAAAATAATTTATCGTATCAATTTATTCAGATATTGTTTTAATGTTTACAAATCGATTTATCAATTTTTAAAAATCCCGATAACTCTTCTAGTATATTGTTTTAGTAAAAAAAAACATTTTGGAGGAGCTGGGATTTGAACCCAGGACTTTCTGCATGCGAAGCAGACACTCTACCACTGAGTTACACCCCCTATGTGTATTATTTTTAGAAGTTCGCTTTTATCATTTGTACCATCTGAAATTTTAATATTTTTTAGGATTACCCTCCAAATGTTAAACTAGATCCTCCAATTTGCAATTTGTGCCAGCTTCCAAGACCTTTGGTAATCCAAATATATGCACCATTAGAAAATTCGATCTTTCATCGCACTCTTTATTTGTTTGCCTGTATAAACCCAAATTGCTGGAACGTCAATGAAAGGTAATTAATACATTAATATAGGGTGTCCAAATTTTACTCTCCGATTTAAAATGAACCATATTTATATATATCGAAATTAATAGTTTTTCTGTAGTGACTGTCTAAATACTGGGATTAGTTGTGGCTTGATTAATATGGAACAATTTTCCAAGGAAAAACTCATATTTATTGTGAAAACTGACTAGCAAAGTGAAGAATGACTTGCTGAAACTGTAAGAAGATATTTTACACATTTCAGAAGAAATTTTACATCATTCATTAAAATTATTAGAAATTTTGTGAAGAAATTTGGTCAATCTGTGTCAGTAGAAGTCTACAGATAACATGTTTGCAAACTTCATTTAAAAGCTCATAAGATTAGTCTCAAGAATTAAAATCAATTAGATCTTAGAAAGAAAGCAAGAAAACTACGAAAAAGTGTTATGGAAATGAGAGTAACTGATTTAGATAAATTTGGGGTCTCTGAACAAAAAAATAAGAAAGACATTTTTAGTTTAGCTCTAATTTGGGATTTACAACCATGAGCTGACCCTAAAATTTATTTATTTTTCATTGTAGTTTAAGGTAAATTTACCTTAAAACCGATTATGCAGTTTTTCAAAATAACTAATAAGAAAAAGTGGCTGTTTTTGAGTGAGAGGCATTATTGGTCTTTATTACTTCCAAAATTAAGCTGTAAGTGGAGCTTGATAGAAGACAACCATAACAGATTATTTCTAGATTGAATTGGAAGATGTGGGAATCCAGAATATGTGGACGATACTACTCGCCATCTAACGAATGCAAGCCTGATCTTTTAAAAAACATATTTGGCAATCTAATAGTTTCTCCAAAGAGCTGACGTTATATGGCGGCTCAGATCATGCGACCTCACATCACTGGATTATTTTCTGTAAGGCTTTTTGAAGGAAAGAGTTTATGCTGAACCAAATTGCTTAGAGTTAACATTACTCAAGCAATTGGACAGAATGTCTGAAAATGTTATCAAAAATTTTAGGAAAAAAATATCATGCTAAAGAAGCAATAAAATAATAAAATTTTAACATTGGAAGTGTTTTATTAAATCAAGATCAAATTTAGATATTCTTTATATTTATATTTAATTGGAAATCAGTTTGATTCTACATTGTAATATATTAGCTTAATATTAAATTAGTTATTTAAAAATGTTTGTAATTTTGCCTCATAGGGTGCCCTAGGCCAAAACTTGGTAACAAATAACATAGGTATTTTTTTCATTATTGCTGATTCTCTTTTATATCCCAACATAATTTTACTTTCAGTTGGTTATGTATAAGAATCCAATCCCAAGAAAAAATATTGGATACATTTGAAGAAACCACTGTTAGTGTTCCAAAAACTTCTGCGACAGATTGGTGTGAAGATGCAGATGATTGGGATGAAGATAATAACGCAAATTTTAACGAAGAAAATGGAAATGTAATCAATAATATTGATAAAGTTTCAGATGAAGAAGAAAGTTGTTCTTTAGAGGATTCTCTTAGGTCTGGTTTCGGAAATTTGGCTGTAGATGATAGGAATGCTAATAAAGGAGCACAAGGTAAAGACTCGTATTAGGTAGATTAAATCCAAGCCCACTGATATTGTTTTTATACTATGTTGTAAAACTTAGAAGTGATAGAAACGTGCAGTTTCACTGAAAAGTTTTATTCCAGCTATAACAAAATAAGTTGTGTAAGGCTTTCGCTGCCCATTGTCAATTTCTGTAGAAGCAGTTGTAACAGTGACTTAAGATGAGTAGCAATTTATTTTATTAACAATGCTTCAAGAGTCAAATTGTTGAATCAACGACGGCTTAATAGACCCAAAAACACCAAAGAAATATCATAAAGTAGTGTGTCACTTACTCAAGGTTATCAAAAAATTCCCCATTTTGACTTTTCTATAAAATGTATCTTTTTTCAAATCGAATATCCTATAAATATTTTTACTTCTCAGGGGAATTCTGCTGTTTTTAAAAATGCGTGGCTTATAAATATTCTCTCAGAAAATATAAATATTATTCAACTTAACCTTTTTTATATTTTTGGGGGTTTTTCATATATGAGGTTCTAATAAAAGTGTTTCATTTAAATTTAAAAATTTTAATGAACAATAATAAAGATCACATTATTTTTTAACATAATTATCACTTATATTAGTACGTAACTAAAACATTGGTAACAAAATTCAGGAACAAAGAATAATAATTACAATTTTAAATGTAATATAGCACAAAATACACAAAATTGTAAATAATAAATATTGCCTTAATTTAAAACTAAATAAAACACAAACATCTAAGTGAAATACCTCAAGAATACAAAAATATTAACTTTGAAACTTATGTGTAATTAAAAGAGTAATGATAATTATAATACAGGAAAATATACTACATACTTGAGGAAACTAATGGGTACATTAAAAATAAAAAGTTTAGCATATACCTAGGTGAAAACGGTTGAATGATCCCAATACTATTTTTATATAATGAAGATTTAGTCACCAAGTACTAACTATCTCTTGCTCCATAAAATGGACAATATTCATAAATTAATTTCTTTTTTCATTAAACCTAAGCAACCAATGCGAGACATTTTCATAAGTAACAAAAGTAATCATTGTAGCTGGTGTAACTCTAACCAAGTTAGTCCCCAAGCCTTTATAAAAACCCCTCCACCCTTCATAACGCCAGGTTTGCTTTATACAATCCCCCATCCCATTGTAAGTGTAATGTTGGTTTTGCAGTCTAGCTCTCAGCACTTGATAAGGATAAGTGGTAGCTGCTGCAATAAATTTAGAAATAGCTGCAAAGCTTAAATATTCTGTGGTACCTAATTTGGTATTCGAAGGCAGCGAATAATAATCACAGTATTTGTTTTTCATCTCTTCATATACCATGAACTGGACTGCACCATGTGATACTCCAAAAATTCCAGGTAGGAGACCTTTGTAATAACCTCTAATTCCATCTGCTTGGTAAATTTTTACTAAACAATCTATCATCCCGTTATACTTTCTTTTGCCCTCGTACTGTAGACACAGTCTAGTTTTAACAACCCATAAGGGATTAGTTATAAATAATGTGATTAATCCTGCTTGAGAAGCTAATAAGAGATGAGTGCCTGGTCCTAAAGTTGTATTAGCATTACCTTTTTTCGACCAATTTTTCAAAGAATTATAAAACATAAAATATAGACCCCATGAAGCTCCAGCGCCCCACACGTTAGGGGTCACCCCTTGATATAATCCTCTAAATCCTTCCCTTCTATATATTGTCAAAAATGCGTTGGTTATTCCTTTGTATTGTGGGGTGGATTGTAATCTTCCATCGTTCACTGCGAATCTTATTTTAATAACATCCAAAGGATGCAGAAGAAGTGTTGAACATACCCCCCCTGATATGCCTGCTATTAAATGTTCCACCTTAACTTGACTGAATAAACTAACTTGTTGTGATAGGGGTTCATGTTGTTTAGCAATTGATGTCATTTTCGTTGTATCACATGTTTCATTTAATTAAAAAATGTTTTGGTAAGTTAGTAAAATTTTTGGTTAGCAAGGTTGAATTTTGAGGTTAGAAAGCTCATCAATGACAAAGTTCATATTGGATCAATACAGCGACATTTCTACGTTTCAACTATATTACGAGAAACTTAGATGTAGTCCTCGGTAGTATAGTGGTTAGTATCCCCGCCTGTCACGCGGGAGACCGGGGTTCGATTCCCCGCCGGGGAGGCTTTTTTTATTTTTTTTAAACTCTCAATGATTAAAAATAATGAATTTAGACTAAGATTCACCAACCTTTTTTTAAAAATCGATACTAACAGGCAGAATCTTTATGAATAGTTTAATTATATAAATATTAAAAAAGAAATTACTAAATATTTATCGCTTAGAGATTTTAAAATATTGGTTAAATAGTTTTTGGGCATATTCGTATTATCGTAGATTAATATAATTATGTACTATTATGTTAATATTTTCTTTTTTATTAATATTACTAAAATTGATTGATTGTATTAATATTAATAAAATGCTATCGCTTCTATTTTTAATATTTATTATTAGAAAATTTAAAAATATCGAATTTTACTTCGAAACACTTTAAATTCTCGTCTTTTGCTTCAAAATCTCGATTTTTCGAAGTTTTCAATAAATCTCAATTTTGAATCAGAATTATTAAAATCTCGCATTTTTGAAGATCTCGTTTTTGGAGTCGTTATTTTTAATGATTTTAAATTAGACATTTTAAAACACTAGCGGTTTTCTTCAAAATCTTAATTTTTTTATTGAATCTCGATTTAAAGTAGAAATCTTAAAATTCTAATTTTTAGCAAAATCTTAATTTTTCTTATAAAGGTTTAGATTTTTTATGAAAATCGTCGATTATTAAAAAATGACAGTCCTTTACTAAAATCATAAGTTATTTAAAATATCCCAATTTTTCACAATTTCTATTTTTTTTATAAAGATCTAGTTTTTCCAAAATCCATTATCGAAACTCTAATTTTATACTAAAATCCCAGATTTTTATTAAAACAACAATTTGTTTCGAAAATCTCAATTTTTACTAATACCAAAATTGTTTATAAATATCCCAGTTTTTGAAAAATACCTGTTTACTGAATTGACAATTTTTTGTAAAATCTTTATTTTTTTTATAAAGATACAGTTATTTATTAAAATCACTAATTATTAAAAAAATCCCAGTTTTCACAAAAATTCCAGTTTTTTATTGAAAACAGAAATTATTACAAAAACTCTTTTTTGACAAAAATTTACGTTACTTCTAAAACAAGGCTAATAAAAAAAATTTATTTATAGAGAAGCAGTTTTCGAAAATTATTACAAAAATCTAAGGTTTCAAATAAAATCACAATTTTTTACAAAAATTCCTGTTTTTAATAAAATTACAATCTCTAATCATTAATTGTTAAAAAATCCCGTTTTTAGTTTAAATCTCAACTTTAAAGTAATTTTATTTTATTTTAATGAAAAACACCAGATAGTTTTGTTAAAGCCATTAATAAAAAACAAAATAATTAAATCAAATTAAAATCAAAGAAGGATTCAAAGAAAATTTTTTGGTCATCTGTTTTATGCATCACTAATAAATAAAATTCACACAGAAAAAGCATTAAGTTATCCTCTGGCTCACATTCCTTTTTCGCTTTGTCATACCAATGGAATAATTTACAAGACAACAAAATCTGTGATTCTTAGCTAATTACCCGAACATCAAGCTGAAATCGTAGATCATCTAGAAGTAGACATTCACATAGTTGATGGATTTTATTTATTACTTACATTAAAGAACATTCTAAACAGTTATGGTGAAATCTAAAAATATATATTTAAACATTTTACGTATAATAGAAATTATCTTACGTATTGGGTTGTTTTTCTTTCAGTAAATGTATGAAGAAAAATTAAATATTACTACGTAACTCTGTTAATGGAAATTAAAGCGGCTGAGTGAACCAATAATTATTTATTTATTTATGAATAAAAACAAGTCTTGCAAAGTATTAGGGCAGTTTACATATTTAAATAATTAATACATTTAATCGCAGCGGTAGGAACTATCAACTTCTCGATCATCCGAGAACCCAAACTTGACTTTCAAACTCTTTATTTTCCCAACTAAGAAGACCCCAATGTCTATTCATTTTGATGACTAACAAAAATGTTTATTTGTTATCCGATCGCGATCTTGCCCGAAAACTCTGGCTCACAACTTAAATAATTAATTAAAAATTGAATTGCCATACTAATACCTTGACTCCGTTCTGATCCTTTATAACTTCCTCATTAAGTGAACTACTTTATATATATATGTATATACATTTTAGGGGGCGCAGTTGGCCGGTTGCACTCACCTCTAGCAACAGCCGAAATCGAAGGGAATGAAGGCGAAGTAATCAGTATCGACTCTCCTACATTTCCACAACATGACATAGCATCCATGCTTCAAGAAGCCGCACCTCTTCCTCAGGAGATCTGTCAATCACCATCGCGAAGGGCTTCCTTAATTCAGTTTTCGCCATATTTCATGTCCGTCTGGGAAGAGTCTAATGATAAACAATCAGCAAACATTAGCGACATACACGTTAAGGATTTGTTGCAGGAATATCAACAGAAAAATGACGATAACGTGCTTATGAGTGGAGGTCCAGAAGGGGGAGGCGCTGAAGGTGCGGAGGGATATGAGAAAAGCAATCCTGCCCATGGAGATAAGATGTTTCATCATTTTTTGTCTAAAATACAGAGCAATGCCGGACAAATTTTGAGGTAAACTAATTTTATAATTTCTTTTTTCCATATCCATAATAAGAAAAGTATTATAATAATATTGTTGATGTTGTTTTAAGGTATGGTCGAGAATCTTTACCTCTGCTTATTTACCCTCTTCAAGAAGCACCGAAGAAATGCCAATATTGCCAAGGTGATATAGTGTTTGAATTTCAACTTGTTCCAACAATAATATCCAAGTTGAGATTGGTCACTGATCCTAAACAAGTATCTAGACTTGAATTTGGTACTGTCCTGATTTACACTTGCCGAAAAAGTTGTTGGGCTTCCGACGCCACTGCACGAGTAGAAACTGTGATCTTACAAAGTGAACTTTATTAGATTTAAGCCGTGTTTCCAAATACTACAAGGTGTGTTTCCTCTTTGGCGTGCTAATTTCAGAGAGCTCATTATATTTAAGCTAAGAACAGCAAAATTAGCACTATAAGTAACATCAAAAATATTGTATTTAAGAGGACACCCTGTAGATTTTGGACTATAAAATCTGTACTTTCTATTTAATGATTAACATTTTTCATCGAGTTGCTTTTTTTACAGTAATAGAAATCGTTTCAATACGATTCATTTGTTCAGGACACTATAATGAAATTCAAAATTTAAAACTTCAAAACAGGTGATGAAAATCGCTTTCCATAAAATTAACAAAATAACAAATATATTCGCCAAAGTGACATTTAGTAAAACCTAGCAACATTTAACACAGAAAACCTCAAGTATTTACTTTCTCAAAAATATAAACAAATCCATAATTCCCTTGAAAAAAAATTAAAACAGTATATTTATAGGTGTATAACATCAAAGTAATAGAACTTCTAAATATTGAAATGGTAGCAACTATGAGAAAACAAAATCAAGTAATTAAATTTCACAATGAACAAAAAAAATGGTAATGTTGGAGATTTTTTGATTTTGGATGAATGTCAACTGGGAATAAAAAAATAGTTATCAGATTTGGTATAAACATAATGCAACAAGTATAAATGGTTAATTATTTTATGCAGAATAATAAATATTCTTGATGGATGTTAAGAAATTTAAGTATTATCAGAAAATACGGATAAGTTGCCCAAATTTTGTGACAGACGACGGTAGCCAAACTTTAAATATTTAAAATATCAAAATAAGGTGAATCCGCGACGGGCATGAAGGAGAAGTTAAGCTAGTGAATAAGAACTCGGACTAGATGTAGGGTTTCTGATTCTATCGGAAAAAGTGTACAAAGTATTACTTTTCATTGTATAATAATAAATTCAAAATTATTACAATATATTATTGACCCATTCATTATTTTCGCATTGCTATGATTCAAAAACTCACAGTAAGCCATTTGGTTTTTAGATATTCAATTTGAGACCTTCTGACATGGCTCCGCACAAATAGGAAAGTGGAAAAGAATGATTATGGTCCTATAAGCTCTTTTGACATTATACCATTTCAAATAGTAAGTTTTTGTTATAAGTATAACTGTTTGTCATAAATAGAATTGAATCATTTCTTCATAAATACAGGTTTGACCATATACATTTTTGTGATATTAGTGTTTTGAAGATTTACATTTTGTTAGAAGGTTAATTAGTTTTTTTACTTACAATCGTTATTATAGTTTCTTGATAATATAATATTTAATTAAAAAATTATTCAGAAAATATGTACTTAGCCATCCAAAGATTGTTTTGTTCGGTCAATTAAAATATGTCCAGATTCAATTAAATACGTTTTAATTTTTATGCGTTTTTAAACGGTAAAACGAATTTTATGGGTGTTAAACACTAAAAAATAATAAACCCTTTGTGATTTTTATGATCTATACCTACGAATTTTTATAGTAGTTTATTGTATACTGTTGACTGTATTAAATAATATACATATTCTTCAAAATTATACACTGTTTAAAATAATATATAAGTATATAGTATTCGTCTGTATATCATATAATTTAGGGGTGGATTTATAATATGTTTCTAGTCAATATTTAATAACAGTAGGAGGCATTTTGCCTTTGTTATTACAATAAAAAATTCGTATATTCATAGATTCCATAAACACATATTTTATTTTTGAAATGTTATTCCATTACCTAACTCATTATAAAAATCGACTTCTAATGAAAAGTGTAATAATAGAAGTAATGAATAAAAAATATTTGTCAAAATTGTTTTATTACAAAACAATATTTATTTAGAGAAAATTTTCAAATCCCCAAACCCTGAACGTAAATTAATTTTTGATTGCCGTCGTTAATCTTTGATTAAAAAACCAATGAAATTAATTTTATCTGAGGATGCCAAAGGGTAGAACAATTATTATAAGAATTTAAAAAAAACATTTTTGGAAAATCATGGAATTTTAATGTATTTTATCTTTTACGTTTAAAATAAAATTAAAATGCAATATGTACATTACGTAATTTAAATTTACTAACAAAAGAGTAAGGATTCACTTAAAACTATTTTATTTTTTCAAAATTAAGTCAATATTTTACCTATGAAAGTTGTTCACTTTATTCTAAGACACCCAGTAACCATAATTATTCCGACTATTTTCCATACTAGAGCTCTATAGATTTTGCTTTTTACTTTTTATCTTGCCGACCAGATGTCGCATAATGTGTGATTCTGAAAATTATTGACGGCAAAAATTCAATAATTTCAATATGTAGGTGTTCCAGACCAAAAATATAATTTTATGTTTTTTGTTCACATCTAGGCAACTTTATAATGGCAAAAAAATTTCTTAAAATCGTGTGATATGCGTGTTAAATCTTATTGTTTATGTTTTGTGTGTTGTGATGCTATGTTTAAAAATGGAAGTGTATTTATAAATGTGAGTCATTAGTATTGTTTTTTGTGTTGGAATACAGGATTTTCAATATCTAAATCGAAAATTGTTTATTCTTAATATTTTTGGGGATGGCTTAAAAAGTAAGTGGCCCGTAGAAAGTATACAATAAGTAAGTTCTAAAAATTCAACTGCAGATTTGAAATTTCCCTCCTCAAGATTTCGGCAATCAACGAATTGCATTGGCGCACTTAAAGGATATAAAGGGGATTTGACAAAATGTAAAGCTCATTTTCCACCACTTTAATGTTTTATACCTTGTCAACTAAAATAACTTAGTAAACAAAAAAGAATTCAGGATAGTAAGAACTAAACCAAATTAAATAGTAAGTGGAATAGCGCCCTATTAAATTTTTTAAATAAAAGAATATATTCTTCAATCTCTTCATCTGTGCTCACAATACAGAAAACTTATAAGTGACACATCATTATAATAAAATATTTTGTATTTCAAATATAACTGCGTATTCGTAACTCGTTTTCATGTTTGTTTGGTGAATAATTTTAAAAATAGGATACATAAAATTTCTAGCGGTTAACATCATGAAATTTCTAGTAACCACCTGTGTCTTTATTAAATAATCACTGACAAGAATAATAATACCCACTAATATTTTTTTTTAACAAATATCAAATTTATTCTGACGCTTTAACATGCGCACCTACATTTTCAAAGTTGGGCATCAAATAATTATCTAATATTTGACTTACCTAGTTCATTTAAATGGAATGAAGTAATTTTTATTTTTTTTTATTCTGTTTTATCCACGTTTAATTAATTAATGCCTTATTTAACCCATTCATTCTTTTCACCCTAAAGCAATATATGCAAATTTCAATATTAAATGGAACATTTGTCATACTTTTGTTAATAATTTATTCTTTGTCTTTCTTCTGCCTTTTGTAATTTTTTTAATATACTCATTCTTGAATTTTATCAGAACCAAACTTTTCACTATTGCTTGCCGTTTATTAACAATTTTTTGTCTAAAAAGACGTTTTAAAAATCTTAATTTTATTAGGCAGTAGCATACATTTTTTCTTGAATGTATTAATTAAATTTTAAAGTCAACTCTTCTTTGTTTGTTTCACTTAAATTTCAGATAAAAACACTTTAAGTGGAATAAAACACTAAGTTTTATCACACCAAAATGCTTGAAATCATTTTTAAGAGTCCACTTTTATTATGCTGGATCAGCAAAGGATTCGCTTATATACATATACAGTGTCTTGTTAAATTAATGCAAAAAAATATTTATGAGATTCCTAGTTCAGATAATTCGTTTCAGTCATCAGGCCTTCATGATAAAAAAGAAGAATTTAAAAAAATACTTACACTAAAAAAATAGTATATTTGCATATTTTACGTAAAATGTCTTAATATTATTTGGTTGACTTACGAAGGTTAACATTATGGCAATTAAATACAAATTAGGCTATTAAAAAGTAAAAGAAAAAAATATATTTTTTTGGGAGGGAATCCCCATCGGCAACAAATTAGTTAATTTTAAATAAATCTCTGCGTGAGGTGATGTATTAAATTAAATCTTAAATTCACAAATGCTTATACCTAATTATAAATGATTAATTTTAAATCTATTAAAATCAACTAATCTAATCACTCAGTGTCACATCAGTTCAGCAAAACAAATTATGATAAATAGAAAATTCGAAGTTAATTGTCTATTTAAACTTAAAAAAAAAAAGAACAAATCTGACAATTTTCTAAGCAGGATAAACTTCACTTTCTGCTATTATTTTTAGAAGTCGAAAATTCTTGTAAAAATTCGAAATATCTATGTTCCATACACCTATCCTAACCTTTCAAGTTCTATTTTATGGCATTAAAAAAATATTTGATCAAAAATTTGAAATCCCATATGATTTTAAATAACTCTGTATCAAATATTTTTTAATGCCGTAGCATAGAACTTGGTTTGGCTGCCACATACACCTAAATTCAAAAAATTCAAAAAAATGTGATTTTCAGGTGGCTGTAGATCCTTAATTAAATATAATAGACATAAAGTGTGATATATCGTTGAAATTAGCTCGGCAAGAGGTTTATAAAAATGTAAAAATATACGAGGTTTCCAGTAAACAAAAACATAACTTTGATATAACCTTAAGAGACACCTGTATATTACGAAATAATTTTAAAATGTATTTCGGAGTATAAGTTTATCACCCTGTGTAATAGAAAGGAGAAACCATATGGAAGCTTTTAAAATAATTTAAACTGGTGTACTCAATAGTTTTGTTTTATTTTTTATATTTTAAAGTTTAGCATATACTAATATTCTTATTTTTCTTACTGAAATATGTATTTTTTTAAAACAGTTAAACTTGCTAATTTGCAGGAATAACAATCGCAATAAACACAATAAAAACAATATTTTTATTTGTTAAATAGATTAAAGTACAGTTGCCATTAATCAAAATTTAA